>CP136059.1:334442361-335067361 GCA_032464435.1 Aegilops umbellulata | reverse complement strand
TGCACTTTGCTGCCAAGAAGCTGAAGCCTTACTTCCAAGAACATCCAATCACAGTGGTCTGCACAGCTCCATTGGCCGAGATCATTGGAAGCCAAGATGCGTCTGGCCGAGTGGCCAAATGGGCCATAGAGTTGGCGCCTTACACGATCTACTATCAACCCCGCACCGCCATCAAGTCGCAAGCACTGGCCGATTTCCTCGTCGACTGGGCCGAGACCCAGTACCTGCCGCCAGCGCCCGACTCCACTCATTGGCGGATGCATTTTGACGGCTCCAAGATGCGCACCGGCTTGGGAGCCGGCGTCCTTCTCACCTCTCCCAAAGGCGACAAGCTCCAGTATGCACTGCAGATCCATTTCGCCGCCTCCAACAATGTCGCCGAGTACGAGGCGCTCATTCACGGGCTCCGGCTTGCCAAAGAACTCGGCATTCCCCGGATCCTGTGTTATGGCGGCTCCGACTTGGTGGTCCAGCAATCATCTGGCGACTGGGACGCCAAGGACGCAAACATGGCAAGCTACCGATTCCTCGTGCAGCAACTCAGCGGATATTTCGAGGGGTGCGAGTTCCTCCACGTGCGAAGAAATGACAACAACCTAGCAGATACTTTGGCACGAATCGGCTCCACTCGCCAAGCAATACCATCTGGCGTCGCTCTTCAGCGCCTCCTCAAGCCAACCATCAAGCCTTCGCCAGAGTCAGACTCCATTTTTGTGCCGGCTCCTCCAGAAGAAGTCGGATCCGACTCCAAAGCCCAAGCGAACGGCGCAAAAACCCTCGCAGATGACTCCAAGAACGCCGTAGTCAAAGCCGGCCCGGGGACTTCAGAACTCGGCCCGGGGACTGCGGCGACCAGACAAAGGACTCCAGAACTCGGCCCGGGGACTTCACTGATCCAGCAAGCGGCCGCGGACCCCAGCCCGCCGCCTCCCAGCCCGGCCGCCCTCGTCCAAGTTGCAGTTCTGGCGGTTGAAGAGATAACAACACCATCATGGGCCCAGCCCATCCTCAAATTCTTGGTGAACAAGGAGCTACCAACTGATGAAACCTTGGCTCGGCAAATACAACGCCGAGCGGCAGCATACACCATAATCAACAGAGAGCTGGTCAGACGCAGCGTCACAGGCGTCTACCAGCGCTGCGTCGAGCCAGAGGAAGGCCAAGCAATTCTCAGAGATATCCATCAAGGCGAGTGCGGCCACCATGCGGCCTCAAGAGCGCTCGTCGCCAAAGCCTTCCGACACGGTTTCTTCTGGCTGACTGCCCTCGAAGAGGCCAAGTAGTTGGTCCAGAAATGCAAGGGGTGCCAGAAGTTCCGATCCAAGCCGCATCAGCCGGCTTCAGCACTTAAGACTATCCCCATCGCCTGGCCCTTTGCAGTTTGGGGCCTGGATATGGTAGGACCCTTCAAGACGGCGCGAGGCGGCTTAACTCATCTGCTTGTCGCGGTGGACAAGTTCACCAAGTGGATAGAAGTGAAGCCCATCAAGAAATTGAATGGTCCGACTGCCGTGACATTCATCTCAGACATCACAATTCGGTATGGCATACCGCACAGCATCATCACCGACAACAGCACCAACTTTGCCAAAGGCGCCTTGGCCCGTTTCTGCACGACACAGGGCATCCGACTGGACTTAGCGTCCGTTGCCCATCCGCAGTCGAACGGGCAGGTGGAGCGGGCGAATGGCCTCGTCCTGTCCGGCATCAAGCCTCGGTTGGTCGAACCACTGGAGCGTTCGGCCGGCTGATGGCTTGACGAGTTGCCGGCCGTCCTCTGGAGTCTGCGCACGACTCCAAACAAGTCGACCGGCTTCACACCCTTCTTCCTCGTCTACGGTGCTGAAGCCGTCATCCCAACGGATATAGAGTTCGACTCCCCGCGAGTCACGATGTACACTGCGGAGGAAGCAGAAGAAGCACGACAAGATGGCGTCGATCTGCTGGAAGAGGGCCGGCTGTTGGCACTCAGCCAGTCCAGCATCTACCAGCAGAGCCTACGTCGCTACTACAACAGGAAGGTCAGGCCGAGATCCTTCCAAGAAGGCGACCTTGTGCTCCGGCTGATCCAGCGAACAGCCAGCCAGCACAAGTTGTCTGCACCTTGGGAAGGCCCCTTCATCATCAGCAAGGTGCTAGGCAACGACTCCTACTACCTGATCGACGCTCAGAAGCCCCGAGCACGAAAGAGGGACGACTCCGGGAAAGAGACGGAGCGACCATGGAACGCGAATCTTCTTCGAAGATTTTACAGCTGATGCAGTATGTACCACGCTACCCTTTTTTACTGAAGTACCAAGACTCTGGGCCCCCCGAGACGGACTCGGGGACTGCCCCTTTTTACATCTGTATAATAAGTATTATGCTTCCGAGTATGCTACTCTTTGTTATGCCGCTTGGCGCCGGGCTCGACTAGTCGGCCCGGGGACTTGCCGTCTCGCGCTATGAAACGCTTCCTGCAGTTGGACAAGTAGTGTGTGGTGCTTAAGCCGTCTCCTGTTAGAAGCCGCAGCTCGCAGAGCGGCTGCCCGGCGGGCAGGAGTAGGGAAGAATGGGTGCCCACACGAAAAATGGCTAAGGACTCAAAGCACAAACATAGCTCGAGCCGGCTTTCCAGCAGTTCCTCACAAATCCGACTCCGAATAGTCGGCTTACAATTTTCTATCCGACTTGCTAACCAAACTCTAGAATGGCTGAGTACTTGCCTTCCCCAAAGTAGCCAAGTATTTGATCCAACGGCAGTCCACGAAACGGCTGCCCGACTGGCAAAGACGGCATCTAGGGGAAGGCGGCAAAAGGAAGAAGCCAAAAGAGCAATAAGCAAGAAATGATAGAATCCAGATAAATATTTACATCACAGAGGCCATTGGCCGAATCATTGAACGGAAGTTCAAAATACACCCAGCGGGTGGAGTTGTGCGAATTAACAAAATTCTTCGAGCAGCTACCAAACAGATAAATAAAGCAAGGCAGCGGCTTATGAAGCCGTAGACGGGTTCGGGGGCTCAGAAGAGATGGCGGTGTCGGACGTTGGGGCAGCCGGCTGGGCAGACTCGGCTTGATCACCTCCAGCAGCAGTCGGCGTAGTTGGGCGCGGCTCGTTGTTGGAGGCACGGTCGAGCTGAGGATGATCGCCCGCTCCGGCATCTGGCGCCTCCATCTCGTCTCTGATCTCCACCTCGCCTCCCTCCTCGACGCTGGAGCCGATTACCTTTGCCGAGTCCTCGCCGTAGTTCGGGTTCATCTCGAACCACTCCGGCGGTGCCTCCTCGCCGTTGTCAGCTAGCTCAGGAACAAAGACATTGGGGTCGACGTACTTGGCGAGTGCCGCGGCGCGCTTGACAAAGTCGTCCTTCATGGCTGCCAGCTCCGGCTGGGCCTCAGCCCGGAGCGTGGCCAGCTGGTCCAGGCTCAGGTCCGTATACCACGCCTTGACGAACTCCAAGGCACAACACGCTCCGGCGCGTGCCGAGGAACCTTTCCAGGCCTCCAAGCGGCCTGCTGCGACCTCCAGCCAGTCGGCTGTCTGGCTGGGGGTGCGCAGAATTGGCATCTCCGGCCACAAAGCAGCGATCGCCTGGGCGCCGGCGCGCTGAAGCCGGCGCAGCATCCGGTGAGCCGGCCGCAGGCGAGCCTCAACACTCAAAAGTTGTTCATCAAGAGTCTGGGGGGCGTTGGCAGCAACCTCCTCGCCGGCCGCCCTCCGCGCTTCGCGATCGTCCTCGATGGCTTGAACGGCGGCTTTGCATGGCCTGGGAAGAAATCTACCAAGGCGGAAAAAGAGAAGCAAGTCAGAAAGGGCAAGAGTTGGCCCACAGTTGGCTGCCCAAAGGAAGCGAGTAAAGAAAACTTACCATCAACGATATCTTCAATTTCGTGGAAGCCGGAGGTCAGCATCGCCTCCTTATCGGTCCAGGAGGAGCGCTCGGCTTCGAACTCAGCTTGGAGCCCAGCCTCTCTCTCCTTCGCCTCCTCCTGCGCCTTCTTGAGCAGCTCCTTCTGCTCCGCCAGCTGCGCAGCCAGCAGGTCGCGCTCCGTGACGAGCTTGCCACACTCCACCTCCTTGGCGCGCAAGGCTGTGTTGGCTTCGCCTAGCTGCTGCTGAAGAACGGCGTTGGCCTCTGAAGAACGAAGAAAAAGGACACAAGTCATCAGAAAAGGTCGCCAAGAAGATCCGGCCCGACTGCGCAGCAGTCGGCCCGAATCTCGGGGACTACAGCCCGCGGGTGCGCCAGCGCGCCCCCGCAAAAAGAAGGAAACTCACTCCGGCTCTCCGACAAGTCGGCAGTCTGCTTGCCCAGCTCTTCAACATTGCTGTTGAAGACGGTGACTCAGAGGTTGTGGTAGTCCTATGATAAGCATTTTCAAAAAGAATAAGCGTCTGGAACTCGCCAGTAGAGTTCCAACCCGCCTGCTCAGCAGCCGGCTCGGAACTCGGGGACTAAACCCAGTGGGTGCGCTGGCGCGCCCCCACAAAGAAGAGCAAGAAAAAGAAAAACAGAAGAAACATACCCGGACGGCCGCACGCGACGCCAGATGCGCTTTAGTGCAGTTCTGGAGGGCGTCGCTCTCGGCCCGCAGCTTCGCCTGGATGTCCAAGAGCGCCTGGTTCAGCGGGCCGGTGCCGCCTCCTCGCACCCACCCGACGGGCGTGGCGCTCGTCACCTCGACGTCTGGGGCGGCCGAGCTGGCTGCTCCAGTCTCCAGAGGTCGCGGCGCTGAAGTCGCCTTCTCTAGACGGCGGCGTGTCGGCGAGGCGACTTGGAGAAGCAAGTTCGCCTCGGCTTCGTCCGTGGTCGGCGGCACCGGCGGGTCCGCCGGCCGTTCTTCCCTCGCGCCTCCCGATGGCGGCGGAGGCGGTGATGGCGGCACTACAGTGTCCAGACCGGGGGCATCGCCGCCCTCCCTCTCCACGACGGCGTGTTCCCCGCCGGCCTCCCCAGACTGCTCCATGGGATCCGGAGGCGGCGCCGAGCGCAACGGGATAATGAGCAGCGCCGACTGGCGGCGCACGGCTTCTTCGGCTCGCTCTTTGGCCGCGGCGGCGGTTTCTGCTCCCTCCAGCCCCTCCTGGGTGGAGGCGGTCGCCTTCTCGGCCTCCGCCTTCTCCCGGCGGGCGGCCTCGTCCTCATCACGCTTCTCCTGCGCGTTCCGTTCCATCGCTTCCCAGAGGTCGGCAGCGGGGTCGATACGCCGAGTCGTGGCGGATGACTCCACCGACCCCCTGATGGAGGCGGCGGCGACTCTCCCAAGAATGAGGGGAGCGCTGGAACAAGGAAGACACGTAAGGACTCAGACAAAATACACCAAGAGATAAAACAAGACTAGGAAGAGAAAGACGTACCCAGAAGACAGCGGCGGCTTCTTCACTTCCTTGCGGAAGCGATGGGCCCTCGCGACCGCCTCTTCCCGTTTGGTCGCGGCGGCCGCCCCCTTAAACTTCTTTTCTCGGCCTCCGAGGGAACTCGGCCCGGCCCGACGCTTCCTCGCGCCGTCTTGCCTCGGTTGATGGCGCGGGGCGACTCCCCCATCTTCGCCGGCGGGCCAGTCGGCGAAGGTGGCCGAGGGCCCGGGGCCGCCTTCCTCTCCTTCGCCGCCCCCTTCGGCGTCGGCCTCCATCGCCGCCGCCCCCAAGTCGGGGTCGTCGATGTCGCTCTCCGCCCGATCGGGGGCGAACTGGCGGGGCGGCCCCGTGGCGCCGGCCGCGGGCTGGAGGAGAGGGTTCTGGTTCAAGAGATAAGAATAAAGAGGTCAGGAGTCGGATTCGGCTGAAGAAGAAGCAGAAGAAGAATCACTTACCACCGGCGAGGGGTTGGCGCGCGAGTACGGCTCCAGGCCGAACTGCCAATCCTTCGAGACGCCGCAGCTCGTGATGTAGTTCACCGTGTCGGCTACCTCCGCGTGAGGCATGTCCTTGGTGCACGTCCAACTGGGGTCCCGGTGGCCGCTCATCTGACATATCAGATGAGGCCGGCCTTGGAGCGGGAGGACTCGGCGAACCACGAAGGCGGCCAGCAAGTCGGCTCCGGTCAAGCCGGCCGACTGCGTCAGCACTCGAAGTCGCGATACGGCGGCGGCTCCAGCCGGGGTCAGCGTCTTGGCGCGGTAGGACCAGCTGGGCTGCCTCCCGGCTGGTGCGCCGGCTGCATAAGCCGGCAGGTTAACCCAGTCGCCGTCTGAGGCGACGTTCTTCACATAGAAGTAGGAGCGCTACCACATCTTCACCGATTTGATCAGCTGGATGGCGGGGAACGGGTTGTCGGCCGTCGACCTCCGCAGCGCGACGAAGGCACCACACTGAGCTGGCACGCTGGCGACATGCGTGCCAAGCTTGGAATGAAAGAACTCTCCCCACAGCTCGATGGTGGGGAGAATGCCGAGAAAGCCCTCGCACAACGAAGTGAAGGCCGCCAGGAGCACCACCGTGTTTGGAGTGAGGTGGTGCGGCTGGAGGCCGTGAAATTCCAGGAACGAGCAGAAGAACCCGCTCGCCGGCAGCCCCAGCCCGCGCATGAGGTGGGAGCAGAACATGAGCCGCTCGCCCTCCTCCGGCGCCGGCGTCACCTCCGTCGGCGGCGGAGCGCGGGCCTGCACGAGGTGCGCGCCGGGGATGCGGCGCGTCTTGCGGAGGAAGTCAATCATGTCGTCGTCGATCTCAGAGCCGTCCCATACGCCGGAGCGCACGACGGTGGGTGCAGCGGCGGAAGAAGAGCTCATCGCTGCGTGCAGGGCGCAGTCCGGCGCGGCAGCGGTGGGAGAAAGAAGGAGGAGAAAAGAAGCAAGGGGAGCAGAGGGGAGCGGGCGCGCGTGCTTCGCCGCCCCGTTCCCTCCGCCTACTTATAGGCCTGCGGGCTGAAGAGCCGAGGGGACGTCGTGGGATTAACTGCGCCCACGCCCCCACGACCCCCACGATTTACCACGGAAGTTACCACGCGCATTTACTGCGCTGAGAAGCTCAACCGCCCGCGCGGCCGCAATGAATCCGTTTGAGGGCCAAGGCGCGGTAATGGCGGGCCCCACCCATAGGCCTGTCCCGTCGCGTGCGTGGGCTGGCAGACTGGCTCGTCCACGTGGCGTCCCTCGGCGGGTCCGCAACGGGCGGCGGCCCTGTGGCTTATCAGGCACGCCGCCCGAATCCTGCTACGACTTTCAAACTCTTTGAAAAGCAAGAGGACCTTCGACGAGTTTGGCTTCCCATAGTCGGCTTGTCGGAGGCGGCCTCGATAAGATCGCCTCCCCCACGATCCACTCGGAGGAAGAAACTATTGAGGCTCCTCGACAGGTCTCCCTCGGCGCCTCACTAGCTTCGGGGACTAATGTCGGAGTATTGGGCCACGGGTAGGCTAACCCGAGACCCAGAACCTTTCACGACATCGGGGCAGGCTACGCCCCTCAAAGAATCCCAAGACGATCAGCCGACTCTGGAAGTCGGCCGCAGCATCGCCGACACCCACTCACGGCTGAGTCCCAGAGACGGCTGTGACTCCCGATCGGCGACTCCAGGGAGGCCGACTATAGGGAGTCGGCCCGCGACTTCACCACTCTCTGCCTTCAAGAAGAAGGACGAGACCGGGGATGGCCGGAGTACGGCCCTCCCCTACATTGATTACCAGGGGCAGGTATGGCTACAGTATGCCGTACTGGAGGAGAGCTCCGTCCGGCGCGGCACTGTCGCCATACTGGCCCTGACGATCGCCCTGAAGACGGAGCACTGTTCCCACGTTGGCCCGCATGTACGGCCTAGAGACGGCGGGCCCCGCTAGTCAGCGGGAGGGACGAAGACGGCGAGAGCACCCTAAGACGGACCCCGTGGGAGTCGGCCTCCGAGAGTCGGCCCGTTCCTCCCATGGGCCCCACACACCATTAACCAGATAAGACGGGGAGTGGCGACAGTGATCGCCCGCTAGGCGGCGGCACTGTTGCCACGCCCCCACGACCCAGCCAACGTCATCAGAGGCGTGGCTACAGTGGCCAGGTCGGTCGGCGGGGCCCACCAGAGGTGTCCCCCAGGAGTCGGCGGAGAAGACGGCGGCCTAAGAGACAGACGGCTGGGACCCGCGCCCAGTCGGATTACCATTGTACCCCCGGGGGGAAGGCCTATATAAACCCCCCGGAGCACCCATGCAAAGGGTTCGATCCTTTTACCACTAAACAGAAGCATATAAGGGAGAGAGCTAGCCTTGCCCTCTCCTACCTCTAGAACACAGCTCGAGGAGCAACTTTGTACACATATCACCATAGTGACCATGCGGAGACCCCGCAGAGCAGCAGTAGGGGTGTTATCTCCTCGGAGAGCCCCGAAGCTGGGTAAGATCCGCCGGCGTGCATGTCTACGCCTCATCCCGCTTCCAGGCACCGGCGACGTTCTACTCGCCCCCACCATGATAAGCCATCCTTTGGCATATGTCGCACCTAACCCCCGACTCCCGTCAGAGGAATACCCGAGGCAAAAAGAAATGGCGGAAAAGAGCTACGTTTGGATGGATCCCGACAAAGTTTTCACAGAGATGTGCGAAAACTGCCATGGTCAGGACAACATTGGGGGTGAAATCAAGAAGGTGGAGCCCGTAGGTGTTCATGACATCGCAAAAGAATTCAGAAAAGGGCGGGCAGAGCCCGCAGTAGATGAACAAGGCAAAGAAGGGATACCCAGTGGGATACTTATCCCAAGCAGTGGCTGGGAGTACCTTCGTGCGCGGATGTGCTCGCGTCCCCGTCGACCAGAAGAGATAGAAATCTTCCTTCAGCTCTACTGCCTCGAGCCTCGGAGGGAAGATTGCCCGCTCCTTTCGCAGCGCCGCGAGCCGCTGCGCCTCAGCCGACTTCGCCTTCTCGGCCTTCGGGGCCATGGCGGGAATGGAGAAGGAGGACGACTGCGTTGGTGGTGCTGGTGGTGCTGCTCTCCTTCGGCTTTGGGAAGAAGGGGAGTGGCGGAGATTCTCGAGGAAGGAACATCAACGGGCAAATGGGCGAACTGCCCCTGCTCCCCCTGCTTATAAGGAGGGATGGGGGGACGGACGTTTCGCCTTTCCGAGTAAAGGAACCACCCACGACCTCCCCCACGACGCCGCAATCGATGCGTGCCGTTCGGGAGGACGTGGTGGATGCGGAGCAAGGTGCAACGCGACCCAGGTCGTGCGTGCCCGTGCCCTGTTTTGGGCCTGGCCCAACAGCGCTCGGCACTGTGTGTGGCCCAGGCCCGGGGGCTCCTGTCGATGTACTAAAGTAGGGGTACTCTAGTATCCCGAACTTGTGCACGGGCAGTCGCAGCACCCCACGGCAAGGCCCGCCAGGTGATCACCAAGGCTCCCTATGGTTCCTTCGGAGCCATCCAAGAGCAAAGTATTTAAGTCAAGGAGACAAGGCCCCGGCAAGAGGAGCTTGCCGGGAAGGCCATTCAAGGTACAAGACCCCGGCAAGAGGAGCTTGCCGGGAAGCCCAACAAGAGCATCTCAAAGAACCTGCCGCAGCACGCCACGCGTCCCGGCAGGACCCGGCGAGCGACAAGTTCCCGGGCGCGACAAGGCAACGGCCGCGGCAAGGCGCTTGCCGCGGCAGGCAGCCACTCTGTACCCGCGCTCCAGCTCACCCACCTACGTGTCGCTCCGGGACCCTTCCCAGCATACGTGGCGGGAGGCTGTGCAGCCAGGGGTACATTATGGCATGCAGCGCTGACAGGATCGCCATCGTGGCGAGCGATGGCGCCCCTGACGGTCCCTTTTTCTGCACCGTCTGGGCGACGTAGACGGGCATTTAATGCCTTTGTCCCCTGCCATCAGGGTTAGGTATGATACACTGTGTAGGTAGCTGTACCTACCGCAGCATATTTACACTTTTGCCCATACCTACGTTGCCATCTGTTGGAGACCCCTTGAACATATAAAAGGAGGCCCATGCAAAACGTAGGGGGGGATGGATCGATCCTCAGAGAAGCGCTCGGTCTCGTTAGCTGCTCGAGTGTACTGTAGCACTTGGCGCTCCCGAGCAAGAACTCAATACAATCCACAAAGCAGCAGTAGGAGTGTTATCTCTCCGGAGAGCTCCGAAGCTGGGTAAAAACCTTCCCCCGCGTGCCTCGCCTCGATCCGCTCTTCGCGCGACCTCCGCCCCCCGCCGAACCGAGAAGGGGCTCCGTCCCCATAGGTGCTCGGGGAGCCCAGGAAAACCCCGGCAAACTCCCACTTGATTCAAGCGATTGTAGTACCCAGACAATCTGAGCACATGCTCACTGCCTGAGCTATTCTCCTCCACCTTTTAGCTATAGAACTTGTTGGAGACTTCATATCTCTCAACTCCGGTATTTGCTTGAAATATTAACTTCAACTCCTAGAACATCTCATATGGTCCATGACGTTCAAAACGTCTTTGAAGTCCCGATTCTAAGCCATTAAGCATGGTGCACTAAACTGTCAAGTAATCATCATATTGAGCTAGCCAAACGTTCATAACGTCTGCATCTGCTCCTGCAATAGGTCTGTCACCTAGCGGTGCATTAAGGACATAATTCTTCTGTGCAACAATGAGGATAACCCTCAGATCACGGATCCAATCTGCATTATTGCTACTAACATCTTTCAACTTAGTTTTCTCTAGGAACATATCAAAAATAAAACAGGGGAGCTAAACGCGATCTATTGATCCGCAACATAGATATGCTAATACTACCAGGACTAAGTTAATTATAAATTAAAGTTTAATTAATCATATTACTTAAGAACTCCCACTTAGATAGACATCCCTCTAATCATCTAAGTGATCACGTGATCCATATCAACTACACCATGTCCGATCATCACGTGAGATGGAGTAGTTTTCAATGGTGAACATCACTATGTTGATCATATCTACTATATGATTCACGCTCGACCTTTCGGTCTCCAGTGTTCCGAGGCCATATCCGCATATGCTAGGCTCGTCAAGTTTAACCTGAGTATTCTGCGTGTGCAAAACTGGCTTGCACCCGTTGTAGACGAACGTAGAGCTTATCACACCCGATCATCACGTGGTGTCTCGGCACGATGAACTTTGGCACCGATGCATACTCAGGGGGAACACTTTTATCTTGAAATTTAGTGAGAGACCATCTTATAATTCTACCGTCAATCAAAGCAAAATAAGATGCATAAAAGATAAACATCACATGCAATCAAAATATGTGATATGATATGGCCATGATCATCTTGTGCCTTTGATCTCCATCTCCAAAGCATCGTCATGATCTCCATCGTCACCGGCATGACACCATGATCTCCATCATCTTGATCTATATCAATATGTCGTCACATGGTCGTTTCACCAACTACTGCTCTTGCAACTATTGCTATCGCATATCGATAAAGTAAAGCAATTATTTGGTGCTTGCATCTTATGCAATAAAGAGACAACCATAAGGCTTCTGCCAGTTGCCGATAACTTCAACAAAACATGATCATCTCATACAACAACTTATATCTCATCACGTCTTGACCATGTCACATCACAACATGCCCTGCAAAAACAAGTTAGACGTCCTCTACTTTGTTGTTGCAAGTTTTACGTGCCGCTACGGGCTGAGCAAGAACCATTCTTACCTACCCATCATAACCACAACGATAGTTCGTCAAGTTAGTGCTATTTTAACCTTCTCAAGGACCGGGCGTAGCCACAATCGGTTCAACCAAAGTTGGAGAAACTGACACCCGCCAGCCACCTATGTGCAAAGCATGTCGGTAGAACCAGTCTCGCATAAGCGTACGCGTAATGTCGGTCCGGGGCCGCTTGATCCAACAATACCGCCGAACCAAAGTATGACATGCTGGTAAGCAGTATGACTTGTATCGCCCACAACTCACTTGTGTTCTACTCGTGCATATAACATCTACGCATAAACCTGGCTCGGATGCCACTGTTGGGGAACGTAGTAATTTCAAAATTTTCCAATGCACCCATAGGATCATGGTGATGCATAGCAACGAGAGGGGAGAGTGTGTCCACGTACCATTGTAGACCGAAAGCGGAAGCGTTAGCACAACACGGTTGATGTAGTCGTACATCTTCACGGTCCGACCGATCCAAGTACCGAACGTACGACACCTCCGAGTTCAGCACATGTTCAGCTCGATGACATCCCGCGAACTCCGATCCAGCAGAGCTTCACGGGAGAATTCCGTCAGCACGACGGCGTGATGATGGTGATGATGTTGCTACCGACGCAGGGCTTCGCCTAAGTCTTACTATGGACGCCAAGTCAGCGAAGCGTGTAATATCATAGCGACTTATGGCGTTGAGGATTCCCCTGTCCGTGCAATTATTGCAGAAGATTGAGATTGCGTCTTCCTCGCGGCATTCCTTTATCCTGTTCATAACCAGGAGGAATCTGGCCCAGTAATGATGTACTGTTTCTTTGGGCTTTTGCCTGATTTGGGATAGATCGCTTATGTTCGGGTGGGTGGGTGGAATTAAATCCGGAACCTCACCCAATCTGAGACTCAGAGGCCAAGGAGTTTCCGAACTCGAAAGTTTGGATTCTTGGATGTTGTCCAATGAATCCAGCTCGTCGCCTGACTCTATGTTCAGGTCTTGATTGATATCCTCCCCTTCGCGAGTATCCGTCTTGGAGGGATCGAGAATCCGGACATAGCTAGTCCTTAAGATAGATGAAGGTTTGCCGCACTGTCCCTCTACCACGGCAACATGTTGGGTGACTTAGGGAGAGTTAATCTCTCTCAGATCGGGTTTAGGCCCAATCTGGTCGTAATCCGTAGCGACTCCCAGGGCGGCGATGCGATCCAAGAGCTTGTTTATGGAAGAGAGTTCCATTCGATCTAACTGCTCGGCGAGTTCCGAGCTGACATGAAAATTGCTTTTGATGACCCAAGAGGTCATCGTCGGCGCAGCAGCCGAATAGGCGGTCATAAGAAAGCCACCTAGCCGGAGAGTTTGGCCAACAGCCAAAGCTCCCTTAGCAACGGTGCCGTCTTTAAAGACGGGATGAGGCATCCTTCCTGATGGGGCACAGTGGAACTCTCAATGAAAGCACCAATGTCGGTGTCAAAACCGGCGGATCTCGGGTAGGGGGTCCCGAACTGTGTGTCTAGGCGGATGGTAACAGGAGACAAGGGACACGATGTTTTTACCCAGGTTCGAGCCCTCTCGATGGAGGTAAACCCTACTCCTGCTTGATTAATATTGATGATATGGGTAGTACAAGAGTAGATCTACCACGAGATCAAGGAGGCTAAACCCTAGAAGCTAGCCTATGGTATGATTGTTGGGTGTCCTACGGACTAAAACCCTCCGGTTTATATAGACACCGGAGAGGGCTAGGGTTACACAGAGTCGGTTATAATGGTAGGAGATCTACATATCCGTATTGCCAAGCTTGCCTTCCACGCCAAGGAAAGTCCCTTCCGGACACGGGACGAAGTCTTCGATCTTGTATCTTCATAGTCCAGGAGTCCGGTCGAAGGTATAGTCGGGCTATCCGGACACCCCCTAATCAAGGACTCCCTCAGTGGGCCTTTGGTACCGCGCACGGTACTAAGCCGTCTGCGGGAATTAACGTCTCAGGCCAAGCGGCCAGCCCCCGGGCCAACTCTGGCTGGCACCGGGGCGAACAATGATTCTACTGTAATAAAATGTGGAGATAGCCCCCGAGCATCGCTCGGGGTTATCCGTGCTTGCATGGTGCAAAAAATATGCGGGTGAGGAGCTCACATTGGTTTTCACGTGGCTGAGGCGGAGTTTGTCGAAGAGAGCCGGCGCGGCTCGACGCTCGTGGAGTGCGCCGGCGCACATGCTAGGTGCAGCCTTCAGGTGCCCGAAGGGGGCCCCGCCGGTCAGGCTCGACCGGCCAGGCGGCGAGGTGTCTTACAACACCCTTTCTTTTTCTTTTTTCTCTTCTGCCGGCTGCTGACAGCCGTAAAAAACTCTTCTCTTGTGTGCAATCTTCGTGGGGGCGCGTCTGCGCACCCGCTGGGTGTAGCCCCCGAGATTCGGGCCGACTGTTGAGCAGTCGGGCCGGATCTTCCGGCAACTATTTTGTCTTCTTCCTCGCGGAGGCGCGTCAGCGCACCCGCTGGGTGTAGCCCCCGAGATTCGGGCCGACGGTTGAGCAGTCGTGCCGGATCTCCCGGCAACTACTTTGTCTTCTTTCTCGCAGGGGTGCGTCAGCGCACCCACTGGGTGTAGCCCCCGAGATTCGGGCCGACTGCTGAGCAGTCGAGCCGGATCTCCCGGCAAGTACTTTGTCTTCTTCCTCGCGGGGGTGCGTCAGCGCACCCGCTGGGTGTAGCCCCCGAGATTCGGGCCGACTGCTGAGCAGTCGGGCCGGATCTCCCGACAACTTCTTTGTCTTTTTCTCTTTTTCTCGTCAGCTGGCTGTGTGCAGCCGGAGCGGCTTGTTGGTCGACCAGGCAGCGAAGCGGGCAGACGAACCTGCCGGCCGAGCGATAACGCGAGCTGTTGACCAGAGCAGTCGGCTGGACTACAGTCTGCAGATGCAGATCCTCCCTTCTCTCTTTTTTTTCAGTCAGCCGGCTGGGCACCCGGCCGCTTCTTTTCTCTTTGCTTCAGCCGGCACACTGTGCTGAACCAGCCGACCTCTCTCTCTTCTCTTTCTTTTTTGTCTGTCCGACTCCACGCGAGCAGTCGGATGCATGATTTTTTTTCTTCTTGTCCTCGCGTGGTGCAGTCGGCCCTCTATCATACGAGGAGCCGGCCACCGCAGTAGCCGGCATGGCAGGCGCTGACTGCGAGGCACGCGGACCCAGCTGGCGGGGCGGAGGGGCCGAGCGTCGGAAGTCAGCAGGCGGAGCCGCGTGCTAGGGAGCCGTTCGGGGGCGAGGAGCCAGCCATGCGGGCAGGCGGCGAGGCGGCCGAGATGCGGAGACGGCGCGAGCCGACTGCCCGCTGGAGCAGCAAGCCGGCAGGCGGGCGAGGCCGTGGAGGAGATCGGGGCGCGGCCGGGCGCGGGAAGCTGGCGCGGAGGATGGGCGGAGCCGGACGGCGGCCTACGGACGCGAGGAGGCGGCGAACGACGCGGAGGCGCGAGGCCAGGTCGACGCAGACCGGAACACGGAGATAACCGAGGCAGGGCGGCGCGTGAGTAGGGCCTTGGGCGCGCCGGGGCGGTCGACAGGGGGCCAGGCGGACGGCGATGCGGGAGGCGCGCTCAGCAGGCGGACGGGACGCGACAGCCACGCTGCGAGGAAGCGGGGTAGCCGGTCAGTCGCGTGGAGGTGCGGAGCAGCAGCCGGACGCGGCGTGCTGCGGGAGGCGGCAGAGCAGGGCGATGCAGGAGCTGGTCCCGACGCGCCGAGGCGGCCGCAGGCGGAGGAGCGGCGACGACTTGTTGGTTGCCGCGGCCCAAGCAAGCGCGGGCGTCGTCTGGTCAATGGGGGCAAGCAGTGCTCGCACTGGCGCTCAAGGCGGAGGGAACAAGCGAGGCTTGAGGCAGCGTAGACGAGGCCGGCGCAGGAGGCAAGCGCCACCCGCGAGCTGGGGCGACCGCATGCCTGCGTGGGAGCCGGAAGTGGGCACCGGGAGGCGAGCTCAGTGTATGGCCATTGACCGGCCATTGTCTGAGTAACATACAGGTACTGTTTGACCACGGTTTGACTTGTGTCTAGATAGCTTGGGCATGAGTGTGTATCTGGCTTGCTGGCTAGCGTATGGAGGAGCAACCGCGCACTATGGCCGAAGCTAGACGAGCATGGAGGGGAGCGGACGCGAGTAACGCGCGGATTGATGCGGCTGACCGAAGTGAGGCCCCACGCGTGGCGTGCACGGACGGACGGCCGGCGTCGCAACGGTGGTGATGAAGAGGCCGACGGGGAGGACGCGCCATCCCTCGCGGCCGCTCCGGGGGCGGGACAATGTCAAGCCCCCGAGCGCTACCCGAGAGACGGCGCGACGCCGCGGCGGAGGCGATGAAGAAAAAAGAGTCCCGCCCGGACTGAGAAACCAGCAGCAGTGCGGTAGCATAGTACCGCCCCACGATGGGCGCCAAATGTCATGGTATTCTCACCGGGGGGGTGCAAGACGACATATGCCACAAGGTGGCTTCGTGTGAGGGCAAGACTGCTGCTGATAGGCCCGGGAGCGGGTATGCGAATAGCACGCGGTAGTTTACCCAGGTTTGGGGCTCTCCGGAGAGATAATACCCCTACTCCTGCATGTCTGGATATATATCTGGGTTGTACATCCGGCAGTACAAAGTGCTCCTGGAATTGTATCTGGAGTCAGTGCCATAGGCATGGTATATATGAATATGAGCTAGTGGCTGCATGTGCCTGAGCATGCATGCGTGAGTGGCCTTGTGGCCGGCCAAGTGTATGTGGCATGGCTATGTGTATGGTGGATGGATGGATGGGTGCCTTATATAGGCATGGGGGTAGCTTACTACCTAAGCTAAGGTAGTGGCGTGGGGGCAAGGGGTCATGGGCCACCATGCCCATGAGAGGTGTGTTTGTGATGTGCATGCCTCCTTGTCCCTAGGGCACTTTATAAAACAGTGCCCTGGGATAGATACACTGTAGATGACGTTGCGGTATGGCCGTCTTGTCGGTGTCTTGTCGGTGTCGGGTCGGGCTGCAGTCGGCAGCCGGCTGGTTGGCGCAGTCGGCAGCCGGCAGCCGACTGGGCAGAGCAGTCGGACGGGGAGCCGACAAGAGTGGCCGGGCAGTCGTACCGAGGGGCTTTGCTAGCCTCGATGTCTTGATTTATTGTCTCGCCGTCTTTGGGGTATCCGTGTCCAATTACTCCGACAACCGGCATGTCTCTTTACTTGTTCCGTAATACATCATCCCGCAACTAACTCATTAGTTACAATGCTTGCAAGGCTTATAGTGATGTGCATTACCGAGTGGGCCCAGAGATACCTCTCCGATAATCAGAGTGACAAATCCTAATCTCAAAATACGCCAACCCAACAAGTACCTTTGGAGACACCTGTAGAGCACCTTTATAATCACCCAGTTACGTTGTGATGTTTGGTAGCTGTCTGTGTCAAAACCGGCGGATCTCGGGTAGGGGGTCCCGAACTGTGCATCTAGGCGGATGGTAACAGGAGACAAGGGACATGATGTTTTACCCAGGTTCCGGCCCTCTTGATGGAGGTAAAACCCTACGTCCTGCTTGATTAATATTGATGATATGGGTAGTACAAGAGTAGATCTACTATGAGATCAAGGAGGCTAAACCCTAAAAGCTAGCCTATGGTATGATTGTTGTTCTGTCCTACAGACTAAAGCCCTTCGGTTTATATAAACACCGGAGAGGGTTAGGGTTACATAGAGTCGGCTACAATGGTAGGAGATCTACATATCCGTATCGCCAAGCTTGCCTTCCACGCCAAGGAAAGTCCCTTCTGTACGCGGGAGGGAGTCTTCAATCTTGTATCTTCATAGTCCAGGAGTCTGGCTGAAGGTATAGTCCGGCTACCCAGACACCCCCTAATCCAGGACTCCCTCAGTAGCCCCTGAACCAGGCTTCAATGATGGTGAGTCCGGCGCGCAGATTGTCTTCGGCATTGCAAGGCGGGTTCTACCTCCAAGTACTTCATAGAAGATTTTGAATACAAAGGATAGTGTCCGGCTCTACAAAATAAGTTTCCACATACTGCCGTAGAGAGAATAATATCTGCTGACATATCCCGTAGCGTGACATCACACTACGACCAAGCCTTTATTCGAATCATTTTTAATCCCCCACCTCAGCGTGTTTCGCGAGGCGGTTTCCTTGGCACGTCTTGTCAAAGCAAAGATCGTGCCCCCTTTATTTACGGGACGCTCATCAATACGGACATGGGTAACCCAACCGCGCCATTGATTCCGGCGCTTGGGAGATAAGCGAGTTTTATCAGGCCGGTGGGGACGCATAGTCGCATCCACCCATATAAGGGGATAAGGATCCACCTTTTTACCTACGCCTTCTTCCTCCTTTGCCTATCCATCTTCAGCGCACTCGAGCTCTAGCGCCCAAGCCCGCATTCCCCACCTCGACCTTCTCCAGTCATGTCCGGAGCGAGAGGCAAGTGGATGGTCTCCTCCGTCACGGAGAGACACATCAAAAAACTGAGGAAGGCCGGATACTTGACTAACGACATCGCGCACCAGCTTCCCGAAGAGGGGCAGCTCCTCCCCACCCCAAGGACCCATGAGAGGGTAGTGTTCCTTCCCCACTTCCTTCGCGGACTGGGCTTTCCTTTCCACCCATTCGTCCGGGGACTCATGTTCTACTACGGCCTGGATTTCCACGATATGGCCCCGAACTTCATCCTCAACATCTCGGCGTTTATCGTCGTGTGCGAGGCTTTCCTATGCATCCGCCCCCATTTCGGCCTATGGCTCAAGACTTTCAATGTCAAGCCTAAGGTGGTGCGCGGCAACCAGGCGGAGTGCGGAGGCGCCATGGCGGGCAAGATGCCCAACGTTCTATGGCTCGAGGGCTCCTTTGTGGAGACCCTGAAGGGGTGGCAATCGGGGTGGTTTTACATCACCGAGCCGCGCGACCCTGAGTGGGCCGCAGCCCCCGAGTTCCGGTCTGGACCCCCTACGCGGCTGACGTCCTGGAAAGAGACGGGCCTATCGCGGGGCAGCAAAGAAGAGGTGACTGGACTGCAAAAATGCATCCAAACCCTGGTGAACAAGCAGCTCAAGCTTGTCAACGTAGGACAGGTTATGCTCATCCGCCGGATCCTGCCGTGTCAACAACGGGCCTTCAACCTGTGGGAGTTCGACCCGGAGCCGCACCGAACTCTGAGCAGGCTCTTCGACACGACGTACGAAGATGCCTGGAAGGTGCTTTTCAAGGGCGCCGAGGCTCCCGCATCCGCTTCCGAGGATCGCGGATTTAGCACGCAGTGTCACGCTAGCGGGGTAAGCTATTTGTACCTTTTACAGGGTATTAGTTTTTCATATTTTGACTCTATGCGGGATCTAAGCTCCCTTACCTTTGACAGGATTGGCAGGCGAAGTCCGGACAGATCGACTGTCTGGCTCCTTTGCCCGAAGACCCAACCGATGCTCGCTTAGCGAAGCTGCTGGTTCTGGCACCCTATGTGGTGCCAGAGAAGAAGGCCAAGAAGAAGGCCACAGGGACTCAAAAGAGTGCCCGACGACTGGAGGTGTCGGATTCATCATCCGATGACTCCGAGACGCACTCCTACCGTGAAAACAAGTAGGAGGAAGAAGAAACCTCTCCCCCCAGCGGAGGGAGGAAAGAAGAGGAATGCCGCCCCGACCGGGGAGGCTGAAGGTTCCATGAAGGGGAAGACCCTTCCTTCGGACTACTCCATCGACGCCGACGACGGCAAAGAGGAGTGGCCGCACAGGGCTAAGCTCCCGGCGAGATCGTAAGTGTTCGGACACCAGAGTAACGCGTAGTGTTCCTTTATTGCACAGCTTTCCCTTATGTCGAATATATCGATGCAGTCCGCCCAAGGCCGGGCTCGATGAGTCGTCGAGCGGCTCCCTGGATTCGTCGGACGTGAATTCACTTCCGCCCGCTACCTCCCCCCGCCCTACGAACGATGCCGAGGTGGCGTCCCAACGGGTTTCAAGCCAGGAGAGGGTGGACCTGGAGGAGCCGCAAGGCGACCCCCGGACTCCAGGAATAAAGGGGATAGATCCCCCAGGGCTCGAAGTCCGGCCCTAGGCCGGACACTGCTCCGGAACCTTCAAAGGTTCCAGAGTCTGGCGGGCGACCTCCTTCCAAGAGGAGCAAGCCCACCGAACCGGTGACCCCCGTCCAACCGGAGGCGCCGGACAATCTGTTGGAGGTGCTTAAAGGCGCCTCCATCGACGAGGAGCACCACACCATTATGAGTGCGGTGCTCCAGAAGGTTCAGTCCGCCAAGAGCGGACCGACTGAAGCTTGTGCCAGCCTTTTAACAGGCTTTGAGGTAAGTAAAGAATGTGTAAAAATATTACCGCATAGACAGTAGCCCCTGATGCTCTGTTTGGCGTTCGGGAAGAAAAGCCGAATAGAGGACAAAATAAAATTCGCAGGAGTCTAACAAAAAGGAGTCAATATGCGTATGCAGGCTTCTCTGCTGGCGTCCGCCCTACTGACTGCGGAAGTGGACACGCTAAAGCGGAACCTCGAGCAGTCCGAGCAAGAGCTCGGTCTTGCCAAGAAGCAGCTCGAGGACAAGGAAGGTAGGAAATACCTTGTTTTTTAATATATAAAAAGGTGCAATTGCAAAAAATGACAGGATTATCATGGCTATTGTAGGGGCCACGTCTGAGGTGGCGACCCTTAAGCAAGCGCTGTCCGAGGCCGAGAAGAGGGCGGCCATAGAGCGCATCGAGCGGGAGAAGTATGAGGCCCAGGTTGGCGAGGTGCGGCAAGAGCTCCAGGCTCTCATGAAAAAACATGAGAGTTTGGAGCTTGACTCAAAGACGCGAGCGTCCGAGCTCGCGGCGGCTATTCAAAATGCCAAGTCTGCCCAGGCCGAATCCCAGAAGGCCCTTCAGGAGTTGGATGCGGTGAAAAAGATAGCAGCGGGTAAGGCATTCTTTATGCAAAGTAAACATATAAAAGTGAGTTACTTGTTACTTACCCGAATCCGGAGCTCTCCAGGAGCATTCGCAGATTTACCCCATAGCATGTCCGATGCCGCCGCATTCTACCGAGCCGAGGAGGGAAGCTCGACGGAGAAGGTGTTCTGGTCTCACTATGCTGAGGCCGGACACCCTGTGCCCCTGAGCGACCAGCTGAAGCAGTTGGTCGAGCTCCACAAGGTGGCTGAACAGGCCATGAAGGGCCTCATAGTTCGGCTGTGGCCTGGAGAGGCTCTGCCTGGGAGCTACTTCGGGCTGGTGCGGTAGCTGGTGGAGGCCTGTCCTAGGCTCAAAGTCATCAAGCGCTCCGTCTGCATCTAAGGCGCCCGTAGGGCCCTTGCCCGTGCTAAGGTGCACTGGGGCAAGCTGGATGCTGAGAAGCTTGTGAAGGACGGGCCGCCGCCGGGGAAAGAGCATCGCATGCCCGAGAATTATTATAAGGACGTTCTGAAGGGTGCCCGCCTTATGTCGGATGAATGTTCCTGGGATGTAATTTTTGAGTAAAACTCGCTCGTTTTGTCGTGTGCGCTGAAAACTTGTTCATATGCGCTAAGCAATGCTTTTGGAATTTAAAATATTACCTTCTGTGCGGCCGTTTATCAAATTTGAGAGATGGAGAGTCGTCGGCTTCTGCCCCCGTGCCACTAGTGCTGGGGTGTTTGGGATAAACCTGAGCGCTCTTTTTCCCATGTTTGGGTCCTTCGAGGGAGGCGCTCAGCACAACGAACAAGGGAATCAGACTATAATGCTTGAACACTCTCAATTAGCCATAGAATTCTATAATTTTAAATTTCAGCGAAGCCCCTGGTATTCGGAAGACCGAGTTCGGAGCGCTATCCACGCCTTGGCCGGACGGAGCTGACTCCTCGCTCTAAGCGGCATAAGTCTTTAGGGACTCGAAAAACCTCTCGAACAGCGACCAGCTCTCACTTCATCATGACAGCCAGTTTTAGCTTTCTCTACCGAGGTGCTTAGCCCAGCTCAACTGGGGCACAATCGCAGTAGTTCTCCTAGTGCTACCTTAGCCGATATAGTGGAGCGTAAGGCACCAAAACATAGGAGCCGGGCAAACCCAACTATTGACCCAAGACATGATTCGGAGCCGATGCATATAATGCTATAAGTTCGGGGTGCCGCACTTGTTAAAGTGTTCGGGCTTCTCACACCATATTGAGGGGTACTAAAGCCCCTGGTGTATTTGGCCGTACCAAAGTGTACGGGTGCAGCATGTCGTTAATGAACATATATTTGTAAAGAAGAGTAATGCAAAAATAGACAAAAACAATGCATTGTTTATTAAAAAAGGCTGCGATCAAGGCAGAATGATACAAATAACGCGATAAGCAAAAGGTTGGACTATTTAACATGTCCGTTCCAGGGGCAGGCTGCGGAATGGTATGCAGGTATACTGCTCGTGATAGAGATCACCTAGGAGTTCCATTAATGCTGCGTGGCTTGTCTGCTTCCCTGGTTCTTGCATCGTTTGTGCGACAATTGTACTGCCAGATAGGCCTTCCGAAGAATAGAGTCTTGAAAGTAAGAGAAAATTAAAAAATCGGCAGCCCCTAGTGTGGTTTAAGCCGTGTTTCGGGTGTGCCGTGATGGTGCTCCTCCCCCTATACCCATGGTATTTCTAGAGCGTAGTTATGTACGCGAAGCACTTGTGTCGCATTTTCGCGAGGGCTGGGGTTGGGGCCACATTGCTACGCCTGCTCGGAACGTGCCAGGCGGTCTTGTTTTAGGTTACTCCGGGCGCGCTTGACGGTGTCCGGACATTTAATGGCCGGACTGGAGAACTGCCTGGAGAGGCTGCCATGTACTTCCGCTACAAGAGCCGCCGTGTGCTCCTCCGTTCGGAGGGAGAGTTCGGTGTTTCCATTGACCGTAATTACTCCTCGAGGGCCTGACATCTTGAACATAAGGTATGCGTAGTGCGGTACCACATTGAACTTGGCGAATGCGGTTCGCCCGAGCAGTGCGTGATAGCCACTGCGGAACGGGACTATGTCGAAGATTAACTCCTCGCTTCGGAAATTATCCGGAGATCCGAAGACCACTTCAAGTGTAACTGAGCCTGTATAGTTGGCCTCTACACCTGGTATGACGCCTTTAAAGGTCGTTTTGGTGGGCTTGGTCCTTTAGGGATCTATGCCCATTTTCCGCACTGTATCCTGGTAAAGCAGGTTCAGGCTACTGCCGCCGTCCATAAGGACTCTAGTGAGATGAAATCCGTCAATAATTGGGTCTAGAACCAATGCGGCGAATCCGCCAGGACAGATGCTAGTGGGGTGGTCGCTTCGATCAAAGGTGATCGGGCAGGAGGACCATGGGTCGAACTTTAAGGCGACTGGCTCCATCGCGTATACGTCCCTTAACGCGCGCTTCCGCTCCCTCTTGGGGATGTGGGCTGCGTATATCATGTTCACCGTCCGCACTTGTGGGGGGAAACCCTTCTGTCCACTGTTGTTCGGTGGCCGGGGCTCATCATCGTCATCGCTATGCAGCCCCTTGTCTTTATTTTCAGCATTTAACCTGCCTGCCTGCTTGAACACCCAACAATCCCTGTTGGTGTGATTGGCTGGCTTTTCGGGGGTGCCATGTATCTGGCACAAGCGGTCGAGTATTCTGTCCAAACTGGCCGGCCCTGAGTATTTCTTTTGAATGGCTTTTTCCGCTGACCGGATTTATAGCCTCTCAATCTGGCATTAACTGCCGTATCCTCAGCATTGTCGCCGTTGATGTGGTGCTTCTGCTTGTTGCGACGCGACCTGCTACTATTGTCTCTGGTATCCGAATTACTAGGGTTCTTGGTCATATTGTTGCTACGAGCAAGCCAGCTGTCTTCTCCCACGCAAAAGCGGGTCATGAGTGTCGTGAGCGCTGCCATAGATTTCGGCTTTTCCTGTCCAAGGTGCCGGGCAAGCCACTCGTCACGGATATTGTGCTTGAAGGCTGCTAGGGCCTCTGCGTCCGGACAGTCGACTATTTGATTTTTCTTTGTTAGGAACCGTGTCCAGAATTGCCTGCCGATTCTTCTGGCTGCTGAATTATGTGGCTTAGGTCATCGACGTCTGGTGGTCGCACATAAGTGCCCTGGAAATTGTCGAGGAATGCGGCTTCCAGGTCCTCCCAACAACTGATTGATTCTGCTGGCAAGCTGTTAAGCCAATGCCGAGCTGGTCCTTTAAGCTTGAGTGGGAGGTATTTGATGGCGTGTAGATCATCGCCACGGGCCATGTGGATATGAAGGAGATAATCCTCGATCCATACCGCAGGATCTGTTGTGCCATCATATGATTCGATGTTTACGGGTTTGAAACCCTCGGGGATTTGATGATCCATTACTTCATCTGTGAAGCATAGTGGGTGTGCAGCGCCTCTGTACTAGGCTATATCACGACGTAGCTCAAATGAGCTTTGTCTGCTGTGTTTGGCCCTGTCGAATTTGCTGTATCCGGCGTGACAGTTATCGTCTCGAGTCGTGGCGCGCCCACGCGATCCGTAGATCGATCTTGTTTGCCTTGCCTTGTCCTCCAATATATCGCGCAGGTATGGCGCATTTTCCCGTGCCTTGGTTTGTTTTGAGCAGCGCCGGCGTGCGGCTTGAATGGAGGGCCGAGAGGCCTCTCTGTCGCGGCCACGAGGTGGTCGGTCGGTCGTATCATGTGCTGGTGATGCAGGTTTAGGTGCTTCCTCCTCTAATTGGGGTAGCTAATCGACTTGAACCGTAGTTACACCTTTATGGGAGCTCGGTCATGTCTTGATGATGGTAATGCCTTCTGATCGGCTTTTTAGCCAATAAGTCATTTGGGGGCTTGGTCGTGTCCGAACCAATGCAATGCCACTTGATCGGCCCTAGGCCACTAAGCCACTTGGGGGCTTGGTCGAATCCGAACCAATGCAATGCCACTTGGCCGGCGTAACGCCACGAGTCATTTTGGGGTCCTGGCTGACTGGCACCATTGCTACGCCTTCGGGGGGCTTGGTTGCGTCTGACCATGGTAATTCCATCTGACCAAGCTCAGTAGAGCTCTTCTTTTGCAAAAAATTGTTGCCATTGCTTTTGCTTTAATAGCCTTTCTTGAGAAGTTGCTATTTTATTTGCACTTTTTAAACCGACAGTATTTTGTACCGGTTCAAACAGCTAAATTGGCGGAACACGGTCCATTTTTAGACCGGAGATTATCTGCCCGGTTTGATTTTCTGTTACCATCCTATTATGGAGTAAACCGGTGTTTATCAACCCGGCTTGGCTTTCAACTACAAGTTGTGAGTGCATGATCAAATTATAATCCGGAGATTATCTGCCCGGTTTGATTTTCTGTTACCATCCTATCATGGAGTAAACCGGTGTTTATCAACCCGGCTTGGCTTTCAACTACAAGTTGTCAGTACACGATCAAGTTATAATCCGGAGACTATCAGCCCGGTCTGGTTTGACTACAAGTCACCAGTATATACATGGTTAATCCGGTGTTTATCACAACCCGGTATGGTTTTTCGGCGCAATATGGAAGGAGTTATCATTACTCAAGATTGGGGTTATCACTCTTACTACAAAAAGTTGGTAAACCAACGATGTGATTCAATATCACAGGTATGATATATTTCATATTTTTAAGTGCAGCCCTGGTTATAAACCCAGGTTATATGTTGAGCATTATGACCCGTCCGGCGGTAAACCGCCAGGACATTTTAAACTTGTTGTATGCAGAAACAGGTTGAATAACGCATGGTGATAACTTATCCAGTGTTTGTTAAACCGGCCTGGCTTTAAGACGATAAGTCGCCAGTATGATGATAACTTAGCCGGTGTTTGTTAAACCGGCCTGGCTTTAAGACAATAAGTCGCCAGTATGATGATAAATTATCCAGTGTTTATTAAACCGGTCTGGCTTTGGACTATAAGTCGCCAGTATATATTTGGATTGCGCCATTGGAATCATGCGCTTATAAATTATTGGATTATATTATTCAAATAGCCAAACTTGGCTGAATTTTCATCATGATATTGGATGAATAAAGGCTTTCATACGAGATTATATTATCTTGAATGGCCAACATGGCTGGATTTTTATTACGGTTATTAATATTATGACTAAGGTTTTCAAAGTCGCTTTAGCGCAATGGTTATCATTTTATACAAATGAAGGAATAGTCCCGAGTCGCTGCAGGCTTACAACCCGGCACTTGGGGGCTACATTATTCAAAATTGAGATTACATCAAATATGCAAGTCTCATGTTGCTGCAAGCATGCACCATGACACTTGGGGGCTAATGCAAGGTCATTTTTGCTCATCTTATTGAAGACCCAACTCATCACATTGTAATGAGCTGGCCCTTGGGGGCTACCAATTGCTCCTGTCAACTATTCAAGGTACAAAGCTTTTTATCTATTATATTGAAGGGTCTACTGCTCAGTTGGTAAAGCACAAGGCTCTTAACCTTGTGGACGTGGATTCAAGCCCCATGATGAGGGGTTACATCATATGATGTTATTTTCATGGAAGTATATATCAAAGTCCCAGCTCAATATTATCTTACTGAGCCGGCCCTTGGGGGCTACACGTTGCTGTTCAAAGTTTAACAAGATTATATTTACAAAGTCCCTGCTGATTATTACATAATGACCCCGCCCTTGGGGGCTACATTGGTTGAAGTTTTATGGGCATCAGTCAATTACAAGTCCCAGGTTGCTGCAAGCATGACAACCCGGCACTTGGGGGCTACAGGTATTATATTATTATCGAAGAAAGATTTTCAAATTCTCTGTTGAGCAAGTTAGATTGACCTGGCGTCACCAATCATTATGACCCTGTGGCTGCAACCCGGTGTCATCAATAATCATAAACCGATGTTGGCAAAAATCATGAACCGGTGTCTGCAACAATCATAATCCGGGGTCATTAGTTTTTATAACCCGGCCATTTGGTAATGTTAAACCGGCAAGTTTTCAAGACCGGGATCATCTTCAAACCGGCTGAATATCAGATGAATATTTCAAGACCAATATTTCTTAAACCGGCGTTTTGGAAGCCGACTCAAGTGGATTATTTCTTCACAATATTTTTCTGTGAGAAACCAATGTCAGCAAATTGAGTATGACGCTGGCTTATTGACCTGGATTTTCTAGAAGGAGGAAATGACAAGGACTTAAGGATGATCAGGTGCCGGTTTACAAGAATTCTTAATCCGGAGCACAACCTGTCAAATTTGTTCTGGTGTTTATTTGCAGCATAAGTTTACCATGGATAAATCCAAGCTAAACTTGGGGGCTAATGTCGGGGATATACCCCGCGGTGTAAACCGGCCGGAAGTTAAACCGGCCGGACTTGGCGGTTTACCTGAAGACCTGCCCTGACCTTGGCGGTTTACAAGCAACCCGCTTGGACGTTGTAACTCAATGGTAACCCGACGGACGGGTCAGAGGAGCGACAAGACCAGGTGGCCCGTCTGGCGGTTCATGAAGGCCGGTTCAACTATTGTGGGCCGGTTCAAGAGGAAAGGAATATTTACCTTACAAGGAGTCAAGACCGAGACTTGTACCCGGTTTGTACTAGAGATAGACTAGTCCTAATCCTAATAGGACTCCACATGTAAACCGCCCCTTCAACATATATAAGGAGGGGCGGGGCTCCCCAAAGCGGGACAAGTTAGAAGCTACAAGCTACAAGCAATCAATAATCTCTAGGGCTAGACACAAGAGCCGGTTTACGGCGTCTCCCTCGGGATGATAATGAGACCTAGCCTCAAACAGCATGTAGGGTTTTTACCGGATGATGTTTCCCGGGGCCCGAAGCTGTCTAAATCATTGTCTTGCGTGTTGATCCGCCCTGCGTCTCTCATCCCACTCAACCCCTCTCAAGCTACCACCTAGATGCGTTGGCCCTACGACTAAGTCCTGACACTAAGGACATCTGCCGTGACAAATCCACGACAGTTGGCGCCCACCGTGGGGCGCGCACGGTGGTGTTGAGTTCTTGGAGGGATTTCTTTAATGGATTAAGAAGTTCGCAATTTTCTGGATAAAAAGCGCCAGTTCAAAGAAAATCTACGTCAACATAGAATTTATAAGCTGGGTTAGTCAGCCGGCGACAGGTGATCCGCCGAAACCGTTTCTACATTGAGTCGGACGTTGACAAGGAGTTGATCTGCTGCACGGTATGCGTATAAATCGTTCCGAGTTACGCCGAGCTGGTTTCAAGTCCCAAGAAGGCCACCTACGAGGTCCTGCCGCCGCTGATTCCCATGAGGCCATCATCAATCAAGAAAGTATTACTATAATTGTTCCTCACGTGATGGTCAAGGAGGGTCCACAGAATTAAACTTTTGGTCTCCTATTTGCACTATACGTGATGCTAGTATTAATCCGGTACGGATCAGATTTTTTGGTCTACAAAACACTGTCTACTGTCGAAAACATTGGAGTTTCAACTCGGCCCCCTATTGCCGCTAAACCGCCCGGGGCCGACTCTGCTAAAACTCCGTCGCCCTGGCCTCGCCCTGTGCGGCCGCCTGAGCCTGTTTAAGGAAGTTGCTGCCCATTCTGGTGAACCGTACCCTGCTCGGTCCTTGCTCCGTACTGATCAAAGCGGCGAGCCTACTATGACGGCTGTTGTCACAAATCCTAGCGAGCAAATCGTCTTGATCAGTCAATTTACTGCCAAAACAATATCATTCCGCGGACACCAATTCCGCCCTCATCGACAACAACCACAGAAAGATTTTTTATCATGACCGCTGCAGACGATCTGGTGTTGTCTGTGTTGGATATCATAAGAAAGCACAATGGCACAGTTTCCAAGAGAGACTATCAACCATCACGTGAAAAAACAAGACTGGTCAAAGTGATGAATCAATTACTCCATTATTGGTGATACTTTGTTATTTTCTGGATGAACCGGTCTGTCCAAAACAAGACTGACAAAAGATCAAGCGCGTCCGCTGTACCGGCGCCAGCATCCGGGTTCATCCGGCAAAAGATACCAGGTGTTATTTTTCTTATGTATTTTATAAGTACATGTTAATTCATCCAAGCAACAATTACTCTGGCCTGTAATATTTTTATGCAGGAAGGCTATTAAGAAAAAAGGGATGGTATGATACCACGAAGGTACGTTCGGCGGTGCCGCGCAGCTTCACGGACATGCGTATCGTGGTCCGGTTTACGTCAACGCACCAGCCAACTTTCCCGTCCGCGCCACCTTTACAATGCCACGGCCGACTCATCACTCTGAAGCCGCTTCTCATGCTGCAGTGGCTTTACTGTCCGCCCAAACATCAGGTGGTATTCGTCTAAATTTATGTATTAAACATTTATTATTTTTTTGTCAAAGAACAATTACACTGTCTTGTAATATTTTTAGACAGGACAATTTATACGCCATTCACGGACACGCGTATCGCGGTCCGGTTTACGTCGTCACGCCAGTCGACTCGCCCGTGCGCCCTGGCCACCGGTTCATGCGTCCACACCGGTTCACCCGTGATTGATTTCAGTTTCATCCGGTGATCATTAAGTCCATGACGGATAATTTCCGGCCTAACATATCAGGTGAAATCCATCTAAATCTAGTTTGGACACATATTGTTTTTGTCAAAGAGCAATTACGTTGGTTTGTATTTTTTTTATATACATGACCATTATCCATTACAAACGTGGTTTATACTACGGATTCGGAGCACGGGTTAATAATATCCCGCCTGGTGATAAACCGGATCATGTCACATGATGAATGGACGCACACAAGCTGCTGCCCTTATGGCCCGGTTTACATCAGCATTGCCGGGACCGTGTCCGCGATTAATTCGCCCGTCCGTTCCGGTTTACGACACCGGTGCCGTTGCTCCCCGTCCGCAACGGCTTACAATGCCACGGCCGACTCATCTGTCCGAGCTGCTTCTCATGTTACGGTCGTCCTTGTCGTCCATCTCTCGTGGCCTGGTCTACATCAACATACCGGGCCGCACCTATCTGCATGAGCTATTTATTGAGTATGAGCAAGTCACAGCTTGGGTAGCCCGGTGTTCTTTCAACAAAATGGAGGCAAATTATCATATACTATCGACCGCCGTCTGCACTGGATGGCTCAATAGCAGGCGCACAAGTCGCCGTCATTACAGTTTGGTTAACTTCAAATAGCCACTTGGAAGGAACCATTGGCCGAGTTGCTGACACGGCTCATACGGGATCGTTTATAACCCGCCGCAGTCACCTCAACCTTCGGTGGATTCACATCGTGCTATCAACACCAATGATATACAAGTTACACCGGTTTATATCACGGTCAAATATGGAGAATCTCAAGCCAACTCCTCGAGTCACCTTGAGACTTGGGGGCTACGATGATATGACGCAGCAAGTCTTGCCAGTTTCAGCCGGTTTAAGAACCCGAGGACGATGGAGGAAAAGATAACCCGATCCCGGAGGCTACTATTATGTTGATGAAAATTTAAAGGCCATCAGAAAATTTCCGGCTTAGAAAGTATATGACAGTTACAAAATCCCGGTTCACTGAAGAAGATCTGGGTCATCAGAAAGGATTCCGGTTCAAAATCCGGCTCAAGGGAAGCCAGTCTCGCTGAAACTCTCAAAAATCCGGTTTACAGTCCGGTTCAAGGGAATTTGTTCTACAACAAAGCTCTGAAGCTCTCAAATCCGGTTTAACAATGTCCGGTTCAAAAAGGAATTAACTTCTCGCAAGTTCGAGTTTAAAGGCCGTCAGAAAATTTCCGGCTGAAAATGAAGATTCCAGTTTAAAATCTGGTTCAAGGGAAAGATGTCTCCCACAAAGCTTTGAAGCTCTTAATATCCGGTTCAAGATCCCGGTTCAAGAAGAATTTATCTTTTGCAAAAAGGTTAAAAATTACTGAAGAGGACCTGCTGCCATGATGCGCGGTTCAAACATGGGGCTTCCTGTTCAAACATAGGTCGTATTCGAACCAAAGAGAACATAGCTATCCTTACAAAGTCAGTTGGGGACCTAGTCGACTTGAACCGTAGCTACACCTCCTGGGAGCTTGGTCATGTCTTGACGACGGTAATGCCTTCTGGCTGGCACATTTGCCACTAAGTCAGTTGGGGACCTAATCGACTTGAACCGTAGTTACACCTTTATGGGAGCTCGGTCATGTCTTGATGATGGTAATGCCTTCTGATCGGCTTTTTAGCCAATAAGTCATTTGGGGGCTTGGTCGTGTCCGAACCAATGCAATGCCACTTGATCGGCCCTAGGCCACTAAGCCACTTGGGGGCTTGGTCGAATCCGAACCAATGCAATGCCACTTGGCCGGCATAACGCCACGAGTCATTTTGGGGTCCTGGCTGACTGGCACCATTGCTACGCCTTCGGGGGGCTTGGTTGCGTCTGACCATGGTAATTCCATCTGACCAAGCTCAGTAGAGCTCTTCTTTTGCAAAAAATTGTTGCCATTGCTTTTGCTTTAATAGCCTTTCTTGAGAAGTTGCTATTTTATTTGCACTTTTTAAACCGACAGTATTTTGTACCGGTTCAAACAGCTAAATTGGCGGAACACGGTCCATTTTTAGACCGGAGATTATCTGCCCGGTTTGATTTTCTGTTACCATCCTATTATGGAGTAAACCGGTGTTTATCAACCCGGCTTGGCTTTCAACTACAAGTTGTGAGTGCATGATCAAATTATAATCCGGAGATTATCTGCCCGGTTTGATTTTCTGTTACCATCCTATCATGGAGTAAACCGGTGTTTATCAACCCGGCTTGGCTTTCAACTACAAGTTGTCAGTACATGATCAAGTTATAATCCGGAGACTATCAGCCCGGTCTGGTTTGACTACAAGTCACCAGTATATACATGGTTAATCCGGTGTTTATCACAACCCGGTACGGTTTTTCGGCGCAATATGGAAGGAGTTATCATTACTCAAGATTGGGGTTATCACTCTTACTACAAAAAGTTGGTAAACCAACGATGTGATTCAATATCACAGGTATGATATATTTCATATTTTTAAGTGCAGCCCTGGTTATAAACCCAGGTTATATGTTGAGCATTATGACCCGTCCGGCGGTAAACCGCCAGGACATTTTAAACTTGTTGTATGCAGAAACAGGTTGAATAACGCATGGTGATAACTTATCCGGTGTTTGTTAAACCGGCCTGGCTTTAAGACGATAAGTCGCCAGTATGATGATAACTTAGCCGGTGTTTGTTAAACCGGCCTGGCTTTAAGACAATAAGTCGCCAGTATGATGATAAATTATCCAGTGTTTATTAAACCGGTCTGGCTTTGGACTATAAGTCGCCAGTATATATTTGGATTGCGCCATTGGAATCATGCGCTTATAAATTATTGGATTATATTATTCAAATAGCCAAACTTGGCTGAATTTTCATCATGATATTGGATGAATAAAGGCTTTCATACGAGATTATATTATCTTGAATGGCCAACATGGCTGGATTTTTATTACGGTTATTAATATTATGACTAAGGTTTTCAAAGTCGCTTTAGCGCAATGGTTATCATTTTATACAAATGAAGGAATAGTCCCGAGTCGCTGCAGGCTTACAACCCGGCACTTGGGGGCTACATTATTCAAAATTGAGATTACATCAAATATGCAAGTCTCATGTTGCTGCAAGCATGCACCATGACACTTGGGGGCTAATGCAAGGTCATTTTTGCTCATCTTATTGAAGACCCAACTCATCACATTGTAATGAGCTGGCCCTTGGGGGCTACCAATTGCTCCTGTCAACTATTCATGGTACAAAGCTTTTTATCTATTATATTGAAGGGTCTACTGCTCAGTTGGTAAAGCACAAGGCTCTTAACCTTGTGGACGTGGATTCAAGCCCCATGATGAGGGGTTACATCATATGATGTTATTTTCATGGAAGTATATATCAAAGTCCCAGCTCAATATTATCTTACTGAGCCGGCCCTTGGGGGCTACACGTTGCTGTTCAAAGTTTAACAAGATTATATTTACAAAGTCCCTGCTGATTATTACATAATGACCCCGCCCTTGGGGGCTACATTGGTTGAAGTTTTATGGGCATCAGTCAATTACAAGTCCCAGGTTGCTGCAAGCATGACAACCCGGCACTTGGGGGCTACAGGTATTATATTATTATCGAAGAAAGATTTTCAAATTCTCTGTTGAGCAAGTTAGATTGACCTGGCGTCACCAATCATTATGACCCTGTGGCTGCAACCCGGTGTCATCAATAATCATAAACCGATGTTGGCAACAATCATGAACCGGTGTCTGCAACAATCATAATCCGGGGTCATCAGTTTTTATAACCCGGCCATTTGGTAATGTTAAACCGGCAAGTTTTCAAGACCGGGATCATCTTCAAACCGGCTGAATATCAGATGAATATTTCAAGACCAATATTTCTTAAACCGGCGTTTTGGAAGCCGACTCAAGTGGATTATTTCTTCACAATATTTTTCTGTGAGAAACCAATGTCAGCAAATTGAGTATGACGCTGGCTTATTGACCTGGATTTTCTAGAAGGAGGAAATGACAAGGACTTAAGGATGATCAGGTGCCGGTTTACAAGAACTCTTAATCCGGAGCACAACCTGTCAAATTTGTTCTGGTGTTTATTTGCAGCATAAGTTTACCATGGATAAATCCAAGCTAAACTTGGGGGCTAATGTCGGGGATATACCCCGCGGTGTAAACCGGCCGGAAGTTAAACCGGCCAGACTTGGCGGTTTACCTGAAGACCTGCCCTGACCTTGGCGGTTTACAAGCAACCCGCTTGGACATTGTAACTCAATGGTAACCCGACAGACGGGTCAGAGGAGCGACAAGACCAGGTGGACCGTCTGGCGGTTCATGAAGGCCGGTTCAACTATTGTAGGCCGGTTCAAGAGGAAAGGAATATTTACCTTACAAGGAGTCAAGACCGAGACTTGTACCCGGTTTGTACTAGAGATAGACTAGTCCTAATCCTAATAGGACTCCACATGTAAACCGCCCCTTCAACATATATAAGGAGGGGCGGGGCTCCCCAAAGCGGGACAAGTTAGAAGCTACAAGCTACAAGCAATCAATAATCTCTAGGGCTAGACACAAGAGCCGGTTTACGGCGTCTCCCTCGGGATGATAATGAGACCTAGCCTCAAACAGCATGTAGGGTTTTTACCGGATGATGTTTCCCGGGGCCCGAAGCTGTCTAAATCCTTGTCTTGCGTGTTGATCCGCCCTGCGTCTCTCATCCCACTCAACCCCTCTCAAGCTACCACCTAGATGCATTGGCCCTACGACTAAGTCCTGACACTAAGGACATCTGCCGTGACAAATCCACGACAATACCGTCGATGTCTTCGGAGTCGAAGTCGAGCATGCCGGTTAAATCGTCGACAGTGGCTACAAAGTGGGTGGTGGGTCGGCTTTGAATTTCTTCATCGTCCATATCCCAACCGTGCTGACTGTAGTCCGGCCAGGGCTCTCCTGATAAAGAGAGATACTTTAGTGTTTTCAGAATATCGTCGAAAGGCGAGTGCTGAAAGATGTCCGCAGTGCTAAACTCCATGAACGGCGCCCAATAGGATTCGATCGGCAGGGGCGCGGAGGGCTCGGAGTCCGGAGAGAAGTTCGGCTCCTTGGAGTCACGAGCCTTGCGGAGTGCGGGGCTGGTGTTCGGCTCGATCGCCGTTGGGATCGCAGCCCCCGAGGCGGCGTCCAACCACCCATCCTCGATCGGCGTAGTTGGCTCCTAATTAAGGGTCGAAGCCGATGCGGGTGTGGCCTCCAGGGCACTGTTTGGCGGCAGAGCTAGATCATGCCCATCGTGACAGTGCGGCGCGCTCGGCAGTGGCTCGAATCCATCGAAGATCAAGTCCCCACGGATGTCAGCCGTGTAGTTTAAGCTTCCAAATCTGACCTGATGGCCAAGGGCGTAGCTTTCGATCTGCTCCAGATGGCCAAGCAAATTGGCCCGCAGTGCGAAGCCGCCAAAGACGAAGATCTGTCCAGGGACAAAGATCTCACCCAGGACTGCGTCGCTATTGATGATCGGAGGAGCCATCGGGCCTAAAAGTGACGACATAGAGGAACTCTCAATGAAAGCACCAATGTCGGTGTCAAAACCGGCGGATCTCGGGTAGGGGGTCCCGAACTGTTCGTCTAGGCGGATGGTAACAGGAGACAAGGGACACGATGTTTTACCCAGGTTCGGTGAGGGAGTCCTGGATTAGGGGGTGTCCGGGTAGCCGGACTATACCTTCAGCCGAACTCCTAGACTATGAAGATACAAGATTGAAGACTCCGTCCCGTGTCCGGAAGGGACTTTCCTTGCCGTGGAAGGCAAGCTTGGCGATACGGATATGTAGATCTCCTACCATTGTAACCGACTCTGTGTAACCCTAACCCTCTCCGGTGTCTATATAAACTGAAGGGCTTTAGTTCGTAGGACAGAACAACAATCATACCATAGGCTAGCTTCTAGGGTTTAGCCTCCTTGATCTCGTGGTAGATCTACTCTGGTACTACCCATATCATCAATATTAATCAAGCAGGATGTAGGGTTTTACCTCCATCAAGAGGGCCCGAACCTGGGTAAAACATCGTGTCCCTTGTTTCCTGTTACCATCCGCCTAGACGCACAATTCGCGACCCCCTACCCGAGATCCGCCGGTTTTGACACCGACATTGGTGCTTTCATTGAGAGTTCCTTCGTGTCGTCACTTTTAGGCCCGATGGCTCCTCCGATCATCAATAGTAACGCAGTACTGGGTGAGATCTTTCTCCCCGGACAGATCTTCGTCTTCGGCGGCTTCGCACTGCGGGCCAATTCGCTTGGCCATCTGGAGCAGATCGAAAGCTACGCCCCTGGCCATTAGGTCAGATTTGGAAGCTTAAACTACACGGCTGACATCCGCGGGGACTTGATCTTCGACGGATTCGAGCCACTGCCGAGCGCGCCGCACTGTCACGATGGGCATGATCTAGCTCTGCCGTCGAGCAGTGCCCTGGAGGCCGCACCCGCATCGGCTTCGACCCTTAATTCGAAGCCAACTGCGCTGATCGAGGATGGGTGGTTGCGCCGCCTCGGGGGCTGCGATCCCAACGGCGATCGAGCCGAACGCTAGCCCCGCACTCCGCGAGGCTCGTGACTCCAAGGAGCCGGACTTCTCTCTGGACTCCGAGCCCTCCGCGCCCCTGTCGATCGAATCCGATTGGGCGCCGATCATGGAGTTTACCGCCACGGACATCTTTCAGCACTCGCCTTTTGGCGATATTCTGAAAACACTAAAGTCTCTCTCTTTATCAGGAGAGCCCTGGCCGGATTACATTCAGCAAGGTTGGGATACGGACGATGAAGAAATTCAAAGCCCACCCACCACCCACTTTGTAGCTACTGTCAACGATTTAACCAACATGCTCGACTTGGACTCTAAAGACATTGATGGTATGGACGCCGATGCAGGAGACGATCAAGAACCAGCACCTATAGGGCACTGGAAAGCCACCTCGTCATATGACATATACATGGTGAACACCCCAAAAGAAGCAGATGGCGATGGAACAGCGGAGGATGACCCCTCCAAGAAACAGCCCAAGCGCCGGCGTCAGCGGCGCCGCTCAAAATCCCGCCAAAGCAAAAACGGTGATTCCGGCACGGGAGATAATAATACTCCGGAGAGTGCCGAAGAAAACCACCTCCAGCAAGATTCAGCGCAGGAGGATGGAGAAGCCAGCCCTCATGAGAGAGCGGCAGAGAGAGAGGTCGAGGACGATAATTATATGCCTCCCTCCGAAGACCAGGCAAGCCTCGACGGCGATGAATTTGTCGTGCCAGAGGATCCCATCGAGCAAGAGCATTTTCAATGCAGGTTTATGGCCACGGCAAGCAACCTCAAGAAAAAATAGCAACAACTTAGAGCTGATCAAGATTTGCTAGCCGACAGATGGACTGAAGTCCTTGCGGCCGAATAGTATGAAAACGAACGCCCTTCCAAGAGCTACCCAAAGCGTAGGTTGCTACCCTGATTAGAGGAGGAAGCACCTAAACCTGCATCACCAGCACATGATACGGCCGACCGGCCACCTCGTGGCCGCGACAGAGAGGCCTCTCGGCCCTCCACTCAAGCCGCACCCCGGCGCCGCTCAAAACAAACCAAGGCACGGGAAAATGCGCCAGACCTACGCGATATATTGGAGGACAAGGCAAGGCAAACAAGATCGATCTACGGATCACGTGGGCGCCCCACGACTCGAGACGATAACCGTCATGCCGGATACAGCAAATCCGGAAGGGCCGAACACAGCAGACAAAGCTCATTTGAGCTACGTCGTGATATAGCCCAGTACAGAGGCGCCGCACACCCACTATGCTTCGCAGATGAAGTAATGGATCATCAAATCCCCGAGGGTTTCAAACCCGTAAACATCGAATCATATGATGGCACAACAGATCCTGCGGTATGGATCGAGGATTATCTCCTTCATATCCACATGGCCCGTGGCGATGATCTACACGCCATCAAATACCTTCCACTCAAGCTGAAAGGACCAGCTCGGCATTGGTTTAACAGCTTGCCAGCAGAATCAATCAGTTGTTGGGAGGACCTGGAAGCCGCATTCCTTGACAATTTCCATGGCACTTATGTGCGACCACCAGACGCTGATGACCTAAGCCACATAATTCAGCAGCCAGAAGAATCGGCCAAGCAATTCTGGACACGGTTCCTAACAAAGAAAAATCAAATAGTCGACTGTCCGGATGCAGAGGCCCTAGCAGCCTTCAAGCACAATATCCATGACGAGTGGCTTGCCCGGCACCTTGGACAGGAAAAGCCGAAATCTATGGCAGCGCTCACGACACTCATGACCCGCTTTTGCGCGGGAGAAGTCAGCTGGCTTGCTCGTAGCAACAATATGACCAAGAACCCTAGTAATTCGGATACGAGAGACAATAGTAGCAGGTCGCGTCGCAACAAGCAGAAGCGCCGCATCAACGATGACAATGCTGAGGATACGGCAGTTAATGCTGGATACAGAGGCTATAAATCCGGTCAGCGGAAAAAGCCATTTAGAAGAAATACTCAGGGCCCGTCCAGTTTGGACCGAATACTCGACCGCTTGTGCCAGATACATGGCACCCTCGAAAAGCCTACCAATCACACCAACAGGGATTGTTGGGTGTTCAAGCAGGCAGGCAGGTTAAATGCCGAAAATAAAGACAAGGGGCTGCATAGCGATGACGACGATGAGCCCCGGCCGCCGAACAACAGTGGACAGAAGGGTTTTCCCCCACAAGTGCGGACGGTGAACATGATATACGCAACCCACATCCCCAAGAGGGAGCAGAAGCGCGCGTTAAGGGACATATACGCGATGGAGCCAGTCGCCCCAAAGTTCAACCCATGGTCCTCCTGCCCGATCACCTTTGATCAAAGCGACCACCCCACTAGCATCCGTCATGGCGGATTCGCCGCATTGGTTCTAGACCCAATTATTGACGGATTTCATCTCATTAGAGTCCTTATGGACGGCGGCAGTAGCCTAAACCTGCTTTACCAGGATACAGTGCGGAAAATGGCCATAGATCCCTCGAGGATCAAGCCCACCAAAACGAACTTTAAAGGCGTCATACCAGGTGTAGAGGCCAACTGTACAGGCTCAGTTACACTTGAAGTGGTCTTCGGATCTCTAGATAATTTCTGAAGCGAGGAGTTAATCTTCGACATAGTCCCGTTCCGTAGTGGCTATCACGCACTGCTCGGGCGAACCGCATTCGCCAAGTTCAATGCAGTACCGCACTACGCATACCTTAAGCTCAAGATGCCAGGCCCTCGAGGAGTAATTACGGTCAATGGAAACACCGAACGCTTCCTCCGAATGGAGGAGCACACGACGGCCCTTGCAGCGTAAGTACAAGGCAGCCTCTCTAGGCAGTTCTCCAGTCCGGCCATTAAACGTCCGGACACCGTCAAGCGCGCCCGGAGTAACCTACAACAAGACCTCCTGGCACGTTTTGAGCAGGCATAGCAATGCGGCTCCAAGCCCAGCCCTCGCGAAAATGCGACACCAGTGCTTCGCGTACATAACTACGCTCTAGAAATACCATGGGTACAGGGGGAGGGGCACCATCACGGCACACCCGAAACACGGCTTAAACCGCACTAGGGGCTGCCGATTTTTTAATTTTCACTTACTTTCAGGACTCTATTCTTCGGAAGGCCTGTCCGACAGTACAATTGCCACACAAACGATGCAAGAACCAGGGAAGCAGACAAGCCACGCCGCATTAACGGAACTCCCATGTGGTCTCTATCACGAGCAGTATACCTGTTTCGCATACCATTCCGCATCCCGCCCCTGGAACGGACATGTTAAATAGTCCAACCTTTTGCTTATCACGTTATTTGTATCGTTCTGCCTTGATCGCAACCCTTTTTAATAAACAATGCATAGCTTTTGTCTATTTTTGCATTACTCTTCTTTACAAATATATGTTCATTAACGACATGCTGCACCCGTACACTTTGGTACGGCCAAATACGCCAGGGGCTTTAGTACCCCTCAATATGGTGTGAGAAGCCCGAACACTTTAACAAGTGCGGCAACCCGAACTTATAGCATTACATGCATCGGCTCCGAATCATGTCTTGGGTCAATAGTTGGGTTTGCCCGCCTCCTATGTTTTGGTGCCTTAAGTTCCGCTATATCGGCTAAGGTAGCACTAGGAGAACTACTGCGATTGTGCCCCAGTTGAGCTGGGCTAAGCACCTCAGTAGAGAAAGCTAAAACTGACTGTCATGATGAAGCGAGAGCTGGTCGCTGTTCGAGAGGTTTTTCGAGTCCCTAAAGACTTATGCCGCTTAGAGCGAGGAGTCGGCTCCGTCCGGCCAAGGCGTGGATAGCACTCCGAACTCGGTCTTCCGAATACCAGGGGCTTCGCCGAAATTTAAAATTATAGAATTCTATGGCTAAGTGAGAGTGTTCAAGCATTATAGTCCGATTCCCTTGTTCGTTGTGCTGAGCGCCTCCCTCGAAGGACCCAAACATGGGAAAAAGAGCGCTCAGGTTTATCCCGAACACCCCAGCACTAGTGGCACGGGGGCAGAAGCCGACGACTCGCCATCTCTCAAATTTGATGAAAGGCCGCACAGAAGGTAATATTTTAAATTCCAAAAGCATTGCTTAGCGCATATGAACAAGTTTTCAGTGCACAGGACAAAACGAGCGAGTTTTAGTCAAAAATCACATCCCTGGAACATTCATCCGCCATAAGGCGGGCACCCTTCAGAACATCCTTATAATAATTCTCGGGGTTGCGATGCTCTTTCCCCGGCGGCGGCCCGTCCTTCACAAGCTTCTCAACATCCAGCTTGCCCCAGTGCACCTTAGCATGGGCAAGGGCCCTACGGGCACCTTCGATGCAGACGGAGCGCTTGATGACTTCGAGCCTTGGACAGGCCTCTACCAGCCGCCACACCAACCCGAAGTAGCTCCCAGGCAGAGCCTCTCCAGGCCACAGCCGAACTATGAGGCCCTTCATGGCCTGTTCGGCCACCTTGTGGAGCTCGACCAGCTACTTCAGCTGGTCGCTAAGGGGCACAGGGTGTCTGGCCTCAGCATACTGAGACCAGAACACCTTCTCCATCGAGTTGCCCTCCTCGGCTCGGTAGAATGCGGCCGCACCGGACACGCTACGGGGTAAATCTGCGAATGCTCCTGGAGAGCTTCAGATTCGGGGAAGTAACAAGTAACTCACTTTTATATGTTTACTTTGCATAAAGAATGCCTTACCCGCCGCTATCTTTTTCACCGCATCCAACTCCTGGAGGGCCTTCTGGGATTCGGCCTTGGCAGACTTGGCATTTTCAATAGCCGCCGCGAGCTCGGACGCTCGCGTCTTTGAGTCAAGCTCCAAACTCTCATGTTTTTTCATGAGAACCTGGAGCTCTTGCCGCACCTCGCCAACCTGGGCCTCATACTTATCCCGCTCGGTACACTCCGTGGCCGCCCTCTTCTCGGCCTTGGACAGCGCTTGCTTAAGGGTCGCCACCTCAGACGTGGCCCCTACAATAGCCACGATAATCCTGTCATTTTTTGCAATTGCACCTTTTTATATATTAAAAAACAAGGTATTTCTTACCTTCCTTGGCCTCGAGCTGCTTCTTGGCAAGCCCGAGCTCTTGCTCGGACTGCTCGAGGTTCCGCTTTAGCGTGTCCACTTCCGCAGTCAGTGCGGCGGACGCCAGCAAAGAAGCCTGCATACGCATATTGACTCCTTTTTGTTAGACTCCTGCGAATTTTATTTGATCCTCTATTCAGCTTTTCTTCCCGAACGCCAGACAGAGCATCAGGGACTACTGTCTATGCGGTAATATTTTTACACATTCTTTACTTACCTCAAAGCCTGTTAAAAGGCTGGCACAAGCTTCAGTCAGTCCACTCTTGGCGGACTGAACTTTCTGGACCACCGCACTCATAATGGTGTGGTGCTCCTCGTCGATGGAGGCGCCTTTAAGCACCTCCAACAGATTGTCCAGCGCCTCCGGTTGGACGGGGTCATCGGCTCGGTGGGCTTGCTCCTCTTGGAAGGAGGTCGCCCGCCGGAATCTGGAACCTTTGAAGGTTCCGGAGCAGTGTCCGGCCTAGGGCCGGACTTGGAGCCCTGGGGGGATCTATCCCCTTTACTCCTGGAGTCCAGGAGGTTGCCTTGCGGCTCCTCCAGGACCACCCTCTCCTGGCTTGAAACCCATTGGGACGCCACCTCGGCATCGTCCGTAGGGCGGGGGGAGGTAGCGGGCGGAAGTGAATTCACGTCCAACGAATCCAGGGAGCCGCTCGACGACTCGTCGAGCCCAGCCTTTGGCGGACTGCATAGATATATTCGACATAAGGGAAAGTTGTGCAATAAAGGAACACTACGAGTTACTCTGGTGTCCGAACACTTCCGATCTCGCCGGGCATTTAGCCCTGTGCGGCCACTCCTCTTCGCCGTCGTCAGCGTCGGTGGAGTAGTCCGAAAGAAGGGTCTTCCCCTTCTTGGACCCTTCGGCCTCCCCGGTCGGGGCGGCCTTCCTCTTCTTTCCTCCCTCCGCTGGGGGGGGAGAGGTTTCTTCTTCCTCCTTGTTTTCACGGGAGGAGTGCGTCTCGGAGTCGTCGGATGATGAATCCGACACCTCCAGGCGTCGGGCACTCTTTCGAGTCCCTGTGGCCTTCTTCTTGGCCTTCTTCTCCGGCACCACATAGGGTGCCGGAACCAACAGTTTCGCTAAGCGAGCATCGGCTGGGTCTTCGGGCAAAGGAGCCGGACAGTCGATCTGTCCAGACTTCGCCTGCCAATCCTGTCAAAGGTAAGGGAGCTTAGATCCCGCATAGAGTCAAACTATGAAAAACTAATGCCTTGCAAAAGGTACAAATAGCTTACGGCGCTAGTGTGATGCTGCGTGCTGAATCTGCGATCCTCGGAAGCGGATGTGGGAGCCTCAGTGCCCTTGAAAAGCACCTTCCAGGCATCTTCGTACGTCGTGTCGAAGAGCCTGCTCAGAGTTCGGTGCAGCGCCGGGTCGAACTCCCACAGATTGAAGGCCCGTTGTTGACACGGGAGGATTCAGCGGATGAGCATAACCTGGACTACGTTGACAAGCTTGAGCTGCTTGTTCACCAGGGTTTGGATGCATTTTTGCAGTCCGGTCACCTCTTCTTTGCTGCCCCACGACAGGCCCGTCTCTTTCCAGGACGTGAGCCGCGTAGGGGGTTCGGACCGGAACTCGGGGGCTGCGACCCACTCAGGGTCGTGCGGCTCGGTGATGTAAAACCACCCCGATTGCCACCCCTTCAGGGTCTCCACGAAGGAGCCCTCGAGCCATAGAACGTTGGGCATCTTGCCCGCCATGGCGCCTCCGCACTCCGCCTGGTTGCCGCGCACCACCTTCGGCTTGACATTGAAAGTCTTGAGCCATAGGCCGAAGTGGGGGCGGATGCAGAGGAAAGCCTCGCACACGACGATAAACGCCGAGATGTTGAGGATGAAGTTCGGGGCTAGATCATGGAAATCCAGGCCGTAGTAGAACATGAGTCCCCGGACGAATGGGTGGAGAGGAAAGCCCAGTCCGCGGAGGAAGTGGGGAAGGAACACTACCCTCTCATGGGGCCTTGGGGTGGGGAGGAGATGCCCCTCTTCGGGAAGCCGGTGCGCGATGTCGTTAGACTAGTATCTGGCCTTCCTCAGTTTTTTGATGTGTCCCTCCGTGATGGAGGATACCATCCACTTGCCTCCCGCTCTAGACATGACTGGAGAAAGTCGAGGTGGGGAATGCGGGCTTGGGCGCTAGAGCTCGAGTGCGCGGAAGATCGATAGGCAGAGGAGGAAGAAGGCGTAGGTAAAAAGGTGGATCCTTATCCCCTTATATGGGCGGATGCGGCTATGCGTCCCCACCGGCCTGATAAAACTCGCTTATCTCCCAAGCGCCGTAATCAATGGCGCAGTTGGGTTACCCACGTCCGTATTGATGAGAATTCCGTAAATAAAGGGGACACGATCTCTGCTTTGACAAGACGTGCCAAGGAAACCGCCTCGCGAAACGCGCTGAGGTGGGGGAGTAAAAACGATTCGAATAAAGGCTTGGCCGTAGTGTGATGTCACGCTATGGGATACGTCAGCAGATTAGAGTTGTGTAAATATTATTCTCTCTATGGCAGTATGTGGAAACTTATTTTGCAGAGCCGGACACTATCCTTTGTGTTCAAAATCTTCTATGAAGTACTTGGAGGAGGAACCCGCCTTGCAATGCCGAAGACAATCTGCGCGCTGGACTCGTCGTCATTGAAGCCTGGTTCAGGGGCTACTGAGGGAGTCCTGGATTAGGGGCTGTCCGGGTAGCCGGACTATACCTTCAGGCGAACTCCTGGACTATGAAGATACAAGATTGAAGACTCCGTCCCGTGTCCAGAAGGGAATTTCCTTGGCGTGGAAGGCAAGCTTGGCGATACGGATATGTAGATCTCCTACCATTGTAACCGACTCTGTGTAACCCTAACCCTCTCCGGTGTCTATATAAACCGAAGGGTTTTAGTCCGTAGGACAGAACAACAATCATACCATAGGCTAGCTTCTAGGGTTTAGCCTTCTGTTTATATAGACACCGGAGAGGGTTAGGGTTACACAGAGTCGGTTACAATGGTAGGAGATCTACATAGGAGGCTATACCCTAGAAGCTAGCCTATGGTATGATTGTTGTTCTGTCCTACGGACTAAAACCCTTCGGTTTATATAGACACCGGAGAGGGTTAGGGTTACACAGAGTCGGTTACGATGGTAGGAGATCTACATATCCGTATCACCAAGCTTGCCTTCCATGCCAAGGAAAGTCCCTTCCGGACACGGGACGGATTCTTCAATCTTGTATCTTCATAGTCCAGGAGTCCGGCTGAAGGTATAGTCCGGCTACCCGGACACCCCCTAATCCAGGACTCCCACAGTAGCACACAAAGTGTTCCTCCGGTAAACGGGAGTTGCATAATCTCATAGTCATAGGAACATGTATAAGTCATGAAGAAAGCAATAGCAACATACTAAACGATCAAGTGCTAAGCTAACAGAATGGATCAAGTCAATCACATCATTCTCCTAATGATGTGATCCCGTTAATCAAATGAGAACTCATGTCTATGGCTAGGAAACTTAACCATCTTTGATTCAACAAGCTTGTAAAGTAGAGGCATACTAGTGACACTCTGTTTGTCTATGTATTCACACATGTATTATGTTTCCGGTTAATACAATTCTAGCATGAATAATAAACATTTATCATGAAATAAGGAAATAAATAATAACTTTATTATTGCCTATAGGGCATATTTCCTTCATATAGGGGATCAATTGTAGCCTTTTTGGATAAGTAAGAGTGTCGAAACCAATGAGGAGCTAAAGGTAGAACAAATATTCCCTCAAGTTCTATTGACCATCGATACAACTCTACGCACACTTAACGTTCGCTTTACCTAGAACAAGTATGAAACTAGAAGTACTTTGTAGGTGTTGTTGGATATGTTTGCAAGATAATAAAGATTGCATAAATAAAAAGTAGGGGCTGTTTAGATAAAGACACAACTAAATTAGTTTTAATAGAGAGCTTGTTGTCACACAAGAAAGTTATTTGTCCCTAGGCAATCGATAACTAGACAGTTATCATTATTGCAATTTTATTTGAGGAAGAGGCATAAGCTAACATACTTTCTCTTCTTGGATCATATGCACTTATGATTAGAACTCTAGCAAGCATCCACAACTACTAAAGATCATTAAGGTAAAACCCAACCATAGCATTAAATTATCAAGTCCTCTTTATTCCCATACACCATGACCCACTTATCCGTGTTTGTGTTTCAGTCACTCACGCAACACAGACAATAAGCAAACCATGAACATATTGCAAACCCAATAGCGGGGATCCCTCACGCTTGCGCGACACGGGGAGCTCCATAGGACAGCACCAATAATAAAACATGCAACTCAAACCAATCACGATCATCAATTAACCCATTGGACAAAATGGATCTACTCAAACATCATAGGATAGCCATACATCATTGGGAAATAATATATAGCATTGAGCACCATGTTTAAGTAGAGATTACAGCGGGTAAAAGAAGGGTTACACCGCTGCATAGAGGGGGGAAGAGTTGGTGATGACGGCGGTGAAGTTGTTGGTGTAAATTGCGGTGATGATGATGGGCCCGGCGGCACTCCGGTGCCACCGAAAGCGAGGGGGACATGGCCCTCCTTCTTCTTCTTCCTTGACCTTCTCCCTAGATGGGAGAAGGGTTTCCCCTCTGGTCCATGGTCTCCATGGTGTGGGAGGGGCGAGAGCCCCTCCGAGAATTGAGCTGTCTCTCTGTCTCTCTCTGTTTCTGCACTCCGTGATTCTGGCCTTTCACCGTTTCTTATATTCCCGGACATCCGTATATCCAATTGGATTGAAATTTGAACATGATTTTTATATGGATATTATCTTTGTTGTGGCGAAAGAAGGGCACCAACCGCCTTACAGGGTGTCCACGAGGGTCAGGGGCGCGCCTGCCCCCTGGGGCGCCCCCTGTCTGGTGGCCCCCTCGGGCATCGTCTCGCGTTGATTCCACTTCCCAAAATTCACATATATTCCAAAAAAATATCCGTTAGGTTTTCTCCCGTTTGGACTCCGTTTGATATGGAATTTCCACGAAACAAAAAACATGCAACAAACAGGAGCTGGCACTGGGCACTGGATGAATATGTTAGTCCCAAAAATAGTATAAAAAGTTGCCAAAAGTATACAAAAGTTGTAGAATATTGGCATGGAACAATAAAAAATTATAGATACGACGGAGACGTATCAGTAATTTTTTAAATAACGAATTCACGACTCTGATGTGGCACCGGCCTGCCTAACAAAACGGCCAACCCACACGGTGGCTCACAACTCGTAGTGTACTGCGAGCCACCCGCCACCCCCTGACGCACACACCCACACACACACCACGAATCCACCGCAACTATGATCCATGTTAAATTAATTATCCCGCGGTGAACATATCACTACAAAAAAGACACATCCGTGACATTTTGGGCCGAACAATTTTTTCTGATGCTTATGACACTTCTATGACGATAATTGTGACAAAACCTGGTCTCATCATAGATGTGGTGGGCTACTACTTCTATGACAAAAAATCATGGCAGCAAATGTGCTTTTGGTCCTTGGCGGGCCGGAGACGCAGCTGCATGACATTCTTTGGGACGTCCATGATGGAAAAAATGTGGTAGAAGCGAGGGCGAGGAAAATATTGGGAGTTCCCGGTTATGGTGGGTGGTCGAGGCCGAGTGATGCACGGAGGTTTGCACGTTTCTCTCGTACATGTACACGCGTGTGTGCGAGGCGTTGCACTCTAACTGAACCCGAGAGAGGCGTTGGGCTCTAACTGAACCCGAGCGATTGCACTAGCTATGTCACTGAACCCCGATCGATCTGTAGTGATTCCTTCGCTACTGCTGCTAACTGAAGCCAATCAAACCTGCTGCCTCCTTCCCTGATGAATGGTGAGCGTTGTTGGGAGGGGGGGGTTGGATGAACAATTCCCGGTGGGGGGTTGGATGAATAGGACCCTATGGTAGTAGAGGTCGTTGCCGCTGGATGAACAGGACCTCGTGGAGGGCTGGATGAACAGGACCCCGTTGAGGGCTGGTTGAACAGTAGCAGGTGGAGGGCTGGATGAACAGTAGCCCATGGAGGGGTGGTTGAACAGGACCCTGTGGAGAGGGCTGGTTGAACAGTAGCCGATGGAGGAGCAGTGGAGGGTGGATGAACAGGAGCCCGTGGATGAATAGTCGCAGGTGGAGGCTAGAGGAGGTCGACGGTGGATGAACAGTAGCCCGTGGAGTCCCGTTTTGCGGTACGCCACACCCCTCCCGATGAACAGGACCCCCGTTTCGACCGTAGAGCTCCAACACAAGTCTGTTTCCTCCGTTTTGCGGTACGCCACACCCCTCCCGATCAACAGGACCCCGTTTCGACTGTAGGAGGTCCAAGATAAGTCCGTTTCCTCCGTTTTGCGGTACGCCAGACCCCTCCCGATGAACAGGATCCTGTTTTGACCGTGGCCGGTCGAACACAAGGCCGTATCCTTCATTCTGTGGTACGCCGGGCCTCGTTTCGATCAGTGTTCCGTCCAAGCCGGTTGGCTCCCGATGAACACGACGACGCAGTTTCTCCGTTCCGACCCAGCCATGTACACGAGCCATGACCGTACGTATGCACGAGTAGGTGTTCGAGACCCCGCCCGTATGTACGCACGTGGCCATATTTACTTTCTTGCACCCTGGCTTTATGTACGTTTACATGCTACATGCGTGCCTCTACTACGACACGTGCCCTTCCTTACTCGGCCACGGTTCATCGCTGCAGCCTGCAGACAGACCGATCGACCAGTATGTACGTACATGTTCGCGACCAGAATGACAACGCTACGTATGCTTCGACCAGGTGGGTCCCAACTATCAGGCACTTCTTTCCGTGCAAAGATGTAGCTGGTGGGTCCCAGCAGTCAGGTGGGAAACATTTTTTTCACGATATACAATGGCCCGTCCGGTGGGTCATTATTTTCAGTGTAATAAGGAGGCACTTCCTTGCGTGCGAAGATGTAGTTGGTGGGTCCCAGCAGTCAGGGGGAACTGTTTTTTCGCGAAATACGGTGGCTCGTCCGGTGGGTCCCTGCTGTTAGGTGGATGAATCATTATTTTCCGCGTAATAAGGAGGCACTTCCTTGTTGCGGCCGTGGACCCAATTGTCAGCCTCTCAACGTACAGTACTCTTCCGATGGAAGTCGTTCCTTGACCAGATTGACCACGCCGCGCCGAGAGCACCAAGGTGGTGGACGATGGCGAGGCCTAGGAAGGGGACGACACAGAGCCTGGGAAGACGCAACAGTGGATGCCCACGCAGAGAGGAGTACGAGGGTTCACTGGTTCGGCTGCGGTGTGAGGCTGCCGTCACCGCAGGGCCTGGCGAGCAGTGGGAGTAGTAGGGGGCGGTGAGGCCTCCACAACAGCATAACCTGCCACGGGAGGAAAGAGCGCGCGGTGGTTTGGACGGCTGGAGCAAGAAAATCAGAGGTTCAAGAAGCAGGACGACCGTTGGAAGTTAACAATCAAACAGTCACTGGTGATAGAATTGTTTGTTGACTAACTTGACAAAGCCCTCCGTTCGCGTCAACTTAGTAGGCCCACAAGTCAGCCTCCCATATGGTGGGTCCCAGCTATTAGGGGGAGTATTCATTTTTTTGTGCGTAATAAGGAGGCACTTCCTTGCGTGCGAAGATATAGCTGGTGGGTCCGAGCTGTCAGCGGGGGCAACGTTTTTTAGTGAAATACAGAGGCCCTTCCTGTGGGTCCCATATTTTAGGTGGAGGAGTCATTATTTTGCACGTAATAAGGAGGAATTTCCTTGTGTGCGGCCATGGACCGAGCTGTCAGCCTCTCCACGTATAGTCCACTTCCGATGGATGTCGTTCGTTGACCATGTTGACCACGCCGCGCTGAAAGCACTAGGGCGGTGGACGACGACGAGGCCTACGAAGGGAACGACACAGAGCCGGGGAAGACACGACAGTGGCTGCCCACGCGGTGGGGAGTACGAGGGTTTACTGGTTTGGCTGCCGTTGCCAGAAAATAACAGGAGGTGTGGGTGAGTAGAGGGATAGCCAGGCCAGGGATGCGAGTATGGTGGGGCCGTGAGGCCTACCCGGCAGCACAGCCGGCCACAGGAGGCAGGAGCAGGCGGTTCCACCGGCGCTGGTTTGGGCGGCTGGAGCAGGAAGATCAGAGACTGAAGGAGCACGATTGCCTTTAGATTGACATCTAACGGTCTAACGCTGGTAGAGTTGATTATTGACTAAGTTTCTTTTTTTGAGAAACCTTGTGTACGCATGAACTTAGTAGGCCCACAAGTCAGCCTCCAAATATGTGGCAGACAACATAGAGCCCATTTGCTATTTTTTTGTAATTTGCAGCCCATTTGCTAATTCTTAAGTAATTTATTACAGCCCATTTTCAACCTAGGACCACAGTGAAAAGGTTCAACCTTATTTTGCATATTTCGGTGGAGTCCGAACTGTTGTAAGCCCGAAATGATAAACATTCATTTTTTAAGAACTTATTGATTTGCCAAAAAAAATCGTTTTATTTTTGTAAGCAAATAAGACGTGGGATAATTGAGTTGGTTTAAGGGAAAACCAGTTGTAAAAACATCAGCGCTGGAAGGGAAAACAACAACAAAAATAAGGATGTAACTATGAAAAGGGAACTTTATGTATTTTTAGTATAATGATACGTGTATATGAACTAGTAAAACTATAGGTAGAGATTAGAAAACGGAAGTAGCACATGGCATTTCAAGAGGAAAATAGAACTGGGCAGTGTGTTTGATTCAGTAAAAAAACTGCCTGCAGATGTTCTAAGAAAAAATATATAACTAACACTGGCGAGCCAGAGGCCAGTAGATACCTGCTGGATCTTTGTGCCCCGTTGTTGTCATGGGCTGGGTCTTTCAAAAACAAAACCAAGCCTGGCAAGTCTACAGCCCATTTGAACTTGCTTGACCTGAAAAAACAACATACATGCTCAATAAACGAGAGAATTCTGCAAGTACAGACTCATAACTAGGATCCAGCAGGTATATTGTTCTTTCATCGTGATAGCAAGTGCATGCACTTGTTTAAAAAAATTGGAGAACTAGGAATTCGAGCGGCAGGTGCTTATGCTACCCATCAAATAAAAATTTGGTGCCTGAAAATTTGTTTCGAAACAGCTTTATATCCACGTCGACCCTCGGCATGATGGTTGGAAGCAAATGCCAAGGTCATACCGAAAGATCATTAACAACAATACCAACTTGCGGATGACACGGTAGTACAAGTACCAATACCAAACTAACTTATAATCTTTTTAGTCCTGGCCCTAGTGTTCATCTGGTAGAAAATCTTGCAAAGGACCAGCTCCCTCTCCTTCTCTTGCTCCAGGTCCCTGAGGTGGTACGGGTGCATCACCTAGTTGGTCTTCTGCTGGTCGAAGTTCTTGTTGGTGTGCAACACCAGAACCTTTATGCTTCCCATCTGCCGGCCGTTGACCATCACCAGCAAGGTATTGCCGATCTTGTGCCACATCACGTGCATACCGCACTCCGACTGTATCTTGCGACGCGTCCACGTGCCCCTTTTGAACGCCCTGGAGTTGCACTGGAAGAAATGCTTGCTTAGGCCACTCGGTGTGATACCTGCAGTATTGTCGGATACAGGTTCTAGTGTACGTAGTTGGCATTTTCATAACATTTTTGGCATGTTGCAGTCACTTGTTTCACTTTTTATTAACTGTCAAATTGTAATTGCTTCACTAGGTCTACATCTAAAAAGAAAAATAGAGCTATAAACAAAGGAATATGTTTGTGCAAGTAGATGGCTGATCGGTGTCTTACCTGGAAGCTTCTCAGGATGGGTGTAGCATATGTCGTGCTTGCTATAGATGGTTGGTATGAACAAATCGATGAGAGGGTGAGATCTCGCACTGTCAGCACTCACTTTGGCCTCAAGGTGCTAGATCAGCTCCTGATCCGTGGGATCGAACTTGATGCCAGTTGGCAGCACCGGCCAATCCTTATTGGACTTGCATCGGTTAATTCCAGTTATATGGTACTCAATGTATGATCAATCAACTGTTTTATGTGAATGATGAAAGATTTTGACAGATAAGTGGTACTCAAAATCTAAAGTCCACAATGCCCGAACACCCCGCTGGGACTCTTGTGTCACCTCATGCGCAACATGTTGTCATGTCAATTCAATGTGAGGACATGATGAATAATTTGACCGACGTATACTAGTACTGCTACTGTACTACTTACTAGTCGTATTTAGTGTCACATTTTAACCATAGGTTTAACTAACAAAAACTCAATGCATGTCATCGAAAATTATTCCATTGGAAGCTATGTTCAAATACGAATAAAACGATATAATTTTTTATGACATGCATTAACATTTAGTTAGTGAAATTTATGGCCAAAATTTGACACAAATTATGAAGGGGACCTATAAACCAGGAGGGAGGTAGTAGTATGAGTAGTGCAATATATGGTATAGATGACTAGTACAAATTTAGAAATGGAGTAAGGAGTTACAAGGCTGTGCGACAGACTTTGTAGGCTACATGAGTAATACAAAATATAATTCCCATTGGACAACACTTCCACCAACAAGTACGCACTTGAAGCCTAATTGGTACACACACACACATAACACTATTCTGATCACGAGATCAGAATAATATTCTGATCACAACCTGACCTGCCTGAGTAACGCGCCTGAACTTCCTCTATACGAACCCGACCTTCGGGCTATCTTCGCAACCGTGTCTCCCCGCGTTTATTATTCTGGTTAGTCGTGTTCTATATGATGCTAGTGTAATCTAGAAACGTTTTTAGCAACTAAATACCCGTTTTAAATAGGAATATCGCTCATTGGCGGATTTTGCACTCGGGTCATGAAGAACTTGCGTTTTTTGCAATTTTACTGCCTCAGTTGTTCGACCTGAACTTCCCCCTGTGCTAGGTTGAACTTCCACCAACATTGTCCAAATGGGGCTTGCTATAAACCATTGGAAAGCTATGGGCATGAGTATCATGACCCAAGTTAAATTTTGGGCAAAATGTAAGCGGTTTAAGAGCAGTTTTGAAAACCGTTTTTTCTTCTTACAAAAAATGTGAATTGTATTTTTTATCACATTTCCAAACCGCTTATCGGAATGAGACAAATAATATGGTGTTGGAAAGCTGCTGCAAAAACGCTCCTTCCACATGTTGAAAGTTTTCTCTAATTCCCTATGGTTAAAGAGTAATTTGGAAAATCATAAAATTTCACAAACCGAATAGCGGAGTTTGTATTTTCGATGCCATTTCTAAATGGCTAATCCAATTGAGGCAAATGATATGGCGTTGGAAAGCTTATGAAAATGCGCTACTTTTTTATGTTCAAAGTTTTTTTCTAATTTTGAACGGTTTAAAAGTAATTTAGAAAGCGGTACAAGTTCCACAGAGTTTGTATTTTTGTGCTAACTTTTTAACCGTGCGTCCTAGCGCAGCAAATGATATGGCGTTGAAAAGCTTGAACAAAGGCGAAACTTTTTGTTATATATTGTTTCTCACAATTCTTTACGGTTTCAAGTCAGTTCTGAAAATGGATAAAAACGTATTTTCGCCGTAATTTACCGTTGAAAAGTTACGGAAAACGTGAAACTTTTTCATGTTAATGGTTTCTCTGATTCCTGGCGTGTTTCAAGTAATTTCAAAAACGGCGGGATCATTCGTTCTGCCATAATCGCGAAACAGATTCTTTGAAAATGCATCGCGTGAAGAACTTGAACTTCTCGGCATGTCTACTTGAACTTCACTCTGTTTTCTCATGTTTTTTTGCCTGTAGCTCTCCATCCACTTACCAGAACACTCACAGGAATTGAGAAAGTGATATACCGGTGGAAAGCTGCTGCAAACACGCAACTTTCCCATGTTGATCACTCTTCCATAATCGCGACGGTTTTAAAAGTTATTCATCTGAAATCCATTTAGTGCAGTAGTTGAACTTCCTGTTGTTTTCACGTTGAACTTCTGTGACATATTTTTGTTTGTAATTTTCTCATTCATTTGTCAGTGTTACATAAATGATATTCCTTTTGTACAAACCTGTCTCACAATAATTTTTTAAAATTTCTCCGACGAGGACTTGAACTTACACAAACGATATTCTTGCCGTTTTGAAGTAAATTAGAAAATGACGAGATCATAATTTCCGTCTTCATCGCGAATGGAAATGCACTGTGTGAAGTAGTTGAACTTCTCGGGCACGTGTGTTTGAACTTCACCCTGTTTCTGACGTGATGTTTTTTGCCTGTAACTCCCAAACCACTTACTGGAATTGAGAAAATGATATACCGATGAAAAGTTGTTGCAAACACGCAACTTTTTCGTGTTGTTCAGTTTTTCATACTCGCGACGGTTCAAAATATTTTTTTGAGTGCATAAAAATGTGTTTTTTAACGGTATACATCAAACTTTTAAACCATTCTTCGGAATATAGCATATAATATACCATTAGAAAACTTATGAATAGGAGCATCTTTTTCATGTAGACACACGTTACAAATTTTTATCGTTTGAGAGCAGTTTTAAAAATGGAAAAAACAGCGTCATTTTTTACCTGTTTTTTATATATAATTGAAGGTCAGATGTCTCGCACTAGAGATCTTGAACTTCACCTGGAGGGGCACGTGAACTTCTTGCAACAAACCTTTTTAACCTTTTTGTTTTCTATTCTTATATTACTATCTGAAATGCATTCCTTGCAGTATTGAACTTCTCGTTGTTTTCACCTTGAACTTCTGTCACGTTTTTTGTTCAACCTCTCTCACAAGAATTTTTGAACTTTCGGCCTTTGCTTTTTGATTCTTTTTTTTCTTACAAATGCACACCGTGTAGTACGTGAACTTCTGGCAGTTATCAAACCGCACTTCTCTCGGTTACGTGAAAATATCTGAGTTTTTTATAGATAGTGAACTGATCTACCTTTTTTACTTCTAGGTTTTTTTAGAAACAAGAAATTTGGTTTAAAAAAAAACTACACTATTTTTTTAATATCACTATCTTGATTTTCTAATAAATATTGAACTTCTTGTTATTAAATTTGAACTTCTAGATTTTTTGTAGAAATGAGTAAAATCCATTTTCTCTATATTTTTTGAAGTGCTCTATTTATTCAAGTTGAACTTCTTGGTTTATTCATTGGTAACTATGGAAATCATAGTTTTTTATAACATTTGAGCTGCTCCGTTATTTAAATTTGACTCCTAGGTTTTTTTAGAAACGAGGAAATTTTGTTTTCTTTGTTAACAAATTGAACTATTCTGTTATTTCGTTTTGATCTTCTTGGGGTTTTTTTAGAATTTGGAAAAATATATCTTTGTTACAACATCAAACACCTTTCTTATTTTAATTTTTGTTTAAAAAATATCAACAACACATGGCTCACTACTTTTTTTATTTGCACTAATTTTACTATACGTGAACTTGTCCTTATTTTATATTTGAACTTCTCACATGAAACTAATATTTTCATTGTACAGAGTATGTGTTGCCAGCTACACACAAATGCATAATTTTGTGTAGAAAACATTGGATCATAAAGCACTCTGTATCTCTCAAAAGAATGTGTCGTTAACATTTTTTTTCTCACACAAAATGTCTCCGAAGTACATAGACAGAAATGACACATTAACGATTTCCACAATTTCTATGTCTCTCTCTCCATGAAACACAAGCCTCGATAGAAGCACACAAGAAGAATTAGCACTTCAGAGCGGTGATGCATTTTGGAAAAGAAAACTCCTTTTTCCCATTCATTTTTTGAAGGACCCATGAAGCTGAAGCAACTTTTTTGCACCAACAGATACTACTGAACTTCAGACAAAAAGTCATTTTGAAGCAATACATGGTCATAACAGCAGCAGGGAAGCGAGATTTCTGCTACAGGAGCAAATACAAAGCAATAGCGATCTGATCATTTGTGTTCAAACTTAGTTGGGTTCACAACATGAACTTCAAAAAAAAAATCTACACATCATACATCACAGCACGCAAGCAACGCACCCATCTCTCACACAAACGCCAACACGCACACACACCAGTGCATGAAGAAACGCATTCAGCACGCACCCTACGCCTTGCTCAGGGCACACTCGGAGGGCGTTGGTGGACTGGCCGCGGAGGTCGCGAGGACGCAAGGCAGACGCGGCGGCGGACGGGATGCGGAGCTCCGGGCAGATGGTGGTCGCGACGGCGCCTCATCCAAAAATGAGATCGCACACCACACAGTGCCTTGTATCCATCGACAAGGTGCTAAAAGCAAGTAGTGCAAGCGATTAAGGACTCTGATGGCCGCTCCTATAGCAAAGAGGTAGAAGTTCAGTTTTCATGTAAACTTCAGATTCAGAGGTGCTTCTCTTCCTCTGTGGGTGTCCGTACTAGCAAAAATTCAGAAAAGAAAATAGTCGCGAGAAGGAATGCTGATGTTGCTGCACCTGGAGACATGCCGCAGGAGTGAGGCGCTGCGAAGGTGTTGAGGCACCTGGAAACATGAGCAGGTCGCGGGGGCGCCATCGGAAGGTCGCGGGGGCGCCCTGGGGCAGGTCGCGGTGGCGATTGACGGCAAACGGAGGCCACCTCCGCGGTCGAAGCAGGGGAGGAAGGCCGGCGACGATCTGAGTCAGCGCCGCGCGGCGGCGAGGTGGTCCGGGAAGGAGGCCGGCGACAGTGGAAGACGGAGGTTGGGGCAACGGTGCCGGTGCCAGTGGATCCAGGAGTCGGCGGGGCCGGTGGAGCTGTGGCGCGGTGGTGCGCGTGGCCGGGGCCGGTGGCTGCACCGGCGGGTGGAGGTGGTGGCTGCTGCACCAGCTCGGCTTCCTGGCGGGGGAGGCGGCGGTGGGAGGCGATGGCGGCGGCATGGGGGTTCTCGGTGGGGGTTGGCCGCGGTGTTGTAGGTGGCCGGGGCCCGGCGACGGCGCGGGAGGTGGCCGGGGCATTGCGGCGGGGCTGGGAGGGAGGCGGCGGTGACGCGATGCAGTTTGGGGGAGGGTTAGATGGGATCGGGGGAGGTTAGTTAGGGGCGGGGTGGGGCAGTTTTTTTTCACCGATCGGGGATCTCAGGAACACCGCGCGCCTTCTATATAGGGTCTGACGTGATCCGAATAATTATCTAATCCCAGAATTAGAATAGTGTTGTCATATATATATATATATATATATATATATATATATATATATATATATATTGAAGATGATTTCCTGTGGAACGTGAAGTTATTAAAATTATGAAACTTTAAAATTTCAGGGATTGGATAGTGAAAGTTGTTTTGATCATGCTAACACTGTTGAAGATCTTGCTAGACTTTTAATGAGAAAAGGCACATTCTTCCTCTTTATGCTTAAGCTATTTCTTTCTTCACTAGGAGGGGACACTAACAAACTCATACCATCATATCAAAGAACATGCTTTGCTTGATACTACCTGCATCCCAAAATAAGTGTCTCAACTTTAGTACAACTTTGTACTAAAGTTAATACAAAGTTGAGACACTAATTTTAGGACAGAGGGTGTATATTTACAATGCTCTAACCCCTAAATCTAGGACACAACTAGATACCTACGCAGGAAATGTTTTCAAAGATAGGACACTTAATGATGCTAAGGTTCTTCTTGAAGGGATTGCCAAAAGTTATGATGACTGGAAATTAGAAGAACCACAACCAGGCCCTAAATCCAAGAAGAGAGGGATGTACATCTTGAGTGATGAATGTACGGAAGAAGCTAAAAAATCTTTTCGATAAAAGGGCGTCCCAGCCCCTGAAGTCCAAAATGCTACCTCGTTTGGGTGACACTCTTATGTCTCAAACTTTTATTCTTGTTATTGAAGTTAATTCTTTATATAAGTTTGAGGAAGGTGATCTATGATATAACAAATCTCCTAGTCAATGCCAAGATGAACTAGATAAGTTTCTTGTGAAACAACACCATTTTAACCTAGAGATGAGGAGAGAATTTTTTTAAAATTCTTCTAGGATTGCAAACATGTCCAAAACCATGGAAAGAATTATGAATGGTATTAAAGGACTTATAATTATGTAATCATAAAATGTAGATGGAGTAGCATCTAAAACTTATAGAGGAGGAAGGATTAAGTATCTCTGAACTCGGTGTGAGATATCGCATTATTCGAGCTGGATGCAGTCGTAGTAAAGAATCCCATTTTACCATTGCTTAAGCCATATTACATAACGCATAGTGAGTGGTAAGGGTTATGGTTTGTTTTGATGGTAGTGGCCAAAATGGTTATCAATAGGGGTGAGGTAGTGTTTCCTTATTCTTTTATTATATGAATTTGAATTGAAAAAAGAAAAGGAGGAAACATAGAAATTCGTACTAGACACCTCCATAGAAATCAATCATAGACACCCATCCAACAATTAATCGAGCAGGCCATAATGAAATCTCATGTAGTTGAGGAAAATAAAAAAAATACCTGAAAAGATTGACGTGTCGACCGATGTACGAGCTCGACAATCAGGCACAATCTCAACAATGTATGCATTTGTGTCTTGATGCTTCTCGCAAAGCCCCTGCCCCATGCATCTGCACAAAGAGCTTTCTTGCTTTTAAAGACTTACATGAAGGTGCTAGGTCGTGGGATGAATTGATCAGGGTTGTGTGTGATTGCAGCAATGGTTGTAGTACTTCGAGAGAATTTTAATTGGAATGGACCTAGATGACGAGGTGAATGTAAATTGGGCCATTGGGCCATGTTGGAGCAGGGAGCTAGAGAATTAGGAGGTGGGCTGGTTAATGACTAGGATGAAAGCTTATATAATGTTTTATCATGTGTAAAATTTTCCATATATATACATGCTATGTACTATAAATACATAACTTTTGGCAAAAATAATGAGTATTCAAACTGAATACCCGTGAATTGAATTGGGCCCTTCCCTAGCTATGTATGATGACACCCCACCAGCTTTAAGCTGTAATTGCCAATATCGTCAGATTTTACAGTAGGTTCGACATCATGTGGTACTAGTGACGGATAGCAGAGGGTGGTCTTGGTTCCCAACTTCCTGCCATGGCATTGCTAGAACTTGCCATCTTGCATGTTACTATCTAAAGAAACATTTATTCTCTTTTGGTTACAAATGAAGTACAAATAAAAGTTTGTGTCGGTAACTCACATGGGTAGCCAACTAGCTCCTTGCTAATTTACTAATGAAAATAAACATTCCATCATGAAGCCTCCGACCATGGGCACGATTCCCCCCAATGATACTACTACTAGGAAGTGTCGTGACAAAGGGGCTTCTTTCTTATTGAAAAGGCAGTTCAAACCTCACATGTGCAACCATGTATGAGTGGCTAATAGGTACAAGAATGAAACCGATGTCCCATGATGTATCAAAGTAGTAAAGAATAATGAGATCCCACAATAATTAGATGATGCACGTCTATGTTACTACCTTTGTGATCAGACGGGACGGATGAGGAAAAAAGAGTATATGATACTGGTCAAAGACTTTTTCTACATAGCGAACACAAAAGACAAATATGATGCACACGTATGTCTAAAATTTGGCGTGTGTGTGGTTTTGGATTGTGCATCACGACACACACGAGATACACCAACATCTTACTCTGTCTTCCTCCTCATCTTTGACTAGTCCACACTATCTCAGAGGAAACAGAACCTGGCACATTCAACGCCTCTCATGCCATGGATAAAGAAGGAGCTGGAGACATACGGAAAATTCATCAACCACCAACCGACATTATGGCAGCCTCTGCCTCTGGCCACCACGAGTATGGAGAGTCATCAAATGCCTCATCTTAGTATGGTCAAGCAACATATAGAGGAATTAAGCAATAACCACAGGTAGACAGAAGGGGGTGAAGGTTGCATTTGGAAATAGTGGCAAGAGTGAGATGATACCTTCCATGAAAGCCTCCTCCTTGGTTGTCTCAACGAGCTCCACAAAGTATGGAGGTTCTCTACCAAAAGCTCTTAATATCCATTTTCGTAAATAAAAAATGATAATGAATGGAGACATTCACACATGAAAGCATGTCAAAAATCAAAATATGTAGCACATTTATTTCATATGCAGCAGAAATAGGAAACAACCCAGCTGCATGCACACAACCTAGATCCTTATTTGTTCCTCCCTCTGTTTCATCTCCCCCCTGATTTCCAGCGTACTAGAAAACAACCCAGATGCATGCACACAACCTAGATCCTTTTAGGCGTTGCAACACTGAGCTCCAACTCCTTACGCTTGATCTGCACCTGGAGCCTGATGTTCTCCAGCCGCATCTTCTCATTCTCCAACTGCATCTTCTTGAGCTCTATTTCCTCCATCTTCTGCTTTGTGGCCCAATGTAAGCGCTGCTCTGCAAGCTCCAGTATCTTGTTCTCCTGTGCTTGCTTCTTGTTAACGAGTGAGAGCAGCCAGTGCGGTGGCTGGGACAAACTACCACCTGCAGCGGGGGACCCGACATGAAGAGGGTTATCGAGGCCGTCGTCGCCTTCATTGTGGGGCACCGCGTTGATGTCGATGGCAAGACGCCGATGCCGCTTCCGCTTGTTAGCTTCGTCACCACCGTGGTCTTCAGGGTCGACTACTTGCTTGCCCTTGAAAGTGCTCTGGTGTGCCTGGTGCGACGACGACCCCTTGCACCAGATACTAGGATGCTCGTCGTGGTCGCTCGGTGCGGAGCGCTTGATGCCAACGGTGGAGATAGGGGCCATCGGATCTATGGTGGTCGGAATGTGTTGTGATGAAACTAAGGTTGCAAGGGCTAAGTGGTGCCTAAGGGTATGGTATGCTAGCAATTAAATAGATGGGGGATGGGTGCCCCTCACCTCACTCCTTTGTTCTGTTGTTCTTCATTTCACTCCTCAAATAGCAACCAAAAACCTTCATTGGCTCAGTTTATTAGCCTTTAATGCTTGGCTCATACTTGAGCTAGAATACATTTGGCCCAAGCCACACACGTGGCACACTTCCCTTCTCCTTCTCTTTGTTTTGCAAGAATGGATGCTCTTGGAGGATTCAAAGCAATTGACAAGAGATGGGAACTTCCAAAGGACATGGCAAACTATGTTGCTGCTTATTCTCAAAGTTTTTCAATAATTTGTAAGAAAGCTATGGATCAATATATTACATTTTCTAATATGTAAAATTACAGAAATTTCATTAAAAATGAAAATTATAAGGACATATATGCAATGAATCCTAACATATATAATATGCAAAACTACATTTTAAAATCAATGGGAAAAAATGTGGATGCAATGGGCATCTAGAACACTCCAACCGGCAAAAAGGAATGTGAAAAATTGTATCATGCATACTACATCAAAGAATTTTCAAATGATCAGATAATGTGATGTTGGTTAAATCGAGTTTCTACATAACAAGCACAAGAAAAAACATGACTTACATGTATACGTAAAATGTCATGTGTGCATGTTTTTTATTGTACATCGCCACTAACACTGATATCTTACTCTAACTTCCTCTTTTACTTGGTCCACTTCACACCATCCTAGAGGAAACATATGATAACACATTCAAGGTCTCTCTTGTCATCTATAATGAAGGAACAACCAATGATGTACTAATCAACCGGATTGGACCTGGATTTTTTTTCATATATGACAAATTGTATCATGTACAGTAAACTAAAGAGTTATATTTAATGTATTGCCCCAATCACCAACCCGAAGTCTCCAAGTTTAAAGATCTTCCAGCTATCCGTAGTATTGTAGAAACACTTTGTAACACCAACACAAAACATAGTTTGACAATGATAATTCAGCCTTTTCAACAAATGCATGCCATTTTAACATTGGTTATGAAACTTATTTTTTTTATTTTTAAAGTGAATTATGTATAAGTTATACATGGAATAGTTCAGCAACAACATAGTCACCTATAGAGCTTCTTACATCTGAGCATAATCTGGTTTCACCATCGAATTATTGTCCAAGTATTGAACACAGGTCTCGATAGTAAAAATTGACAAATCATCCACCTTTATTCCCTAACTATACAAAACTAGAAATCTCTCAAAGTTTAAATCGAAAATGTTGACCAAGCATATTTTGGAATTATGTGGGTATGTTGTGGGTACATATTATTGTGGTTATAGATTTATGTTCAATACATATATTTGAATCTAGATTTATGCCATAGATTATTGAGGATATTGATTACAAAGATATGTATCAAGCATATCTTGGACATTTATTTGTCATCAATTATTGCAGGACAGATTACAAAGAGCAAATTGACCATATATTGCAATTTTAATGCCATGAGATATTGTGCTACCTATTACAAGTAAGTAAATGAGCAGATTTCTAATTTATAAAAAATAATTAATGTGGATATAGATTACAAAGATGTAGATCGATTTAGAAAATTTATTGCCATTATTTATTGTGGATATAGATTCCAAAGATGTAGATTGAGAAGATTTAGGAAATTTATTGTCATTATTTATTATGGGTATAGACTAGAACTATGTAAAATCGAGCATATTTTGGGATTTTTCTTTTAGAATTAAAGTAGGGAAGCCTACTCAAACGTGACCATTACATTCAGAGATCATATAGATGGGAGGCTAGATGGGGCACCTGTTTCATATCCTTGTCTACAATATGTCTGGTCTCTGCTGCCAACCCATGAGAAAGATTGTTGCATGTTCTCCTCATGCTGTTGAGATTGAACTTCAAGAAGCCTGCCAGGTAGTTCTTAATATCTACAATCAGGTCATAGTAAGCCGATCAGGTTCTGTCTTTCACCGTTAATTCCTTCACAACACTACAAAAAAAATACACTTCCGTGATGATACGTGTTTGTCACAGTAGGTCACATTTTCTGTTATGCATGTACATCCATGACAATTTTATGACGGAATCAAGATAGTCATACCTGCGTTATCGTAGAAGTGTTCCATGACATTACCAAAATTATCATCACGGAAGTGTCCACTTCCATGACGATAAATGGCGTGTAATGGAAGTGCTTCCGTCAAGGGTGACCGACACGTGGCATCCACCGTAATAGGTCGCCGTTAAGTTATCGGGTCCGGTTTTGGATCCGATAACCCGCTAACAGCCTGGACCAATGAGGATTTTCCACGTGTAAAATTCTCATTGGCTGGAGGAAACACATGTTGGCTCACCGTTGGGACACATGTCATCCATTCATTGGACAGGAGGCGCCTATGATAGGTTGACACATGGCACGACCGAATAGAGGCCCATTCCGGTGAAAAGGCCGACCCGTTTGACTTGGTCAAAAGGTAATGGGCTGGCCCATGGAAAGCCTGTTAACGGCCTGTTCGTATATATCCCATTTATGGCCCGCTAACTCCCGGCCCGTTATGGACTATCAGAATTAAGCCCAGTAGCTTCATCTGGGCCGTCTAATATGATTCCAGCCCATTGTAACTTCCAGCCTCTGTATGGCCCATGATGTCTTTCGGCCCATATGAGGCCCTTTGTAACTCTGGGCCCATTAAATGCCCGAGATGAAACTGGCCCATAATGAACAATGTATCACTTTATACCCATTAACGGCCCATTATTCCATCGGCCGTTTCCAGCCCGTGTTAACTTTTGGCCTTCTAAGGGCCCATTTATTCTTGGGCTCATTTCTAGAATTCGGTTAGTTACGGTCGTTACTGGCGTGGGCCAAATTCAGCCCGTGGTTACATTCGGCCCGTTTGTGGGCCATTAACCCGTTGAGATGTTTTCATAGCGTTATCAAATACGACCTATTAATGGCCCGTTATGGTCCACGAATAGTACGACCCATGTTTGGCGAAATGATTATACGCCCCGTAGAAGGCCCATGGATCCTATGACCCGTAGAAGACCAATGGATACTACGGCCCGTAGAAAGTCCATGGATCCTATGACCCGTAGAAGGCCCATGGATCCTACGTCCCGCAGGAGGCCCATGGTTACAACAGTCCACATGTTGCCATGATTATTGTGTCCTAGTTACCAAAAATAGGTTATTGTGGCCACTAGAAAAACACGGAAAAAGAACTGAAGTGACAACAAGCAAACAACTAAACAAGACAATAAGGTAATAAATAAGCAAGCAACTAACAGTAGACTATTACAGCTATTACACGTATTACATCCACTGGGCATCAAAGCTCTCCACCAGTGCAAATATAGGGAACAAAGCAGCATATTACATACACTGGCCGTCAAAATTGGCCACAAGTGCAAATAAACACGATAGCAAACAAGTCCATAACTGAAACAACTTTAGAAGAGCTCAAGAAACGATATCGTGGGTATCCACCATGCTGGCAATAAGCTTAAAAAGCTTATTAGCTTTGTCCTATTTGGCGCTAAAATCCTCCAACGCTTGTTGTTGCACCAGAAAGTATGCATCTGAATGCTCCAGGGACTTCCGCAGTCCTTCCGCTTCTTGTCGCAGCATAGCTGATCGATGTCTTTCAGCTTGTAGTTGAGACTCAACAAACCAAACTGATTTAGACAGTGAGTTTGAATAGCTTGTGCAAGCGGTAGTGGCCAGTAACTCGAACAGTAAACCAAGACAGGACTTTGGGGTTGTCTCACTGTCTTCAAGATAGTTTTCCTTAGCTGTTTTATCAGCTTTGTTGGAGACCAACAAGGATGTCTCACTATCCTGAACCTTATCTGCATTCCTTCCTTTACCATTGCTTAATAAGGCACTCTTCCCCAATATTCTGTCAGCATTCTAAAAGAAGAAACAAGCATACACATAACAGGTTTAGCATGTACTAGTATATGAAACTCATTTCGGTGAACCAGTTCATTAGTAAGGTGGACAAGATTAAACTACCAAGTCTTCTATTGCCAAGTAGTACATTATAAAAGCATAAAAAAACATATATCTATGTCCTATGGTCACTGCATTGTCTTGCCAAATCAAAATAGAGACACGGCTCAAACCATATCAGTTCAAGAGAAAAGCAGCACTGAAAGAATACAAAGAGTGGGAAACTACACGACACAACAAGATTTCAGATGGGTACCACGGGTCTACATGTAGAACAACACTATTGGCCATGTTGTGATGCTAGTAATGTGCATGATATGAGAGTCAACTGTATATAAAATTGAAATTGAAATCAATAGAGCTATGTATAAGAGCAAACCCGTTAAAGAAACATGCGTAAAAATACCTATTGTGTCATTGGAGTTTGCGTTGGATCGTTCAATTTAAAAATAAGTTTGTACGAGTAAATACAGTGATACAAGAGCAAAGCAATATGCACGATAGCAATGGAATCTTAAATGAGAACAGTTGTTCTTCAGGTTTAAGCACTTGTTCTATATGAACAGAGTATAGTAAGACGCAAGCATATAGTACTTAAAATAAAATGAGCTCATAGACCTTACCACATTATTGGGTCGGGACCAGTACAGAACAAGGCGTTCCTAGTCATCGTCCAGTAAATGTGTCTCAGGAGAACGTAAGGGAATTTGATGAGTTTCTTTGCTAGTGAAGTACATTTTCTCCAGGTAATTCCCATACTGCCACCAAGCATTCTTGAAGAGAGTAGAGGTATTAGCACAGGTTACCTCATCCTGAGTTTCCAAATCGGTCCTTCTCTATAGAGAAAAATGGGAAATTTTTCTGGATTATAACCATCATGGAGGTAGAATGTATGGGACAAAGCAAATTAATTGCCATGAATAACATTACTTACACATAACTCCTGGACAAACACCTGCAACTGGCATTTTCCTTCATCTTCAGTATAATATTTCCATTATGGGAAGATACACACATAGGATTTAACAACATGAAATGCGATAGATGCTAAACTATGAATGGCTGGTTGTGCTTCCTCGACAGGAATAGGTGTACTAACTAGTGGAGTTGGCGTACTGGTGCTTTGGGCACTGGAACTGCCTTACTAACTGCTCTTGTTTGGGAGCTCTATGGTGGAGATGGTGATGTGTCAACACGAACTGGGTTACTATCTGCTGAGGTTGGGGTTAGATTGGGTGAAGCTGGTTCTTTGTCCATCGCAGTAGGGGTAAAATCTGCGAGAGTCTGGGTTATGTGTGGTAGGGCTGGTTCGTACATGTACAATTGGGGTGCTATCTCCACCAAGAGGTAGCATTGTTCATTTGAAGACCATGTTTTTACTCCGCTAGATACTGCCATCACCCGCTCCAATTCAATTGGCTGATAAACAGGAAACATAGTTGAATGTGCAGACATTGTATGAGAGACAGATGCAATACATAGTGTGGAAAAAAGAGGGAATGAAATAGTTGACATGTATATTGTTTAACTAAAACTGATAGCATGACATAATTTCACATATATGATGTTTATCTAAATTGGATAGCATAGCATAACATAATTCAAAGATATGATGACTAACTAAACAGGATCGCATGACATAATTCGCATACATGTTATCTAAGTAATCAGGATCGCATGATTTAATTCACATATGTGATTTCTATGCTAAGCAGAGGGCATTTGCATATATGATGTCTGAACTAAGAACATGGGGTTGAATATTGTGTATATGATGTCTAAACTATGCAATGCAAGACACCATATGCATGATATGAGCAGTATAACCCTGCCAAGTTAGAGCATACACCTCGGTGGGGGGAATAGGACTGGTCATCTGTCTCTAAATCCATTTCCGAGGAGCTATTGGGACCCAACAAGAGATCTGCTTCGACAGGTAGCACTGTCTGCTCTGAAGGCCTTGTTTTCACTCCAGATTTTTCCATCACCCACTCAAATGGCTGATTCACAGGAGTAGTTTAATGTACAAACTTTGTCGACAAATGGAAATGTAATCAAGAAAAGGATGGAAAAGATATGACTCAAGTATATGATGCCTAGTTAAACAAGATGGCATTGCACATTTCACATATATTATGGCTGGCTAAAAGACATGAGACTGCATAATTCCCATATATGATATTGAAACTAAACATGTGGCATTATAGAACATGTCTAAACTAAGCAGATGACATATATGATGTCAAAAGTAGGCACTACAAGGAAACATATGCATGATATGACTAACATCATCATGCCAAGTTAGAGCAAACACCTGGGGGGGGGGGTAAATATGAGTGGTCAGCTGCGTCTGAATCCGCCTTAGAACAGATATCTTCCTCTGGATTACAATCTGGAGAGGAGGGAGGGAGGGTTTGCCATTGAACCCACCGTGGAGCGATGTCTGCATGACATTGTATTGCCGCACAAAACTCTTCTCTTTTTCTCTACATGTTCAACATGACTGTGTACAATATTTGACATGTATACAAAAAAATATAGTGAGATTATGTAAGGAGAGCATGCAGAAATCTAGAGTAATGGTAACAACCAGTGGATGGATCCAAAAATAATGATAGCAGACTGATGATTGCTTTAATTTAATAAAAAACAGATGATGATTACTTTACTATTTGTTTCCCACCCAAGATGAACAACATAGGCATACCCTAGGTGAACCAGATATTAGACAGAGATACTATTCATTGCTGCCTCGATATGTGCCCCTCAACTAATTTAGAACTCAAGTTTGAATATCAATTTGGACCTCACTTCGAGTCTAAGAGGTGAACAGGACAATAATGTAGCAGGTAATATTAAGCAATGCATAACATAAGCAGAAACAAAAGAGTGCGACCTCTCTTGTGGACCAGTGTAATCCTCAGGTTCATCTGCTGAGTCGATGATCGTGATGATGTTGCGGTGGGTGCTGGCGGCAGGGAAGGAGATTTGAAGCGGCGAAAGACAGTCAGGAGTCGTGATGTCTGGTTTGGTGGATGCTTCTGTCAATGGAGCAGCACAGGTGAGGTGGACGACGTCGCGGCAGGAGCAGGACAAACCACACAAAGTTTTCTTCGACACCTACATGTAACTGAAGTAATTCTGTAAGGGCTCATTTGGCTTGCATGATTCTAAAAATGTAGGGATAGGAGGAAAAACACCGGAATAGGTTTGGAATGCACATGGGAAACAGAGCATTTGTGAACACATGATTTCTGTCAACTTGGGTGTTTGGTTCACAGGAATTGGAGGAGCAGAGCAATGCAAAGAAACATGGCCAAAATAAAGTGAAACCATATGAAAGCGTGTACAGTTAGAATGTTATTCTGCCACTAATGCACTTGGTCTTGTTTTCATGCATAGGATTTTGAAAAGTAGGTCCAGGTGGATGTTTTGCTCCATTCCTTTCAAAAAAATGCATGAATAATTGAATAGTAGAGTGCCATAGGAAAATTTCCTATTTCTATGTTTTTCCATTGAACCAAAATAGCCCTAATGGATCGACATGAATGTAGAGTAATAAGTGATGCAACAAGTGTACAACCTCTTTGCCATAGCCATGTCAACCTCAGCATCATTGGGTTGGTCACTAAAGAAGTTGAGGCGGAGGTGGTTGCCAGAGGTGTGGAGGAAGATCGGCATCCAGGGCAGTACTCTATTGTGATGGATCGTTCCGTCGTTGGAGCAGCTTCGGTGAGCCGTAAGACGTCGAGGCTGAAGCAGCACAAGACATACATCATTAATCTCAAGTGGGATTCTAATATCATCTCCTATAGATGATGTAAAATACATTACCAAAAAGTGATAGATTTACAAGCATGATTGGTTTGCTGCCAATATTTGGCTAGCCAAATTTTGGAATTGCCAAATATTGACAACTTTATGTGACATAGGCAAGAAAACTCGGTAACCAACCAAGTAGTAGCTAATATTTGGCACAATGCCAAACATTGGCATGCCTATTTTTGGCAGCAAACCGATTATGGTCATAAAATTTACATCACCAAAAACCACCTAACTACAACAGATGAGGTAAAAACTGTTGACTCTGAACTTAACTGTCGAAACTGAAATTAACTGTGGAATTTGAATGTTACTATCAAAACTGAACGCAATGGTAGCAGAGATGCACTACACATGTAGTTTAGGGAGGGTCTGCAGTTCATCTTCAACCTGCACCCCCCTGAGCCGCCATCCACCACCGGCTGAACCGCCGGCCCCTCGCCGCCTCGCCGCCCCGAAACAACTCCCCACCGCCGGTCCGCCGCCGCATCACTGCCCCAAAACAACTCCCCACCGCCGGTTCGCCACCGCCCTGAAACAACTCCCCACCGCCGGTCCGCCGCTACCCGGGCCGGCCCTCTAGCCCCCCCGGGCCGAGCTTTTTCTCCGACGATCCCCACGCCAACGCCCCACCACCACGCCCCCACCGCCAGCGACCACCGCCCCCACCCTGAACCCTAAGATAGATAACGGGGTACCTCTCTGGCGAGTCCCCCTCTGTCACGACAGATGCCCTAGTGTGAGGACTTAGTTGTGAGGCCAACACATCTATGTGGTAGCTTGAGAGGGGTTGAGTGGAATCGAGAGACGCAACACAAGACAAGGGTTTCGACAGCTCCGGGCCCCGGGAAACATCATCCGGTAACAACCCTACATGCTGTTCGTGGCTAGGTCTCATTATCATCATGAGGGAGTCGCCGTAAACCGGCTCTCCTATTTATGTCTAGCCCTAAGATTGTTTCTCCTTGCTTGTCCCTCTTTGGGGAGCCCTGCCCCTCCTTATATAAGTTGAAGGGGCGGGTTACATGTAGAGTCCAACTCAGACTTAAGACTTAACTATTATGACTTCTCTTCATGGTCTTCTTAACATGTTGGGCTTCATAATGTCTCGGGCTTCATAACGTCTCGAGCTTCATAACCCCTGGCAACCCAGTTATCACTGTCTACCGGGTTTTGACTGGTGCCGGTTTATGATGGTATGCCGGTTTATGATTGTCTGCTGAGTTATCATCTGACTTAACTCCTGTCGGGTTATAATCTGACTTAACTCCTGCCGGGTTATCATCTGACTTAACTCCTGCCGGGTTATCAACCTGCCGGTTTACCATCTGGGTTATCTGTCTGTCTTAACTATCTGTCTTAACTGTCAGCCAGTTTACCAAGTCCCAGCCGAGTTATAACTCCGGCCGGGTCATAACGTGGGGTATATCCCCGACATTAGCCCCCAGTTTAATTTGGATTTATCCATGTTAAACTAATCCTGATCATCCTTAAGTCCTTGTCATTTCCTCCTTCTAGAAAATCCGGGTCAATAGGCCAGCGCCATAATCGATTTGCCGACATTAGTTTGTCACAGAGAAATATTGTGAAGAATAACTCCTTTGACTCAGCTCCCAATGCTTAAGAAAAATATTGGTCTTTGTAATACTCATCTGATCTTCAGCCGGTTTAAGAATGTAGAACTTGCCGGTTTATCATTGCATAAATTGCCGGTTTATAAATATTGATGTCACTGGGTCATAATTGTAGTTAACATCAAGCTTGAAAATATACCTCCTTTGTATGCATATCACTTGTAACCCCCAAGTCTTAAGAAGGGAGTGTACTAACTGTTTAAGACTTGCTTCAATATAAATGTTACAATCTTGAAGAAATCCAGTTTGTTCATCACTGGTCATAAACTGAGTATCCATATATGTAGCCCCCAAGTGCCGGGTTGTCATGCTTGCAGCAACCTGGGACTTGTAATTTCCTGATGCTCATAAAAACTTTAACCAGTGTAGCCCCCAAGGGCCGGGTCATTATGCAAATAATGAGCAGGGACTTTATGTATACTTCATTGAAAATAACATCATACGATGTAACTCTCATCACGAGGCTTGCACCCACGTCCACAAGGTTAAGAGCTTTGTGCTTTACCAACTGAGTAATGAATCTCTCAATATAATGGATTAAAACTTGTGTACCTTGAATTTTGACAGGAGCAATTGGTAGCCCCCGAGGGCCGGCTCATTATGATGTGATGAGTCGGGTCTTCGATGAGGTGAGCAAAAATGACTTTGCATTAGCCACCAAGTGTCATGGTGCATGCTTGCAGCGACATGAGACTTGCATATTTGATATAATCTCAACTTAAATAATGTAGCCCCCAAGTGCCGGGTCGTAAGCCTGCAACGACTCGGGACTACTCCCTCCATTGTAGAATAAGTCATATCCATTGATAAAATAATAACCATTGCGCTAAAAGCGACTTTGAAAACCTCAATCATAATATTGGTTATTGATAACCATAATAAAAATCAAGCCATGTTGGCTATTAAAGATTTGAATAATATAATCCAATGATTTATAAGCGCATGATTCCAATGGTGCAATCCCAATATATACTGGCAACTTAACGTCCAAATCCAGACCGGGTTAATAAACATCGGATAATTTTATCATCATATACTGGCGACTTATAGTCGAAAACCAGGCCGGGTCAATAAGCACCAGATTATAACTGATCATGTACTGACAACTTTGTAGTTGAAATCCGAACCGGGTTAATGAACGTATGTTTATCAAAAACATCATAAATCTCAATCAAGGAGAAAAAACTTTGCAAATAAAAGCATATGAAAACTTGTAGTCGAGGCTTTTCACAGGCTGCCAGGCCCCAAATTCGAGGCTTTTCATGGGCTGCCAGGCCGCCGAGTTAAACCATTTTACAAAGCCTTTTAAGATGGACCTCAATCTTTAACCAATCGTCGTTTTAACTTTGACAAGTTCAGGTTCTTATGAGATTGACTTGTCAAAGTTTGCCGGGTCATACTAGGTTTACCTGGATGGAGTGACTTACTTAAAAAAGGCAGGCTAACCCGGGGTTTTAGGTGTATACACCAGGCTTCCAAGCCGTGGCTTGATAACCTATTACAAGTGTAGATTCTTTGTTCATTGCGATAGCAAAGAATCCCCAAGCAATATTTTGAGCTGTGCTCAGTGGGTACCTATGTTTGAGTTGTTTTTTTTTGCAACACTCTCTTTGGCCCCTAAGTAGTTTTCTGGTGTAGCTATGGTTCGGACATGACCAAGCCCCCAAGTGATTTTCTGGTGGCCTTGCACCGATCAAGAGGTGTAGCTATGGTTCGGGTACGACCAAGCCCCCAAGTGATTTTTCTGGTGGCCTTGCGCCGATCAAGAGGTGTAGCTAGGGTTCGAGTACGACCAAGCCCCCAAGTGATTTTTATATATGGCTTTACGCCGATCAAGAGGTGTAGCTATGGTTCAGGTACGACCAAGCCCCCAAGTGATTATTGTGAGCTGTGCTCAAGGGGCACCTATGTTTGAGCTGTGCTTTTGCAACAGACTCTCTTTGGTCCCTTTAATTTTTCCTGAGAACTCGAACTTGTGAGAGATTATTCTTTTTGAACCGGAAATTCTTAAACCGGGTATAGAGAGCTTCAAAGCTTTGTGGGTGGGAGACAGCTTTCCCTTGAGCCAGATTTTAAACTGGAATCCTTTTTTTAAGCCGGAAATTTTCTGACGGCCTTTAATTTTGCACCAATATGGCAGTTTAAGGTCCAGCATTAGATAACTTTGCAAGCCGAAGTAATTTCTCTTTTAAAGAAAGCAATATATAATATAAAAACATACTGGATGGATTTCACCTGATATGTTAGGCCCAAAATTATCCACCGTGGAGTTGATGATCACCCCGGTAAAGGCGGGCGAGTCGGCTGTAGGCGCGGACGATGAGTCAGTCGCGTATGTTGATGTAGCGGGGGCAGCGATTTGATCACGTATCCATCCAGCAGTACGACACGGACAAGCACTAGTGCAAAAATAATATTGGGTTACGCCCCTTTGCCACACCTTTGTAATAAATAATGGTCCTGCGAAATAAAAATACCACAGACCAGAATAATTCATTTTCAAACAATGTAATATATATTGATAAAATTTATAGAAAGGATAGCACCTGGTATTTTCGTCGGATGAACGTGAATAGTAGAGTAGCAGTGGTCGGCTCACAGTAGCAAAAGTCACCGGGCGGCCTTGGCAGCTCAACAGTAACAGAGGCCGGGTCAAAGTGGCTTGGAAGCGACGATTTGGAACGGCAGCTGGTTTACAGGTTTGCCCATGCATGTGCTTTTTTATCCGTACACATATACAAACTTACTCATTTTTTTGGTCGTAAGCGACAGCAATAACAGCAGATCCATTACCACCGCTCATTACTTTTTTGTTGTTGCTGTCCACCCGCAGCCGCTGGTCATCACCGATATGATTGCTATTATCCAGAAGATCAAAGCCCTCCTGACCGCTTGCAAATAAATCAGTTTAGACCGACCGCTCGCGATAAACCACCCGCCCTTTGACCAATCAAGTATGCATCATCCAGTTTTGAGTACGGAAACCAAAGCAAGGTGAAGCGGCCTGCGGTACGCCAGGCGGGGCTGGAGGCGAAGCACCGGAGCAAAGCCCGGTCTGTGACAGCGGCGGCGACTTGCGGTAGATGCAAGGGTAAGGCCGAAGTGGTGAAGCGGCCTCTTGGCGGTTTAGGCGATGAAGTCCGGCTCGTAGCCACATATTTGCAGGCGCTGACTTGGGTCGCAGGTGAGCCGGCATCGGCGGTTCAGAGGCAGGCGAGTCCGGGGCAGAGCCGTCTTATGGAGGAATGGTGGGTTGAAGCACGGCCACAACGACTGAAAGCCCAGGCGGCTCGAGGATGTCCCCAGCGAGGCGGAGCTATGGTGGCGGGCTGGACTGGCAGCTCACCATGTAGGTGAGGCGGTTTAATGATGCCGGCTTGAGGCCGTATCGACCAGGATGAGCAGCGAAGTGGGCAACTCGGAGCAGCTTGCCGGCGAGCGGCTGCAGGGGAAGTGACTCGGAGGCTGGCGTGGGCGGCCAGCGGGAGTCAGCCGGCGCCGGAGTACAGCAGCAAGCGGGCACCGGTGGGTCGACGACAGCAACTTTTGATACGGCCGAGGTCAGGTGGTTGATCCAACATTAACGACGAGATGCTGCAGTGGCGGTTCAGCGAAGCGGCAGCGGGTTGGAGACGAACGCGGCAGTTCGGGGTGCAGCCACTGACCCGACAGCGGAGTCGTGAAGCGCTGGGCAGTTTAGGAACGCCGACGGGTTGAACCTGTGATGGAAACCGCAGGCCGACTCGGAGCAGAGGTAAGGCGGGAGATCGCAGAGGTGAGGCGACCGGCGCCTCAGGTTGGAGCTTAATTCAGAAACGGCCAGCCATCAGAGTAGGTTCAGATGGCAGAGACAAGGTCAGCGCAAAAGCGGTTTAGCGTCGGGGGCAATTTGGTCCGCAGGTGGGGAAGTCCACGGTCGCGGCGGAGGACCCGTCACACGAGGCGGCGACTTGAGAGGCGGCTTGCGAGGCGGCCGGTGAGGCGGAGCTTCGGCCGTGGCTGCAGCCATGAAGATCCTGAGGCGTCGGCGATTTGAGGACGACTCGAGGCTGCCGGGCGTTGGCGACGGCAACTTGTGGTGCGTTTTTGGCAAGGCGAGGCCGACTCAGGCCCACCGGCGAGACAGTGGACGCGCGTATCCCGCGAGTCGAGGCGGAGCCAGTTTGAGGCACGGCTATGCCCATCTAGTGGTGGCTTGAAGGTGACACCGGTGAGGTGCATCGGTGATGTCTCTGGCATGGATGAACAGGGGGCCACGGGTGAACCGGCATTGAAGCGCAGCATCGAGCAAACACCGGCGGGTCCACGACAAAGGCGAATCTGGGCGGCTCGAAGCGCAGCCTCAGCTGCGGCAGAAGGCAGAAACTGCGACGGTGTCACAAGGCGAGGCGTGGGTGCTGCGGGAAGCACGACAGCAGAAGGTAGCTCGCGGGGCGGACCACCACAGGGGCGGAGGTAACCTGGCCAGAAGTGCAGCTGCAGCCTGTAACGCCCCAGCGGAAGTCGAGGCCGGCGAAGGACTTCGACAACTTGTAACAGTTGATGAGGCCGGGTCGAAGTGATGTAGTGGCTCGACGGGGCGGCTCTCCGTGGCAGCTCAACGTGGAGAGGCCCGGAGGATTTGAAACGGCTCTCCGGTGGCGGCTCGGACAGCAAGGTAACCCACGGCTATAGAGGCAGATGAGCGGGAGTGGCGACTCGGGGCCGGCGCACCAGATATGACCCAACCGAAGCGGCGGTTTAATCCGTGGCCGCTCACTACGGAGGCGGCTCAAGCACAAAGAAGACGACGACTTGCGAGGCGGCGGTTCGATTCGACCGCAATGGCGGCTTGGCGATGGCGCATCTCAGCGTGGCATGACGAGGCGGTGCCGGTCCACGGAAGTGACGATGGCGAGTCAGATGGTCGCGGCGGGTTGTAGTGATGATGGCCAGCGAGGGCGGGTCAAAGCGGAGCGGCGGCTCATCAGCGGGATGCCAGCAACCCGGAGCGAACAGGGCAACGTCTAGCAGAAACGATCCAACCACTCCCCGAGGGCGAGCCGGCAGCAGCATATGAGCCCGTAGAGATACCTTGATCCGGTTTCGGGAGCTGGTCCCCCAACACTACCAAAAAAACACACATCCGTGACATTTTGGGCCGAACGAAATTCTTTTCTGTCATACATAAGCCACTTCTATGACGATAGTTCTGACAAAACCCGGTATCATCATAGATGTGGTGGGCTCCTACTTCTATGACAAAAAATCATGACAGAAAATGGGGTTTTCGTCCTGGGCGGGCCGGAGACGCAGCTGCATGACATTCTTTGGGCCGTCCATGATGGAAAAAATCTTGGTAGAAGCGAGGGGGAGGAAAATTTCGGGGAACATAGTAATTTCGAAAATTTTCCTATGCACACGCAAGATCATGGTGATGCATAGCAATGAGAGGGGAGAGTGTTGTCCACGTACCCTCGTAGACCGAAAGCGGAAGTGTTATGACAACGCGGTTGATGTAGTCGTACGTCTTCACGACCCGACCGACAAGCACCGAAACTACGGCACCTCCGAGTTCTAGCACACGTTTAGCTCGATGACGATCCCCGGACTCCGATTTAGCAAAGTGTCGGGGAAGAGTTCCGTCAGCACGAAGGCGTGGTGACGATCTTGACGTTCTACCGTCGCAGGGCTTCGCCTAGGCACCGCTACAATATTATCGAGGATTATGATGGAGGGGGGCACCGCACACGGCTAAGAGAACGACCACGAAGATCAACTTGTGTGTTTAGAGGTGCCCCCTGCCCCCGTATATAAAGGAGCAAGGGGGAGGCCGGCCGGCCCTTGGGGCGCGCCAAGGAGGGGGGAGTCCTCCTCCTAGTAGGAGTAGGACTCCCCTTTCCTAGTCCAACTAGGAAGAGAGAAGGGGAAAGGAAAGAGAGGGAGAGGGAGAGGGAAAGAGGGGCCGCGCCCCCCTCCCCTAGTCCAATTCGGACTCCTCATGGGAGGGGGCGCGCCACCTCCTGGGCTGCTGCCCTCTCTCTCCCCTCAGGCCCACTAAGGCCCAATACTTCCTCGGGGGGTTCCGGTAACCCTTCCGGCACTCCGGTTTTCTCCAAAATCAACCGAAACACTTTCGGTGTCCGAATATAGCCGTCCAATATATCGATCTTTATGTCTTGACTATTCCGAGACTCCTCGTCATGTCCCTGATCACATCTGGGACACCGAAAAACCTTCGGTACATCAAAATATATAAACTCATAATGCAACTGTCATCGTAACGTTAAGCGTGCGGACCCTACGGGTTCGAGAACAATGTAGACATGACCGAGACACGTCTCTGGTCAATAACCAATAGCGGAACCTAGATGATCATATTGGCTCCTACATATTCTACGAAGATCTTTATCAGTCAGACCGCATAACAGCATACATTGTTCCCTTTGTCATCGGTATGTTACTTGCCCGAGATTCGATCGTCGGTATCTCAATACCTAGTTCAATCTCGTTACCGGCAAGTCTCTTTACTCGTTCTGTAATACATCATCTCGCAACTAACTCATTAGTTGCATTGCTTGCAAGGCTTAAGTGATATGCATTACCGATAGGGCCCAAACATACCTCTCCGACAATCGGAGTAACAAATCCTAATCTCGAAATACGCCAACCCAACAGGTACCTTTGGAGACACCTGCAGAGCACCTTTATAATCACCCAGTTACGTTGTGACGTTTGGTAGCACACAAAGTGTTTCTCCGGCAAACGGGAGTTGCATAATCCCATAGTCATAGGAACATGTATAAGTCATGAAGAAAAGCAATAGCAACATACTAAACGATCGGGTGCTAAGCTAATGGAATGGGTCATGTCAATCACATCATTCTCCTAATGATGTGATCCCGTTAATCAAATGACAACACATGTCTATGGTTACGAAACATAACCATCTTTGATCAACGAGCTAGTCTAGTAGAGGCATACTAGTGACGTTTAGTTTGTCTATGTATTCACAAAAGTATTATGTTTCCGGTTAATACAATTCTAGCATGAATAATAAACATTTATCATGATATAAGGAAATAAATAATAACTTTATTATTGCCTCTAGGGCATATTTCCTTTAGTCTCCCACTTGCACTAGAGTCAATAATCTAGATTACACAGTAATGATTCTAACACCCATGGAGCCTTGGTGCTGATCATGTTTTGCTCATGGAAGAGGCTTAGTCAACGGGTCTGCTACATTCAGATACGTATGTATCTTGCAAATCTCTATGTCTCCCACCTGGACTAGATCCCGGATGGAATTGAAGCGTCTCTTGATGTGCTTGGTTCTCTTGTGAAATCTGGATTCCTTTGCCAAGGCAATTGCACCAGTATTGTCACAAAAGATTTTCATTGGACCCGATGCACTAGGTATGACACCTAGATCGGATATCAACTCCTTCATCCAGACTCCTTCGTTTGCTGCCTCCGAAGCAGCTATGTACTCCGCTTCACATGTAGATCTCGCCACGACGCTTTGTTTAGAACTGCACCAACGACAGCTCCACCGTTTAATGTAAATACGTATCCGGTTTGCGATTTTGAATCGTCCGGATCAGTGTCAAAGCTTGCATCAACGTAACCATTTACGATGAGCTATTTGTCACCTCCATATACGAGAAACATATCCTTAGTCCTTTTCAGGTATTTCAGGATGTTCTTGACCGCTGTCCAGTGATCCACTCCTGGATTACTTTGGTACCTCCCTACTAGACTTATAGCAAGACACACATCAGGTCTGGTACACAACATTGCATACATGATAGAGCCTATGGCTGAAGCATAGAGAACATCTTTCATTTTCTCTCTATCTTCTGCAGTGGCCGGGCATTGAGTCTTACTCAACTTCACACCTTGTAACACAGGCAAGAATCCTTTCTTTGCTTTATCCATTTTGAACTTCTTCAAAACATTGTCAAGGTATGTGCTTTGTGAAAGTCCAAATAAGCGTCTTGATCTATATCTATAGACCTTAATGCCCAATATGTAAGCAGCTTCACCGAGGTCTTTCATTGAAAAACTCTTATTCAAGTATCCCTTTATGCTATCCAGAAATTCTATATCATTTCCGATTAGTAATATGTCATCCACATATAATATCAGAAATGCTACAGAGCTCCCACTCACTTTCTTGTAAATACATGCTTCTCCAAAAGTATGTACAAAACCAAATGCTTTGATCACACTATCAAAGCGTTTATTCCAACTCCGAGAGGCTTGCACCAGTCCGTAAATGGATCGCTGGAGCTTGCACACTTTGTTAGCTCCCTTTGGATCGACAAAACCTTCTGGTTGCATCATATACAACTCTTCCTCCAGAAATCCATTCAGGAATGCAGTTTTGACATCCATCTGCCAAATTTCATAATCATAAAATGCGGCAATTGCTAACATGATTCGGACAGTCTTAAGCATCGCTACGGGTGAGAAGGTCTCATCGTAGTCAATCCCTTGAACTTGTCGAAAACCTTTTGCGACAAGTCGAGCTTTGTAGACAGTAACATTACCGTCAGCGTCAGTCTTCTTCTTGAAGATCCATTTATTCTCAATTGCTTGCCGATCATTGGGCAAGTCAAGCAAAGTCCACACTTTGTTCTCATACATGGATCCCATCTCAGATTTCATGGCTTCAAGCCATTTTGCGGAATCTGGGCTCACCATCGCTTCTTCATAGTTCGTAGGTTCATCATGATCTAGTAGCATGACTTCCAGAACAGGATTACCATACCACTCTGGTGCGGATCTTACTCTGGTTGATCTACGAGGTTCAGTAGTAACTTGTTCTGAAGTTTCATGATTATCATCATTAGCTTCCTCACTAATTTGTGTAGGTGTCACAGAACCCGGTTTCTGTGATGTACTACTTTCCAATAAGGGAGCAGGTACAATTACTTCATCAAGTTCTACTTTCCTCCCACTCACTTCTTTTGAGAGAAACTCCTTCTCCAGAAAGGATCCATTATTAGCAACAAATGTCTTGCCTTCGGATCTGTGATAGAAGGTGTACCCAACAGTTTCCTTTGGGTATCCTATGAAGACACATTTCTCCGATTTGGGTTCGAGCTTATCAGGTTGTAGCTTTTTCACATAAGCATGGCAGCCCCAAACTTTGAGAAACGACAACTTTGGTTTCTTGCCAAACCATAGTTCATAAGGCGTCGTCTCAACGGATTTTGATGGTGCCCTATTTAACGTGAATGCAGTCGTCTCTAAAGCATAACCCCAAAATGATAGCTGTAAATCTGTAAGAGACATCATAGATCGCACCATATCAAGTAAAGTACGATTACGACGTTCGGACACACCATTACGCTGTGGTGTTCCGGGTGGCGTGAATTACGAAACTATTCCGCATTGTTTCAAATGTAGACCAAACTCGTAACTCAAATATTCTCCTCCACGATCAGATCGTAGAAACTTTATTTTCTTGTTACGATGATTTTCAATTTTACTCTGAAATTCTTTGAACTTTTCAAATGTTTCAGACTTATGTTTCATTAAGTAGATATACCCATATATGCTTAAATCATCTGTGAAGGTGAGAAAATAACGATATCCGCCACGAGCTTCAACATTCATTGCACCACATACATTTGTATGTATGATTTCCAACAAATCTGTTGCTCTCTCCATAGTGTCGGAGAATGGCATTTTAGTCATCTTGCCCATGAGGCATGGTTCGCAAGTACCAAGTGATTCATAATCAAGTGGTTCCAAAAGTCCATTAGTATGGAGTTTCTTCATGCGCTTTCCACCGATATGACCAAAACAGCAGTGCCACAAATAAGTTGCACTATCATTATCAACTCTGCATCTTTTGGCTTCAACATGATGAATATGTGTATCACTACTATCAAGATTCATAAAAAATAGACCACTCTTCAAGGGTGCATGACCATAAAAGATATTACTCATATAAATAGAACAACCATTATTCTGTGATTTAAATGAATAACCGTCTCGCATCAAACAAGATCCAGATATAATGTTCATGCTCAACGCTGGCACCAAATAACAATTATTTAGGTCTAATACTAATCCCCATGGTAGATGTAGAGGTAGCGTGCCGACCGCGATCACATCGACTTTGGAACCATTTCCCACACGCATTGTCACCTCGTCCTTCGCCAGTGTTCGCTTAATCTGTAGTCCCTGTTTCAAGTTGCAAATATTAGCAACAGAACCAGTATCAAATACCCTGGTGCTACTGCGAGCTCTAGTAAGGTACACATCAATAACATGTATATCACATATACCTTTGTTCACCTTGCCATCCTTCTTATCCGCCAAATACTTGGGGCAGTTCCGCTTCCAATGACCAGTCTGCTTGCATTAGAAGCACTCAGTTTCAGGCTTAGGTCCAGACTTGGGTTTCTTCTCCTGAGCAGCATCTTGCTTGCTGTTCTTCTTGAAGTTCCCCTTCTTCTTCCCTTTGCCCTTTTTCTTGAAACTAGTGGTCTTGTTGACCATCAACACTTGATGCTCCTTCTTGATTTCTACCTCCGCAGCTTTTAGCATTGCGAAGAGCTCGGGAATTGTCTTATCCATCCCTTGCATATTATAGTTCATCACGAAGCTCTTGTTGCTAGGTGGAAGTGATTGGAGAATTCTGTCAATGACGCAATCATCCGGAAGATTAACTCCCACTTGAATCAAGTGATTATTATACCCAGACATTTTGAGTATATGCTCACTGACAGAACTGTTCTCCTCCATCTTGCAGCTATAGAACTTATTGGAGACTTCATATCTCTCATTCCGGGCATTTGCTTGAAATATTAACTTCAACTCCTGAAACATCTCATATGCTCCATGACATTCAAAACATCGTTGAAGACCCGGTTCTAAGCCGTAAAGCATGGCACATTGAACTATCGAGTAGTCATCAACTTTGCTCTGCCAGAAATTCTTAACGTCGTCAGTTGCATCAGCAGCAGGACTGGCACCTAGCGGTGCTTCCAGGACGAAATTCTTCTGTGCAGCAATAAGGATAATCCTCAAGTTACGGACCCAGACCGTGTAATTGCTACCATCATCTTTCAACTTTGCTTTCTCAAGGAACGCATTAAAATTCAATGGAACAACAGCACGGGCCATCTATCTACAATCAAACATAAAAAAGCAAGATACTATCAGGTACTAAGTTCATGATAAATTTAAGTTCAATTAATCATATTACTTAAGAACTACCAGTTAGAAAGACATCCCTCTAATCTTCTAAGTGATCACGTGATCCAAATCAACTAAACCATAACCGATCATCACGTGAAACGGAGTAGTTTTCAATGGTGAACATCACTATGTTGATCATATCTACTATATGATTCACGCTCGACCTTTCGGTCTCAGTGTTTTGAGGCCATATCTGCATATGCTAGGCTCATCAAGTTTAACCTGAGTATTCTGCGTGTGCAAAACTGGCTTGCACCCATTGTAGATGGACGTAGAGCTTATCACACCCAATCATCACGTGGTGTCTGGGCACGACGAACTTTGGTAACGGTGCATACTCAGGGAGAACACTTTTATCTTTAAATTTAGTGAGAGATCATCTTATAATGCTACCGTCAATCAAAGCAAGATAAGATGCATAAAAGATAAACATCACATGCAATCAATATAAGTGATATGATATGGCCATCATCATCTTGTGCTTGTGATCTCCATCTCCGAAGCATCGTCATGATCACCATCGTCACCGGCGCGACCCCTTGATCTCCATCGTGGCATCATTGTCGTCTCGCCAATCTTATGCTTCTACGACTATCGCTACCGCTTACTGATAAAGTAAAGCATTACAGGGCGATTGCATTGCATACAATAAAGCAACAACCATATGGCTCCTACCAGTTGCCGATAACTCGGTTACCAAACATGATCATCTCATACAATAAAATTTAGCATCATGTCTTGACCATATCACATCACAACATGCCCTGCAAAAACAAGTTAGACGTCCTCTACTTTATTTGTTGCAAGTTTTACGTGGCTACTACGGGCTTAAGCAAGAACCAATCTTACCTACGCATCAAAAACCACAACGATAGTTTGTCAAGTTGGTGTTGTTTTAACCTTCGCAAGGACCGGGCGTAGCCACACTCGATTCAACTAAAGTTGGAGAAACTGACACCCGCCAGCCACCTGTGTGCAAAGCACGTCGGTAGAACCAGTCTGGCGTAAGCGTACGCGTAATGTCGGTCCGGGCCGCTTCATCCAACAATACCGCTGAACCAAAGTATGACATGCTGGTAAGCAGTATGACTTATATCACCCACAACTCACTTGTGTTCTACTCGTGCATATAACATCAACACATAAAACCTGGGCTCGGATGCCACTGTTGGGGAACGTAGTAATTTCAAAAAAATTCCTACGCACACGCAAGATCATGGTGATGCATAGCAACGAGAGGGGAGAGTGTTGTCCACGTACCCTCGTAGACCGAAAGTGGAAGCGTTATGACAACGCGATTGATGTAGTTGTACGTCTTCACGGCCCGACCGATCAAGCACCGAAACTACGGCACCTCCAAGTTCTAGCACACGTTCAGCTCGATGACGATCCCCGAACTCCGATCCAGCAAAGTGTCGGGGAAGAGTTCCGTCAGCACGACGGCGTGGTGACGATCTTGATGTTATACCGTCGCAGGGCTTCGCCTAAGCACCGCTACAATATTATCGAGGATTATGGTGGAGGGGGGGGGGGTACCCCACACGGCTAAGAGAACGATCACGAAGATCAACTTGTGTGTTTAGAGGTGCCCCCTGCCCCCGTATATAAAGGAGCAAGGGGGGAGGCCGGCCGGCCCTTGGAGCGCGCCAAGGAGGGGGGAGTCCTCCTCCTAGTAGGAGTAGGACTCCCCTTTCCTAGTCCAACTAGGAAGAGAGAAGGGGGAAGGAAAGAGAGGGAGAGGGAGAGGGAAAGAGGGCGCCCCCCTCCCCTAGTACAATTCGGACTCCTCATGGGAGGGGGCGCGCCACCTCCTGTGCTGCTGCCCTCACTCTCCCCTCAGGCCCACTAAGGCCCAATACTTCCCCGGGGGGTTCCGGTAACCCTTCCGGCACTCCGGTTTTCTGCGAAATCACCCGAAACACTTCCTGTGTCCGAATATAGCCATCCAATATATCGATCTTTATGTCTCAACTATTTCGAGACTCCTCGTCATGTCCGTGATCACATCCGGGACTCCGAACAACCTTCGGTACATCAAAATATATAAACTCATAATGAAACTGTCATCGTAATGTTAAGCGTGCGGAGCCTACGGGTTCGAGAACAATGTAGACATGACCGAGACACGTCTCTGGTCAATAACCAATAGCGGAACCTGGATGCTCATATTGCCTCCTACATATTCTATGAAAATCTTTATCGGTCAGACGACATAACAACATACATTGTTCCCTTTGTCATCGGTATGTTACTTGCCCTAGATTCGATCATCGGTATCTCAATACCTAGTTAAATCTCGTTACCGGCAAGTCTCTTTACTCGTTCCCTAATACATCATCTTGCAACTAACTCATTAGTTGCATTGCTTGCAAGGCTTAAGTGATGTGCATTACCGAGAGGGCCCAGAGATACCTCTCCGACAATCAGAGTGACAAATCCTAATCTCGAAATACGCCAACCCAACATGTACCTTTGGAGACACCTGTAGAGCACCTTTATAATCACCTAGTTACGTTGTGACGTTTGGTAGCACACAAAGTGTTCCTCCGGCAAACGGGAGTTGCATAATCTCATAGTCATAGGAACATGTATAAGTCATGAAGAAAGCAATAGCAACATACTAAACGATCGGGTGCTAAGCTAATGGAATGGGTCATGTCAATCACATCATTCTCCTAATGATGTGATCCCGTTAATCAAATGACAACACATGTCTATGGTTAGGAAACATAACCATATTTGATCAACGAGCTAGTCAAGTAGAGGCATACTAGTGACGTTTAGTTTGTCTATGTATTCACACAAGTATTATGTTTCCGGTTAATACAATTCTAGCATGAATAATAAATATTTATCATGATATAAGGAAATAAATAATAACTTTATTATTGCCTCTAGGGCATATTTCCTTCCATTCCCGGTTATGGTGGGAGGTCGGGGGCCGAGTGACGCGCGTTTCTCTCGTACACGTATGCGCGTGTGTGCGAGGCGTTGGCTCTAACTGAACCCGAGCGAGGCGTTGGGCTCTAACTGAACCCGAGCGATTGCACTGCAGGCTACGTGTTACTGAACCCAAGCGATCGATCGATGGCTGTTAACTGAACCCGATCGAGTGATTCCTTGGCTACTGCTGCTAACTGAAGCCGATCGATGGGATGAACAGTGAGTGTTGCGGGGGGGGGGGGGGGGGGTTGGATGAAAATGAGCGATGGCGTTGCCTCTGGATGAACAGGACTCCGTGGTGTGGTGGAGGGCTGGATGAACAGGACCCCGTGGTGTGGAGGGTAGGATGAACAGTAGACGGTGGAGGGGTGCCCGTGGAGGGGTGGTTGAACAGGACCCCGTGGTGTGGAGGGCTGGATGAACAGTAGACGGTGGAGGGGTGGTTCAACAGGACCTCGTGGTGTGGAGGGCTGGATGAACAGTAGACGGTGGAGGGGTGGTTGAACAGTAGTCGGCGGAGTAGGGCGCGGTGGAGGCTGGATGAACAGGAGCCCGTGGAGGCTGGAGGAGGTCGATGGTGGATGAACAGTAGCTCGTGGAGGCTGGAGGGGGTCGACGGTGGAGATGAACAGTATCCCATGGAGTCCCGTTTTGCGGTACACCGCACCCCTCTCGATGAACAGGACCCCCATTTCGACCATAGCGCTCCAACACAAGTCCGTTTCCTCCGTTTTGCGGTACGCCACACCCCTCCCGATCAACAGGACCCCCGTTTCGACCGTAGGAGGTCCGTTTCCTCCGTTTTGCAGTACGCCACACCCCTCCCGATCAACAGGACCCCCGTTTCGACCATAGGAGGTCTGTTTCCTCCGTTTTGCGGTATGCCACACCCCTCCCAATCAACAGGACCCCCGTTTCGACCGTAGGAGGTCTGTTTCCTCTGTTTTGCGGTACGCCACACCCCTCCCAATCAACAGGACCCCCGTTTCGACCGTAGGAGGTCCATTTCCTCCGTTCTGCGGTATGCCAGGCCTCGTTTCCATCGCCTGTTCCATCCAAGCCCTCCTGATGAACACGACTACGCATTCCGTTCCGACCCATGAACACAACGACGACGCTGTTTCTCCGTTCCGACCCAGCCATGTACACAAGCCCTCACTGTACATATGCGCGAGTAGGCGTTCGAGACCCCGCCTGTATGTACACATACGTGGCCGTATTTTCTTTCTTGCACCCTGGCCGCTGTACGTACGTGTACATGCTACGTGCGCGCCTCTACTACAACACGTGCGCGCCTCTACGACGACACGTGCACGCCTCTACATCGACCAGTATATATGTACGTACACGTTTGCGACCAGAATGACAATGCTACGTACGCTTCGACCAGGTGGGTCCCGACTGTCAGGCACTTCTTTGCGTGCGAAGGTGTAGCTGGTGGGTCCCAGCAGTCAGGGGGGAAACGTTTTTTTCGCAAAATACGGTGGCCCGTCTGGTGGGTCCCTCCTGTGAGGTGGAGGAATCATTATTTTCCGCATAATAAGGAGGCACTTCCTTGCTGCCGCTGTGGACCCAGCTGTCAGCCTCTCCACGTACAGTCCACGTCCGATGGAAGTCGTTCCTTGACCACGTTGACCACGCCGCGCCGAGAGCACTAGGGCGGTGGACGACGGCGAGGCCTAGGAAGGGGATGACACGGAGGCAGGGAAGACTTGGCAGTTGTTTCCCACGCGGAGGGGAGTACGACTGTATGAGGGTTTACTGGTTCGTCTGCCGTCGCCGAAGAATAATAGCAGGTGTGGGTGAGTAGATGGATGGCTAGGCCAGCGATGGGAGTACGGTGGGGCGGTGAGGCCTGCGCGGCAGCAGAGCCGGCTGCGGGGAGGAGGGAGCAGGCAGTCCCGCCGGTGCTTGTTTGAGCGGCTGGAGCAGAAAGAGCAGAGATTGAAGAAGCACGATGGCCGTTGGATGGACATCCAACAGTCAGTGCTTGTGCGTCAACCTTTTTTTAGGAAGGCCTCAAATCTGTGGAAAACAACATACAACCCATCTGCCATTATTTCTAATAATTTACAGCCCATTTGCTAATTCTTAAGGTTTTTTGGAGCCCATATTCTTTTTGTTAGCATTACAGCCCATATTATGGCAACGGTTAAAAAATTATATGAAATTTTGCATATTTCGGTGCGGTCCGAACTGTTTTTAATCCCGAAATTTCGACTCACATTCAAACTAATTTTAAAAAAAATGTATATCAATATAAAATCCAACAAATTCTCCATGCATAAAAATTAATGTCATTTAAAATCTTGAAATGAAAAAAAGATATTTGAAACTAATTGCCGGTTTGATGTGTTTTAAAAATGTACAACCCATTTCTCATTACTGATGGGCCATTTTCTCGGCCAGCCAAATGAAAGCTCTCCTTGTCTTGAAAGATTTGCAGCCCAACAGGCCTGACAAAGTGACTTACTTGGCAAATCACAAGAAAACTGGGATGTGGCCGTGGACCCAGCTGTCAGCCTCTCCACGTACAGTACTCTTCCGATGGAAGTCATTCCTTGACCACGTTGACCACGCTGAACGGAGAGCACCATGGCAGTGGACGACCGAGGCCTAGGAAGGGGACGCCGCGACAGTGGAAGCCCGCACGGAGAGGATTACGAGGGTTCACTGGTTCGGCTGCGGTGTGAGGCACCGTCGCCGCAGGGCCTGGCCGGCGGTGGGAATAGTAGAGGGCGGTGAGGCCTCTACGGCAGCACAGCCGGCCACGGGAGGTAGGAGCATGCGGCATGACCGGTGCTGCTTTGGGCAGCTGGAGCAAGAAGACCAGAGGTTGAAGAAGCACTACGGCCGTTGGATGGACATCGTACGGTCACTGGAGCTAGAATCGTTCATATTGACTAAGTTGACAAAGCCCTTCGTCCCCGTCAACTTAGTAGGCCCACAAGTCAGCCTCCCAGCAAGGTGGGTCCCAGCTAGCCGGGGGAGTATTCATTTTTTTGTGCGTTATAAGGAGGAACTTCCGGTGGGTCCGAGCTGACAGCGGGTGGAACGTTTTTTTCGCGAAGTACGGTGGCCCGTCCGGTGGGTCCCAGCAGTCAGGGGGAAACGATTTTTTTCGCAAAATACTGGTGGCCCGTCCGGTGGGTCCCCGCTGTCAGGTGGAGGAATAATTACTTTCCGCGTAATAAGGAGGCACTCCCATGCGGCTGCCGTGGACCCGACTGTCAGCCTCTCCACATAAAGTACTCTTCCGCTGGAAGTCGGTCGTTGACCACCTTGACCATGCCGCGCCGAGAGCACCACGGCGGTGGACGACGGTGAGGCCTAGGAAGGGGACGACGCGGAGCCGTGCAAGACGCGGCAGTTGATGCCCACGCGGAGAGGAGTACGAGCGTTCACTGGTTCGGCTGCGGTGTGAGGCTGCCGTCGCCGCAGAATAATAGGGGGTGTGGGTGAGTGGAGGGATGGCCTGGCCAGTGGTGGGAGTAGTATGGAGGCGGTGAGGCCTCCGCGGTAGCACAGCCGGCCCAGGGAGGCAGGAGCAGGTGGCACGACTGACGCTGCTTTGGGCGGCTGGAGCAAGAAGACCAGAGGTTGAAGACGCACTATGGCCGTTGGATGGACATCATACGGCCACTGAGTATTGACTAAGTTGACAAAGCTCTCCGTCCATGTCAACTTAGTAGGCCCACAAGTCAGCCCAACAATATGGTGGGTCCCAGCTAGCAGGGGGTATTCATTTTTTTGGGCGTAATAAGGAGGTACTTCCTTGCGTGCGAAGATATAGCTGGTGGGTCGGACCTGTCAGCGGGGGGAACGTTTTTTTCGCGAAATACAGAGGCCCTTCCCGTGGGTGCTAGCTGTCAGGTGGAGGAATCATTATTTTGCGCGTAATAAGGAGGCATTTCCTTGCGTGCGGCCGTGGACCTAGCTGTCAGCCTCTCCACGTACAGTCCACTTCCGATGGATGTCATTCATTGACCATGTTGACCAGGCCGCGCCGAGAGCACCAGGGCGGTGGACGACGGCGAGGCCTAGGAAGGGAACGACATGGAGCCAGGGAATACTCGGCAGTTGTTTCCCACGCAGAGGAGTATGAGGGTTTACTGGTTCGTCTGCCGTCGCAGTAGAATAATAGCATGTGTGGGTGGGTAGAGGGATGGCTAGGCTAGCGATGGGAGTACGATGGGGCCTTTAGGCCTGCGCGGCAACATAGCCGGCCGCAGGAGGAGGGAGCAGGCAGTCCCGCCGGCGCTTGTTTGAGCGGCTTGAGCATGAAGAGCAAAGATTGAATAAGCACGATAGCCGTTGGATGGACATCCAGCAGTCACTGCTCTCATGTGTTGACTAAGTTGATAGGGCGTTGCGTGTGCGTCAACCTTTTATTTATGAAAGCATACGCGTCAACCTATAGTAGGCGCACAAGTCAGCCTCAAATCTGTGGAAAACAACATACAACCCATCTGCCATTATTTCTAATAATGTATAGCCCATTTGCTAATTCTGAAGAATTTTTTTGGAGCCCATCTTCTTTTTTTTAGCATCACACCCCATATTGTGGCCACGGTTAAAAAGTATACGAAATTTTGCATATTTCGGTGTGGTCAACTGTTTTTAATTCAGAAATATCGATTCACATTCAAACTATTTTGAAAAATAATTTATATAAATATAAAATCCAAATAATTGTCCACGCATAAAAATCAATGGAATTTAATATCTTGTAATGAAAAAAATTTGAAACTAATTCCCGGTTTGATGTGTTTTAAAAATGTACAGCCCATTTCAAGGCAAACCGAATGAAACTCTCCGCGTCTTGAAAGATTTGCAGCCCAGCAGGGCCGATAAAGCAAGTAGGCCTTGTTTGGGTATTTCTTAAAAAAAATAGAATTGGGCTAGCCATTTTCAGCAAGAAAAAAACACAACTAGGCTCATGATGTGGTAAACATAAATAAAACCCTGGCTAGATGGGCCACAGCCCCCGCACAGCCCCGTTGTTACCCTGATCCGTCGCTAAAACTAGTATAAATAACAACTGCTTGTTCCTCAAAAAAAACTGCGCGACTTGCTGGGTCCCTGGTGTCAGCTGCTCGTAGTGTAATTCTCTCGTTTATTGACTACGTTGACAATGGAGTGAGCCCCAGATGTCCAGCTTTTCCTCTGAAAATTTACAGCCCATTTGATGTGCTAGTTCGAAATAAGTTTGTGGGTGCTGGTGGGGGCTAATCACTTGGCCTCTGTAATGCACAGTGAGCTCAAGTAGCCGGCAAGAGTGATGTTATTTCCCTTGGTTTGGACTTGTTACAGTATTTTACTCTAAATTAAACGAATAGCAAGTCATTTTCCTTGTTTCAAAGGAAATATGACAGTCACAGCCGAGTTGAAAAGGGCAGGAACATCTAACTCCAGCTTACAAACTGTACAAAAGCACGAGGGTTAATTGTTCATCAGGTTTACAAAAAAAAGCCAGATTGAAAAGGGCAACAACATCTAACTCCAGCGCTATTTTTGGCAGTCACAGTCAAATGGATCTGTTAGGTCCATAGAATGAACATCCTAGGTCGTAAAATTTACTGGATTATGACCACAATATGTTGTAAATAGAAGCCCAACATGTTCAAAAGCTCTTTTGCCCACCTGAAACTCCTTTTTTGCTCTTCGACATACCCATCCGTCAAAACCATGCTCCTGATAAACTTATCGTTCTAGCGTTATTGTCTTCAATCGAATCTCATGAGAAGTGAGAAAATCCCGATGCTTACGAATCCACCGATTGGTTATAACTTTCTTACCCCGTCCCGTTGCCTAAATAGACATGAAGATTGAAAACAGTTCAGGTCTAAAAGAAGAGTGTCGAAAGAGCAACAGCTGAACGGTTAATTCTAGTACACTATATGCGGGCTTCCAATGTGCGTGAAATTATCACCTTTATATACAACTTCTCCAGACATGGAAAGCATTGCAGCAAGCCAATAATCTTGTTCAGATCAAAACTATTCATTTGGATATATAAGATCTTGACAGAACCTAGCACCATTTAGGCCATCCATGGAGAAACTCTTCATTGAGCATAGAACATAATATTAGTACAAAATGTGTACTCCAAGATGATATATAAATTATGCGCAGAAATTTAAAATGCAGCTTATGGTTACAAGTGTAGATGATAATATAAAGTACCTGAAGAACTGTGGAGCCAAACACCATATTGAAATGAGCACATAGATCATGTATTACACCCAAGGTCTCCAGTTTAGGCGCAGAGAGGACGGTTATTTGCAACTGTGAATAACTAGAATCAAGGGTCAACCTTTGAAGTGAAGGGTCATCTTGGATGATGAGCTGCCTTTCGTCAAAAGAAATTCCAATTCTCACAAGGTTAGGCGACTTTATTTGGAGACAACCGATTCTAACTGTGAAAACAAGCACCAAGCACTCCAGCGCAGGGCAACTGGAGTGGATGCTGCTGTGCAATGAGGCCTCCGATATACGAACCCGCACAAGTGAAAGTTTCTTGAGAAATGGTAGTCGAAGGTTTAGTACCAAATTGTCTGGTAGGTAGCACTGCGCAAAGGTGGCGGTGTGGAGAGAGGACGAAAACCCCGAGATGGACATCGGTGCTGAGGGCTTAAGTTCATGGCGTTCGGTATGTAGAACTCAAGCAGCTGTAGTTCTGTGAATTCAGGGGATTCCAGCCAGGCGTCCACCCTGTAGGGCACGGTATGCTTGCTTAGGTAGCATGACGGGATGCATAGGCTTTGAACGGAGCCCTGGTGGGAGGAGATGATGGCTCTGGGGATTTCAAAATCATTGAAGAGAGATAGCTGATGACAGTCGAGATTAAGGGGAACGGCGCGCCATAGAGGGCGCCACCGAATTGAGAGGATTTGGGTGTGGCAGCAATCCTTGGTGGGGACAAGCGAGATGATCTCCCCAAGGATGGCGTCCGGGAGATCGCTGATGCGGTCCACCCGAGATTCTATGGGTTCCTGGGATGCGGTGGGGGCGGGGTCGCCGCTTCTCCCCGCGCTGCCGGGTGCGGGATCTACAACAGGCGTCGCCGCTGGCGGGAGCCTCATCTTCTTGGTGCTGGGGTCAGCCGACTCCATTTTCCTCGAGGGCGTCGCGTCGTGCTCACGGATTTGAGTAGAGTAACGAATGACAAGCCTAGTTGTAGTGCGAGCGAAGAAGAAGGGGAGCTGGGGGTTTTCTGTAGGAGTGAGGAAGAAGGGGGGCTGGGGTTTTCTGTAGGAGTGAGGTGAGGAATTTGGGGGTACGAGTGGAGCAAGCTGACATGAGGTGGGTGGGAGGGAGGAGGAAGAAGAGCACCCAAGTTTTTTGGGCTTTTGAATTGATTTTACTATTTACTAGTGTGGATGGGCTGTTTTGTCTTGGGACCTGAGAAACAATTATTACTAGTATAGTGGAGACACTCTACCGCTTCTGGCTCCTCCTAGGTCATTGAAACGTCTCCCTCTACTGAATGCCGTTATACTTTTGTTCACCGACATTCAGGCCATGCAGCGCGCGGGCCCAAATGCCATCCACCAAATTAGAAGGCAGTATGCAGGCGGAGAGTCACCCCGATCGTAGCGCAGCAGTAACGAGCCGTCATATCACAAAACCCCACCTCCCCGCAGTCTAAGTTTGACGGACGAAGCAACCATCATTTTACTCTTCGTTGAATCCCCTTCTCCCTCACCGTCTTCAAGAAAGGCAACACTTGCATCTGCCACTGTTCTTCTCTTCGAACGAAGGGAAGGTAAGCGGATCTGTGATGTTGGTATATTTTCGTTCACAGGAAAAAAAGAACTTTTGCAAAGCAGTAACTGATCCTCACTCTCTTTTTAGTTTCATTGTCATTGCGATTGTGTTTTCCTTTCAGTGGTCTCCTAGTATTCGTCAGTTTCATGATGGACCAAGGAGAACCAGGCAAAGATCTGCCGATATTGGAGCAGACGTGGGAGGCTGATCCCCACGAGACAGAGAGCTCAAAGAAGATGGAGGCAACCACCGAGGCGACCCCAGATACTGAGATGGTCAATGCCCCGTTTGAGGTTACAACCCCCGTGGCACTGCAGGAGCAGTTTTCCCCCTTCGAGGATGTGTCCCCCCCCTCCACGCTGAGCTGCCCAAGGTGATTTCCTTCTTTGCCGATCTCGATTGTGGTTTTTCATCTAACTATCTGGTGATTTTTTATAGAAAAGGAAGTATGTGGTGATTAATAATGCAAAATTTTGTTAGCTTCGATGCCATGGTATACGTAGTGGTTTAAATAACTTGTGTTTCTTATACTGAAAAGTAATTCATAATTTGTTTCTGTTTCAATTAGAGCCCTGATGCAGACAAGAATTGTGTGGTTGTACATGTCACTCGCTATGAGGCGGACGACCTGAATATACGCACTGGGAAAACAAAGTTCTTAGGCTGTTGGATCCTGGAAGCCATTTGCGGTTATACCAATGAAGAGTTGTATTCCAGCCTCACTGTTGTCAGGCGTGTTGTCCAGGGTGTACTGAAGCACAAGAAGTTCAAAGCTACTCCTTCATTTGTGAGGAATACTGTTCTTGTCAAGCTTACGTAGGAAGATGACGTGGCATGCCTCCACAAACAAGTTTATCAATGGCAAGGCCACAAGGTTGTCTTCATGAAGGTTCACATGATTGAGCTGCTGCGGGACGTCCTCGATGATGTTCATGGCAAGGTCCGTCTTGTGTCCAGCCCAAATTAGATCGAGGCATAATTTGGATTGTGTCTAATTATCCGAACCTTGCCTGTTATCGACCCCTATGGGGCTAGTACTCTGTTTGAATCCGTCTGTGGGAACTGCTGCTACTTTTGTGTGCCCGTGAATCATGTGAGAACCATCGTAATTGTTGTCGAAACAGATGCGTCCTCAGTAGTTATTTCATGAATATGGCATGGTAAGACATAAGTTGTCACGGTTTATCTTACGAGCAGTGTGTGTTTTGATGAAATAGAGCACTCGTTCGAGAACCGTGCACCGACGTATACATAAGTACTTGTAAACACTGTTGGTGCTACCCCACTTGTAAGCAGTTGTGCAAAACACAGCACATTGGCCCATCTCGCTTCAACACTAGGCTATCGACCAGCTAACAATCAACAATCTGCTGTCTGACATATTAGCAACTATGTATCTTGTTACAACGGTTCATGCAGTTAATTGAGGCCACAATGTAATAAATTCCAAACGTTCACACGCTAGTCCAGCGCTCATGTGGAACACTCACATTAAACTTGTCTTCATAAAAAACTTGAAAAGCATAAGTTAAGCAATTTTATACATCTCGATGATTCATAGAACATATCAAACATATACTAGTTCACAGCAAAAGACAAAGTTGTGAGAAGGTTTACAAATCAGGAAAAAACAAGCAAGGCTTCTCTCTGAGCAAAGGGCCTCCCGGCAGGCTTAAATTTCCTGGAGTTCACTCTGGTTTTTTCTTGTTGCCACCATTAAGGGTTAGGTTCTCTCATTCCAGAATAACCAATTATAATTGTGGTCTCAGCTGGAATGCTGAACTGAACCATGCAGTGTACTGACCAGGTGAAATTCTTGTGCATTCCACTAAATTTGAGCGCCGCTATTTGCAGAAATAAGCAAACCACAATGCCTCTTATCCGCGCACCTGTCCAAAAAACCGCCGTGCAGCCGTGCCAGCTAGTCCTCGGTCCATGGATGAACTGGTAGAAAGTGCATTCCAGACTAGGATGCAGTTGTTTTCGCTCGTCCCTGCACTGCAATCAGGAAGTAAAATGTACGAATCATCTTCTTTTAGATTGCGTTGGTCATTCTACCTTAGTTACTACCAATGTAGGGATACCTTGAAGACGGGAGGTTAGCCGACGGCAATGAGGGATAGCCATCTCATTTTGCACAGTTGTACTAAAACTGAGGTGTGTGCTTTTGATTGCGCAGATAGAAACGATACGGAGACAGACATCCCGAAACGATATGGAGACAGACATCCCTGTTTGCGCAAATAAGAAATACGATTATTTAAACAATGACAGATATTACTACTTTCCCCCATTTCCTCTTAGAACCAAGTCCTAGATTCATGCTACAACTTTCCCACTTTCTTCCCTGTTTGAACCAACGCTTTGAGTCGACTGTATGAAATAGCTTTACTTCTAATAATAGTAGAAGTCTAGGTGCCTTTGGAACAACGGACGAAAGTAAAAAAGGATCCACACGAAGGGAGCTGGGGTAGTAGAGCAAGGCAGGTTTCGAAGGAATATATACCTGAGGGTCGTCGGCATGTCGCAAAGATGGCGTCGGGAGGCCGCATCTTGGCCACAATACTGCAGGGAGGAAGAAGGGGTCGGAGGCCCTCCCGAGTCGGTGCCCTCTCGGAGAGAACGACATGACAGCCGATCGGGACGCGTGGGCAGCCGTTGGTCTCCTCCTTCGCCGCCGACGACAGCGTGAACGATGCACCTACACCCCTGCCCCGGTCGAGGTTGTTCGGCCGGATTTGTGACCAGCCGTGAGCTGAGAGAGAGTGTGGCCACCTATGTGTTGCTTAGATCTGGAGAGCATGAGAGAGTGAACAAGAGGAACCCTAGTAAAGCAAGCGCTAAGGCTCCTGCTTTTATATATAGTGGAGTGATTTTGTTATACCAGCTTCAAAAAATGCGCTCCTACGTGTACCCACGAGTGGGTGTGAGAGAACTAGTGCGTGCGTGCGCCGCTTCTCTTCGTGAGAGTACAATATACTATGCCCAAAGAACGTTCGCCGCAAGAGTAATAGTACAAGTGTGTGACATGTGAGCTAAAATAAAATGTACGCCCCGTCTTTTGTTCTTTAGAAGTTTTGAGGGTAGGGTGTGAAGAGCACATATGTGCGTGATGTCTACCTGCAGATAGATGGTGGGTGCGACGTGCGAGTCTGCGAGAGGACTCGGGAGAGTCGTGACTCGTGAGGGTGCGTGTGCGTGAGAGAGAGGGGGGCACGTATCAATGCAATGCATGTGTTCGTAAATCATTATCCGACAAACATGTTGGGGATCGTAGCAGAAATTAAAATTTTCCTACACATCACCAAGATCTATCCATGGAGTATTCTAGCAACGAGGGGATAGGAGAGCATCTACATACCACTTGTAGATCGCAGCGGAAGCGTTCAAGGAGAACGTGGATGATGGAGTCGTACTCGCCGTGATCCGAATCACCGATGACCAGCGCCGAAAGGACGGCACCTCCGCGTTCAACACACGTACGGGATGATCGACGTCTCCTCCTTCTTGATCCAGCAAGGGGGAAGGAGAGGTTGATGAAGATCCAGCAGCACGACGGCGTGGTGGTGGATGCAACAGAGTTCCAGCAGGGCTTCGCCAAGCTTTTGTGCAGAGAGGGAGAGGTGTAACGGGGAGAGGGAGGCGCCAAGGCTGCAGGGTGTGGCTGCCCTCCCTCCCCCCTTTATATAGGCCCCCTAGGGGGGGGCGCCGGCCCTGGAGATCCATCTCCAGGGGGGGGCGGCCAGGGGGGATGGCTTGCCCCCCAAGCCATGTGGGGCGCCCCCTGCTCTAGGGTTTCCAACCCTAGGCGCAGGGGGAGGCCCATGGGGGGGCGCACCAGCCCACTATGGGCTGGTTCCCTCCCCACTTCAGCCCACGGGGCCCTCCGGGATAGGTGGCCCCACCCGATGGACCCCCGGGACCCATCTGGTGGTCCCGGTACAATACCGGTGACCCCCAGATCATTCCTGATGGCCGAAACGACACTTCCTATATATAATTCTTTACCTCCGGACCACTCCGGAACCTCTCGTGACGTCCGGGATCTCATCCGGGACTCCGAAAAACCTTCGGTTTGCTGCATACTAATATCTTTAACAACCCTAGCGCCACCGAACCTTAAGTGTGTAGACCCTACGGGTTCGGGAGACATGCAGACATGACCGAGACGATTTCCGGTCAATAACCAACAGCGGGATTTGGATACCCATGATGGCTCCCACATGCTCCTCGATGATCTCATCGGATGAACCACGATGTCGAGGACTTAATCAATCCCGTACTCAATTCCCTTTGTCCATCGGTACGATACTTGCCCGAGATTCGATCGTCGGTATACCGATACCTTGTTCAATCTCGTTACCGGCAAGTCTCTTTACTCGTTCCCGTAATACATCATCCCGTGAACAACACCTTGATCACATTGAGCTCATTATGATGATGTCTTATCGAGTGGGCCCAGAGATACCTCTCCGTCACACGGAGTGACAAATCCCAGTCTCGATTCATGCCAACCCAACAGATACTTTCGGACATACCTGTAGTGCACCTTTATAGTCACCCAGTTACGTTGTGACGTTCGATACACCCAAAGCACTCCTACGATATCCGGGAGTTGCATAATCTCATGGTCTAAGGAATGATACTTGACATTCAGAAAAGCTCTAGCAAACGAACTACACGATCTTTATGCTATGCTTAGGTTTGGGTCTTGTCCATCACATAATTCTCCTAATGATGTGATCCCGTTATCAATGACATCCCCATGTCCATAGTCAGGAAACCATGACTATCTATTGATCAACGAGCTAGTCAACTAGAGGCTTACTAGGGACACATTGTGGTCTATGTATTCACACATGTATTATGATTTCCGAACAATACAATTATAGCATGAACAATAGACAATTATCATGAACAAGGAAATATAATAATCCATTTATTATTGCCTCTAGGGCATATTTCCAACAGTCTCCCACTTGCACTAGAGACAATAGTCTAGTTACATTGTGATGAATCGCACACCCATCGAATTTTGGTGTTGATCATGTTTTGCTCTAGGGAGAGGTTTAGTCAACGGATCTGCCACATTCAGGTCCGTATGTACTTTACAAATCTCTATGTCTCCATTTTGAACACTTTCACGAATGGAGTTGAAGCGACGCTTGATATGTCTGGTCTTCCTTTGAAACCTGGGCTCCTTCGCAAGGGCAATTGCTCCAGTGTTGTCACAGAAGAGAGTCATCGGGTCCGACGCATTGGGTATGACTCCTAGGTCGGTAATGAACTCCTTCACCCAGACTGCTTCTTGTGCTGCCTCCGAGGCTGCCATATACTCTGCTTCACATGTAGATCCCGCCATGACGCTTTGCTTGCAACTGCACTAGCTTACTGCCCCTCCATTCAAAATATACACGTATCCAATTTGTGACTTGGAGTCATCCAGATCTGTGTCGAAGCTAGCGTCGACGTAACCCTTTACGACGAGCTCTTCGGCACCTCCATAAACGAGAAACATATCCTTAGTCCTTTTCAGATACTTCAGGATGTTTTTGACCGCTGTCCAGTGTTCCTTGCCAGGATTACTTTGGTACCTACCTACCAAACTTACGGCAAGGTTTACATCGGGTCTGGTACACAGCATGGCATACATAATAGACCCTATAGCTGAGGCATAGGGGATGACACTCATCTCTTCTATATCTTTTGCCGTGGTCGGGCATTGAGCCGTGCTCAATCGCACACCTTGCAATACAGGCAAGAACCCCTTCTTGGACTGATCCATTTTGAACTTCTTCAAAATCTTGTCAAGGTATGTACTTTGTGAAAGACCGATGAGGCGTCTCGATCTATCCCTATAGATCTTGATGCCTAATATATAAGCAGCTTCTCCAAGGTCCTTCATTGAAAAACACTTGTTCAAATAGGCCTTTATGCTTTCCAAGAATTCTATATCATTTCCCATCAATAGTATGTCATCCACATATAATATGAGAAATGCTACGGAGCTCCCACTCACTTTCTTGTAAACGCAGGCTTCTCCATAAGTCTGCATAAACCCAAACGCTTTGATCATCTCATCAAAACGAATGTTCCAACTCCGAGATGCTTGCACCAGCCCATAGACAGAGCGCTGGAGCTTGCATACTTTGTTAGCATTCTTAGGATCGACAAAACCTTCCGGCTGCATCATATACAATTCTTCCTTAAGGAAGCCGTTAAGGAATGCCGTTTTGACGTCCATTTGCCATATCTCATAATCATAGTATGCGGCTATTGCTAACATGATTCGGACAGACTTCAGCTTCGCTACGGGAGATAAAGTCTCATCGTAGTCAACCCCTTGAACTTGCCGATAACCCTTAGCGATAAGTCGAGCTTTATAGATGGTCACATTACCATCCGCGTCTGTCTTCTTCTTGAAGATCCATTTATTTTCTATGGCTCGCTGATCATCGGGCAAGTCACTCAAAGTCCATACTTTGTTTTCATACATGGATTCTATCTCGGATTTCATGGCTTCTAGCCATTTGTCGGAATCTGGGCCCGCCATCGCTTCTTCATAGTTCGAAGGTTCACCGTTGTCCAACAACATGACTTCCAGGACAGGGTTGCCGTACCACTCTGGTGCGGAACGCGTCCTTGTGGACCTACGAAGTTCAGTAGGAGCTTGATCAGAAGTATCTTGATCATCATCATTAACCTCCTCTCTAATCGGTGCAGGCACCACAGGAACATTTTCCTGAGCTGCGCTACTCTGATTTTCAAGAGGTAGTACTTCATCAAGCTCTACTTTCCTCCCACTTACTTCTTCCGCGAGAAACTCTTTCTCTAGAAAGGACCCGTTTTTGGCAACAAAGATCTTGCCTTCGGATCTGAGGTAGAAGGTATACCCAACTGTTTCCTTGGGGTATCCTATGAAGACGCATTTTTCCGATTTGGGTTCGAGTTTTTCAGGTTGAAGTTTCTTGACATAAACATCGCAACCCCAAACTTTCAGAAACGACAGCTTAGGTTTCTTCCCAAACCATAATTCATACGGTGTCGTCTCAACGGATTTTGACGGAGCCCTGTTTAAAGTGAATGTGGCTGTCTCTAGAGCGTATCCCCAAAATGATAGCGATAGATCTGTAAGAGACATCATAGACCGCACCATATCCAATAGAGTGCGATTACGACGTTCGGACACACTGTTACGCCGAGGTGTTCCAGGCGGCGTGAGTTGTGAAACGATTCCACATTTTCTTAAGTGTGTGCCAAATTCGTGACTTAAATATTCTCCTCCACGATCTGATCGTAAGAACTTTATTTTTCTGTCACGTTGATTCTCAACCTCACTCTGAAACTCCTTAAACTTTTCAAAGGTCTCAGACTTGTGTTTCATTAAGTAGACATACCCATACCTACTCAAATCATCAGTGAGAGTGAGAACATAATGATAGCCTCCGCGAGCCTCAACGCTCATTGGACCACACACATCTGTATGTATGATTTCCAACAAGTTGGTTGCTCGCTCCATTGTCCCTGAGAATGGAGTCTTGGTCATTTTGCCCATGAGGCATGGTTCGCACGTGTCAAATGATTCATAATCGAGAGACTCTAAAAGTCCATCAGCATGGAGCTTCTTCATGCGCTTGACACCAATGTGACCAAGGCGGCAGTGCCACAAGTATGTGGGACTATCGTTATTAACTTTACATCTTTTGGCATTCACACTATGAATATGTGTAACATCACGTACGAGATTCATTAAGAATAAACCATTTACCATCGGAGCATGACCATAAAACATATTACTCATATAAATAGAACAACCATTATTCTCAGATTTAAATGAGTAGCCATCTCATATTAAACGAGATCCAGATACAATGTTCATGCTCAAACTTGGTACTAAATAACAATTATTGAGGTTTAAAACTAATCCCGTAGGTAAATGTAGAGGTAGCGTGCCGACGGTGATCACATCGACCCTGGAACCATTCCCGACGCGCATCGTCACCTCGTCCTTCGCCAGTCTCCGTTTATTCTGCAGCTCCTGTTTCGAGTTACAAATATGAGCAACGACACCGGTATCAAATACCCAGGAGCTACTATGAGCACTGGTAAGGTACACATCAATTACATGTATATCACATATACCTTTAGTGTTGCCGGCCTTCTTATCTGCTAAGTACTTGGGGCAATTCCGCTTCCAGTGACCAGTTCCCTTGCAATAAAAGCACTCAGTTTCAGGTTTGGGTCCATTCTTTGACTTCTTCCTGGCAACTGATTTACCAGGCGCGGCAACCTCCTTGCCGTCCTTCTTGAAGTTCTTCTTACCCTTGCCTTTCTTGAACTTAGTGGTTTTATTTACCATCAACACTTGATGTTCCTTTTTGATCTCCACCTCTGCAGATTTCAGCATTGAATACAACTCGGGAATGGTCTTTTCCATCCCCTGCATATTGTAGTTCATCACGAAGCTCTTGTAGCTAGGTGGGAGCGACTGAAGGATTTTGTCAATGACCGCCTCATCCGGGAGATTAACTTCCAGCTGAGTCAAGCGGTGGTGTAACCCAGACATCTTGAGTATGTGTTCACTGACAGAGCTATTCTCCTCCATCTTACAGCCAAAGAACTTGTCGGAGACATCATATCTCTCGACCCGGGCATGAGCTGGGAAAATCAATTTCAGCTCCTCGAACATCTCATATGCTCCGTGTTGCTCAAAACGCTTTTGGAGCCCCGGTTCTAAGCTGTAAAGCATGCCGCACTGAACGAGGGAGTAATCATCAGCACGAGACTGATGGGCGTTAATAACATCCTGGTTTGCTGGGAATGGTGCATCACCTAGCGGTGCTTCTAGGACATAATCTTTCTTGGCAGCTATGAGGATGATCCTCAGGTTCCGGACCCAGTCCGCATAGTTGCTGCCATCATCTTTCAGCTTGGTTTTCTCTAGGAACGCGTTGAAGTTGAGGGTGACATTAGCGTGGGCCATTTGATCTACAAGACATATTGTAAAGATTTAGACTAAGTTCATGATAATTAAGTTCATCTAATCAAATTAATGAATGAACTCCCACTCAGATTTGACATCCCTCTGGTCATCTAAGTGATACAAGATCCGAGTCAACTAGGCCGTGTCCGATCATCACGTGAGACGGACTAGTCATCATCGGTGAACATCTCCATGTTGATCGTATCTTCTATACGACTCATGTTCGACCTTTCGGTCCTCCGTGTTCCGAGGCCATGTATGTACATGCTAGGCTCGTCAATCCAACCTAAGTGTATTGCGTGTGTAAATCTGGCTTACACCTGTTGTATGCGAACGTAAGGACCTATCACACCCGATCATCACGTGGTGCTTCGGAACGACGAACCTTAGCAACGGTGCACAGTTAGGGAGAACACATTTTTGATATTTTAATGAGGGATCATCTTATTTATGCTACCGTCGTTCTAAGCAAATAAGATGTAAAACATGATAAACATCACATGCAATCAAATAGTGACATGATATGGCCAACATCATTTCGCTCCTTTGATCTCCATCTTCGGGGCGCCATGTTCATCATCGTCACCGGCATGACACCATGATCTCCATCATCATGATCTCCATCATCGTGTCTTCGTGAAGTTGTCACGTCAACTATTACTTCTACTACTATGGCTAACGCTTTAGCAATAAAGTAAAGTAATTACATGACGATTTAAGTTGACACGCAGGTCATAAATAAATAAAGACAACTCCTATGGCTCCTGCCGGTTGTCATACTCATCGGCATGCAAGTCGTGATTCCTATTACAATAACAAGATCATCTCATACATCACATGATTCATCACAACTTCTGGCCATATCACATCACAAAGCACTTGCTGCAAAAACAAGTTAGACGTCCTCTAATTGTTGTTGCAAGTTTTTACGTGGCTGTTATAGGTTGCTAGCAAGAACGTTTCTTACCTACGTTAAAACCACAACGTGAATTGTCAATCTCTATTTACCCTTCATAAGGACCCTGTTCATCGAATCCGATCCAACTAAAGTGGGAGAGACAGACACCCACCAGCCACCTTATGCAACTAGTGCATGTCAGTCGGTGGAACCGGTCTCACGTAAGCGTACGTGTAAGGTTGGTCCGGGCCGCTTCATCCCACAATACCGCTGAACCAAGATAGGACTAGTAAGGGCAAGAAGAATTGACAATTCGACGCCCACAACTACTTTGTGTTCTACTCGTGCATAGAAACTACGCATAGACCTAGCTCATGATGCCACTGTTGGGGATCGTAGCAGAAATTAAAATTTTCCTACGCATCACCAAGATCTATCCATGGAGTATTCCAGCAACGAGGGGATAGGAGAGCATCTACATACCACTTGTAGATCGCAGCAGAAGCGTTCAAGGAGAACGTGGATGATGGAGTCGTACTCGCCGTGATCCGAATCACCGATGACCAGCGCCGAAAGGACGGCACCTCCGCGTTCAACACACGTACGGGACGATCGACGTCTCCTCCTTCTTGATCCAGCAAGGGGGAAGGAGAGGTTGATGAAGATCCAGCAACACGACGGCGTGGTGGTGGATGCAGCAGAGTTCCAGCAGGGCTTCACCAAGCTTTTGTGGAGAGAGGGAGAGGTGTAACGGGGAGACGGAGGCGCCAAGGCTGCAGGGTGTGGCTGCTCTCCCTCCCCCCTTTATATAGGCCCCCTAGGGGGGGGGGGGGCGCCGGCCCTGGAGATCCATCTCCAGGGGGGGGGGGCGGCCAGGGGGGATGGCTTGCCCCCCAAGCCATGTGGCGCGCCCCCTGCTCTAGGGTTTCCAACCCTAGGCGCAGGGGGAGGCCCATGGGGGGGGCGCACCAGCCCACTATGGGCTGGTTCCCTCCCCACTTCAGCCCACGGGGCCCTCCGGGATAGGTGGCCCCACCCGGTGGACCCCCGGGACCCATCTGGTGGTCCCGGTACAATACCGGTGACCCCCAGATCATTCCCGATGGCCGAAACGACACTTCCTATATATAATTCTTTACCTCCGGACCACTCCGGAACCTCTCGTGATGTCCGGGATCTCATCCGGGACTCCGAACAACCTTCGGTTTGCTGCATACTAATATCTTTAACAACCCTAGCGTCACCGAACCTTAAGTGTGTAGACCCTACGGGTTCGGGAGACATGCAGACATGACCGAGACGATCTCCGGTCAATAACCAACAGTGGGATCTGGATACCCATGATGGCTCCCACATGCTCCTCGATGATCTCATCGGATGAACTACGATGTCGAGGACTTAATCAATCCCGTACTCAATTCCCTTTGTCCATCGGTACGATACTTGCCCGAGATTCGATCGTCGGTATACCGATACCTTGTTCAATCTCGTTACCGGCAAGTCTCTTTACTCGTTCCCGTAATACATCATCCCGTGAACAACACCTTGATCACATTGAGCTCATTATGATGATGTCTTACCGAGTGGGCCCAGAGATACCTCTCCGTCACACGGAGTGACAAATCCCAGTCTCGATTCATGCCAACCCAACATATACTTTCGGAGATACCTGTAGTGCACCTTTATAGTCACCCAGTTATGTTGTGACGTTTGATACACCCAAAGCATTCCTACGATATCCGGGAGTTGCATAATCTCATGGTCTAAGGAATGATACTTGACATTCAGAAAAGCTCTAGCAAACGAACTACACGATCTTTATGCTATGCTTAGGTTTGGGTCTTGTCCATCACATCGTTCTCCTAATGATGTGATCCCGTTATCAATGACATCCCCATGTCCATAGTCAGGAAACCATGACTATCTATTGATCAACGAGCTAGTCAACTAGAGGCTTACTAGGGACACATTGTGGTCTATGTATTCACACATGTATTATGATTTCCGAACAATACAATTATAGCATGAACAATAGACAATTATCATGAACAAGGAAATATAATAATCCATTTATTATTGCCTCTAGGGCATATTTCCAACAAAACGTTCGCCACAAGCCTTTTCCCGACGAACGCTGTAAGAACCGTTAGATCGGCATCCGACAGTGTCAGTTTTGCCATGTGATTTAACAGAACAACCACTCCTCCTACACAAAAATCTTCCATGTGAGTGTTAGCAACTGCTCTCCCTCCGTTCCGAAATGCAGTGCATATAGCTTTTTTGAAAATTCGAACCTCACAAACTTTTACCGAGTTTTCGTGTACCAAATTGCACATGTAGAATACCATGTATATGTCATTTCATTCATCATCGAGAGGTAACTATAAAGTTGGGTGATGAGTCTACAAAGAAAGACCATCATATCACCCGCAACATTTTCAAGCATCCTTTAGTGTCGAGGAATATCATAGGAACTCTATATGATATGATTTTTATAGGAATTTTTCGTTTATTAGAGCCAATTGGTTCATAGGAATAGATTCATATACTCCACATTCCAAAGGAAATAAACATGATATCATTTCTATAGCTTTAGAGCCACTTGGTTCATATGAATGGATTCCTATACTCCCTTAATTTCAAAGGAAAATAAACATTAGCGTATATTCAATAGAAAAGTTCCTATGATCTGAACCAAATTACATCTCTTTTCTAATACCTCCTCATAGGAATTGAGATACATGTCATCTCTAGATTCAATAGAAAAGTTCCTATGATGTGAACCAAATGACATATCTTTTCCAATCCCTACTCATAGGAATTGAGATGCTCCATGTCATCTCTTTCCCTACAACTTCCATGTATACATCTTCTATTCCTAAATAGATAGTACAACCCACTAGTAGCTTTTTTCCAAAACATGCAACTATGGCACAAGAACTATATAGTGTGCCAATAACTTTGAAAGATGGTCGCTGGATGAAGCTAACCCGACAGTGCAGAGATAGGCAAATCCAAGCACTACTGGCCGTTGGATATCATCAACATTCCACCAGATATGCCACATGTACAATTTAGAAGACTCCATGGTTGAACTTAAGCATAATGCACAAACCTCAAAACAGAAGCACTTCTCCTTTGTTCCAGAATCTTCTGTATCATAATTGATTATTTTTTCTAAATGAATTGCCATTATTTGTTTTTTACTTTATGATTTACAATGCACAAAGTTAGTGCAAAGTTGGGTCATCTATTTTGGAACGGAGGGAGTACAATGCACAACCCCATGAATCTTAACATTTTTATAAAACTTATTGATTTTGAATGAGATGAACTATAAGAACTAAACGAACATCTACATCATGCATATAGGACTCAAAGCTTTACATGCTATAGTGTGTATTTATTCATAATTTGGTTTCGAAATCTCATGCGTTCAATGCATGTGTACTTTACTAGTTTTGAGTACAGTAGCAAATTTCACGCGGCCCCGGGTATATCAAAATGCAGGGCCCATGCATCATTGCCTTTCGGTCGAACCTACGTCCACAATTTTTTGTACGTATTATATCTCCACTGGTCCCCGAACCCAAAATGCTCCCTCGTTCCCGTAAAACCAAGCGGCCCGCACATATTTAAGGAGTTGGCTCGAACCCGTTTACTACGACGTGGCCCCGCACGCCGTAGTACTCCTACAAACCCTACCGCCGCACTCATCATCTGTTTTCTTCAAGAGGACGAGGGAGAAGCCGATTTGTAGTGGAGGGGCTTTCAAAAAAAAAGGATCTGTAGTGGATACCCCTATCCTAGGGTGCCGTAGGTAGCTGCCGCACGCATCATTGTTTTCTCTTTTCTTTATGCTCTTGTGCCCTAGAGTGGAATGATGGTTGCTTCGTCCATCCAGCTTAATGCGGGAAAGGTGGGGCTTTATGATTTGACCCCTCGTCCCTCATTTTCTACTACTGCGGCGCTACGACCGGGGTGCCTCCAATTCCAGCCGCTGCTCCGAACTGTAATTTGGTGCATCGCACGTGGAACAACACGGTGGATGAGCCACATGTCGGCCAAAGGGGTCCTGTTAAGTGTGTCGCCATTTCGTGTGCGTACTGACCCTGCTTGAGTTGCTACGCCAACACGACAGGAGCAGCCTACCACTTGGTTTTGCTCCTTGGTGAATCCCGACTATATTGGTCTAAAAAGATACGTGCTGAACTACCCTCTCCGTCTCGGTTTTTTTATTTTGAGGTGTCTCGGTTTATAGGGCCTGCACGTAGTTCTAGGTCATCCATTTGACTAACTAAATATGAGTTACTATGTCACAAAAAGTATATCATTGGATTCTTAAGCGGATGTAGATGTATTTAAATGGCGAGGGCGGGGCTTTTCCTGCGCGGTAGGCGGCGGGGCAGTTCCGCCTAGTCGGTTCGACAGAGACGCGAGAAGACGAGGGAGTAGGCTGCTGCAAATGTAGGGCTGTGTGATTTCACTTGCCATTATCATTTTAACTATGGCGCTACGACCGGCGTGAGTCTCCCAGATTCCTGACCACCTCCATATAGATGCCTCTCCCAATGCTCCACCATGTAGTAGAGGTTGGCTCTTGCATGAGGGCCCACTTCTCCACTTTTTCCTTGCCTCTCTTTCCTCCACATATGCAAAAATGCCATGTAAAGTGCACTATTGTACTTACTTTTACTTGCTCCTACAGGTGCTTAAGCTTGCCACATAGGCATAAAGTCTGATGTGGCAAGTTAATCAAGAAGAGAGAGACTAGTTTGGTGACCCAAGGAAGAAACGGTGCTAAGCGCGTGTACCTAGGTGAAAAGACAATTTTGAGTCTATAGCTAATTAAATGAAGCAAACTTAGCAACACCATTTCATTGGAAGAGGTCACTCCTTGGCAAATGCAATAAATACACGCGCTTACTAGCACCGTTTCTTCCTTGAGTACGAAGAAAGAGATAGAGAGGAGTAACAAAAAATACACTTATAGCCAACCTTGTTGTAGTATGAATGACTAAGTGATGACTATGTATGACATGCAAACATCAGATAGCCTAACGTACCGTGCTAAATCTCCAAGGGCGCGACCGCGCGAGCGACGCGACGGTCGTGGTAGGCGCGACCATGATACGGGCTGCTGGCAGCCCTTGGATCTGAGATCAAACGGTCGCATGCTAAGTTGCTGAAAGTTTGCAGAATAGCCCTCCAGGATAGGATATTCACCCATAGGTCTAAAATCACGCCATGCAACCGTTCAATCTCAGATCCAAGGGCTCTCGGAAGCCCGTATCATGGGAGAACGGAAAGCCACTACCCTGCCGTTCGCACGCTGGTAGTTCGCTCCTACTCGTCCCCGCACGTCCTTCAATACTATGGCGGTTCGCTCCTAGTTGTCCCGTCCATTCTCATTACGGCAGTTCCACTAATCCTAACCCTCCTCCCAAATCCATGGCGTCCCAAATCTCCACGATCGGCGGTGAGTACAAGGTTAGAACCATCACCGGCGATGAGTTCGACGTCATCTACACCCGTTTTTCCGCGACGGTGAAAGGATGCCTTTCTCGCTTCAGACGCATGTTCGAAAACTTAGATGATGAGTGGGTCGCTGGGCTAGATGTTGAGTACACCACAGTCCTGGGACGAGAGAAGTATCTAAAGGACGAAGAGAGGAAGAAGCCTGCCGTAATCCAGGTTTGCGTACATAATGTTTGCTTGGTCTACCACATATGCCATGCCGACGTTGAGTGCCAGGATTTTAAGACCTTCCTCAAGGACAAAATAGTGAAATTCGTTTCTATAGACTTTACGAATGACGAAGAAGTCCTGGGTCGGATAGGCCTCGTTGTAGGCAACCCCTTCGACCTCCAGAAGAATCGGCTGGTGCCCCCTTCAATGCTGACCTTGGCAGGAGCCATGGTTCATCCTTTGTACGGTAAACTGGAGAAACCTCCATACACGTTTCATCGTCATGCATGGCAGCGGAATGTACTAGATATAGACCACATCCACTATGTTGCAATGGATGGCTACCTTTGTTTCAATATCTACAAGGGTTGGATGAAGAGCAACAACCAAGTGTGCGCTTCAAGCAAAGAAGTATCGGCCAAGAGGAATAGGGACAAGGAGGAAGTCGAGGACGTGGACGAGGACTCCGAGTAAGGTGGCAATGTCGTTTCTCATGGTGGTTCTAAACTTCTAATGCAGTGTCTACCGGATTAGTTGCATAGTTTAATTTCAGGTGTGCTTAGTTTAATTTGAGGGGTGTGTTGTGCTGAGCCCCCAGCAGAACTATGTTATGTTTCTTCTCGTTACTTTAACTCTTCAGTATGTACATACTACTAGTATTTCTTTAATTGAATTTAGGACCCCAATTAAGCACGTGCTAGCTTTTTTAATAGTACTATATGCATAATTTGGCGACGAGCGCTCTCTATATGTACCACATTTTTTTATTTCAATTTTTGCTCCATGGCGCAATCCATCGATAGTACTATTGTACAAAAGTATACATTTTTTAAAAGGCTAGAGTACTGTTCATCACATATATACCCAGTTAAATTCTCAACCTAGAACGACATGCATGCCATGTAGTAAACCGATACAGAGGAAGTATAGTAAAAATGAGGTGATTTTACCGAGCGATCGGTGGGGGAGCATGGCCTATCATGCGGTCCCACGTGTCATGATGTACCAAGGCGATGCGCGTGTCCCTCTTGAGGCAGAAGCAATACTAGTACGTGGTTTGAGATGATGGTGAACCGAAGTGTGAAATAAGGGTTGCTTCGTCCGTCTGGGAAAGTGCGGCATTGTGATTTGACGTCTCATTTCTCATTACTACTACTAGGACGGTATGAGTGGGGTGCGCCCCTTGCTGTTCTGCACTGTTATTTGGTGCTTGACACATCGACCCGGTTGCTATATGTCCCACATGTCGGCGACAGGAAGTACAGAATTCATGAAAGGGAGCATCGACGGAGGAGTATACTACTACAAAATTCATGAAAGGGAGCGACTCAGTTTTGGAAAAATCTGTTTTTATGGAGTACGTACCCACTAGGGTTTATAGGGCTCATCTAGAAAACATTCGTTTTTCCGTTTGATAAGTCTCAATTCTACTATACTAGTAGTAGTACCATTACATGTTGGATTTCGAGGTGCGTTAGATCACTCAACGCAAGCAGTGTCAAGAGGAAACTAACCAATGCATGTACAAGTTCATGGAAATTTAGTGGTCATTCATGCATTCATTCTAATTAATGCCTCGGTAAACACAACTTCTTGAGAAAAACGAGCTTACTAATTACTTGTGCAAACTACGAAATTAATTCGACCACTCACCGTCTACCTTGGTTGGAGAGATTTTGAAATTGAGCCATAAACTGGAAAGGAGGGAGTAGTAACTTTTGTCTCGATTACTATTTGTGGCCTTGTATAGATGCAAAATGTATTTTTTTATAGTGGCCTTGTATAAGTAAATGGAGGGAGTACTAACCAAAGTACGTACTCCCTCCTTCCATCTATATAGGGCCTAATGTGTATTTTTAAGACCGCCTTTGACTACTGACAAGATTAATAGTTTATGACATGTACAATGTGAAAATTATATCATAAAAAGCTCCTTTTACACACGGATTTAACGGCGTGCTTTGTGTAAGTTGCATGTCATATATTATTCGTCTAATGCTTGGTCAAAGTTAGCCTCGAAAAACGCATTAGGCCTTATATAGATGGAAGGAGGGAGTAGTAGGGACAAGGAGTAAACGGGGGGAGTAGTAAAATTTTCTCCTCGTGCTGCGAGCCACCGTGCGCGTGGGCGAGGGAGCAAGCTTCACCTCATCCTGCGAGCCACCGCACCCGTGGGAGGGGGAGACGGCGTACTAAGCATGCTTCTCCTCATTCTGCAAGTTGACGGGACACATCAAAAGTACTCCAGTGTATAGGGCCTTGCCTCTAAGGTAGTTCCCACATGGTTTGCCTCTTTTTTTAATTTAATATAACGCGTCAAGTCGCAATTTGGTTGTTCACCCGTGGTAGACGATCCTCCCTCCACCAAGTGGACAGCCAGTACACGTGCCAAATTACCATGTGGGATGCCTTTTTGTACAGAAATGTGCTACACCGTGTACTCGCGCGGGTGTGGTTGGTAAAGAGACGGGAGTATGTGCGCCGTGCGTGCACCTCTTCTCTTCGTGCACGTCCCCCACCTACGTGGGTGTGTGAGAGAGAGATACAAACCTAGACATAATGCGCCGTCCATCCCCATGCCTCTGCCCAGTCCGACCACCAGTCACCACCACGCCCCACTCCTCCTCACATTATCTCTCATCTTTCTCCCTCCATTTTTATATACAAGGGGCCACTATCAAAATTACAATTTGCAGATATACAAGGCCACTAACACTAATCGATGCAATATTAATGGTGTTTTCCTCGTGGTACTAGCAAAGGAGGACATTAATTATCCCTTGCATGCATGCGGGAGTTTGTAAAAAAATGCATCTTGATGTTCCGTGCAATGCACGGGCATCTTGCTAGTCCATGAAAACAACACATGGCAAAATTCCACGGCGAACGAGGGATTTGAATCTGTTGGGAGGGGCTGTTTGGATCTTGCCCGGGGTGGCCAAAATATTGGCGGCTACATCGCCATGGCCGGCACCGGCTCGAGTTCATCCTAACATTGCCCTCTTTTGTGGAGCCCATGCTGGGTCGACGAAGGTCCTCGCAACAAAAGGATCCAGCAAGACACCTGCTGTGTACGCCGGCGTCGCCTCCGCGGTGGCGTTCATGGGACCCAAGCGGCGGCGTCCTCCCGTGTTCTACTTCTCCTCGATGATGGCGGCGGACGCGGAGGGGCTGGCCACCGACTCGCCGCTCTCCGCGCACCCGGCTTCTATCGCCGCTTGCATGGTGTGGCCGCCGGCATGGGAGTCTCGGCCACAGAAACGGGAGACGTGGTACGAGGCGGCGGCATGGACGACAGCAACGACGCTCATGCGCCGCTCCTCATCGAGCTGGCCTGGAGCGGTGAGTTGCTGAACCGTGCGCCGTCTTGGGGCGGCAACTGGCTCCGTCGGGCGAGGGGAGGGAGGTAGATCAGCGAGCTGCATAGCTCGTATTCGGCGGGCTACCCAGCCGACTTGGATGCGGAATAACTACTCTTTGTAAGCCATTGTAAGAGTGGACAAAATGGTGGAGGATATAGGGGAGCAGCGGAGGTGTGCGATTCTTGGCCGGCGTTTGGCCTCGTTTAAATAGGAGATTAAATAGACGGCGGACGATAGCTCAAGCGCCCGCTCCCTCCTTTTCTCTTCATTCTCTCTCTTCCACCTATGAATTTGATGACGTGGAACTGCTAATAGCCTGCTGACTGTGTACTATTGGACCTGCTCTAAGCCTACTATGTTGATAGCCCGTTCGATACGTTGTGATTCATAAAGACCGCTGCAAACATCAATGTTCTGCTTATCACAGATAAGATTGATTAATACCCGTAACAATCCATGTCCTTAACAAAGGGTGCATGCACGTATAGGTTGAATGTGTGTCTTGCGTCGTGTGCTGTGTGCATGCAGGCGTGCGAGTGTTGCGTGCGTTCAAGGGTACATTTCAGTGTTGCATGCATGGGTGCGTACGTGCGTGTGTTCGTGAGTGCATGTGTACGTGTCAGTGTTGCACGCCAGCATGCGTGCGTGTGTACGTGTCAGTGTTGCACGCCTACATGCGTGCGTGTCTTGCGTGCGTGCGGGGTGAGGCTACACGTCAGTCGACTGACTTTTTCATCTCTGGTCATTAGATTTTCCAGCCGTTGGATACGAAATCAAGGGCCTCCAGTTTATCATCAAACTCCACCCCCTGAGCGGCCAGCCACCACCGGCCGAACCGCCAGCCCCCGCCGCCCGCGGCCGGCCCGCCCTCCCCGAAACCACTCCCCACCGCCGGTCCGCCGCCGCACCGGCCATCCCTCTTGCCCCCCCCGCCGAGATTTTTCTTCGGGTATCCCCACCCCACCGCCCAATGAACGCCCCAACCACCGGTGACTGCCAACGAGAGGTCTCACGACTTCGAATACCCACCGACCACTAATTTATTACCATTTCTGTCATTCATATACGCGCTGACGGGTGGGCCCTATGGTAATGTGCACTGCTGAGTGTGGACTGTTTGACTGGTCAATTGATCGTGTTATCAACAAATTACGGAGCTGTAAGGTGAGCCAGTGACCGTACGATCACCCCAAAATGTACTACTGTTTTATTAACACAGTACAGACTCAAACTACCATTTATTTCTTTCATATACGGGCTGACAGGTGGGCCCCACAGTTAGACGCCCCGATGGTGCAACACTAGTTGCGCCGCGTGGAACGTTTGACTGGTCAATTGATTGTGTCATCAACAAAATACGGAGTTGTACGGGTGAGCCAGTGACCGTATAATCATGATATGCATTTGTTTGACACAGTACATACGCAAGGGCTCATATATACGCGCAAGCATTCACCGCTATAAGTGCACACACGCGAACCCGACCCCTATGAGCACCTTCGAGAGAGTGGGCCAGCATATATGATCTTGAGATTTTACGAAGTCACCATACGTGCCTCGTAGTTGAGTGGAACGTCTCCTCCCACTGAACGCAGGTCGCCGGAAAATACTAAAATTAACACAAGATAAATGCGAGCACCGGGACTTTAACCTTGGTGGGCTCGAGAAACCACTTTCCTCTAACCATCCAACCACATGTTGGTTAGCACGACAAAATGTATGCAGTGACCGTGATGAGCTTATTCTAAAGTCCAGTGACCATATTGTGCTTTCGCTTCAAATACAATGACCGTAAGTGTCGTCAACAAAATACGGAGCATGCATCAAATGCAAAGTCCATCAGTGTCATCAACAAAATATGGAGACGTATCGTGAGCTAGATACCGTTGTACTATTGTATATGCTTATTTTCTTAGTGGCCGATTGCTTGTGTGGTGTGGTGGGCACATCATTTCTAGTTGTGGTGGGTCAACATGAAGACTCATGGGTCGGTTCCATCCCGCGCCACATATAGGTTGGACCGAGACATGTTATACGAAGACCCATGTGGAGGACTCGGCGTACAACACGAAGCTACCAGCGTCGCGGAGGACTCTATCCCCACTGGTGATAAGCTGACTACATATGATTTGTAACCCTAGTCCCTTAGTATGTTATACAAGCTTGGGGGCTAGTTCGTCGATAGTATACACACACGCGCAATGCCTGGTATTCACGTGTACTTTGTACACACCCCTATCACTAATATACAGTACCAGGAGTAGGTTCTTTCTTCAACTGCAATTGAATTCTAGCATGTGCATGTGTTTATTTCATATTATCGATCCATAGAGTGAGAGCGGTTTGAAATACAGGCAATGGATGCTTATGCAATTCATATATAAACATTAATTAGTGCACTCCATGTTGTTAGTGTGAAGAACATTATACATTTGTCACTTGCATGGATATATTCCAAATTGCTAGCTACGAAATAGAATACATGTCGAATTCAACATAAAGGGGGTTTCGAAGATTCAAATTCATAGGAAGTGCATTCATCTATTTGAGCCTGAGATAATGGCATTTGTAAATCAGATGTAAAAGGGGGCATCAATCTATGTTGTGAGTTTGAACATGCTATATATATTCATACGCATATCTAACTTTTTTTTGCAACCAAGGAGATTATATGTGGAACCATGCATGAACTGAGGTAAGTTGCATATTTTTAATATATACTCGTGTACAATATATATTCAAATGCACCCCTCCATTCCAAAATAATCGTAGCTTTAGGATTTTCAAGAGTAAAGATTTGTGAAGTTTGACAAATCCTGAAAGTTCAATTCAAGAGAACCGAAAACGTTAATGCTTCTGCTCCCAAATATTGAACAAAGCGCCAAATAGGCCTCTGGTCAGCCGAAACCGCACGAGACTAATGTTTTGGTGGTAGGAAATTACTGTCCTGACTCTGGCCCGTGTAGCCTATCGGCCTGATGTCCAAAGGTCTAAACCGAGGTAGGTTTGTAACTTTACCAAGACGCCAGAGAAGCATTCATACGCCATGCGCTCGACCAAAATCTATCCCGCCCACATTTGGGACACCTAACATGACTGTCCTACCCCCAACCCGCAATATGTCCGAAATTTTAGATGGGGGGAAAGTTTGTAACTTTCCCCAAATTTCAAACAAGCGCGTCTCAAACCAAAACATTGTTCCCCTTAGTTCCCCGCCTCCCTCGGTTTCCCAGTCATACTCCGTGGGTGCGAAAACGCCCTCTCCACCAGCCGCGAAACTCCAGCTTCCTCCGTCCTCCACCCCATAGCGGCCAATCCACCACCACCCTCCTCCATCATGTCGGAGCTGGTACCCCGATGTCGTCGTCCAATGCAACCGCAACCGCAACGCCCTCAAGGACTTAGCAGCTGAAGCCGAGGCAGAGCTGCCTCCGCGATGCCGACGCCGACGTGCGCCGCACCAGAACCACTCCGACCACGCCGTCTTGCGCCTCACTGCTGCGGCTCCATTGTCGCAACCGTCCACCGCACCGGAGCTGTTCCCGCTACACCGTCGTTCGCCGCGTCGGATCTGCTTCCCCGCAGTCGACAGACGGCCACCGCACCACACTCAACAACTTGGCCATGGGTTCGTCCAAGGCTGCACCGTCCTCCACAACTTCTGGTTTCCGGCGAACAACAAGAAGATCGTCGGAAAAACAGAAGGAGGACACAACACTTCCAGTAGAAAGAGGTACTCCTCTTCCCATATTCGTGAAAATCTTACGTCTCTGCTCACACCGTATTCATCCCACGAAAGAAACTAGTTGAGCGCTTCTTACTGCATCTTCTTCGTGATAATAAATGCACAAGGTTTCCTCCCTTTTACTATTTCACCTTTGCTAGAGGTCAGTAGCCCGCCTGGATTTCAATTCAGGGTCAGTCGAACTTCAATTAAAAGAAGCAGCACCCGCTTAGGCGCGCGGAGCACCTAGTCCGCCTGCTCCCCGGGGAAGTGGGGTGTGGCGCGCAGGAGCTGCTTGCGCCTGATCTGGAGGTCTGCGGGGCTTGAATGGATGGCCGGGGGGCGGTACCAAGCATGGCGGTGCGGTGAGGTCGAGGGGAGGGTGTAGGCAGGGGAGGAATATTGGGCCGGTGGTCGCTGGCATTTCGAGGAAGATCGTCAACACTGACTGGATGGAGGTAGATGAAGGCGATCTGCCCGTTCTTTGTACATCGGACGGTGCAGAAAAACTGGATTGACCTATTTGCTTTCAGTCGACTATTATTTTCATAGAATCCTGTAGTAATTTAGTGTGCCATGCATGTTGTAGAGCTATCATATGTCTCCCGTCATTTATTTCTCACCGACCTGCTATCTGGTACCATTACACTGTACTAATTGTGCACACACTTCACCCATACTCACACTATTGTTTTTTTTATGCATGGGTATTTCAGACTCTGACGCAGTGTTGATGAATGCAGAAAAGAAAAGACAGAAGTCGCTCCAGTGTAATTCGAAGATAAGCACTAAGCGTTCCAGCGCTCTAATGGGTGCAGTGTCAGCAGTTGGAGATAGTAAACGTAGCTCTGCAGTTGATGATCTCAATTGCCACAGACAACCATCCTAGGTGCTTGCTTTAACTTCACGCTGTCAAATGTGGTTGCATGTTGCATATGGTGTCTTGCTTGTATTGCTTCCAATTTGGTTAAATTGCATCTGCTTACTTTACACATTATACCTTTGATAATGATATGCCTTCCTGTTTTTTATACATACTGCATATGTCTATTAACCATGTTCGTACATCAAACTAATGCTCTTTTGTATCCCTCGTCAATCACTTATGATGAGACAGTCACCGGGGTGGGTTACTGTGAGACCCCATACTCGTTTAAAGAGTGCAGTGTCATGCTCCCCACATGATTCTCAAGAAATAGCAAGGCTAAATGAAGATAGTCAACGTAGCTCTCTAGTTGATCACCGCAATTCCCCCACACCACCATCGCAGGTGCTTGCTCTTACTTGACAGTGTGATATGTGGTTGCATGTAGCATATGGTGTTGTACCTTGTAATGCTTCTAATTAGGGTAAATTGCATCTACTTAGTTAACACATTATACTTGTGAATATGACACGTCTTCCTGTTTTCGGTACATACTACGTCTTTGTATTAACCATGTCCTTACATCAAACTACTTTTCTTGTGTATCCCTCATCAATGCTCCTAATTTTTTAAATTGCGTCTCCTTAGCTTACACATTATACATGTGAATATGACACGCCTTCCTGTTTTTGGTACATACTACATCTGCCTATCACACCATGTTCTTACATCAAACTACTATTCTTGTGTATCCTGCGTCTATCGCTTATGATGAGACAGTCACGCGCGTTGGTTAATATGAGACGCAATACTCTTATAAAGAATGCAATTTCATCCTCTCCACATGATTCTCAAGAAACAGCAAGCCTAAATGAAGATATTGAACGTAGCTCTGTACCTGAAGACCGCACTTCCCCTACACCACCATCACAGGTGCTTGCTCTAACTTCGCAGTGTGATATGTGGTTGCATGTTGCATACGGTGTCTAGCTTGTAATGCTTCTAATTAGGGTAAATTGCATCTGCTATGTTTACACACTATACCTATGAATATGACATGCCTTCCTATTTTTGGTACACACTACATCTATGTGTTAACCTTGTTCTTACATGAAACTACCTCTCTTCTGTATCCTGCATCAATCACTTATGATGAGTCACCTTTATTCGTTGCATATTGCATATTATTTCTAGCCTGTTGCCATGTATTGCTTCTAATTTGGTCAAATACATTTGTTAGGGCACCCTTTTAATTTGGCAGAGTGATATTGGTTTCATCTTTCATATGGTTTCTAGCTTGCATCGATTCTAACAAGTTTAAGGACCTTGTTCTTACTTTATACATCATACATGTCAATATGTCATGCCGTCCTGTTTTTCATACATATCCCATCCTCCTATCATGCGGCTGCCTTACATGAAAGTAGTGTTCGTCAGTATCATGCATCAATGAGTTCTGAAGAGCAAATTGTATTCCTTTTTCTTGTGGGTTTGACTTGACAAGGCAAAATCAAGAAATAGGGAGGAAAAAAGTAAGGAAGGCGATGATGGTGGTCCTCTGCAGCAACGTAAATGGAGCATCTGTACCGATTCTCCTTGTACTGATAGTGCATTACACATGATACATGTGAATATGACACGCTTTCCTGTTTTTGGTACATACTATATCTGTCTATCACACCATGTTCTTACATGAAACTACTCTTCTTGTGTATCCTGCATGAGTCACTTATGATGGGACACCTTTAAGTTGACAGTGCGATATTGGTTTGCGTCTTGAATATGATTTCTAGCATGTATTGCTTCTAGTTTGATGAAAGCCACCTATGACGAGACAACTTTAACTTGGTAGAGTGATATTGATTGCACCTTCCATATGGTGTCTTGCAGTGTTTCTAATCCCTTTTTCTTATCGGTTTGACTTCACAATGAAAAATCATTACAGCTGAAGGAAATTAGTCCGGCAGTGGATGATGGTGGTCCTTCGAAGCAACTCAAACAGGGGGTCTCTACAGGTTCTACTCTGCCATCCTCCCAACAAGATTTGTAGGACAACACAAGGCTGGACAGTCAAGGTAACTATGTAGATGATGACTCCCCTACTCCACCATCATAGGTGCTTGCTCTAACTTGACACTACTATATGTGGTTGCATGTTGCGTATGATGTCTAGCTTGTATTGCTTCTAACTTGAATTGCATCTGCTTAGTTTACACATAATGCCTGTGAATATGACACGTGTTCCTGTTTCTAGAACATACATGTACATGATGAGCACATCTCCCCTACTCCACCATCACCGGTGCTTGCTCTTACTTGGAACTGTTATACATGGTTGCGTTTTCCCTATGATGTCTAGTTTGTATTGCTTCTGATTATGTTGAATTGCATCTGCGTAGCTTACAACTTATACCTGCAATGATTACTTACCCATAAGACACGCTATCGTACGTGTGAATACGAAACACTGTCTTTTTTTGTATATATTCCATCCTCCTATCCTATGCTTGCCTTACATCAAAGTAGTGTTCGTCTGTATCATGCATCAACCAGTTATGCAGAGCTAATTTTATTCATCTTCTTGTGGTTTTGACTTCATAAGGCAATATCAGAAAATAGGAAGGAAAAGACTAAGTCAGGGGATGTTGGTGGTCCTCCGCACCGACGCAAACAGAGACTCTCTAGATTTGCCACTGCTACTGCTAATGAAGTTGAAGTCCCAAGTCTACATGATGAGTTCATCTCCCGTACTCCACCATCGCAGGTGCTTGCTCTAAGTTGACAGTGTGATAATTGGTTTCATGTTGCATATGTTGTCTAGCCTGCATTTCTTTTATTTTGATTAAATTGCACCTGCTGAGTTTATACGTTATACATGTGCATATGACATGGCTTTCTGTGTCTAGAATACACTCATCTATCTATAATACCATGTCCTTACATCAAAGTACTGCTGTTGTGTATCCCGCATCAGTCACTCATGATTGGACGCTTTTAACATGGCAGTTTGATAGTGGTTGCATCTTGCATTGATTTCTACGTTGTACTGCTTCTAATTTTTCGAATTGCCACTTATGACAAGACACTTTTATCTTGGCAGAGTAATATTGGTTGCATCTTTCACATGCTGTCTAGCTTGCATTACTTCTATTTTCTTGAAAATCCTTCTGCTTAGTTTGCACATCGTAGCTGTGAATATGTCATGCCGTCCAGTTTTTCTTACATATTCCATCCTCATACGATTGTCTTATATCAAACTATTGCTTGTCTGTATCATGCATCAATGAGTTCTGAAGAGTGATTTTATTCTTTTGTGTTGTGGGTACAGCTTGACATGGCAAAGTCAACAAAGAGCAAGGAAAATAATATAGTAGGGAGTGTTGTTACTCGTCCGATGAAACGGAAAAGGTTCTGCCGTCGAGATTCTGCTGGTACTTATAGTGCAGTAGAAGGTCCAAGTCCACCGGCTAAATCTACAAACACAGTATCACCTGCTCCACTAGCTGTAGCATCCGCTTCAACTATACTAGCATCTCAACCAGTTACTCGTTCGTTTTCTCCAGAAATAGCCAGTTCCCAAGCTCCCTTCACACCTAACACTACTTCCGAAGCACTGCTGACACAGCAGGACTTGGCAAGATCAGGTGAACCTCATGAGCATCAACACCAAAACGGTACCTGACCCAGTCAAGTTGCAGTTGCATGCTCCTTTATATGTACTCTCATAGTTTGATGTACACTAACACTTTCCATATTCGTTGTTGAACTAGCACCATGGCCCAAGCGGAAACATACATCACTGATAATGCTTGACATATTAACAAAATCTAAAGGAGGAAGAATGGAGATCCATTTTGAGGCAGGTTTAAAAAGGCCACCTGATGCTATAGAGTCAGCCAAGTTAGTATGAGAGGCAGCCGTTGCCATTAGGTGCCATGCACGTATCCTCCCAACGTGGACCCAGTATAGGAATGAGAAAGACAATACCCAGTTTAACACCTTCCTTGACCATTTATCCGTAAGTAATGTTATTCATCACAATTAGTAATATTGTCTTGCTCTGTCCCATACTTTCTAGCTTCCTCCTAATAAGACTCACATTCTTTTTTCAACAGATGAGGTTCAAGTTGGATCCGAAATATGATGCAACTAGACAAGCATGCACTCATGTTTTTCAGTCTGCTCTACGACAGTATCGGTACCACCTTAGAAAATCTCACTTTGAAGGCAAGGCTAACAATGAAATCGCCCAAACATCTCCAGTGGAATATATTACAGATGAAGTCTGGACAGCCCTCGTTAAACACTGGTCTAATCCAAAGTATCAGGTGAGCTATATGTATTTGATCAGACCACATATTGAACTTGTATTTAGGTATGTGCCTTACAAGTGTATCTTCTTCTAGGCTAACTGTTTGAAGAACAAAACCAACCGTTCTAAAGTGAAATTCCAACAGACCACAAGATCTCATAGCTATATTGGACACTGCGAGGCTCTTGTAAATAGCTGCTACTTCCTTCTTTTATTTGTGACATATTATCGTATCTATATTAACTTGTTTCAAATACAGAGGAAATCCCATGCGGACCAAAAAGAACCTGAACCGAATGCAGTGCAAATCTTCAAGGATTGCCACACCAGCAAGATGAAGGGCATGAGCACACCAGTTCAAGCCGCTATTGTAAGTCCTTACTCCTCCTGCCTTGAACTGATTGGTACTGTGATGTGTTCATTTAACTACTTGGTTTGCAGCCAATGTCAGTTACTCTATTCACTTTTATTCACAGTTGTCTTAACATATCATTTCACCTTACATGGTTTAAAAGAGATGAAGCATATTTGAGGGAGTCCTGGATTAGGGGGTGTCCGGATGGCCGGACTATACCTTCAGCCGGACTCCTGGACTATGAAGATACAAGATTGAAGACTTCGTCCCGTGTCTGGATGGGACTTTCCTTGGCATGGAAGGCAAGCTTGGCGATGCAGATTTTAGATCTCCTACCATTGTAACTGACTTTGTGTAACCCTAACCCTCTCCGGTGTCTATATAAACCGGAGGGTTTTAGTCCGTAGGACGACAACTCCAACATACAACAATCATACCATAGGCTAGCTTCTAGGGTTTAGCCTCCTTGATGTCGTGGTAGATCTACTCTTTTACTACCCATATTATCAATATTACTCAAGCAGGACGTAGGGTTTTACCTGTTGGGGAACGTAGTAATTTCAAAAAATTTCCTACGCACATGCAAGATCATGGTGATGCATAGCAACGAGAGGGGAGAGTGTTGTCTACGTACCCTCGTAGACCGAAGCGGAAGCATTGACGCAACGTAAAGGAAGTAGTCGTGCGTCTTCCCGATCCGATCGATCCAAGCGCCGTTACTCCGGCGCCTCCGAGTTCTTAACACACGTACATCTCGATGACGTTCCCCGGGCTCCGATCCAGCAAAGCTTCGGGGACGAGTTCCGTCAGCACGATGGCGTGGTGACGATCTTGATGTACTACCGACGCAGGGCTTCGCCTAAGCACTGCAACAATATGACCGAGGTGGAATATGGTGGAGGGGGGCACCGCACACGGCTAAGGAACGATCTCGAAGATCAACTTGTGTGTTCTAGGGTGCCCCCCTGCCCCCGTATATAAAGGAGGGAGGGGGGAGGCCGGCCGGCCCTATGGGGCGCGCCAAAGGGAGGGGGAGTCCTCCTCCTAGTGGGAGTAGGACTCCCCTTTCCTAGTCCAACTAGGAAGAGAGAGGGGGAAGGAAAGAGAGGGAGAGGGAGAGGGAGAGGGAAAGGGGGGCCGCGCCCCCCTCCTAGTCGTATTCGGACTCCCCATGAGGGGGGCATGCCACCTCTTGGGCAGCTGCCCTCTCTCTCCCCTCAGGCCCACTAAGGCCCAATACTTCCCCGGGGGGTTCCGGTAACCCCTCCGGCACTCCGGTTCCTCCGAAACCACTTGGAACAATTCCGGTGTCCGAATATAGCCGTCCAATATATCAATCTTTATGTCTCGACCATTTCGAGACTCCTCGTCATGTCCGTGATCACATCCGGGACTCCGAACAACCTTCGGTACATCAAAATGCATAAACTCATAATAACTGTCATCGTAACCTTAAGCGTGCGGACCCTATGGTTCGAGAACAGTGTAGACATGACCGAGACAAATCTCTGGTCAATAACCAACAGCGGGACCTGGATGCCCATATTGGCTCCTACACATTCTACAGAGATCTTTATCGGTCAGACCGCATAGCAACATACGTTGTTCCCTTTGTCATCGGTATGTTACTTGCCCGAGATTCGATCGTCGGTATCCAATACCTAGTTCAATCTCGTTACCAGCAAGTCTCTTTACTCGTTCTGTAATACATCATCTCGCAACTAACTTATTGGTTGCAATGCTTGCAAGGCTTATGTGATGTGCATTACCGAGAAGGCCCTGAGATACCTCTCCGACATTCGGAGTGACAAATCCTAATCTCGAAATACGCCAACCCAACAAATACTTTTGGAGACACCTTTAGAGCACCTTTATAATCACCCAGTTACGTTGTGACGTTTGGTAGCACACAAAGTGTTCCTACGCTAAACGGGAGTTGCATAATCTCGTAGTCATAGGAACATGTATAAGTCATGGAGAAAGCAATAGCAACATACTAAACGATCGGGTGCTAAGCTAATGGAATGGGTCATGTCAATCAGATCATTCAACTAATGATGTGACCTTGTTAATCAAATAAAAACTCCTTTGTCTATGGTTAGGAAACTTAACCATCTTTGATCAACAAGCTAGTCAAGTAGAGGCATACTAGTGACACTCTGTTTGTCTATGTATTCACACATGTATTATGTTTCCGGTTAATACAATTCTAGCATGAATAATAAACATTTATCATGATATATAAGGAAATAAATAATAAATATATTATTGCCTCTAGGGCATATTTCCTTCAGTCTCCCACTTGCACTAGAGTCAATAATCTAGATTACACAGTAATGATTCTAACACCCATGGAGTCTTGGTGCTGATCATGTTTTGCTCGTGGAAGAGGCTTAGTCAACGGGTCTGCTACATTCAGATCCATATGTATCTTGCAAATCTCTATGTCTCCCACCTGGACTAAATCCCGGACGGAATTGAAGCGTCTTTTGATGTGCTTGGTTCTCTTGTGAGATCTGGATTCCTTTGCCAAGGCAATTGCACCATTATTGTCAAAAAAGATTTTCATTGGATCCGATGCACTAGGTATGACACCTAGATCGTATATGAACTCCTTCATCCAGACTTCTTCATTCGCTGCTTCCGAAGCAGCTATGTACTCCGCTTCACATGTAGATCCCGCCACGACGCTTTGTTTAGAACTGCACCAACTGACAGCTCCACCGTTTAATATAAATACGTATCCGGTTTGCGATTTAGAATCGTCCGGATCAGTGTCAAAGCTTGCATCAACGTAACCGTTTACGACGAGCTCTTTGTCACCTCCATACACGAGAAACATCTCCTTAGTACTTTTCAGGTACTTCAGGATATTCTTAACCGTTGTCCAGTGATCCACTCCTGGATTACTTTGGTACCTCCCTACTAGACTTATAGCAAGACACACATCAGGTCTGGTACACAACATTGCATACATGATAGAGCCTATGGCTGAAGCATAGAGAACATCTTTCATTTTCTCTCTATCTTCTGCAGTGGCCGGGCATTGAGTCTTACTCAACTTCACACCTTGTAACACAGGCAAGAATCCTTTCTTTGCTTTATCCATTTTGAACTTCTTCAAAACATTGTCAAGGTATGTGCTTTGTGAAAGTCCAAATAAGCGTCTTGATCTATCTCTATAGACCTTAATGCCCAATATGTAAGCAGCTTCACCGAGGTCTTTCATTGAAAAACTCTTATTCAAGTATCCCTTTATGCTATCCAGAAATTCTATATCATTTCCGATTAGTAATATGTCATCCACATATAATATCAGAAATGCTACAGAGCTCCCACTCACTTTCTTGTAAATACAGGCTTCTCCAAAAGTCTGTACAAACCCAAATGCTTTGATCACACTATCAAACCGTTTATTCCAACTCCGAGAGGCTTGCACCAGTCCATAAATGGATCGCTGGAGCTTGCACACTTTGTTAGCTCCCTTTGGATCGATAAAACCTTCCGGTTGCATCATATACAACTCTTCTTCCAGAAATCCATTCAGGAATGCAGTCTTTACATCCATTTGCCAAATTTCATAATCATAAAATGCGGCAATTGCTAACATGATCCGGACAGACTTAAGCATCGCTATGGGTGAGAAGGTCTCATCGTAGTCAATCCCTTGAACTTGTCGAAAACCTTTTGCGACAAGTCGAGCTTTGTAGACAGTAACATTACCATCAGCGTCAGTCTTATTCTTGAAGATCCATTTATTCTCTATTGCTTGCCGACCATCGGGCAAGTCAACCAAAGTCCATACTTTGTTCTCATACATGGATCCCATCTCAGATTTCATGGCTTCAAGCCATTTTGCGGAATCTGGGTTCACCATCGCTTCTTCATAGTTCGTAGGTTCACCATGATCTAGTAGCATGATTTCCAGAACAGGATTGCCGTACCACTCTGGTGCGGATCTTACTCTGGTTGATCTACGAGGTTCTGTAGTAACTTGATCTGAAGTTGCATGATCATCATCATTAACTTCCTCACTAATTGGTGCAGGTGCTACAGAAACAGATTTCTGTGACGTACTATTTTCCAATAAGGGAGCAGGTACAGTTACCTCATCAAGTTCTACTTTTCTCCCACTCACTTCTTTCGAGAGAAACTCCTTCTCTAGAAAGGATCCATTCTTAGCAACAAATGTCTTGCCTTCGGATCTGTGATAGAAGATGTACCCAACAGTTTCCTTTGGGTATCCTATGAAGACACATTTCTCCGATTTGGGTTCGAGCTTATCAGGTTGAAGCTTTTTCACATAAGCATCGCAGCCCCAAACTTTAAGAAACGACAACTTTGGTTTCTTGCTAAACCATAGTTCATAAAGCGTCGTCTCAACGGATTTCAATGGTGTCCTATTTAACGTGAATGCGGCCGTCTCTAGAGCATAACCCCAAAACGATAGCGGTAAATCTGTAAGAGACATCATAGATCACACCATATCAAGTAAAGTACGATTACGACGTTCGGACACACCATTGCGTTGTGGTGTTCCGGGTGGCGTGAGTTGCGAAACTATTCCGCATTGTTTCAAATGTAGACCAAACTCGTAACTCAAATATTCTCCTCCACGATCAGATCGTAGAAACTTTATTTTCTTGTTACGATGATTTTCAACTTCACTCTGAAATTCTTTGAACTTTTCAAATGTTTCAGACTTGTGTTTCATTAAGTAGATATACCCATATCTTCTTAAATCATCTGTGAAGGTGAGAAAATAACGATATCCGCCACGAGCTTCAATATTCATCGTACCACATACATCTGTATGTATGATTTCCAACAAATCTGTTGCTCTCTCCATAGTACTGGAGAACGGTGTTTTAGTCATCTTGCCCATGAGGCATGGTTCGCAAGTACCAAGTGATTCATAATCAAGTGGTTCCAAAAGTCCATCAGTATGGAGTTTCTTCATGCGCTTTATACCGATATGACCTAAACGGCAGTGCCACAAATAAGTTGCACTATCATTATCAACTCTGCATCTTTTGGCTTCAACATTATGAATATGTGTATCACTACTATCGAGATTCATCAAAAATAGACCAGTCTTCAAGGGTGCATGACCATAAAAGATATTACTCATATAAATAGAACAACCATTATTCTCTAATTTAAATGAATAACCGTCTCGCATCAAACAAGATCCATATATAATGTTCATGCTCAACGCTGGCACCAAATAAGAATTATTTAGGTCTAATACTAATCCTGAAGTTAGATGTAGAGGTAGCGTGCCGACTGCGATCACATCGACTTTGGAACCATTTCCCACGCGCATCGTCACCTCGTCCTTTGCCAGTGTTCGCTTAATCCGTAGTCCTTGTTTCGAGTTGCAAATATTAGCAACAGAACCAGTATCAAATACCCAGGTGCTACTGCGAGCTCTAGTAAGGTACACATCAATAACATGTATATCACATATACCTTTGTTCACCTTGCCATCCTTCTTACCCGCCAAATACTTGGGGCAGTTCCGCTTCCAGTGACCAGTCTGCTTGCAGTAGAAGCACTCAGTTTCAGGCTTAGGTCCAGACTTGGGTTTCTTCTCTTAAGCAGCAACTTGTTTGCTGTTCTTCTTGAAGTTCCCCTTCTTCTTCCCTTTGCCCCTTTTCTTGAAACTAGTGGTCTTGTTGACCATCAACACTTGATGCTCCTTCTTGATTTCTACCTCCGCAGCCTTTAGCATTGCGAAGAGCTCGGGAATTGTCTTATCCATCCCTTGCATGTTATAGTTCATCACGAAGCCTTTGTAGCTTGGTGGAAGTGATTGGAGAATTCTGTCAGTGACACAATCATCCGGAAGATTAACTCCCAGTTGAATCAAGTGATTATAATACCCAGACATTTTGAGTATATGTTCACTGACAGAACCATCCTCCTCCATCTTGCAGCTATAGAACTTATTGGAGACTTCATATCTCTCAATCCGGGCATTCTGTTGGAATATTAACTTCAACTCTTGGAACATCTCATATGCTCCATGATGTTCAAAACCTCGTTGAAGTCCCAGTTCTAAGCCGTAAAGCATGGCACACTGAACTATCGAGTAGTCATCAGCTTTGCTCTGCCAGACGTTCACAACATCTGGCGTTGCTCCAGCAGCAGGCCTGGCACCCAGCGGTGCTTCCAGGACGTAATTCTTCTGTGCAGCAATGAGGATAATCCTCAAGTTACGGACCCAGTCCGTGTAATTGCTACCATCATCTTTCAACTTTGCTTTCTCAAGGAACGCATTAAAATTCAACGGAACAACAACACGAGCCATCTATCTACAATCAACATAAACAAGCAAGATACTATCAGGGACTAAGTTCATGATAAATTTAAGTTCAATTAATCATATTACTTAAGAACTCCCACTTAGATAGACATCCCTCTAATCTTCTAAGTGATCACGTGATCCAAATCAAACTAAACCATAACCGATCATCACGTGAAATGGATTAGTTGTCAATGGTGAACATGATTATGTTGATCATATCTACTATATGATTCACGCTCGACCTCTCGGTCTCTGTGTTTCGAGGCCATATCTGCATATGCTAGGCTCGTCAAGTATAACCCGAGTATTCTGCGTGTGCAAAAACTGGCTTGCACCCGTTGTAGATGGACGTAGAGCTTATCACACCCGATCGTCACGTGGTGTCTGGGCACGACGAACTTTGGCAACGGTGCATACTCGGGGAGAACACTTCTTGATAATTTAGTGAGAGATCATCTTATAATGCTACCGTCAATCAAAGCAAGATAAGATGCATAAAAAGATAAACATCACATGCAATCAATATAAGTGATATGATATGGCCATCATCATCTTGTGCTTGTGATCTCCATCTCTGAAGCACCGTCATGATCACCATCATCACCGGCGCGACACCTTGATCTCCATCGTAGCATCGTTGTCGTCTCGCCAATCTTATGCTTCTACGACTATCGCTACCGCTTAGTGATAAAGTAAAGCATTACAGGGCGATTGCATTGCATACAATAAAGTGACAACCATATGGCTCCTGCCGGTTGCCGATAACTCGGTTACAAAACATGATCATCTCATACAATAAAATTGAGCATAATGTCTTGACCATATCACATCACAACATGCCCTGCAAAAACAAGTTAGACGTCCTCTACTTTGTTTGTTGCAAATTTTACATGGCTGCTACGGGCTGAAGCAAGAACCAATCTCACCTACGCATCAAAACCACAACGATAGTTTGTCAAATAGACTCCGTTTTAACCTTCTCAAGGACCGGGCGTAGCCATACTCGGTTCAACTAAAGTTGGAGAAACTGACACCCGCCAGCCACCTGTGCGCAAAGAACCGCGGTAGAACCAGTCTCGCGTAAGCGTACGCGTAATGTCGGTCCGGGCCGCTTCATCCAACAATACCGCCGAACCAAAGTATGACATGCTGGTAGGCAGTATGACTTGTATCGTCCACAACTCACTTGTGTTCTACTCGTGCAAAACATCAAACCATAAAAACCTAGGCTCGGATGCCACTGTTGGGGAACGTAGTAATTTCAAAAAATTTCCTACGCACACGCAAGATCATGGTGATGCATAGCAACGAGAGGGGAGAGTGTTGTCTACGTACCCTCGTAGACCGAAGCGGAAGCGTTGACGCAACGTAAAGGAAGTAGTCGTACGTCTTCCCGATCCGACCGATCCAAGCGCCGTTACTCCGGCGCCTCCGAGTTCTTAACACACGTACAGCTCGATGACGTTCCCCGGGCTCCGATCCAGCAAAGCATCGGGGACGAGTTCCGTCAGCACGACGACGTGGTGACGATCTTGATGTACTACCGACGCAGGGCTTCGCCTAAGCACTGCGACAATATGACCGAGGTGAAAAATGGTGGAGGGGGGCACCGCACACGGCTAAGGAACGATCTCGAAGATCAACTTGTGTGTTCTACGGTGCCCCCCTGCCCCCGTATATAAAGGAGGGAGGGGGGAGGCCGGCCGGCCCTATGGGGCGCGCCAAAGGGAGGGGGAGTCCTCCTCCTAGTGGGAGTAGGACTCCCCTTTCCTAGTCCAACTAGGAAGAGAGAGGGGGAAGGAAAGAGAGGGAGAGGGAGAGGGAAAGGGGGCCAGGCCCCCTCCTAGTCCTATTGGGACTCCCCATGAGGGGGGGGGGCGCCACCTCCTGGGCTGCTGCCCTCTCTCTCCCTTCAGGCCCACTAAGGCCCAATACTTCCCCGGGGGGTTCCGGTAACCCCTCCGGCACTCCGGTTTTCTCCGAAACCACTTGGAACAATTCCGGTGTCCAAATATAGCCGTCCAATATATCAATCTTTATGTCTCGACCATTTCGAGACTCCTCGTCATGTCCGTGATCACATCCGGGACTCCGAACAACCTTCGGTACATCAAAATGCATAAACTCATAATAACTGTCATCGTAACCTTAAGCGTGCGGACCCTACGGTTCGAGAACAGTGCAGACATGACTGAGACAAATCTCTGGTCAATAACCAACAGAGGGACCTGGATGCCCATATTGGCTCCTACACATTCTATGAAGATCTTTATCGGTCAGACCGCATAACAACATACGTTGTTCCCTTTGTCATCGGTATGTTACTTGCCCGAGATTCGATCGTCGGTATCCAATACCTAGTTCAATCTCGTTACCGGCAAGTCTCTTTACTCGTTCTGTAATACATCATCTCGCAACTAACTTATTGGTTGCAATGCTTGCAAGGCTCATGTGATGTGCATTACCGAGAAGGCCCTGAGATACCTCTCCGACATTCGGAGTGACAAATCCTAATCTCGAAATACGCCAACCCAACAAATACTTTCGGAGACACCTGTAGAGCACCTTTATAATCACCCAGTTACGTTGTGACGTTTGGTAGCACACAAAGTGTTCCTACGGTAAACGGGATTTGCATTATCTCATAGTCATAGGAAAATGTATAAGTCATGGAGAAAGCAATAGCAACATACTAAACGATCGGGTGCTAAGCTAATGGAATGGGTCATGTCAATCAGATCATTCAACTAATGATGTGACCTTGTTAATCAAATAACAACTCCTTTGTCTATGGTTAGGAAACTTAACCATCTTTGATCAACAAGCAAGTCAAGTAGAGGCATACTAGTGACACTCTGTATGTCTATGTATTCACACATGTATTATGTTTCCGGTTAATACAATTCTAGCATGAATAATAAACATTTATGATGATATATAAGGAAATAAATAATAACTATATTATTGCCTCTAGGGCATATTTCTTTCATTACCTCCATCAAGAGGGCCCGAACCTGGGTAAAACATTGTGTCCCTTGTCTCCTGTTACCATCCGCCTAGACGCACAGTTCGGGACCCCCTACCCGAGATCCGCCGGTTTTGACACCGACATTGGTGCTTTCATTGAGAGTTCCTCTGTGTCGTCACTTTTAGGCCCGATGGCTCCTTCGATCATCAACAATGATGCAGTCCAGGGTGAGATCTTTCTCCCCGGACAGATCTTCGTATTCGGCGGCTTCGCACTGCGGGCCAATTCGCTTGGCCATCTGGAGCAGATCGAAAGCTACGCCCCTGGCCATCAGGTCAGGTTTGGAAGTTTGAACTACACGGCTGACATCCGCGGAGACTTGATCTTCGACGGATTCGAGCCACAGCCAAGCGCGCCACACTGTCTCGATGGGCATGATCTAGCTCTGCCGCCGAACAGTGTCCTGGAGGCCGCACGCGCGTCGGTTCCGACCCTTAATTCGGAGCCTGCTGCGCCGATCGAGGATGAGCGGTTGGACGCCACCTCGGGGGCTGCGATCTCAAAGGCGATCGAGCCGAACACTAGCCCCGCACTCTGCATGGCCCGTGACTCCGAGGAGCCGGATTCCTCTCCGGACTCCGAGCCCCCCCCCCCGCGCCCCTGCCGATCGAATCCGATTGGGCGCCGATAATGGAGTTCACCGCCGCGGACATCTTTCAGCACTCGCCCTTCGGCGACATCCTGAATTCGCTAAAATCTCTCTCTTTATCAGGAGAGTCCTGGCCGGACTACGGTTAGCAAGGTTGGGATTCGGACGTTGAAGAAATTCAAAGCCCACCCACCACCCACTTTGTAGCCACTGTCGACGATTTAACCGACGTGCTCGACTTCGACTCCGAAGACATCGACGGTATGGACGACGATGCAGGAGACAAACAAGAACCTGCACCTGTAGGGCGCTGGAAGGCCACCTCGTCATATGACATATATATGGTGGACACTCCAAAAGATGGAGAAGGCGAAGGAACAGCGGGGGATGACACCTCTAAGAAACATCCCAAGCGCCGGCGTCAGCGGCACCGCTCTAAATCCCGCCAAAGCAAAAATGGTGATCCCGGCACGGGAGATAACACTACTCCGGATAGCGCCGAAGAACACCCCCTCTAGCAAGATTCGGCACAGGAGGATGGAGAAGCCAACCTTCATGAGAGAGCGGTAGACCGAGAGGATGAGGATGACAATTATATGCCTCCCTTCGAAGATGAGTCAAGCCTCGACGACGACGAATTCGTCGTGCCATCAGATCCCGCCGAACAAGAGCGTTTTAAACGCAGGCTTTTAGCCACGGCAAGCAGCCTCAAGAAAAAGCAGCAACAACTTAGAGCTGGTCAAGATTTGCTAGCTGACAGATGGACTGAAGTCCTTGCGGCCGAAGAGTATGAACTCGAACGCCCCTCCAAGCATTACCCAAAACGTAGGCTGCTACCCCGATTAGAGGAGGAAGCGCCTACATCACCAGTGCATGACATGGCCGACCGGCCACATCGTGGCCGTGACAGAGAGGCCTCTAGGCCCTCCACTCAAGCCATGCCCCGACGCCGCTCAAAACACGGTAAGGCATGGGAAAACACGCCAGACCTGCGAGATATACTGGAGGACAAGGCAAGGCAAACAAGATCGATCTACGGATCGTGCGGGCGCCCCACGCCACGTGACGGTGATCGTCACTCCGGATACAATAAATCCGGCCGGGCCGAACACAATAGACAAAGCTCCTTTGAGCTGCGTCGTGATATAGCCCAGTACAGAGGCGCCGCACACTCACTATGCTTCACAGATGAAGTAATGGATCATAAAATCCCTGAGGGTTTCAAACCCGTAAACATCGAATCATACGATGGCACAACAGATCCTGCGGTATGGATCGAGGATTATCTCCTTCATATCCACATGGCCCGCGGCGATGATCTACACGCCATCAAATACCTCCCGACCAAACTTAAGGGACCGGCCCGGCATTGGCTTAACAGCTTGCCAGCAGATTCAATCGGTTCTTGGGAGGACCTGGAAGCCGCATTCCTCGACAATTTCCAGGGTACCTATGTGCGACCACCGGACGCTGATGACCTAAGCCACATAATTCGGCAGCCAGAGGAATCGGCCAGGCAATTCTGGACGCGGTTCCTAACAAAGAAAAACAAAATAGTCGACTGTCCGGACGCAGAGGCCCTAGCGGCCTTCAAGCATAATATCCATGACGAGTGGCTCGCCCGGCACCTGGGACAGGAAAAGCCAAAATCTATGGCAGCCCTTATGACACTCATGACCCGCTTTTGCGCAGGAGAAGATAGCTGGCTAGCTCGCAGCAACAACTTAACCAAGAGCCCTGGTAATTCGGATACCAAGGACAAAAGCGGCAGGTCACGCCGGAACAAGCAGAAGCGCCGCGTTAACAGCGACAGCAACGAGGATACGGCAGTAAATGCCGGATTCTGAGGCTACAAATCCGGTCAGTGGAAAAAGCCATTCAAAAGAAACACTCAGGGCCTGTCCAGTTTGGACCGAATACTCGACCGCTTGTGCCAGATACATGGTACCCCCGAAAAGCCAGCCAATCACACCAACAGAGATTGTCGGGTGTTCAAGCAGGCGGGCAAGTTAAACGCCGAAAACAAAGACAAGGGGCTGAATAGCGACGACGAGGAGGAGCCCAGGCCGCCGAACAACAACGGACAGAAGGGTTTTCCGCCACAAGTGCGGATGGTGAACATGATATACGCAACCCACATCCCTAAAAGGGAGTGAAAGCATGCATTACGGGACGTATATGCGTTGGAGCCAGTCGCCCCAAAGTTCAACCCATGGTCCTCCTGCCCGATCACCTTTGATCAAAGGGACCACCCCACTAGCATCCGTCATGGCGGGTTCGCCGCATTGGTTCTTGACCCAATCATTGACGGATTTCATCTCACAAGAGTCCTTCTGGATGGCGGCAGCAGCCTGAACCTGCTTTACCAGGATACAGTGCGGAAAATGGGCATAGATCCCTCAAGGATCAAGCCCACCAAAACGACCTTTAAAGGCGTCATACCAGGTGTAGAGGCCAACTGTACAGGCTCAGTCACACTTGAAGTGGTCTTAGGATCTCCGGATAACCTCCCAAGCGAGGAGTTAATCTTCAACATAGTCCCATTCCGCAGCGGCTATCACGCACTGCTCGGGCGAACCGCATTCGCAAAGTTTAATGCGGTACCGCACTATGCATACCTCAAGCTCAAGATGCCAGACCCTCGAGGAGTAATCACGATCAACGGAAACACCGAATGCTCCCTTCGAACAGAGGAGCACACGGCAGCGCTCACAGCAGAAGTACAAAGAAGCCTCTCTAGTTAGTTTTCCAGTCCGGCCCTTAAAAAGCCGGACACTATCAAGCGCGCCCAGAGTAACCTACAACAAGACCGCCTGGCACATTCTGAGCTAGCGTAGCAATGCGGCCCCAACCCTAGCCCTCGCGATATAGCAAAACCAGTTCTTCGCGTACATAACTGCGCTCTTGAAATACCATGGGCACAAGGGAAGGGGCACCATCACGGCACACCCAAAACACGACTTAAACCGTACTAGGGGCTGCCGAATTCTTTTTTAAATTTTCTTTTACTTTCAGGACTCCACACTTCGGACAACCTGTTCGGCAATTCAACTGCCGCACAAACGATGCAAGATCCAAGAAAGTAGACAAGCCATGCCGCATTATGGAACTCCCAGGTGGTCTCTATTACGAGCAGTATACCTGTTTTGAATACAATTCCGCGGCTTGCCCCTGGCCAGGACATATTAAATAGTCCAATTTCTTTTGCTTATCGCACTATTTGTATCGTTCTGCTTTAATAGCAACCTTTCTATAAACAATGCATAGCTTTTGTCTATTTTTCTGCATTACCCTCTTTTTATATATATGTTTATTAATAACATGTTGCACCCGTACACCGTGGTACGGCAAATACGCCAGGGGCTTCAGTACCCCTCAATATGGTGTGAGAAGTCCGAACACTTTCACAAGTGCGGCACCCCGAACTTATATCACTATATGCATCGGCTCCGAATCATGATTTGGGTCAATAGTTGGGTTTGCCCGGCTCCTATGTTTTGGTGCCTTACATTCCGCTATATAGGCTAAGGTAGCACTAGGAGAACTACTGCGATTGTGCCCCAGTTGAGCTGGGTTGAGCACCTCAGTAGAGAAAGCTAAAACTGACTGTCATGATGAGGCGAGAGACCGGTCGCTGTTCAAGAGGTTTTTCGAGTCCTTAAAGACTTACGCCGCCTCGAGCGAGGAACCGGCTTTGTCCGGCCAAGGCGTGGATAGCGCCCCGAACTCGGTCTTCCGAATACTAGGGGCTTCGCCGAAATTTAAAATTATAGAGTTCTATGGCTAAGTGAGAGTGTTCAAGCATTATAGTTCGATTGCCTTGTTCGTTGTGCTGAGCGCCTCCCTCGACGGACCCAATCATGGGAAAAAGAGCGCTCAGGTTTATCCTAAACACCCCAGCACTAGTGGCATGGGGGCAAAAGCCGACGACTGGCCATCTCTCAATTTTTGATAAACGGCCGCACAAAAAGTAATATTTTAAATTCAACAAGCATTGCTTAGCGCATATGTACAAGTTTTCAGCGCACAGGATAACACAAGCGAGTTCATTCAAAAATTACATCCTTGGTACATTCATCCGCCATAAGGCGGGCACCAGCAAGAACACCCTTGTAATAGTTCTCGGGCTTGCGATGCTCCTTCCCCGACGGTGACCCGTCCCTCACAAGCTTCTCACTGTCCAGCTTACCCCAGTGCACCTTAGCACGGGCAAGGGCCCTACGAGCACCTTCGATGCAGACGGAGCGCTTGATGACCTCGAGCCTTGGACATGCCTCCACCAGCCGCCGCACCAGCCCGAAGTAGCTCTCAGGCAGGGCCTCTCCAGGCCACAGCCGAACTATGAAGCCCTTCAGGGCCTGTCAGTCGCCTTGTGGAGCTCGACCAGCTGCTTCAGCTGGTCGCTCAAGGGCACAGGGTGTCCGGCCTCAGCGTACTGAGACCAAAATACCTTCTCCGTCGAGCTGCCCTCTTCGGCTCGGTAGAGTGCGGCGGCATCGGATACGCTGCGGGGAAGATCTGCGAATGCCCCTGGAGAACTCCGGATTCGGGTAAGTAACAAGTAGTTTACTTTTATATGTCTGCTATCTTTTTCACCTCCTCCAACTCTTGGAGGGCCTTCTGGGACTCGGCCTTGGCAGACTTGGCAGTGTCAAGGCCGCCGCGAGCTCGGACGCTCGCGTCTTCGAGTCAAAATCCAAACTCTCATGTTTTTTCATGAGAGCCTGAAGCTCTTGCTGCACCTCGCCGACCTGGGCCTCAAATTTCTCTCGCTCGGTGCGCTCCGTGGCCTCTCTCTTTTCAGCCTCGGACATCGCCAGCTTTGGGTCGCCACCTCAGTCGTGGCCCCTACAACAAGCAGCACAATCCTGTCATTTTTTGCAATTGCATCTTTTTTGTATATATTTTTTCTATAAGGTATCTCTCACCTTCTTTCTCCTCAAGCTGCCGCTTGGCAAGACCGAGCTCTTGCTTGGTCCGCTCGAGGCCCTTCTTCAGGGCACCCACCTCTGCAGTCAGTGAGGCGGTGGCTAGCAGCGAAGCCTGCATACACATATTGACTCTTTTTTGTTAGAGTCCTGCAAAATTTAATAGATCCTCTATTCGGCTTTTCTTTCCGAACGCCAAACAGAGCATCAGGGGCTACTGTCTATGCGGTAATATTTTTACATATTTTACTTACCTCGAAGCCAGTTAGAAGGCTGGCACAAGCTTCAGTCAGTCCGCTCTTGGCGGACTGAACCTTCTGGATCACCATACTCATAATAGTACGGTACTCCTTGTTGATGGAGGCGCCATTAAGCACCTCCAGCAGATTGTCCGGCACCTCCGGCTGGACGGAGGCTGCCGGCTCAAAAGGCTTGCTCCTCTTAGAAGGAGTTCGCCTACTGCGGTCCGGAACTGTTGAGGATTCCGGCGCGGTGTCCAGCTCAAAGCCAGACTTGGAGCCCTGTGGGGTCTTGTCCTCTTTACTCCTGGAGTCCGGGAGGTCGCCTCGCGGCTCCTCCAGGACCACCTCCTCTTGCCCCGGAGCTTGTCGCGACGCCACTTGGGCGTCGTTCGCAGTGCGGGGGGAGACAGCGGGCGGAACTGAGTTCACGTCCGATCAATCCAGGGAGCCACTCGACAACTCGTCGAGTCCGGCCCGGGGCGGCCTGCATAATTACATTCGACATTAGGGAAGAGGTGTGCAACAACAGGGATATTATGAGTTACTCTGGTATCCGAATACTTACGATTTCGCCGGACGCTTGGTCCTGTCCGGCCACTCCTCTTCGTCCTCGTCGGCATCGGGCGAGTAGTCCAATGGAGGGGTCTTCCTTTTCTTGGACCCTTTGGCCTCCCCTGCTGGGGCGGCCTTCCTCTTCTTTCCTCCCCCCGCTGGAGGGGGAGAGGTTTCTTCTTCCTCCTCCTCGTCTTCAAGGCAGGAGTGCATCTCGGATTCGTCGGACGACGAGTCCAACATCACCACATGACGGGATCTCTTTCGAGTCCCCGTGGCCTTATTCTTCTTGGCCTTCTTCTCCGGCACCACGTAAGGCGACGGAGCCAGCAACTTCGATAAGCGAGCGTCTTCTGGGTCTTCGGGCAAAGGAGCCGGACATTTAATTGGTCCAGACTTCACCTGCCATTCCTGTCAAAGGTAAGGGAGTTTAGATCCCGCATAGAGTCAAACTATGAGAAATAAATGTCCTGTAAAAGGTAAAGATAACTCACCGCACTAGCTTGACGCTGCGTGCTGAATCCGCGATCCTCGGATGCGGATGCGGGAGCCTCGGCGCCTTTGAATAGCACCTTCCAGACATCTTTGTACGTCGTGTCGAAGAGCCTGCTCAGGGTTGGGTGCTGCGCCGGGTCGAACTCCCACAGATTGAAGACCCGTTGTTGACACGGGAGGATCCGGCGGACGAGTATAACCTGGACTACATTGACAAGCTTGAGTCGCTTGTTCACCAGGGACTTCACAAAGGAGCCGCATAGGGGGTCCGGACCGGAACTCAGGGGCTGCGATCCATTCCGGATCGCGCGGCTCGGTGATGTAAAACCACCCTGACTGCCACCCCTTCAAGGTCTCCACAAAGGAGCCCTCAAGCCATAGGACGTTGGCCATCTTTACCGCCATGGCGCCTCCGCACTCCGCTTGGCTGCCGCACACCACCTTTGGTTTGACGTTGAAAGTCTTGAGCCAGAGGCCAAAATGGGGGCGGATGCGGAGGAAGGCCTCGCACACGACGATAAATGCCGAGATGTTGAGGATGAAGTTCGGGGCCAGATCGTGGAAATCCAGGCCATAGTAGAACATGATCCCCCGGACAAATGGGTGGAGAGGAGCCTAGTCCGCGAAGGAAGTGGGGAAGGAATACAACCCTCTCATGGGGCTCCGGGGTGGGGAGAAGATGCCCCTTTTCAGGGAGCCGGTGCGCGATGTCTTTGGACAAGTATCCGGCCTTCCTCAGCTTTTTGACATGGCCTGCTTTTTGACATGGCCCTCCGTGACGGAGGAGACCATCCACTTGCCTCCCGCTCCAAACATTGCTGGAGAAGGTTGAGGTGGGAAGTGTGGGCTTGGGCGCTGGAGCTCGAGTGCGCGGAAGATGGATAGACAAAGGAGGAAGAAGGCGTAGGTAAAAAGGTGGATCCTTATCCCCTTATATGGACGGATGCGGCTATGCGTCCCCACCAGCCTAGTAAAACTCGCTTGCCTCCCAAGCCCCGTGATAAATGCTGCTGTTGGGTTACCCACGTCCGTATTGATGAGAATCGCGTAAATGGGGGACACGATCTCTGCTTTGACAAGACGTGCCAAGGAAACCGCCTCGCAAAACGCACTGAGGTGGAGAAGTGAAAATGATTCGAATAAAGGCTTGGCCGTAGTGTGATGTCACGCTACGGAATACGTCAACAGATTAGATTTGTGTTAATTTTATTCTCTCTATGGCAATATGTGGAAATTTATTTTGTAGAGCCGGACACTACTCTTAGTGTTTACAATCTTTTATGAAGAACTTGGAGGAGGAACCCGCCTTGCAATGCCGAAGACAATCTGCGCGCCGGACTCGTCGTCATTGACGCCTGGTTCAGGGGCTACTGAGGGAGTCCTGGATTAGGGGGTGTCCGGATGGCCGGACTATACCTTCAGCCGGACTCCTGGACTATGAAGATACAAGATTGAAGACTTCGTCCCATGTCCGGATGGGACTTTCCTTGGCGTGGAAGGCAAGGTTGGCGATGCGAATATTTACATCTCCTACCATTGTAACTGACTTTGTGTAACCCTAACCCTCTCTGGTGTCTATATAAACCGGAGGGTTTTAGTCCGTAGGACGACAACTCCAACATACAACAATCATACCATAGGCTAGCTTCTAGGGTTTAGCCTCCTTGATTTCCTGGTAGATCTACTCTTGTACTACCCATATTATCAATATTAATCAAGCAGGATGTAGGGTTTTACCTCCATCAAGAGGGCCCGAACCCGGGTAAAACATTGTGTCCCTTGTCTCCTGTTACCATCCGCCTAGACGCACAGTTCGGGACCCCCTACCCGAGATCCGCCAGTTTTGACACCGACAATATTCTTTTGGTCTTGATTTGTAATCTAGTTGTTATGTTCACGTGCGCACACAATGATAAAATAGCCTGTTTGTTTTATATCTGTTTGCCCATGATATGAATGATGTCATACTATGTTCATCCTACTTTAAACAATGTCTCTTTATCCTTAGATGTCAACGAATGTGAGGAAATAGACAATACAGTAGGCATGCTACATGGACATATGTTCCGAAAGTGATTTTATTATGTAGTTGGCACTACAATACATGCTAATGTATTACAGTAGTTCACCGAAATAAGTTATGTATAAACGTTTAACCTACTTTCTTTGTTTTTGTCTCATTAGTAACTTATCTGGTACACTAAATCTGGTACACTAATCTACAAGTTCAAACTTTCAGGAAGCTATGGAACAAATGATTGAACAACCACAACCACCTGAAGGTGACAAGGCTACTACAGGCACAATGTCACCTCTTGCTGCAGTGCGTCAGTATCTCTCCACTAACAGTGCAAAAAGCACCTTCCTGCGTAATTCTGGGTTGGTTGTCAAGGTAACCTCGTCCAAATTGCCTACTGAACAAAATCTTCCTGCTAGACAGAGTGATATATCTGTGCTCCAGACACAAGTACAACCCTAATGGACGTTGTTTCGGAAACAAGAATAGTGGTTGAGAAATGTCATCAAGATATGAATGGTTTTGAAACCAGACTATCAGACATTCGCTTCGTTGTTTAAGAGCAATGGCGGAAAAAAGGTGGAGATCGTGCTGCTCCAACAGATTCTACAGCCTGAAACATTAGCACTTAGGTCAAATGATCTGTGCTTCTATACATCTGATGGTGCTTTTATCTGGAAGGATTGTAAACTTTATGCCAACAGGCCTTTTGTTGTATGGTTGGAATTTATTTTGTTGTGATACAACATTTATGATGCTGCCTTAGGCTGCAGTAATTACGATGCTATTTTTGTATAGTGTAGGTTTATCTTAGTAATGTAATCGGCCGAAAGCTTCGTAGGAGCCCAACAAGCCAACATTCGTCGGGCCCATTCCAATTGAGCTAAAAACGACTACGGGCCGAAATTGGCATGTAGCCCACTAAAAATATCCGGGCCTAAAGCAGCATAAGCTTTCATATTTTTCTGGTAGGCCTATGCCCATAGTGGGCCTTTAACAGGCCTAAACATAATTTGGGCCCTCAGTAAAAATAGGCCGTTTATAGGTGTAAATATCTCAAGCCCATAAAATACATGGGCCTTTAATAGACCGAAAGTGAGATTGGTCTCTGATTGTGCCAAATAACACACTAGACTTTAACAGGCCGTAATTCGGACGGGCCGTATATGCGCCGACCTAATACACAGGCCTTTAACAGGCCGGAACTTCGGTCGGGCTAGATTACCATCATTTTTATATGGGCCGTTAATGGGCCCGATATGACGTTGGGCCACATATCGCCCATGGTTTACGTCCGGCGTTAACAGACCGAAAATGACAACAGGCCGAAAGTCGCCCAAAGCTATAGTGGGCCTCTAACAGGCCGAATGTCAGACATGGCCGAATATGACCCAAATCCTTCACGGTTGTTTATGGGCCGAAAGTTTTGATGGCCTGTAAATGGGCCCAAATGAAGCTGGACCTTTAACAGGCCGGAAATACACCGGGCCGTAATTCGGCCCAATTACTTAGCGGACTGTTAACGGGCTAGAAGTGACCATGGGTCGCGTTGATGACAAGTTTAGGACAGGCCGTTGATGGGCCGATTTGACAGAGAATGTTGGGCCTTTAGCTGGGCCGACCCATTATGGTCGGCAGAATCTTGTGGGCCTTTAGCTGGCCCGGCCCATTATGGTCCGCAAAATCTTGTGGGCCTTTAGCTGGGCCGGCCCATTATGGTCTGCAAAATCGTGTGGGCCTTTAGCTGGCCCGGCCCATTATGGTCCGCTAAATTTTGTGGGCCTTTAGCTGGGCCGGCCCATTATGGTCCGCTAAATCTTATGGGAATTCGGTTGGGCCGGCACATTTAATCTTTGTGGGCCACTTTTCGGCCATTCCACGTGTCAACATATCATAGGCCCATCTTGCCTGTTGGATCCGTTAGCCAATGAGAATTTTACACGTGGAAAATCGGCATTGGTCGTGGCTGTTAACGGGTTATCGGATCCAAAATCCGACCCGATAGCTTAACGGCGTTCCGTTACGGTGGATGCCACGTGTCGTTCACCCTTGACGAAAGCACTTCTGTGACGTCGATTTATCGTCATGGAAGTGGACACTTCCGTGATGATAATTTTGGCAATGTCATGGAACACTTCTACGACAGCACAGGTATGATTATCTTGATTCTGTCATAAATTTGTCATGGATGTACATGCATGACAGAAAACGCGACCTACTATGACAAACACGTATCATCACGGAAGTGTATTTTTTTTGTAGTGCGACTCTAATCCAACTTGTCCTAATATTTGACAGGTTACTCTTTTGGACTATGTGATGTCCACCTTATGTTGACTTGGTCTTCATGGGGGAAAATAGCGAGCCTCGGCAGAAGAGCAAACCGGCCTCGATGCAAGGCAGGCCCGGTTCGGAACTTGACACCGACCACTGCTGGGGCGATTTAGCAGAGGGACAAACCGACACCGTCCATCAGTTAAAAATCATCTTGACTCCACGCGTGACTTTACAAGTTGTGGTAATCAGCTCTTTTTGGCGGCGATTTAGAGGCCGGGGCATAGCAGATTTGACACCCCTGGCACTTATGGCGCCTTCGGTTTTGATGGATCACCGGAACCTTGGCGACTTAACCCTAATTTCTTTTGAATTCAAACCTTGTCCGTGCCTTAGGTCTGACTGTTATTTCGGACTGATAAACTCAAAGCTGATGCAAATCTTTCCAAACCGGTCTTTCTTCATCCGGAAAATTATGAACTTCTTGATCCCTGAGAAAAAATCCCTCCAAGAACTCATCACCACCGTGCGCGAGCCCCACGGTGGGCGCTAATTGTCTTGGAATTGTCACGACAGATGTCCTAGTGTGAGGACTTAGTCGTGAGGCCAACACATCTATGTGGTAGCTTGAGAGGGGTTGAGCAGAATCGAGAGACGCAACACAAGACAAGGGTTTAGACAGCTTCAGGCCCCGGGAAACATCATCCGGTAACAACCCTACACGCTGTTTGTGGCTAGGTCTCATTATCATCACGAGGGAGTCGCCGTAAACCGGCTCTCCCAGTTATGTCTAGCCCTAAGATTGTTTGTTCTTGCTTGTCCCTCTTTGGGGAGCCCTGCCCATCCTTATATAAGTTGAAGGGGCGGGTTACATGTAGAGTCCAACTCGGACTTAAGACTTAACTATTCTGACTTCTCTTCATGGGCTTCTTAACATCTTGGGCTTCATAATGTCTCGGGCTTCATAACGTCTCGGGCTTCATAACCCCTGGCAACCCAGTTATCACAGTCTGCCGGGTTATGACTGGTGCCGGTTTATGATGGTCTGCCGGATTATGATGGTCTGTCGGTTTATGATTGTCTGCTGACTTATCATCTGACTTTACTCATGTCGGGATATCATCTGACTTAACTCCTGCCGGATTATCATCTGACTTAACTCCTGTCGGGTTATCAACATGTCGGTTTACCGTCTGGGTTAACTATCTGTCTTAAGTATCTAACTTAACTGTTAGCCGGTTTACCAAGTCCCAGCCGCGTTATTACTTCGGCCGAATCATACCGCGGGGTATATCCCCGACAGGTGGTTCTTCCTTAACTCCGGCGAGCGCCCCACTCCCTGAAAATCGGCTGAATCAAAAGTCAATTAAGTCGACTGAAGTGTAGCTAAATCGGAGCAAAGCAACAACACAAGCGAGGGGGAGAGCAGCAACAGCAGCGCGAGCGAGAGCGGGAGCAACAACAGTAGCACGAGCGAGAGCCGGTGCAGCAGTAGCAGATCCGGCTGGTATGGACGCCGCGCTGAAGGGGCCTCACAATGGGGGAGAGTCGCCATGGAGATGTCGCCCACGGCGCCAGCTTCGAGGTAGCCGCTGTTGGAAATATTCCCTAGAGGCAATAATAAAATGGTTATTATAATATTTGCTTGTTCATGATAATTGTCTATTATTCATGCTATAAGTGTGTTATCCGGAAATCGTAATACATGTGTGAATACATAGACCACAACATGTCCCTAGTGAGCCTCTAGTTGACTAGCTCGTTGATCAATAGATGGTCTTGGTTTCCTTACTATGGACATTGGATGTCATTGATAACGGGATCACATCATTAGGAGAATGATGTGATGGACAAGACCCAATCTTAAGCATAGCACAAGATCGTGTAGTTCGTTTGCTAGAGCTTTTCCAATGTCAAGTATCATTTCCTTAGACCATGAGATCGTGTAACTCCCGGATGCCGTAGGAGTGCTTTGGGTGTACCAAACGTCACAACGTAACTGGGTGACTATAAAGGTATACAACAGGTATCCCCGAAAGTATCTGTTGGGTTGACACGGATCGAGACTGGGATTTGTCACTCCGTACGACGTAGAGGTATCTCTGGGCCCACTCGGTAATGCATCATCATAATGAGCTCAATGTGACCAAGTGTTTGGTCACGGGATCATCCATTACGGTACAAGTAAAGTGACTTGCCGGTAACGAGATTGAACGAGGTACTGGGATACCGACGATCGAATCTCGGGCAAGTAACGTATCGATTGACAAAGGGAATTGTATACGGGATTACTTGAATCCTCGACATCGTGGTTCATCCGATGAGATCATCGAGGAGCATGTGGCAGCCAACAAGGGTATCCAGATCCCGCTGTTGGTTATTGACCGGAGAGTCGTCTCGGTCATGTATGCGTGTCTCCCGGACCCGTAGGGTCTACACACTTAAGGTTTGGTGACGCTAGGGTTGTAGAGATATTAGTACGTGATAACCCAAAAGTTGTTCGGAGTCCCGGATGAGATCCCGGACATCAAGAGGAGTTCCGAAATGGTCCAGAGGTAAAGATTTATATATAGGAAGTCCAGTTTCGGCTATCGGGAAAGATTTGGGGGTCATCGGTATTGTACCGGGACCACCAGAAGGGTCCCGGGGGTCCATCGGGTGGGGCCACCTATCCGGGAGTGCCCCATGGGCTGAAGTGGGAGGGGAACCAGCCCTTGGTGGGCTAGTTCGCCCCCCTTGGGCCTCCCCCTGCGCCTAGGGTTGGAAACCTTAGGAGTGGGGGCGCCCCACTTGGCTTGGGGGGCAAGTTCCCCCCTTGGCCCCCCCTTGGAGATGGGATCTCCTAGGACCGGCGCCCCCTAGGAGCCCTATATATAGTGGGGGGAGGGAGGGCAGCCGCACTCAAGTTCCTGGCGCCTCCCTCTCCCCTCGTAACACCTCTCCCTCTCGTTGGAGCTTGGCGAAGCCCTGCCGAGATCACCGCTGCTTCCACCACCACGTCGTCGTGCTGCTGGATCTCCATCAACCTCTCCTTCCCCTTGCTGAATCAAGAAGGAGGAGACGTCTTCCCCAAACCGTACGTGTGTTGAATGTGGAGGTGCTGTCCGTTCAGCGCCCGGTCATCGGTGATTTGGATCACGACGAGTACGACTCCCTCAACTCCGTTCTCTTGAACGCTTCCGCTCGCGATCTACAAGGCTATGTAGATGCACTCCTCTCTCTCGTTGCTAGATGACTCCATAGATTGATCTTGGTGAAGCGTAGAAATTTTTTATTTTCTGCAACGTTCCCCAACAGTGGCATCATGAGCTAGGTCTATGTGTAGTTTCTATGCACGAGTAGAACACAAGTTGTTGTGGCCGTCGATTTTGTCAATTTACTTGCCGTTACTTGTCTTATCTTGATTCAGCGGCATCGTGAGATGAAGCGGCCCGGACCGACCTTACACGTATGCTTACGTGAGACAGGTTCCACCGACTGACATGCACTAGTTGCATAAGGTGGCTAGCGGGTGTCTGTCTCTCCCACTTTAGTCGGATCGGATTCGATGAAAAGGGTCCTTATGAAGGGTAAATATATAGAAATTTGCATATCACGTTGTGGTTTTTACGTAGGTAAGAAATGTTCTTGCTAGAACCCTATTGCAGCCACGTAAAAACATGCAACAATAATTAGAGGACGTCTAACTTGTTTTTGCAGCATGTGCCGTGTGATGTGATATGGCCAAAAGATGTGATGAATGATATATGTGACGTATGAGATTGATCATGTTCTTGTAATAGGAATCACGACTTGCATGTCGATGAGTATGACAACCGGCAGGAGCTATAGGAGTTGTCTTAATTTATTTATGACCTGCGCGTCAACATAAACGTCATGTAATTACTTTACTTTATTGCTAAACCGTTAGCCATAGTAGTAGAAGTAATAGTTGACGAGACAACTTCATGAAGACACAATGATGGAGATCATGATGATGGAGATCATGGTGTCATGCCGGTGACGATGATGATCATGGCGCCCCGAAGATGGAGATCAAAAGGAGCTAAATGATACTGGCCATATCATGTCACTATTTGATTGCATGTGATGTTTATGATGTTTTATTTCTTATTTGCTTAGTACGACGGTAGTAAATAAGATGATCCCTCGTAATAATTTCAAGAAAGTGTTCCCCCTAACTGTGTGCCGTTGCAAAAGTTCATTGTCTCGAAGCACCACGTGATGATCGGGTGTGATAGATTCTAACGTTCACATACAACGGGTGTAAGCCAGATTTACACATGCAAAACACTTAGGTTGACTTGACGAGCCTAGCATGTACAAACATGGCCTCGGAACACAAGAGACCGAAAGGTCGAACATGAGTTGCATGGAAGATACGATCAACATGGAGATGTTCACCGATGATGACTAGTCCGTCTCACGTGATGATCGGACACGGCCTAGTTGACTCGGATCATGTATCACTTAGATGACTAGAGGGATGTCTATCTGAGTGGGAGTTCATTAAATAATTTGATTAGATGAACTTAATTATCATGAACTTAGTCTAAAAACCTTTGCAAAATGTCTTGTAGATCAAATGGCCCACGCTCATGTCAACCTCAACTTCAACGCGTTCCTAGAGAAAACCAGGCTGAAAGATGATGGCAGCAATTATACGAACTGGGTCCGGAACCCGAGGATCATCCTCATAGCTGCCAAGAAAGCATATGTCCTAGAAGCACCGTTAGGTGAAGCTCCCATCCAAGAGAACCAAGACGTTATGAACGCTTGGCAGTCGCGTGCTGATGATTACTCCCTCGTTCAGTGCGGCATGCTTTACAGCTTAGAACCGGGGCTCCAAAAGCGTTTTGAGCAACACGGAGCATATGAGATGTTCGAAGAGCTGAAAATGGTTTTCCAAGCTCATGCCTGGGTCAAGAGATATGAAGTCTCCGACAAGTTCTACAGTTGTAAGATGGAGGAAAATAGTTTTGTCAGTGAGCACATACTCAAAATGTCTGGGCTGCACAACCGCTTGTCCCAGCTGGACATTAACCTCCTGGACGAGGCGGTCATTGACAGAATCCTTCAGTCGCTCCCACCTAGCTACAAGAGCTTTGTGATGAACTACAATATGTAGTGAATGGAAAAGACCATTCCTGAAGTATTTTCAATGCTGAAATCAGCGGAGGTGGAAATAAAAAAGGAACATCAAGTGTTGATGGTCAATAAAACCACTAGTTTCAAGAAAGGCAAGGGTAAGAAGAACTTCAAGAAGGACGACAAGGGAGTTGCCGCGCCCGGTAAACCAGTTGCCGGGAAGAAGCCAAAGAATGGACCCAAAACCTGAGACTGAGTGCTTTCATTGCAAGGGAAAGGGACAATGGAAGCGGAACTGCCCCAAATACTTAGCGGACAAGAAGGCCGGCAACACTAAAGGTATATGTGATATACATGTAATCGATGTGTACCTTACCAGTAGTCGTAGTAGCTCCTGGGTATTTGATACCGGTGCGGTTGCTCATATTTGTAGCTCAAAACAGGAGCTACAGAATAAGCGGAGACTAGCGAAGGACGAGGTGACGATGCGCATCGAGAATGGTTCCAAGGTCGATGTGATCGCCGTCGGCACGCTACCTCTACATTTACCTACGAGATTAGTTTTAAATCTCAATAATTGTTATTTAGTGCCAGCTTTGAGCATGAACATTGTATCTGGATCTCGTTTAATACGAGATGGCTACTCATTTAAATCCGAGAATAATGGTTGTTCTATTTATATGAGAGATATGTTTTATGGTCATGCCCCGCTGGTCAATGGTTTATTCTTAATGAATCTCGAACGTGATGTTACACCTATTCATAGTGTGAATAACAAAAGATGTATGATTGATAATGATAGTCCCACATATCTGTGGCACTGCCGCCTTGGTCACATCGGTGTCAAACGCATGAAGAAGCTCCATACAGATGGACTTTTGGAGTCTCTTGATTTCTAATCATTTGACATGTGCGAACCATGCCTCATGGGTAAAATGACCAAGACTCCGTTCTCCGGAACAGTGGAGCGAGCAACCAACTTATTGGAAATTATATATACTGATGTGTGCGGTACATTGAGCGTTGAGGCTCGCGGAGGCTATCGTTATGTTCTCACTCTCACTGATTACTTAAGTAGATATGGGTATGTCTATTTGATGAAACACAAGTCTGAGACCTTTGAAAAGTTCAAGGAATTTCAGAATGAGGTAGAGAATCAACGTGACCGAAAATAAAATTCTTACGATCAGATCGTGGGGGAGAATATTTAAGTCATGAATTTGGTACGCACTTAAGGAAATGTGGAATTGTTTCACAACTCACGCCGCCTGGAACACCTCAGTGTAACGGTGTGTCCGAACGTCATAATCGCACTCTATTGGATATGGTGCGATCTTTGATGTCACTCATTGATTTACCGCTATCATTTTGGGGATATGCTCTAGAGACAGCTACATTAACTTTAAATAGGGCACCGTCTAAATCCGTTGAGACGACACCGTATGAATTATGGTTTGGGAAGAAACCTAAGCTGTCGTTTCTAAAAGTTTGGGGATGCGATGCTTATGTCAAGAAACTTCAACCTGAAAAGCTCGAACCCAAGTCAGAAAAATGCGTCTTCATAGGATACCCTAAGGAAACCGTTGGGTATACCTTCTACCTCCGATCTGAAGGCAAGATCTTTGTTGCCAAGAACGGGTCCTTTCTAGAGAAAGAGTTTCTCTCGAGAGAAGTAAGTGGGAGGAAAATAGAACTCGATGAAGTACTGCCTCTTGAACCGGAAAGTAGCGCAGCTCAGGAAGATGTTCCTGTGGTGCCTGTACCGACTAGAGAGGAAGTTAATGATGATGATCAAGGTACTTCGGATCAAGTTGGTACTGAACTTCAAAGGTCCACAAGGACACGTTCCACACCAGAATGGTATGGCAACCCTGTCCGGGAAATCATGTTGTTAGACAACGGTGAACCTTCGAACTATGAAGAAGCAATGGCGGGCCCAGATTCCAACAATTGGCTTGAAGCCATGCAATCCGAGATAGGATCCATGTATGAAAATAAAGTATGGACTTTGACAGACTTGCCCGATGATCCGCAAGCGATAGAGAATAAACGGATCTTTAAGAAGAAGACGGACGCGGATGGTAATGTTACCATCTATAAGGCTCGACTTGTCGCTAAGGGTTATCGACAAGTTCAAGGGGTTGACTATGATGAGACCTTCTCTCCCGTAGCAAAGCTGAAGTCCGTCCGAATCATGTTAGAAATTGCCGCATACTATGATTATGAGATATGCAAATGGACGTCAAAATGGCATTCCTTAATGGTTTTCTTAAGGAAGAATTGTATATGATGCAGCTGGAAGGTTTTGTCGATCCTAAGAATGCTAACAAGGTATGCAAGCTCCAGCGCTCCATCTATGGGCTGGTGCAAGCATCTCAGAGTTGGACCATTCACTTTAATGAAATGATCAGAGCGTTTGGGTTTATGCAGACTTATGGAGAAGCCTGCATTTACAAGAAAGTGAGTGGGAGCTGTGTAGCATTTCTCATATTATATGTGGATGACATACTTTTGATGGGAAATGATATAGAACTTTTGGACAGCATTAAGGCCTATTTGAATAAGTGTTTTTCAATGAAGGACCTTGGAGAAGCTGCTTCCATATTAGGCATCAAGATCTATAGAGATAGATCGAGACGCCTCATAGGTCTTTCACAAAGCACATACCTTGATAAGATATTGAAGAAGTTCAATATGGATCAGTCCAAGAAGGGGTTCTTGCCTGTGTTGCAAGATGTGAAATTGACCTTAGCTCAATGCCCGACCACGGCAGAAGATAGAGAAAAGATGAGTGTCATCACCAATGCCACGGCTATAGGGTCTATTATCTATGCCATGCTGTGTACCAGACCTGATGTAAACCTTGCCGTAAGTTTGGTAGGAAGGTACCAAAGTAATCCCGTCATGGAACACTGGACAGCGGTCAAGAACATCCTAAGTACCTGAAAAGGACTAAGGATATGTTTCTCGTTTATGGATGTGACAAAGAGCTCGTCGTAAAGGGTTACGTCGACGCTAGCTTCGACACAGATCTGGATGACTCTAAGTCACAAACCGGATGCGTGTATATTTTGAATGGTGGGGCAGTAAGCTGGTGCAGTTGCAAGCAAAGCGTCGTGGAGGGATCTACATGTGAAGTGGAGTACATGGCAGCCTCGGAGGCAGCGCATGAAGCAATCTGGATGAAGGAGTTCATCACCGACCTAGGAGTCATACCCAATGCGTCGGGGCTGATCACTCTCTTCTGGGACAACACTGGAGCTATTGCCCTTGCCAAGGAGCCCGGGTTTCACAAGAAGACCAGGCACATCAAGCGTCGCTTCAACTCCATTCGTGAAAATGTTCAAGATGGAGACATAGATATTTGCAAAGTGCATACGGATCTGAAAGTCGCAGATCCGTTGACTAAACCTCTTCCTCGAGCAAAACATGATCAACATGAGAACTCTATGGGTGTTCGATTCATCACAATGTAGCTAGATTATTGACTCTAGTGCAAGTGGGAGACTCTTGGAAATATGCCCTAGAGGCAATAATAAAGTGGTTATGATAATATTTGCTTGTTCATGATAATTGTCTATTATTCATGCTATAAGTGTGTTATCCGGAAATCATAATACATGTGTGAATACATAGACCACAACATGTCCCTAGTGAGCCTCTAGTTGACTAGCTCGTTGATCAACAGATGGTCATGGTTTCCTGACTATGGACATTGGATGTCATTGATAACAGGATCACATCATTAGGAGAATGATGTGATGGACAAGACCCAATCTTAAGCATAGCACAAGATCGTGTAGTTCGTTTGCTGGAGCTTTTCCAATGTCTAGTATCATTTCCTTAGACCATGAGATCGTGTAACTCCTAGATGCCGTAGGAGTGCTTTGGGTGTACCAAACATCACAACGTAACTGGGTGACTATAAAGGTATACTACAGGTATCCCCGAAAGTATCTGTTGGGTTGACACGGATCGAGAATGGGATTTGTCACTCCGTATGACGGAGAGGTATCTCTGGGCCCACTCGGTAATGCATCATCATAATGAGCTCAATGTGACCAAGTGTTTGGTCACAGGATCATGCATTACGGTACGAGTAAAGTGACTTGCCGGTAACGAGTTTCAACGAGGTATTGGGATACCGACGATCGAATCTCGAGCAAGTAACATACCGATTGACAAAGGGAATTGTATACGGGATTACTTGAATCCTCGACATCGTGGTTCATCCGATGAGATAATGGAGGAGCATGTGGGAGCCAACATGGGTATCTAGATCCCGCTGTCGGTTATTGACTAGAGAGTCACCTCGGTCATGTCTGCGTGTCTCCCGAATCCGTAGGGTCTACACACTTAAGGTTCGGTGACGCTAGGGTTGTAGAGATATTAGTATGCGGTAACCCGAAAGTTGTTCGGAGTCCCGGATGAGATCCTGGACGTCACGAGGAGTTCCGAAATGGTCCGGAGGTAAAGATTTATATATGGGAAGTCCTGTTTCGGCTATCGGGAAAGTTTTGGGGGTCATCGATATTGTACCGGGACCACCAGAAGGGTCCCGGGGGTCCACTGGGCTGAAGTGGGAGGGGAACCAGCCCCTGGTGGGCTGGTGTGCCCCCTTGGGCCTCCCCCTACGCCTAGGGTTGGAAACCCTACGAGTGGGGGGCGCCCCACTTGGCTTGGGGGGCAAGTTCCCCCCTTGGTCGCCGCCCCCCTTGGAGATGGGATCTTCTAAGGCCGGCGTCCCCCCTAGGGGCCATATATATATTGGGGGGGAGGGAGGCCAGCTGCACCCAAGTTGCTGGCGCCTCCCTCTCCTCTCGTAACACCTCTCCCTCTCGTTGGAGCTTGGCGAAGCCCTGCCGAGATCACCGCTGCTTCCACCACCACGCCGTCGTGCTGCTGGATCTCCATCAACCTCTCCTTCCCCTTGCTGGATCAAGAAGTAGGAGATGTCTTCCCCAAACCGTACGTGTGTTGAACGCGGAGGTGTCGTCCGTTCGGCGCTCGGTCATCGGTGATTTGGATCACGACGAGTACGACTCCCTCAACTCCGTTCTCTTGAATGCTTCCGCTCGCGATCTATAAGGGTATGTAGATGCACTCCTCTCTCTTATTGCTAGATGACTCGATAGATTGATCTTGGTGAAGCGTAGAAATTTTTTATTTTCTGCAACGTTCCCCTACAGTCGCTCCATGGGGGTGTGGGATGGAGCACCATCAGCGTCGGGAGGTCGAGTTAAGGAGATGGTTCGATGCATGAGTTTACAACATCTTTGGTGGCGCCGAGTAGGGCTCGGCTTCGTTCAAGGAGTCGGTGAGGATGTTGCAGTTCCGGTGGAGCAGGTTAAGGAGGCGCTGTGGGGATGGAGCAGTCGCGATAGACGAGGCGATCGTCGGAGCAGCTCCTTGGAGGTGGAGGGCGGGGCGACTGAACCAGCGGGACGACGAGATGGACGATGGATCCTCATCCGGGGAGGTGGATGAGGGACGTCGAGCTGTTGCGGTGGACGACGTCGTCCAGGAAGAAGCTCCGGCTGGGCAGTGGTGAGGTGGCGAACGGAGGAGGGTGGTGTTTCGTGGCTGGAGCGGATTGGTTATGATTGTCTGGGATTTCGAATGGCGAAAAGGAGGCGATGGGAGGGGGAACCATGACTTAGCGACGCGCTTTTCCAAAATGTAGGGTGTGTTACAAAAGTACCCAACCGATTTGAACTAGTGGCCCTTTTGGCTCAGGGTTAGAAGGGGGATTTCGCATGTTGGGATTTGGTAGCTGGAGGGAGTTTTTGCACGCATTGTAATTTTGGGATAGCAAGGCGCTGGTTGTGAAATTTCAGGAGCATGATATCTGAATTTTCGGGATAAAAGGCGCGGGTTGAATTTTAGGGACAAGCCTAACGTGTAATATTTTACTTGTACGTACCAAATCAATTCGCACTTCCCTTAACGAAAAAAATGAAAAATAAAACTATTCACATCACACAAAGAGAGAGTGTTGTCCCGTTTTACTATACAAATGCTACTCAAAGCAGAGTATGAATCCATGTTATGTCTAATTAAATTTTTTCGCTGGCTGTATAATGCATGTAACCAACTCATACCAACATTTTAGTGCATTCCAAATGTCTATACTATGACTGCAATTAGAACTGAATTTGAATTCGTTAATCTATTTCAATAAGAATCTACAATCATGATTGTTGCCAACTTCAACCATCATTCGTGTATTACCTTAACAACACACCACATGATTACTACAGAGATAGATATGAACTATGTGTACTATATGAAATTGAATTCAATTTTTTGAATACACTTGATGTTTATTCCAAATAATAGTACATTTGCTGTACTAATTATATATTCATAATCTAAACCATGTTCCATATGTACACCGTGTTTATCACACAAAGTATATGTAATAGCCTGGATTTCTGCCATTTTTCTTTTTCCTTTGATTTTCTTGGATTTCTGATTTGATTTGCTTTTCTGTGGCTATGTGGTTCTGAAACTTGGGAAGATCATGTCTTCCTAGGTTTTACAGTGGCTTGTCACCCTCATCATCATCCCAAGATCATTTAATTTCAATCCTTGACCAAACCATATATTCTTTTTATTGGGAATATTCCTTTTCTGATAAAGTAATAACCCTTTAAACCCTAGGTTGTGAAGCAACCTATATTTCTGTCACTCCCAAAATTCCCAAATAACACTCATAACTTTTTTTGGGTCATATCTTCCTCAAATATGGAAAAATATTTCATTGGCCATGTTTCCCATCATGCTCAATTAATTGCTTTTCTGTTCTGTCCTGAATGGCAGTTTGCGAAGCAAGTGCCATTTATCTTTGCCTAATTCAACCCGAATTTATTGGACATCTTTACCTGTCCAAATAACTGCCTCTTGCCAAAATGCAACTCAATTTTCCTAGTAAATATTCCTGAGCAAATTTTCAAAGTTCCTATCTGAGGGAAGTGGTTGTGAAGGAAGTACAAGCTAGGCATATTAAAATGAGTTGAAATTTTGCAAGGTCCTTCATATGATCAAATCATCACTCTCAACCAAATTTGAGCTCATGTAACACATCTATGTGAGCCCAGCTTCAAATCTTAGTTTCTGGTCAGATTTTCAGTTTGTGAAGCAACTATATTTTATATTGCTTCATTTAAGCTGAAAATTTTCCAGGGCATTCTACCATCCATATAAACTCCTTTCACCAAAATTTGGCTCAATCTATTACACCATTTGCCCTGTGCAATTTCCAAGTTTCTGTCCAGAGCAAAGCTATATGAAGCAAGTGCTATTTTGGTTCATCCAAATGGCCTAAAACTTTTCGAGCATCTTCGTATCTTCAAATCATTGGGCCATGACCAAATTCAGCTCAATCCCAATCGATATGTGAGTGCTAATTCATGTTTTGTATTTCTGTCCAGTCTGGTTGTTTCTATAGTAACCACTAGCTAAACTCCCCTTCTTGAGATGAAACTTTGCCATCTTAATCAACTTAGTGTGTGATCATCACCAGACAAATTATTTACCACGTTACCAAGCTGGTGTCACCACAACAAGTTACAAGCACCTTCCTGTTGATTTACTTTGGAGCTAAGTGCAAATCTCTTCTTTGCCCTTGGACCGATTTATTTCCTCATTTTGAGCAAGGGCACGACGGTCTATCTACTAGACATGGTCCGTCCGGCCAAAACGAGTCGTTTGCTCTAGTGCGTGTGGTGATCATGCTTATGTCATTCCTAATTGCGTGCTCTGGAGTCTTCCCGCCCCTGTTCTCGTCTCCTCCCTCCTCGTCTCGACGTCCAAGCATGTCGTGGAGCTTCCCCGTGATCGAATGCATCTCACTGTGTCGCTTCCTCGTCGTGGTTCGCCTTAAATGCACCGCTTGAATAGTGCTCGTGCCATGCCCAGCCTCTGTCCACCGTTAGAGCACTGGACAAGCTCGCTAGCGTTGCTCTAGAGCCCTCCCCTCGGCTATATAAGCGTGCCCCGAGCCCTCCCCCAACTCAGTCACTCCTCCCCCGCCTCTTTGGCCACCGGAGCAGCTCTCCCACGCCGTTTCTTCCTCGAATCACTGTGACCTCGCCGGAGTTGGTCTCGGTTCCGACCACCACAGCGGTCCCCTCCTCCTCCCGAGCTGTCCACCAGAGCCTCCTCATCCTCGTGGTACGCCCCACCACAGTGCCCCTCGCCGGAGTCCACCCTGGACGCGTGCCCCATGCACGGCCGTCGCCTCCGTCTCTCGGCCGTCTCTTTGTCTGGTCGACCCGAGCATCCTCGCTCCTCTCCACCACCTCCAGCGTCCTCCTGTCATCCCCGCGAGCCTCCCGGACCCCTGATCCCTCGCCGGAGTGCCCTGCTCCGACGAGCACCTCCTCCATCGGCCGCCCCTGCTCCACTCGGATCCCCCTCTGCCAGCACCCTCCACTCCTCCCCAGCAGTCGCCGTTCCTCCGAATGGGTGTGGCGCAGCCCTGCGGTCCCGCCGGTGCCCTCGGCCGGGCCAAGGATCGCCTAAGCTGGCCGGCACCTTGGCCGTTTCCCTCCTCTGCTTCCGTTCTGTTCTACTCGGGAACGAACAAGAGCGAGGGGAGGAGGAAGATGATGCCTTGCCAGCTGGCCAGGCGCCCCCCCTCTCCAATGGACCCCACCCGTAAGTGAGCCACCACTGTATCCACTCGGATAAGTGGAAACGTTTACTCAGCTCTGAAAACGTATTTCTTTTCTTCTCTGGGCCGAATGCGTTTTCTCTTCTGGAAAATGTATTCTCTTCTACTGCGGCCAAGAATGCGCTTTCTCTGCTCAGAAAGCGTATTTTCTAATATTCGCCTCTGCCTTATCCACTCAGGGACACGTTGGTGATGAAAATATTCATAGATTTATCCCTGATCTTCGACACCTCATAACTCCGCAACCGTATGTGGGGACCCCGACTCATAAGTCGTGATCACTGAATGCACGTGTACAGAGATCCCAGAGATCAATGCTCACTGAACACACAGAAGCTGAATAACAAGAGTCTTACATCCATACATACCGTGTTACACAAGTAGGACCATTACGGTCAAGTCTTGAGTATAACATTGCAGCAGAAATCTTCGTCGGTTACTTGGACACATGCCATCTGCCTTAACCCTACATGCATTCTGACTGGGAAGCATCCTAGCTCGCATGTTCGTCACCGAAGTATTCTTCATCATATCCTGTTCTTTCATGCCTGGCCAATAAAATAACTAGTGGCAAGCCAATGAGTACTTTGAATGTACTCGCAAGCAACCCATGTTTTGGTTCAAGATACAACAATGCATGATATAGGTATTTTTTTGCAGAAAGCTAGTTTTGAGTGCAATGACATGTTCAACAACTTTTGAGACGTGTATCAGGAGAATTCAAGTAACCATGAGGACAGGTTACAGATATCTACATAAATAGAGTGAGCATCAACCCAACTCAATCATGTCAAGTCCTTTGTCTTGACCCAAGTAGTTCTTCCCACTTATCCAAACACATACCCTGGTTTGTAAACATGTGGACGTAGCCCAAGAGCGGTTACCCAACTATCCTTGACCGTGGACACGGCTATTCGAATAGTTATACAATCTGCAGAGGTTGCACACTTTACCCACAAGATCCGGGGAACTTCCGTGTCAGCTACGACCCGCGGTACCTCAAGTACCCGGGGTAAGCACCCGATCACTATCTTTCCCTAGACGATACTAACAAGGAGTCCACTCGTTGTTCCGTATCCTCACGATGTACATCATACGAGACTCACTCGAGATCGTAACATCTGAGAGGGGACACAACGGTGTATCCGGTGCCCTGTGAAAACAGTCATGGCCGCCCTACCTGGCACGACCCCGTCCCGAGAGAGAGCACCAACTCTCCCCCGTCACTAGTAATGCGGGCTCCAAGCTAGTATCGGCCTAGGTAATCAATAATGCCCTTTCCCATACAAGGGTAGAGTGGTTGCGCATGTAAGGTTGGAATAACGGTCGCAACTTAAACCAATCTGTTTTGAAACCAACACACACTTGCCTGAGTACACAACTTCGTCATCAAGTGGTTACCCAACTCATCATCTCCTTCGGGAATAAGTGGCACCCGACAGGGTTTTCGAAAAGTCTTTTGAAAGTACTCTGCCTACTTCACCATGCATATACCCATCCCATATGTGTAGCAGCTACCATAGCATCCTATCTACTCCCACCGGCATAACCCTCATAAGGAGGTAGGGTCATGCATAATGCAAGTATCAACAAGGAAGTAATAGAGGCAACCCATCAAGGTGGTTACCACCTCATCATGATTCCGTTGCAACAACAATATGGTGATATATGACATGCATAAAAAGGGTTTCATAGACATGGTCAAAGGGCTGCTTGCCTGGTTTCATCAGAGTTTTGAATTATTCTGGTCCTTCTCCAAGTACTCCGTCTACTTCGTCGACTAACGTCGAAAACAAACACAATAAGCAACACAACAAGGCAGAAAATAAAATTACTCTAAAAATATTAATTTGACTTTTCTAGGACATCTCTGGTTATATGAAAAATAACCAGAGTGGTTTCATTGGAATTGGGTCAGTTGATATTTCTAAACATTCTGATATGATGGAATCAAGGGGTTTATGGATTTGCAAGAAGTGTACAGAAATATATTTTTGAAAAATGAGCAAAGGCACCCATTTAACAAATCATGGTTTTAGAAGCATCTAGGAGTTGGTTTCACTGGATTTGGAGTTCAAATTAATTTCCTATGAATTTTCAAAGTTGACAAATATGAAGAAATGGCTGATTATTTTTTGTGGTACAGAAAGTATTAAGATGAATGTTCATAAACTAAGTTATGAACTTATAAGCATCTCATGGCATTTGGATCAAATCTGAGCCCTCTGTGATTTTCTAAAGTTTATGACAGAAATGGAAAACTAAGATTTCATAAACATTTGTGAAGGAAATGTTTCTAGAAAAATGTGCAAATTGCACCCTATGATAGAGAATGAATTTATGAACTAGTAGAAATTTGAATCATCAAATTTGGGCATGAAATGAATGAACTATGGATTTTAGAAACTCACTGGAAAAGAATAAAAAGAAATATAAGGCATTACCCTTATCCTACGCACCGGCGAGAGATAGCCGTGGGCTGGCCCAGCTGCTCGGCCGCGCGGGCGACAGGGGCAACGTCAAAGGCGTACCGTGGTAAAACGCCTTCCCACATGGGAGGCAACCCCGAGCTGGACCCGTGTCCCCTTGCCAGCATGGCCCGGTGGGTGGAGCCATCGACGAGCGGGGCCCGCCCGCAGGTCATCGTCTTCGTCTTCCTCCCGTGCGCCCTCCTGGCCCCGGAAGCAGAGAGCCCCGACGGCGACTGCCGGCGCTACGGAGCACCTCCGGCGACGCTCTGGCTATGGATGAGCTCGGCATCGAGCGCCGCATCCACTGGTGTATGCCACGGCTGCCGGGGATGGTCAAGACGACGGTGGCTTGGACGTCGGCGGACGGTGGCTTCGGGCGAGGTTGGCCACGGTGCTACGGTGCACCCTCGGACGAGGGAAAAAGCATGGGAGCTCCGCCTTGCTCAGGTGAGCCTGCTGGTCGAGAGAGGAGGGGGAGAAGGGCTCGGGCTTGGCTAAATTTAGGGGGAGGCGACGGCGGTCATGGCGGCCATGAGAAGTGGGGAGCGGCTCTCGAGGTAAAGTGAGAGGTCCGGGAGAGAGCTAGGAGGGCGGTGAGTCGTATTGTGAGCCCGAAGAGGGGCCGGGAAGGCCAGATGAGGTGTGAGCGAAGATGTGCTGCGGACCGTGTCCATGGTCTCGAGCTGGGCAACACCAGGGCCATATTGGCGCCCCTGGTCGTGTGTGGGGCACTCGTGGGCGTGGACCAGGTCGAGGGAGGAGGAAAGGGGAAGCGGGGTGTGCTCCAGGAGGGTCCTGAGCTCATGCGCCCATTGTCCAAGCCGGGCGGCGTTGGGCACGGGTAGTAGGGGGTGAGAGAGAGGGGAGAGGAGGGGGCCTACACGGCTGTCGTGTTGCGGACATCGAGGACCTCAACTGGCGCGAGGGGGAGGCCCGAGGCGGTCGGGGGACGCGGTGTCAACGGTCGGGAGCACGGTAGCATGCTCCAGAGCGCGTCTTTGGCCGGCGTCCGCGGCTTTTCATGCGCACCAGCGCGTCCACTTGTGTCTGGAAGCTGCAGGGGAGAGTAAACAATGGGAAAGTGGCATTGGATGCTCTGGAACTTGCCAGGAGTGGGAGAGAGATGAGAAAGGGAGGGGAAGGTGGCTGTCCAAAGAGGAAAATTGGGTCTCTGCCCCCCTTAATCATTGCTCCTTGGGCAGCCAAGCATGCAGGAGGTAGAGGAGGAGCAGATGAGGCTGTGGGAAAAAGTTGAGCTCATGGAGATTAGTGCAAATGGCCAAAACATGAGTTTTGAAATTCTTCCAGAAGGTGTTTGATGCTAATTTTGTCAAGCAAATGGATTCCACTTGACATGAGAATTAACAGGGTGAAATGTAACATATAATTAGGGTGTTCCACCAAATTTGAGCTCATTTGGGCAAAGTGGCCAATGTAACTTTGGTAAACCCTAGAAATTAGCAGAAATGGCTTTACCAAGATTTAGTCATGCAAATCAATTCTCCTTGATGCACCACTTGGTGTAGTGTCATCATTTGAGGATTTGAACATGTCCACAAAAATTCAGATCTAAAGGACACACTTGGCAATGTAGAGTTGTTCAAACTTGAATCTGGACAGAGATTGTTTTGGCGCACTTTTGTGAACCAAAATAGTTTGGTTTGAGCTGAAACTTTGCAATGTCATCATATTATGCATATGTGACTTGCTATAATTTTCCTGGATTTATTGGAAGTTATTTCTTGTAGAAATATTTCAAATCCTTGAAATGGGTAGAAATGGTTTTGGAGGGTTTTGTCCAATATTTTGATCATGACCATATGTTGAGACTCATATATATGGAAAATATATGTCCATTGAGTCTCCTAATTTTTCTCAAATATTTTTCAAGCTTTAAAGTAATTTTAACCTATTAAAGACCATTTCTGGCCTTAAGAAAAAGCCTTTAAATAAAATAGGAAAATAACTTTTAAAATTATATTTTTGTGGTTTCTGGGTGTCCTATATCTAATAGGGGTCAAATATATTTTGGAAAGATTTTTTACTGCCCTGAATTAAGTACTTGCAGTACAAACCTCAATTCAGGGGTTTTTGGAAAACTAATTTTTGAAAATACTATTTGGCCAAATTATTTTTGTAAGAAATTATTTTTATGTCCTATACACATGGCATGATCATTGGTTCGAGATTTTGGAGCAAGGAGATGAAGTATATGAGTTGGAGGATTTATTTGATTTTTAGAGCACTTGCAAACAACAAACAAAAATCCAATCAAGGAAATGTCCAAAACACTCAAAAGTTTTTGTCAAACCACATTTTATCATGATTTATTAGCTTAAGTGTTGTGGCATGGAAATTAGGGTGTGACACCGTAACTCCGATTGATGTGAAACCAATGCTCACTTCTTCGTCTCGTCGAGATCTTTCTTTTGGTACCATAAAGTGTTGCCACGGTGAAAATGGTCATTACGCCCTTGCCTCTAATCAGCCCCCTCCGAGAGAGAACCGTCCGGCGTTTCGTTTCGCGACTTCACTGCACTCCTTCCCGGAGTTTCCGTGACCCCCAAGAAAGCCACAACAACCACTTGGATGATAGTCATGAAGTAGCCATGGTTTTCAACTTGAATATTTAATAAATGTTTGGTTGTTTTGATACAGTTATCGTTGTTTCGGTGAAGCTTATGGATCTGTGTTCACTTTCATGATATGATCTTCTGCAGCTTGTTAGCTTGCACTTATTACTAGTATTATTGTTATATGTCATGCTTGATAGTAGTCGCAGTGTGTTCTTTTGGATGCATGTTTATGAGCTATTATCTAGTGTCCTGCTATGCATGTTACTTTGTATCCTGCTGGGTATATGCTTACTTGGTAGTATTCTGATGTGTTCTTGCATGCTATTTATTTATGATGCTAGTGGTCATGATATGCTCATGTGTAACGTTATTCCCGTCAGCTTACCATGATCATTTGGCTAATGTTTCATTATGGTTATGCTCGGTGAATATGTTGCACCTTGTCGGTGTCAAAACCGGCGGATCTCGGGTAGGGGGTCCCGAACTGTGCGTCTAGGCCGGATGGTAACAGGAGACAAGGGACACGAAGTTTACCCAGGTTCGGGCCCTCTTGATGGAGGTAAAACCCTACTCCTGCTTGATTAATATTGATGATATGGGTAGTACAAGAGTAGATCTACCATGAGATCAAGGAGGCTAAACCCTAGAAGCTAGCCTATGGTATGATTGTTGTATGATGAAGTTGTCCTACGGACTAGAACCCTCCGGTTTATATAGACACCGGATAGGGTTAGGGTTACACAAAGTCGGTTACAATGGTAGGAGATCTTGAATATCCGCATCGCCAAGCTTGCCTTCCACGCCAAGGAAAGTCCCGTCCGGACACGGGACGAATTCTTCAATCTTGTATCTTCATAGTCCAGGAGTCCGGCTGAAGGTATTGTCCGGCCATTTGAACACCCCCTAATCCAGGACTCCCTCAGTACACCTTGAACCAGGCTTCAATGATGACGAGTCCTGCGGGCAGATTGTCTTCGGCATTGCAAGGTGGGTTCCTCCTCCTAGTTCTTCAAAAATGATTTGTAAACACCAAGAGTAGTGTCCGGCTCTGCAAAATAAGTTTCCACATATTGCCATAGAGAGAATGATATTAACACAAATCAAATCCGCTGACGTATTCCGCAGCGTGTCATCACACTACGGCCAAGTCTTTTACTCGAATCGTTTTTGCTTCTCCACCTCAGCACGTTCTGCGAGGCGGTTTCCTTGGCACGTCTTGTCAGAGCGGAGATCGTGTCCCCCATTTACGGGATTCTCATCAATACAGACGTGGGTAACCCAACCGCGCCATTTATCACGGCGCTTGGGAGGCAAGCGAGTTTTACTAGGCTGGTGGGGACGCATAACCGCATCTGCCCATATAAGGGGATAAGGATCCACCTTTTTTACCTACGCCTTCTTCCTCCTTTGCCTATCCATCTTCTGCGCACCCGAGCTCCAGCGCCCAAGCCCGCACTTCCCACCTCAACCTTCTCCAGCAATGTCCGGAGCGGGAAGCAAGTGGATGGTCTCCTCCGTCACGAAGGGCCATGTCAAAAAGCTGAGGAAGGCCGGATACTTGTCCAAAGACATCGCGCACCGGCTTCCCAAGGAGGGGCAGCTTCTCCCCACCCCAAGGCCCCACGAGAGGGTAGTTTTCCTTCCCCACTTCCTCCGCGGACTGGGTTTTCCACTCCACCCATTTGTCCGGGGGCTCATGTTCTACTACGGCCTGGATTTCCATGATCTGGCCCCGAGCTTCGTCCTCAATATCTCGGTGTTTATCGTCGTGTGCGAGGCTTTCCTCCGCATCCGCCCCCATTTCGGCAGAGCTTCCTACTGGCTCAAGACCTTCAACGTCAAGCCCAAGGTGGTGCGCGGCAGCCAGGCAGAGTGCGCGACAGCCAGGCGGAGTGCGGCGGAGTGCAGCAAGATGGCCAATGTTCTATGGCTCGAGGGCTACTTTGTGGAGACCCTAAAGGGGTGGCAATCCGGGTGGTTTTACATCACTGAGCCACGCGATCCTAAATGGATCGCAGCCCCTGAGTTCCGATCCGGACCCCCCACGCGGCTTATGTCCTGGAAAGAGACGGGCCTGTCGTGGGGTGACGAAAAAGAGGTGACCGGACTGCAAACATGCATCCAGTCCCTGGTGAACAAGACGATCAAGCTTGTCAATGTAGTCCAGGTTATGCTCGTCCACCGGATCCTCCCGTGTCAACAACGGGACTTTAATCTGTGGGAGTTCGACCCGGCGCAGCACCGAACCCTCAACAAGCTCTTCGACACGATGTATGAAGACGTCTGGAAGGTGCTAACCAAGGGCGTCGAGGCTCCCGCATCCGCTTCCGAGGACCGCGGATATAGCTCGCAGCGTAACGCTAGCGAGGTAAGCCACTCTCACCTTTTACAGGATGTTAAGTTTTTTCATAGTTTGAATCTATGCGGGATCTAAACTCCCTCACCTTTGACAGGCATGGCAGGTGAAGTCCGGACCGATTAGCTGTCCGGCTCCCTTGCCCGAAGACCCAGCCCCTGCTCACCTAGCGAAGCTGCTGGCTCCGGCGCCTTATGTGGTGCCGGAGAAGAAGGCCACGGGGACTCGAAAGAGTGCCCGTAACATGGTGGTGTCGGACTCGTCATCCGACGAGTCCGAGACGCTCTCCTCCCGTGAGAACAAGGAGGAGGAAGAAGAAACCTCTCCCCCTCCAGCGGGGGGAGGAAATAAAAGGATGGCCGCCCCAACGGGGGAGGCCGAAGGGTCCAAGAGGAGGAAGACCCCTCCGCCGGACTACTTCCCCAACACCGACGAGGGCGACGAGTGGCCGAACAGGGCCAAGCGTCCGGTGAAATCGTAAGTATTCGGATACCAGAGTAACTCATGATATTCCTTTGTCGCACAGCTTTCCCTAATGTCGAACATAATTATGCAGCCCGCCCCGGGCCAGACTCGACGAGTCGTCGAGCGGCTCCCTAGCTTCGTCAGACATGAACTCAGTTCCGCCCACTGTCTCCCCTCGCACTGCGGACGACGCCGAAGTGGCGTCGCGACAAGTTCCGTGGCAGGAGGAGGTGGTCCTGGAGGATCCGCAAGGCGACCTCCCGGACTCCAGGAGTAAAGGGGACAAAACCCCCCAGGGCTCCAAGTCTGGCTTTGAGCCGGACACCGCGCCGGAATCTTCAACGGTTCCGGAACACGGCAGGCGAACTCCTGTCAAGAGGAGAAAGCCTAATGAACCGGCGTCCTCCGTCCAACCGGAGGCGCCGGGGAATCTACTGGAGGTGCTTAAGGGTGCCTCCATCGACGAGGAGCACCGTACTATCATGAGTACGGTGATCCAGAAGGTTCAGTCCGCCAAGAGCGGATTGACCGAAGCTTGCGCTAGCCTTCTAACAGGCTTCAAGGTAAGTAAAAATATGTGAAAATAGTACCGCATAGACAGTAGCCCCTGATGCTCTGTTTGGCGTTCGGAAAGAAAAGATGGATAGAGGATCTATTAATTTTCGCAGGAGCCTAACAAAAAAGGTTCAATATGCGTATGTAGGCTTCGCTGCTAGCCACCACCGCACTGACTGCGGAGGTGGGTGCCCTGAAGCAGGGCCTCGAGCGGACCGAGCAAGAGCTCGGCCTTGCCAAGCGGCAGGTCGAGGAGAAAGAAGGTAAGAGATACCTTACAGAGAAAGTGCCTATAAAAATACGCGATTGCCAAAAATAACAGGATTGTACTGCTTATTGTAGGGGCCACGACTGAGGTGGCAACCCTCAAGCAAGCGCTGTCCGAGGCCGAGAAGAGAGAGGCCACGGAGCGCACCGAGCGAGAGAAATTTGAGGCGCAGGTCCGCGAGGCGCAGCAAGAGCTTCAGGCTCTCATGAAAAAACATGAGACCTTGGAGCTTGACTCTAGAACGCGAGCGTCCGAGCTCGCCGCGGCCGTCAAGACTGCCGAGTCTGCCAAGGCCGAAGCCCAGAAGGCCCTCCAAGAGTTGGAGGAGATGAAAAAGATAGCGGCGGGTAAGGCATTCTTTATGCAAAGCAGAAATATAAAAGTAAACTACTTGTTACTTACCCGAGTCCGGAGCTCTCCACGGGCATTCTCAGATCTTCCCCGCAGCGTATCCGATGCCGCCGCATTATACCGATCTGAAGAGGGCAGCTCGACGGAAAAGGTGTTCTGGTCTCAGTATGCTGAGGCCGGACACCCTGTGCCCTTGAGCGACCAGCTGAAGCAGCTGGTCGAGCTCCGCAAGGCGGCCGAACAGGCCATGAAGGGCTTCATAGTTTGGCTGTGGCCTGGAGAGGCCCTGCCTGGGAGCTACTTCGGTCTGGTGCGGCGGCTGGTAGAGGCCTGTCCAAGGCTCGAGGTCATCAAGCGCTCTGTCCGCATCGAAGGTGCCCGTAGGGCCCTTGCCCGTGCAAAGGTGCACTGGGGTAAGCTGGACGGTGAGAAGCTTGTAAAGGACGGGCCGCCATCGGGGAAGGAGCATCTCAAGCCCGAGAACTATTACAAGGATGTTCTTGCGGGTGCCCGCCTTGTGGCGGATGAATGTACGAAGGATGTAATTTTTGAATGAACTCGCTTGTTTTTATCCTGTGCGCTGAAAACTTGTTCTTATGCTCTAAGCAATGCTTGTTGAATTTAAAATATTATTTTCTGTGCGGCCGTCTATCAAAAAATTGAGAGATGGCCAGTCGTCAGCTTCCGCCCCCATGCCACTAGTGCTGAGGTGTTCGGGATAAACCTGAGCGCTCTTTTTCCCATGTTAGGGTCCTTCGAGGGAGGCGCTCAGCACAACGAACCAGGCAATCGGACTATAATGCTTGAACACTCTCACTTAGCCATAGAACTTTATAATTTTAAATTTTGGCGAAGCCGCTAGTTCGGAAGACTGTGTTCGGGGCGCTATCCACGCCTTGGCCGGACAAAGCCGGCTCCTCGCTCGAAGCGGCATAAGTCTTTAGGGACTCGAAAAACCTCTCGAACAGCGACCGGTCTCTCGCCTCATCATGACAGTCAGTTTTAGCTTTCTCCATTGAGGTGCTCAGCCCAGCTCAACTGGGGCAGAATCGCAGTGGTTCTCCTAGTGCTACCTTAGCCAATATAGCGGAACGTAAGGCACCAAAACATAGGAGCCGGGCAAACCCAACTATTGACCCAAATCATGATTCGGAGCCGATGCATATAGTGCTATAAGTTCGGGGTGCCGCACTTATGAAGTGTTCGGACTTCTTACACCACATTAAGGGGTACTGAAGCCCCTGGTGTATTTGTCATACCACAGTGTACGGGTGCCACATGTCATTAATGAACATATAGAAAAAGGATAATGCAAAAAATAGACAAAAAGCGATGCATTTTTTATAAAGAGGCTGCTATCAATTCAGAACGATACAAATAGTGCGATAAGCAAAAGATATTGGACTATTCAACATGTCCTGGCCAGGGGTAGGCCGTGGAATTGTATTCAAAACAGGTATACTTCTCGTAACAGAGACCACCTGGGAGTTCCATAGTGCGGCATGGCTTGTATGCTTGCCTGGATCTTGCATCGTTCATGCGGCAGTTGAATTGCCGAACATGTCGTCCAAAGTATGGAGTCCTGAAAGTAAGAAAAAAAGAATTCGGCACCCCTAGTATGTTTTAGGCCGTATTTTGGGCTTGCCATTATTGTGCCCCTTCCCCTGCGCCCATGGTATTTCAAGAGCGTAGTTATGTACGCGAGGCACTGGTTTCGCTATGTCGCGAGGGCTGGGGTTGGGGCCGCATTGCTACGCCTGCTCAGAACGTGCCAGGCAGTCTTGTTGTAGGTTACTCCGGGCGCGCTTGGCAGTGTCTGGCTTTTTAACGGCCGGACTGGAGAATTGCCTAAAAAGGCTGCTTTGTACTTCTGCTGCAAGGGCCGCCGTGTGTTCCTCCGTTCGGAGGGAGCGCTCGGTGTTTCCGTTGACCGTAATTACTCCTCGAGGGCATGGCATCATGAGCTTGAGATATGCGTAGTGCGGCACCGCATTGAACTTTGCAAATGCGGTTCGCCCGAGCAGGGCGTGATAGCCACTGCAAAACGGGACTATATCGAAGATTAACTCTTCACTTCGGAAATTATCCGGAGATCCGAAGACCACTTCAAGTGTTACTGAGCCTGTGCAGCTAGCCTCTACACCTGGTATAACGCCTTTAAAGGTCGTTTTTGTGGGCTTGATCCTTGAGGGATTGATGCCCATTCTCCGCACTATATCCTGGTAAAGCAGGTTCAAGCTGCTGCCGCCGTCCATGAGGACTCTTGTGAGATGAAATCCGTCGATAATTGGGTCAAGAACCTATGCGGCAAACCCGCCATGACGGATGCTAGTGGGATGGTCCCTTCGATGAAAGGTGATCAGGCAGGAGGACCATGGGTTGAACTTTGGAGCGACTGGCTCCAGCGCGTATACGTCTCGTAGCGCACGCTTCCGCTCTCTCTTGGGAATGTGGGTTGCGTATATCATGTTCACCGTCCGCACTTTTGGGGGAAAACCCTTCTGTCCACTGCTGTTCGGCGGCCTGGGCTCCTCCTCGTCATCGCTGTGCAGCCCCTTGTCTCTGTTTTCGGCTCTTTACTTGCCTGCCTGCTTGAACACCCAACAATCCCTGTTGGTGTGATTTGCTGGCCTTTCGGGGGTGCCATTTATCTGGCACAAGCGGTCGAGTATTCGGTCCAAACTGGACGGGCCCTGAGTATTCTTTTTGAATGGTTCCGCTGACCGGATTTATAGCCTCTGAATCCGGCATTTACTGCCGTATCCTCGTTGCTGTCGCTGTTAACACGGCGCTTTTGCTTGTTCCGACGTGTCCTGCCACTTTTGTCCTTGGTATCCGAATTACCAGGGTTCTTCGTTAAGTTGTTGCTGTGAGCAAGCCAGCTATCTTCTCCCGCGCAAAAGCGGGTCATGAGTGTCGTGAGGGCTGCCATAGATTTCGGCTTTTCCTGTCCCAGTTGCCGGGCAAGCCACTCATCGTGGATATTATGCTTGAAGGCTGCTAGGGCCTCAGCGTCCGAACAGTCGACTATCTGGTTTTTCTTTGTTAGGAACCGTGTCCAGAATTGCCTGGCCGATTCCTATGGCTACTGAATTATGTGGCTTAGGTCATCGGCATCCGGTGGTCGCACATAAGTGCCCTGGAAGTTGTCGAGGAATGCGGCTTCCAGGTCCTCCCAAGAATCGATTGAGTCTGCTGGCAAGCTGTTGAGCCAATGCCGGGCTGGTCCCTTAAGTTTGAGTGGGAGGTATTTGATGGCATGTAGATCATCACCGCGGGCCATGTGGATATGAAGGAGATAATCCTCGATCCATACCGCAGGATCTGTTGTGCCATCGTATGATTCGATGTTTAAGAGTTTGAAGCCCTCAGGGATTTTATGATCCATTACTTCATCTGTGAAGCATAGTGGGTGTGCGGCGCCTCTATACTGGGCTATATCGCGGCGCAGCTCGGAGGAGCTTTGTCCATTGTGTTCAGCCCGACTGGATTTATCGTATCCGGAGTGACGATCACCGTCATGTGCCGTGGGGTGCCCGCGCGATCTGTAGATCTACCTTGTTTGCCTTGCCTTGTCCTCTAGTATATCTCGCAGGTCCAGCGCATTTTCCCGTGCCTTAGCATGTTTTAGCGGCGTCGGGGCATGACTTGAGTGGAGGGCTTAGAGGCCTCTCTGTCGCGGCCACGAGGTGGCTGATCGGCCATGTCATGCGCTGGTGATGTAGGTGCTTCCTCCTCTAATCGGGGTAGCAACCTGCGCTTTGGGTAATGCTTGGAGGGGCGTTCGAGTTCATACTCTTCGGCCGCATGGACTTCAGTCCCTCTGTCAGCTAGCAAATCTTGATCAGCTCTAAGCTGTTGTTGCTTTTTCTTGAGGCTGCTTGCCGTGGCTAAAAGCCTGCGTTTGAAACGGATAGGTCTGATGGTACGACGAATTCGTCGTCGTCGAGGCTTGCCTCATCTTCGGAGGGAGGCATGTAGTTATCATCCTCAACCTCTCGGTCTGCCGCCCTCTCATGAGGGCTGGCTTCTCCATCTTCCTCTGCCGAATCATGCTGGAGGGGGTGTTCTTCGGCCCTATCTGGAGTAGTATTATCTCCGGTGCCGGAATCACCGTTTTTGCTTTGGAGGGATTTAGAACGGCGCCGCTGACGTCGGCGTTTAGGATGTTTCTTGGAAGTATCATCTCCCGCTTTTCCATCGCCATCTCCATCTTTTGGAGCGTCCACCATATATATGTCATACGACGAGGTGGCCTTCCAGCGCCCTACAGGTGCTGGTTCCTGTTCGTCTCCTGCATCGTCGTCCATACCATCGATGTCTTCGGAGTCGAAGTCGAGCATGTCTGTTAGTTCGTCGACAGTGGCTACGAAGTGGGTGGTGGGTGGTCTTTGAATTTCTTCGTCGTCCGTATCCCATCCTTGCTGACCATAGTCCAGCCAGGGCTCTCCCGATAAAGAGACAGACTTTAGTAAGTTTAGGATGTCGCTGAAGGGCGAGTGCTGAAAGATGTCCGCGGCGGTGAACTCCATTATCGGCGCCCAATCGGATTCGATCGGCAGGGGCGCGGGGGGTTTGGAGTCCGGAGGGGAATCCGGATCCTCGGAGTCACGGGTCATGCAGAGTGCGGGGCTGGTATCTGGCTCGATCGCTTTTGAGATTGCAGCTCCTGAGGTGGCGTCCAACCGCTCACCCTTTATCGGTGCCGCAGGTTCTGAATTAAGGGTCGGAACCGACGTGCGTGCGGGCTCTAGGGCACTGTTTGGCGGCAGAGCTCGATCATGCCCATCGAGACAGTGCGACACGCTTGGCTGTGGCTCGAATCCGTCGAAGATCAAGTCCACGCGGATGTCAGCCATGTAGTTTAAACTTCCAAACCTGACCTGATGGCCTGGGGCATAGCTTTCGATCTGCTCCAGGTGGCCAAACGAATCGGCCCGCAGTGCGAAGCCGCCGAAGATGAAGATCTGTCCGGGGAGAAAAGTCTCACCCTGGACCGCATCGTCGTTGATGATCAAAGGAGCCATCGGGCCTAAAAGTGACGACACAGAGGAACTCTCAATGAAAGCACCAATGTCGGTGTCAAAACCGGCGGATCTCGGGTAGGGGGTCCCGAACTGTGCGTCTAGGCCCGATGGTAACAGGAGACAAGGGACACGAAGTTTACCCAGGTTCGGGCCCTCTCGATGGAGGTAAAACCGTACTCCTGCTTGATTAATATTGATGATATGGGTAGTACAAGAGTAGATCTACCACGAGATCAAGGAGGCTAAACCCTACAAGCTAGCCTATGGTATGATTGTTGTATGATGAAGTTGTCCTACGGACTAGAACCCTCCGGTTTATATAGACACCGGATAGGGTTACGGTTACACAAAGTTGGTTACAATGGTAGGAGATCTTGAATATACGCATCGCCAAGCTTGCCTTCCACGCCAATGAAAGTCCCATCCGGACACGGGACGAAGTCTTCAATCTTGTATCTTCATAGTCCTGGAGTCCGGCTGAAGGTATTGTCCGGCCATCCGAACATCCCCTAATCCAGGACTCCCTCACACCTCCATGCTTATGTTGATTCATGTTCATGCATTGTTGTTGCATCATGTTATTTTAATATGGCTCAGCTTATTGCATTCAAGTTTAACCGGACTTAATTGAACTTGAACAACGGTCAGCTGAGTCACGGTGCCACCATATTGAGCTGACCAATGCAACCACACTTGCCTTATGGAAAGGTCCTAACTGGGTCTATTGTCGTGCCTCTAGCCGGTGCCTCCAACAAGGGAAGGTTCTGGGCACGCGCTACCCTGATCAGGTTGGCGGACATAGCCTTGTGTGCCTATAGTTGTTGTTAGGCCCCTTTTTGTCCCTGTTTGGGACCGTTTATGTTTTGCCACGACGGTGGCCGTTGGTGTCTTCGGTAGGCACGGGGCCACCCATTACTGAACCTTCAGGGGGTGTTGGTCGAATTGGCCGGCAGAGTGTCATGGCAGTAGGAAGGTTTTGTTGGAACGCCGTTGGTCCACCTGAATGGGAGTGCGAGGCCATGGGTTCCGTGGTGTGGGTACAGTGTGCTAACCTCTGCTAAGTGTGTATAAAATCTATCGATAGCCGTGCCCGCGAATAAGGGCCCAGTTCGTGTCGGTCACACTATGAGTCAACAGTAATAATAATAACAACTTGATTAATAACAACCCTGGTTCGATGATGAGATAAGTTGGTTCTGTGATTCGTGAATGATCACCGTTTGGTTACGAGGTAACCCGTTGAGCCTAGAGTGGTTCCATTTGTGATTCGTGAATGATCACCGTGGTATCGGGGATACCGAGTTGATGAATATTTGTGGTATTATGCGAGAGTCAAGGGTGAAGATCAAGCTCCTTGTGGTCATGTAATGATTACATGGTATTTTTAATACCAAACTTGATTTGATTCTAAGATGATCGTGTGATGTCCATGTTGGTTACGAGGTAACCCGAACAGAGTAAGTTGGTTCATGATAATGTCATCGTGTTGCATGATAGTGTCATCATGTTGCATGATAGTGTCATCATGTTTATATCTTCATGCCATGTTTGTATTGTTCTAGTGGTATCATGTTGTTCATGTCATGCTCATATTGTTCTAGTGGTATCATGTTCATGTTGTTCATGCCATGTTATCATGATGATCTCATGAAAATTCCTGCTTAATCCTGTAATTGCCATGTATTTGTTTGTCTTGAATGCTTTTGGTTATTGTGAGCTTGCAAGTACATTCAATGTACTGACCTGGCGTGTCCTGCCAATTTGCTGGTCGTGCCTGGATTACTTGCTTGTTTGGTGTGGTTCCTGCGTTCGCAAGCTAGGATAAACGTTCTAGACAGAGTCCCTGCGGATTGGAGTCCATCATCGCCGTTCGTTGTTCTGCTGCCAGTAGTTGTTCTGCTGCCTCGAGTTGTTATGCTGCTAGTATAGAGCAAGCATGGTTGGCGTAGTGTCGTCGTGCCGATGTTATTCATTGTAATATCGGAGACCTTGTATTCCTATTCGTGTTGTAATAGAGAGCTGGTTTGTTCTATGCTAAGAAGTGGCGTATTCCAGAAGACTCCACCTCGATCTCTGGGCTGGAATACGGGGCGTTCCGGTTTTCTCTGAGCCGGGGTGCCACAGGCATGGTATCAGAGCAAGTCTGGCTGTAGAGCGTCCTAGTCCATTGGAACATTAGAAAATGGTAGTATAGGGTCTGGTTGTTGCCCTTGCTTGCTGCATTTGGTTGTTGCATTTGTTGGCTACATATAGTCTTATTCCGGTTTCCCCTAAACCCTGTTTCATGCGTAGATGGCGGTCAACTTCCATGGGTTCAGTACCATCCCCATAGCTCCTGGTGCTGTTCCTATTGCGTTCAGTCCCACTCCTGCACATCTTAGCTGTGCCACCCTCCTTGGCAACATGTGGCGTAGCATTTATCCACTCGGAGATCCACCCCATTATCAAGTATTCCAGTTTTCTGCCGGAGGAAGGATCCTGGAGTATGTTGCTCATGTCTATCTGTCAGCCCAAATTTCTGTTGGTAAGCACACCTATAGTTTGCATGGTGGTTATGGCGCTACTCCCGAGTGTGCCGTCCAGCTTGCTGCAATGGCAGCAATCATCGGTCTTCGTCATCAAGAGAGCATGGTCCAAGAGAATCATGCTTATAAATATTATCCCACCATTGTCGAGAATCCTAGGCGGATCCAGTTTCCGTCTATCGACCCTCAAGAGGACCCGACTGTCCTCGCCATGTCCCCTTACGTTACAGCCCAGTGTCTTCTTATTTCTGAGTTAGCCCGAGATGCCATTCGAGCCAGGAGATCGCTTGGTGCTTTCCTAGCTCAGTCTTCGCTAGTTTCTCCAACCCCTCCACCTCGTCCATCCGGAGTTTCGGAGTCTGCAGTTCCACTCGCTACTCCCTTAGCTTCCTCGTCAGTTCACGAGCGTTTGCTCAGGCGTAGGGTGTAGTCCTGTCTTTAGTGCATGTGCATCCAATGTAGTATCATGCTTGTGTGTGCCTGTGTGGAGCAGCTTTGTAGCTTATTTGCTGTGTGCTTTGTTGCAATAAATCGTTTTCTCGTGCTTCTTTGTTTTGAATCCTCGGTGTTACCCCCTTATGGAAATTACTCCTTGATCGACACCGGATCAGAAGAAGCCGTGAGGTGTATAGATATACCCCAAGGAACTCAGTTAAAAGCAATGAGATTTTCAGCCAACAACACTGTATTGCAGACATCCGGCCTGAATACAAGTATATTTTGCTCAGACTTTCAGCAACAAGTACCCGTCAGAGATACACCTTTATCGCAGCAATGATTAAATCAACGAGAGAACAAAATTGGATCAACAGTGCATTTCAAGTCAAAGGTATGGTCTATGCACAATGATTGAATCTGCCGTAAGTCAAATTTAAAACACTACGACACCCAGAAGTCAGCCCAAATATGCAATGAATTCAGCAAGGGCAGTAATTCTTGTCATATAAATAATCAGCTGCCGGACTGAAATATATATATATATATATATATATATATATATATATATATATATATATATATATATATATATATATATATGTATATGTCATTCCATTCACCAAGAAAATCAGTCCCGACCTTCTCCACAATTTATTGGCGAAGTGTAAAAAGACAAGGTTCCTCGTCTGCCTCAGTAGAGTATGAATGGATTCCCATGCAAGATAGTTAGTCTTCTCAAATAAAATATTGCAAAAGCTTCTGGCATAAGGTACCAAGTCTTCCCTAGCAAGTCTTTAAGGGTGGAAGCTTATGAGGTACGGTACCCCGTTTTCCTCAATAAGATATCCACCGAAGGCTTCGATCACAAGCCATTCAGTCTTCCTCAGCACGATACCCCGGTGGTTTCCAAACGCAAGATGCCCAATCTGCTTCAGTGCGACACTAGTACAAGATGTTAAACTATGAATTGTCAGCATATGACACTATTTTCTGAGTGGCAGATCTGCAACAGTTGGGTATGAAACAAGAATCAGTCAGAACAAAGTTATTCAAGGGACAAAAACCAGTGGGTGATGCAATAATCGACAAGTCTTAAAGGAAAGACAACAATGAGGCAATAGTCTTGGCAGTGATTATCAAGATCAGCCCCGCACCTCCGATAAGGTGATGTTATTAACCTTGGCACTGTCCGGCATAATCAACAATAGTATTGAGATATGTATAACCACACATCAGCTGGATAAATATACCAAGGCTCAAGACATGAATCAGACCAAGGTATGATTGCAAGATATTGTACATGACAATATTCCGGGCCATGAAAATAATCAAGGATATATATAAGGCCCCGCTCTTTCGGTTAAGGATCCAGATGAAGAAAGTAATAATGAAAGAGCAAGAATATAGGTATGCCGGTTATTGTGTGAGCATTGGGGTATGTATGCCCAGGACATACTTATTCCATATCAAACCCAAGCGAAGATACGCCTTAGAGCTCTACTCCATTCTAGTAAGGACCTCATGGCAAGGCAACCAGCTTGGTCCATAGTATGCTCAAAACTGTCAGCATTAAATGCCCGAGTCTGTCAAGTCCGATCCCAGGACAACTCAATATATTGACCTCAACACCCGCGATGGAGCATCACACGGACTGTTATTCCCATGGAGATACTGGAAAAAATGCAGAATCAGTGTGAGAACACATAATTTGAGGATTGTTATCTCTCGCATATGGGAAGCAATTAAAGAATACCCTGTGTGAATGGGATTCTTTGCTGAGATCACCGCCAGTCAAGTCTGCAAATGTTATCATCAGGAGATGGGGCATTTTTATATCAGTCACGGCAAGCGGCAGTAAAACCTTTGGTACAACTTGGATACTCGAGACTATGAAACCAGTCAAGATAAGTCAGAAACTCCTGCAAGATGTCAGAATCCGTTAGCAAAACAGGTATGATCCACATCATTGTTTTGAACCCAGAAGGCATGCATATATTCGAGGAACCCGATACCTGGATAGATGTGTTCCCCAACTCAGTGGAATATTCTCGGTACTCGATACAAGAATAACATTTCCAGCAAGGATCAATATCAAGAAGGACACGTGTGTCAGAAGATCTTTCGGGCCCTAGCTCTGCCAACAAATATGAAAGAAAATTTGAGTCAGTAAGAACATGAAAATATGAGGTGAGTCGTGTCAGAATGTCAGATACGGTGAAACAAACCACCCCAGATCAAGACAGTCAGTTATATCCAATTCAGTGGAAATATTATATGAGAGTGAATAAAAGAAACCCGAGTTGGAAATGGTTTCTTCAAGCAAGAAAATTTATTTATCCCTGAGCAACCAAATCTTGAGGACGAGATTTCTTTAAGGGGGGAAGGTTTGTAACAGCCTGGATTTCTGCACTTTTGCTTTTTTCCTTTGATTTTCTTGGATTTCTGATTTGATTTCCTTTTCCGTGGCTATGTGGTTCTGAAACTTGGGAAGATCATGTCTTGTGGGGACCCCGACTCATAAGTCGTGATCACCTAATGCACGTGTACAGTGATCCCAGAGATCAATGCTCACTGAACACACAGAAGCTGAATAACAAGAGTCTTACATCCATACATACCGTCTTACACAAATTATGACCATTATGGTCAAGCCTTGAGTATAACATTGCAACGGAAATCTTCGTCGATAACTTGGACCCATGCCATCTGCCTTAACCCTACAGGCATTCTGACTGGGAAGCGTCCTAGCTCGCATGTTCATCGCCACATTATTGTTCTGCATACCATGTTCTTTCATGCCTGGCCAATAAAATAACCAGTGGCAAGCCAATGAGTACTTTGAATGTACTCGCAAGCAACCCACGTTTTGGTTCAAGGTACAACAATGCATGATATAGGTAAATTTTTGCGAAAAGCTAGTTTTGAGTGCAATGACATGTTCAACAACTTGTAAGACATGCATTAGGAGAATTCAAGTAACCATGAGGACAGGTTACAGATATCAACATAAATAGAGTGGGCACCAACCTAACTCAATCATGTCAAGTCCTTGACTTGACCCAAGTAGTTCTTCCCACTCACACTGGTTTGTAAACAAGTGGACGTAGCCCAAGAGCGGTTACCCAACTGTCCTTGACCGTGGACACGACTATTCGAATAGTTTTACACTCTGCAGAGGTTGCACACTTTACCCACAAGATCCGGGGAACTTCCGTGTCATCCACGACCCGCGGTACCTCAAGTACCCGGGGTAAGCACCCGATCACTATCTTTCCCTAGACGACACTAACAAAGAGTCCACTCGTTGTTCTGTATCCTCACGATGTACATCATACGAGACTCGCTCGAGATCGTAACATCCGAGAGGGGACACAACGGTGTATCCGGTGCCCTGTAAAAACAGTCATGGCCGCCCTACCTGGCACGACCCCGTCCCGAGAGAGCGCACCAACAACTCTCCAGTCACTAGTAATGCGGGCCCCAAGCTAGTATAGGCCTAGGTAATCAATAATGCCCTTTCCCATACAAGGGTAGAGTGGTTGCGCATGTAAGGTTGGAATAACGGTCGCAACTTAAACCAATCCATTTTGAGAAACAGCACACACACTTGCCTCGGTACACCACTTCATCATCAAGTGGTTACCCAACTCATCATCTCCCTCGGGCATAAGTGGCACCCGACGGGGTTTTCGAGAAGTCCTGTGAAAATACTTTGCCTCCATCACCATGCATATTCCCATCCCTTTTTGCGTAGCAACTACTTTAGCATCCTATCTACTCCCACCGGCATAACCCTCATAAGGAGGTAGGGTCATGCACAATGCAAGTATCAACGAGGGAGCAACAGTGGCAACCCATCAAAGTGGTTACCACCTCATCATGATCCCGGAACAACACTAATAATAAAGTACTATATGACATGCATAAAAAGGGTTTCATAGACATGGTCAAAGGGCTGCTTGCCTGGTTCATCTGAGTCTTCAAGTCTTCTGGTCCTTCTCCAAGTACTCCGTCTACTTCGTCAACTAACGTCGCAAACAATCATAATAAGCAACACCACAAGGCAAAAATAAAAGTGCTCTAAAAATATGAAGTTGACTTTTCTAGGATACCTCTAGTCATACGAGGAATGACCAAAGTGATTTCAATGGAATTGGATAAGTGGATATTCTGTAACATTTCAATATGATGGAATCAATGGATTTAATGGATCTGCAAGTTGTCCACATAATGCCTTTTTATAAAAATGAGTAAAAGTACCCATTAAATCAGGCATGATTTTAGAAACATTTAGAAACTGGTTTCACTAGATTTGGAGTTGAAATGAATATTCTATGGATTTTTGAAGATGGTTTAGGAGTACAAATGACCTATTTGTTAGATCCAGGTGATACTAGGTAGTGTAAAAATGTTCACTATGGCTCATTAAATAGGTACTGATTTATGGAGTGACCTAAAATTTGAATCATCAGATTTGGACTATAAATGAGGTCTCTGGAAAAGTTTGAATCTTGCTGAAAAAGAAAAAGCAAATGAAAATACCTAATGGGCCAAAATCCAGCGGCGGCAGCGCGCACTGGGCGGGTTTTAACGGCGAGGCGCGACTGGGCCGGCCCAGTGGCTCGGCCACGCGGACGACGGGGCGACGTCGAAGGCGCCCAGGCGCAATGCGCCTTCGCTGCGGGGACGCGGGAGAGGGTGAACCCACCTCCACTTGCCAGCGTGGCCCGGGGCTGGGCCACTGACGAGCGGGGCCCGCTTGCAGGGCCTTCGTCTTCGTCATCCTCCCGCGCGCTCTCCTGGCCGAGGGAGCAGAGAGCCCCGACGACGACTGGCGGCGCTACAGGGTATCTCCGGCAACGCTCTGGCTATGGATGAGCTCAGGAGGCCGCGCCGCATCCACCTAGGTGCTTTACGCACGCCGACGAGGGCCGTAGCGGCGACGGCTTGGACGGCCGCGGAGGAGGCCGTCGGCCATCTTTGGCCACGAGCGCGCGGCGTTCCCGGGGATGAACGACGGTGATGGAGGGCCTCGAGGTGGTGGTATGAGAGTACTGGAGTGGCTAGGGAGAGAGGAGAGGCTCGGGATAGCCCGGATTTAGGCGGAGCCCGATGGCGGCGCTCCGGCCATTGCGGTGAACGGAAGACACGGGGAGGGGTGTGGGTTTGTCCAGGGGTGCACGAGAGGGAGAGGGAGCCAAAGGAGTAGAGAGTGGGCTCGGGGTGGCCTTAAATAGCCGACCCGTAGCTCACCATGGACGCGGCGCACGGGTGGCCACGGCAACGGCTCGGGAGGCCAGGAGGGAGGGAGAGGAGCTGTCTACGGCGTTCGTGGGAGTCGCGTAGGGTGCCAGGAAGAGAGAGAGGGAGCGGGGCGAGGCCCTGATGCTCGCGCGTGCGAGGCCGGGCATTGGCCAAGCTGGGCGGCCCTGGGCGCGCACCGCAGGAGGTGAGAGAGAGGGAGAGACGAGGGGGCCTGCACGGTGGCGTGTTGCGGACGTTGAGGCACCTCGACTGGCGCGAGGGGGAGGCTTGAGGTGGTCGGGGGACGCGGCATCAACGGTCAGGAGCATGCTGACGTGCTCCAGAGCACGCAAATGGCCGGCACCCACGGCTTTTTCTCGCATCCTCACGCGCCCACTTGTGTGTGGCAGCTGCAAGGGGGAGTAAACAATGTGGATATGGCATTGGATGCCCTGGGGATCCACTGGAGTGAGGAGGGAGGTTGAGAGAGAGAGAAATGGTGTTGTCCAGAGAGAGGAAGTGAGGGTTTCACCCCCAAATAATTGAGCTGAAATGCAGCCATTGTTACTGGAGGTAGAGGAGGTCTAGGAGGGGCTGTGGTAAAAAGTTGGTCTCAAGGAGAACAAGGAAAGAGGGGAAAACATCAATTTTTAAAAATTACCAGAAGGTGTTTGATGGTGGTTTGGGCAAGCAGATGATTTCCATTCGCCATGAGACTCCACAGGGTGAAATGTCACATATAATTAGGACCTTCCACCAATTTTGTGCTCATTTGGGCAAAGTGGCCAATGTAACTTTGGTAAACCCTAGAAATCAACAGAAATGGTTTTACCAAGATTTAGTCATGCAAATCTATTCTCCTTGATGCACCACTTGTTGTAGTGTCATCATTTGAGGATTTAAACATGCTCAGAAAAGTTGGGGTCAAGGAGAGGAAGTTGGTAGTACAAACTTGTTCAAATTTGATTCTGGCTAGAGAGGGTTTTGGGGCACTTTGATCAAGATAACATTCTCTCCAACTTGTGCCATTTGGTATAGATGCATTATTACACCATTTGAGCATGTGAACCAAGTTTGAGAGCATTTGTACATGTTTGACAGTGCAAAAATGTTCAAGCTTGAAAAAGGACAGAAGTGGTTTTGAGAGGGTTTCATGGGGTTATACTATTCTCCATGACATGGTATTTGGCAAGCTCATAAAAAATGTCATATGTGACATGCTAGAATTTTCTTGGACTTTTATGAAATGAGCAGAAATGGTTTTCGGAGGTTTTGTCCAATATTTTGATCATGACCATGTGTTGAAAATCATATATATGGAAAATATATGTCCATTGAGTCTCCCTAATTTTTCTCAAATATTTTTAAAACTTTAAAATAATTTTAACCTATTTAAGACCATTTCTGGCCTTAAGAAGAAGCCTTTAAATAAAATAGGAAAATAAATTTTAAAATTATATTTTTGTGGTTTCTGGGTAACCTATATGTAATAGGAGTCAAAAGTATTTTTGGAAAGATTTTTACTGCCCTTGATTAAGTACTTGCAGTGCAAACCTCAATCAAGGGGTTTTTGGAAAACTAATTTTTGAAAATACTATTTGGCCAAATTATTTTTGTAAGAAAATACTATATTGCACTATACACATGGCATGATCATTGGGAAAAGGTTTTGGATCACGGAGAAGGAGTATAAGAGTTGAAGGATTTATTTGATTTTTAGAGCACTTGCAAACAACTCACAAAAATCAAATCAAGCAAAGTCCAAAACACTCAAAAGTTTTTGTCAAACCACATTTTATCATGATTTATTAGCTTAAGTGTTGTGGCATGAAAATCAGGGTGTGACATGTCTTCCTAGGTTTTATAGTGGCTTGTCACCCTCATCATCATCCCAAGATCATGTCATTTCCATCCTTGACCTAACCATATATTCATTTTATTGGGAATATTCCTTTTCTGATAAAGGAATAACCCTTTAAACCCTAGGTTGTGAAGCAACCTATATTTCTGTCACTCCCGGAATTCCCAAATAATTCTCATAACTTTTTTTGAGTCATATCTTTCTCAAATATGGAAAAATATTTCATTGGCCATCTTTCCCAGCATGCTCAATTAATTGATTTTCTGTTCTGTGCTTAATGGCAGTTTGTGAAGCAAGTGCCATTTATATTTGCCCAATTCAACACAAAATTCTTGGACATCTTTTCCTGTGCAAATAATTTCCTCATGCCAAAATGCAACTCAATTTGCCTAGTAAATATTCCTGAGCAAATTTTCAAAGTTCCTGTCTGAGGGAAGTGGTTGTGAAGGAAGTACAAGCTAGGAATTTAAAATGAGTTGAACTTTTGCAAGGTCCTTCATATGATCAAATCATGACTCTCCACCAAATTTGAGCTCATGTAACTCATCTATGTGAGCCCAGCTTCAAATCTTTGTTTTTGGTCAGATTTTCAGTTTGTAAAGCAACTATATATTATATTGCTTCATTCAAGCTGAAATTTTTCCAGGGCATTCTCCCGTCCATATAAACTCCCTTCACCAAAATTTGGCTCAATCCATTATACCATTTGCCCTGTGCAATTTTTCCAAGTTTCTGTCCAGAGCAAAGCTATATGAAGCAAGCGCTATTTTGGTTCATCCAAATGGCCTGAAACTTTTTGAACATCTTCATATCTTCAAATCATTGGGCCATGCCCAAATTCAGCTCAATCCCAATCGATATGTGAGTGCTACATCATGTTTTGTATTTCTATCCAGTCTGGTGGTTTCAACAGCAACCACTAGCTAAACTCCCCTTCTTGAGCTGAAACTTTGCCATCTTAATCAACTTAGTGTGTGATCATCACCAGACAAATTATTTACCACGTTACCAAGCTGGTGTCACCACAGCAAGTTACAAGCACCTTCCTGTTGCTTTACTTTGGAGCTAAGCGCAAATCTCTTCTTTGCCCCTGGACCGATTTATTTCCTCATTTTGACCAAGGGCACGACGGTCTATCTACTAGACATGGCCCGTCTAGCCAAAACGAGCCATTTGCTCCTGTCGGTGTACAAAAGTAGGGGCTCTCCTTTTGACCCCTTTACTTGTGCACGGCAGTCAGAGCCGCGCACCACAGCCGCACATAGCAGGGCAAAGGAGGGAAGCCGGAGAGGAGCCAAAGCCCAAGATAAACAAGACAACGCAACGGCCGACAACACAAAGAGCAGAGGGACGAAGCAGGTTCCCCCGGCACGACCCTTGCCGGGGTAGCCTCAGCAGCCCCGGCAAGACCCTTGCCGGGGCAGCTCACCCAACACCAGCGGAGCGCGCCACCCTTGAGCCCACGGTTTCCAACACCATCAACCACGTTGGGCTAGGGCTCGATAGGCACCTCCATGGTGGCATGCAGATCTTTGTGAAGACAAAGAATACTCAAGATCAGATGAGGATTGGAAGACGATGGTCCTCGGCAAGAGCCTTGCCGAGGAAAGCCACAAGACCCCCGGCAAGATCCTTGCCGGGGACAACTACGATGCCATGGCAACACCCTTGTCGGGCCCCCGGCAAGGCCCTTGCCGAGGCTATCAGCGGGGCCACGGCCAGGCCCGTGTCGACCAATACTCCATCATTGTTCGCATGCAGCTGCCAGCCCAACCAGCTGGGAAGGCACCTGCGTGGCAACGCGCAGCTTCCAGGCCAACTCAGCAAGCTCCTACGTGGCGGCATGCAGATATTCATGAAGACCCTACCACCGTGCCATCTCATCTGCTTGCCTGCTTACATGGCGCCGCATGCATCACTGGCTAGGGCGCGTGTCGAAGCGAGGAGGAGCCGCGACGGACGGGACGGACCTCGTTCCCGTCCTCAATAAAGCTAGGGGACACCTAAGCGATGCATTAAATGCGTCTTGTCCTGTAATACGGGCGATAAGCTCGCTGCACTGTAGGCCTTTCCACCTCTAGTGTGCCACTGTGGCAGCCCTTTCGACTATAAAAGGAGGCCCATGGCGTACTGGAGAGGTATTCGGCTTTTCTGCACTGCACAGCCACCGTAGCTAGTTTGAAAGCTCAAGAACACTCAATACATCCACCAAAGCAGGACTAGGGTTTTACGCATCCTCGCGTCCCGAACCTGGGGTAAACGATCTATGTGCTTCCTGTTAGACCTTCTCTTCTCACGACCTCGCGCCCAGCCAACCGTAGTAGGGATTCCCGTGATCCCGTAGGTGTCATTTCCACCGGCATCTTTAGCGCGCCAGGTAGGGGGCGCAATTGTGAGAATCTGGTCTAGTTGTTAGCCTAGCAGTTCTTCATCGCCATGGCTCCCAAGAAGAAGAAGATCACGACGATCGGCTCGTCGGGAGCCGAACGACCCGTGCCGGTGCGGACGAGCAGCGGGCCGGTCACGGACAGAACCCGAGCCACGACCCGCGAGCACCAGCATGGCTCTGGCAGTCACAGCCTGGCGAGCGGCATCGTTCGTGCGCCAGACGACGGGCCGCGCATCGCCAAATCCACAGACGGGGCTGGGCCCCCCACAGGCGGCGCGGGGCCCTCCAGGAGTGTCGCTGTACCACCCACGGGCGGCGCAGCGACCTCCAAGACGCCTACGGAGGCACCCACAACACGCTCTTCCCAGGGTGCGCGCGACGAGCAGCGCCACCACGCTGGAGACCTTAGACGCCGCCGTGGGAAGAGTCATGTACATCATGTGCGGGACGAAGGAGTCCAGCATGACCGCCGAAGTGCTTGCGAAAATGGCACGCACCCGCTGGGCCGTGATAGAGCTCCTTCTAACATGGTTAGAAGTCGAAGCACGCCACGGTCCATGCAGCTGTCACCACCACCCACGCCAGCAGAAGCTTTGGCGCGCGCAGCTGCTCCTCGACTTCCCTCCTACTGCGAGAAGCTCGATGAGTGGAGAGCCACCATCCGAAGCCTCGTCACCGTCGCCAATAAAGATCATCCGCGACTGGCGGGGCCCTCGGGCCGGCGCTCCATCGAACCACTGCATGCCAGCGGTGGAGGGGCCGGGGGTGCTGCGGCCACGGTGCACTCTCCTCCTCCACGCCAGCCACCGCGGGTGTCGGTCCGTCGTGATGACGCTTGTGATAATATTTCCATAGCGTCGTCCGACCCACGGACCCACCGCGACAAATGACAAGTTCTTCGAGAATGAGCCCATGAAGATGCTTGAACCACTATCGAGCGCCGGCGCGATACACGCCACCAGTCAGACAAACGGGCGGGACCCGCTATGGACCACCCATCACCGGGGGGCTCCGGCGGCCTACCTTACGAGGTGGGTTGCCCGGCCTTTACCGATGAGCTGCGGCAGTTCCAGTGTCCGTCCCACTGCATGTTCAAGCCCAACGTCAATGAGAAGTATAATGGCAAGACCCATCCGTCAGAGTTCCTCAGCATCTACACCATCACGATGCAAGCTTCCGGAGCTCGCGACGACAAGGTGCTTGCCAATTACTTCCCATTGGCACCGAAGCCCAACGTCATGTCTTGGTTGATGCACTTGTCGGCGGATTCCAGTTCTTCTCGGTCGGATCTGTGCCATGAGTTCGTTGGTGCCTTCACCGGAGGCCACCAAGCTCATGGCCAGGCTAGTGATTTGCACACCATCCCCCAGAAGGAAGGGGAAACCCTACGCAAGTACATCCAGAGGTTCAGCCGGGTGCAGTACAACATCCCTGATGTACATCCCGCCGCAGTAGTTAGCGCATTCCATGAGAATGTGCGCAACCGCAAGATGTGCGAAGAATTGGCGATGAACAAGGTCAAGGATGTGGCCGAACTTTATGTTCTGGCCGACAGATGCGCCCGGGTTGAAGAGGGAAGGAAGTACCCCGGTGAGGATGCCGGCGGAAACCGACTCTACTGATGAAGACACCGCTGCCCCGATGAAGAAGGGCCGACGTCGCAACAGGAAACGCAAGGGCAAGACCGTGCTTGCCGTTGAGGGGTCCGACAGCACCGACGCCGCCAAGAAGGTTAAGGAAGACGACCCCGACAAGGAAATTGCCGGGTTCGCCGCCTGCCGGGCCTTGGCGGCTGCTGACAAGCCGGGGGGCTCCGACAAGCAGTATTGCAAGATCCATCACACCAAGGGCCATGACCTCCAGATTTGCCGACAAGTCGAGCTGCTTGCTGAGAAGAAAAAGGCCGAGTATGAGAGGCGGGACATGGAGAAGGGCCAGGATGGTGCCTAGGGATTAGGCAATAAGCATGGCGGCTAAGGAGGTCGTCGCGGCAAGGATAACCAACAAGAGAGGTCCGCTCGGGGCCGCAACAAGAAGCAAGAAGATGATGATCATGACGAGGACGATGAGTCCGGCGAGCAAGAGTTCCAGAAGGCTACAGAGGCCATGTGCGTCAACGGTGGCGCCTCGCTGCATACTTCTCACCGCCAACTCAAACAGTGGGCGCATGAGATTACAGCAGTGGAGCCCTCGTTCGATGCTTAGAAGCCGCTGAAGTGGTCCAGCACACCCTCATATTTGACGCCGAGGACCACCCTGACCGCACAACTGCGGTCGGGTGTTTGCCATTGTTGGTCTCACCAACGATACACAACCTCAAGGTGAACAAGATGCTGGTTGACGCCGGGGCCGGTCTGAACTTGATCTCACCCGTTGTGGTCAAAAGGCTGCAAATTCCTGATGGGGACCTCGAGGAAACGGGCACGTTTCAAGGGGTCAACCCGGAAAGGAGCCAACCGAAGGGGAATGTCACGCTGCCTGTGAATTTTGGAGGCGAGCTAAACTACAGGACGGAGAGGATTGTCTTCAACGTAGCCGAGATCCCCTTGCCCTACAACGGGATCCTCGGCCGCCCGGCATTGGCCAAGTTCATGGCGGCGTCGCACTATGCCTACAACACGCTGAAGATGCCTGGGCCGATGAACATCATCACCACCCCTCCGACAAGAAGGACACGCTGATCTGCGCTGACCTACTCTACCGGGAAGCAGTTGCAGCAGCTACCGCCAAGGCACTTGCTCCTGCCGTTGAAGCCCCGCGAGGGAAGAAGAAAACCGGCAGGACCTCTCGCACCCACTCCGGCAAGCGCACCTCCTCGGAGTGTTGTGCTACCATCGAGGACGTGCCAAAGAGCTCCACCGGCAAGACAAAGCTCCCGGTAGGGTCTGACGCCATCAGGACGGGGCCCGCGCAGCCAGATGAGGTGGTGCAGAAGAAGAAGATGATGCAGCACCCGGTTTACTTTGTCAGCTCCCTCTTGCAGGGGGCTAGGTCAAGGTACTCCGGTGCGTAGAAATTGCTCTTCAGCCTCCTTATGGCCTCGAGGAAGGTGAGTCATTACTTCCAAGCTCACGAGATCACTGTCGTCACCCGCCTCCCGTTGCAACGGATACTGCACAACCCATATGCAACCGGAAGGATTGTGGAGTGGGCCTTGGAATTGTCAAGCTTTGGGTTCAAGTTTGAAAGTACTTCAACAATCTAGAGAAGAGTCCTGGCGGAGTTCATTGCAGAATCGACCTCAACGCCTGATGAAGAGATCCAGGAGACCACTCTCCCTAGCAAGGAAACATCTCGCGACTGGATTATGTACTTTGACGGAGCTTTCTCGCTGCAAGGCATCGGTGCTGGTGTGCTACTTGTCGCACCCACCGAAGAGCACCTCAAGTATGTAATCCATATGCACTTTCCCACGGAGATGTCCACCAACAACACTGCCGAGTATGAGGGGTTGCTTGCCGGTCTCAGGATCGCAGCAGACCTTGGAGTTAAAAAGCTCGTCGTCCGGGGTGATTCACAGCTTGTCGTCAGACAAGTCAACAAGGATTATCAGAGCCCGTTGATGGAGGCCTACGTAGATGAGGTGAGGAAGCTGTAGGAGCGCTTTGATAGTATACAAGCGGAGCACATTCCCCGAGCGGAGAACGACATCGCTGACTACCTGTCAAAGTGCGCTGCTTTCAAGCTACCTGTGGAACCAGGTACCTTTTTGCATCGGTTGACTCAACCATCCATCAAACCATCAACGGAGCAGAACAAGCGGAGGAAATTAGGCCCCGACAAGTACTTTCCCGCCAAACCCCCAGGGGCCGCCAGCAAAGGTGTTGCTGTGGACACTGAGCCTGCCGAGGAGCGACCGACTCTGGCAGGCCGTCAAGCCCTGGCCGTAGAGACGACCACTCCCATGGAAGAAGAGATGCCTTTGGTCCTTGCCGTTGAGCCCCAGGCTCCGGCATGGGCACAACATACCGTCCGATTCCTCCAAACCGGGGAGCTTCCTGAGGAGCAGGAAGAAGCGGAGAAAGTAGCCCGTCGGTCTGCTATGTATCAGTTCGTGGATGACGTCGTGTACAGGAAGAGACCGAACGGTGTGAAATTGAATTGCATTCCCCGGGAGGAAGGACTGGAGCTGTTGGCAGAGATACACGAAGGCATATGTGGCTCCCACATAGGGTCGAGGGCCCTTGCAGACAAGGCGTTCCGGCAGGGTTTCTTCTGGCCCAATGCCCTCCAGGATGCAACGGCACTAGTAACCAAGTGTGGGGCGTGTCAGTTCCATTCAAAGAAGCTTCATCAAGAAGCTCAAGCCATTCAAACAATCCCTCTCTCCTGGCCATTTTCGGTCTGGGCGCTCGACATACTGGGCCCTTCCCCCGTGCCGTCGGGATCTTTGAGTACCTGTATGTTGCAATCGACAAGTTCACAAAGTGGCCGGAGGTGGAAGCAGTGAGGAACGTGACAACACAGTCAGCCGTCAAGTTGTTCAAGGGACTAGTCTGCTGTTTTGGTGTGCCAAATAGAGTCATCACCGATAACGGCACACAGTTCACAAGCCACACCTTCATGCAATACACCCAAGACCTCGACAACAAGGTTTGCTTCGCCTCCGTGGCACACCCACGGAGCAACGACCAGGTGGAGAGGGAAAATGCTGAAGTGTTGCGAGGCCTGAGGATAAAGAATTTTGACAGGCTGCACAAGTGCGTAAGGCGCTGGATTGATGAGTTGCCGGCGGTTCTTTGGTCGATCAGGATGATGCCAGATCGAGCCACCGGCCAGACATCCTTTGCCCTGGTATATGGGGCAGAAGCAGTTCTCCCCATGGAACTCGTATACAGGTCACCTCGAGTGCTCTCTTATGACGAGCTTGAGCAAGAGCAATTGCGCCAAGATGACGCAACGCTCCTTGAGGAAGATCGTCTTCGAGCAGCTATGAGAGCAGCATGCTACCAGCAAGCCTTTCGCCACTACCATAGCCGAAAGGTTCATGCCCGAAGCTTTGAGGAAGGCGACCTTGTTCTTCGGCGCGTTCAGTCGCCCAAGAATTCCAACAAATTGCTGCCGAAGTGGGAAGGCCCTTATCGGGTAATACGACTCACCAGGACCGGCGCAGTCCGCCTAGAGACCGAAGATGTTGTCCCACTGAGCAACTCCTGGAACATTGAGCATCTTCGCAAGTTTTACCCATAAGGCGCGGCTTGCCGGGCCTCCCAGCAAGCCACCTTTTGTACAAGCTTTGCCGATAAGGCATGTAACCCTCTGTACAAAGCCAAGACGCAGACCCTGATCATAAATAAATGAAGCGCTGGTGCCCTAAGTTATAGCATGCATGCTAGGTTGAGTCTCTCCCTCAGTTAGGGTTGATAGTGCTTAGCGGCGACTAACCCCTAGCCTATAGGTCGAGTGTGCGTCTTTCTGTACTCTTTGGTTCGCAGGGCACATGGACACTTCTCCTGAGCTGCTTGGGAGGAAGAGGACGGATCGGTGCTCCGGCCCCGACAAGCTAGGATTGCCGGGGGCTGAAGACACAAGGATCCAACCACGGCAAGCCAAGGTTGCTGGGGGCTGCGGATTCAGATAAGTCTTTCATCCCCTGTTATGCATTTCTGTATGGAACTGGGACATGTCAAACCTCATTTAAATTCTTAAAACCACCGTGCTCCCCTTTTCCCGTACCCAGGAGCTATCCCCTGGGTCGGAAATTGGTCGTAGTCGCGGTGGCAAGAGAAACGAATGAGGGGCCTAACTCTACATCGCCTCTGCCTCCGCCGAGAGCGTGATAATGGTTGGCTGAAGTGGGAGAACTTCAAGGCCTGTTGCCGGGCGACAATGTTTATCTTAGAAATAACAAGGATTCGTCCTTGGCAGGGGCCTCGCCCATGCACAAGGAACCCGACAAACACCCTTTTTCATTAAAAACGTCCCATACAGGTACAGTTCGTACGGAATAAAAACATGAGCAAGGGGGGCTACAAGTCTTAAAATTAACAAGTGCCCATAGGCTTACAAACTAAAAAGAGATAAGGTGACCGTAATCCCTTTCTTGTCCCTCTCCTCAGAAGGTGAAACAAGACAGGGGGACAGCGAAAGGAGCGCCCAAGCGAGGTGCAAGAAGTAGAAGGCACCAAGAGAGAATCCCAGTGCCGGAAGAAGAGCTGACAGATGTGGCAGCGGCTTAACAATACACGATGAAGGCGTTGGTGCCCGCGTACTCTGAGTTGACGGCCGCCGTCTGCCTTCTTCGCCTTCTCCGGCCCTCCTACACTAGCCGCCCAACGAGGCGGTGGGGAACGCGCCGATGGAGAGCTTGATGAGGAAGGCCCTCGTCAGGGCGCGAGGCTGAGGGAGGGGCGACGCGATCAGTCGAAGTCGAAGTCGGCATCCTGCCGCTCAACTCCCTCGTTGTCGTTATCGCTGTCCTCCTCGTCACTCCCGCTCGAGGAGGAATCTTCATCGTCGGAGGATCTCTCCACGCAGCACTTAAGGCGAGTTCCAAGATCTCTGAAGACCTTGACGGAGAGCAGGCCGCCCTCCATTAACTTGAAGTAGAGGACGAGCCCCACCGTCAGGCTATGGATGCGGGAAAATGTCTTCCATCTGCGACAGAGATACATAACATGCAGAGCAGGGAATTCGACGTCGACCCGCGTGCCGCCTGTCCCGCAGCCCCTCATGTGCAATCTAAGGGTCTGGGGCGGATCGAGCTCCATCTCCTCAGCAAAGTGGGTGGGGAGACAGAGACGACGACGCGGTGGCCGGCACAGCCTAATGAAGAACTTGCGGGGCTGGTCCTCGACGTGACCCTCCATCGCGGGAGGCACCGCTGGTGGAGGCACGGCCACTGCGCCACCTCGTCCCCCTCTCCCCCAACCGCTGGGGCGACCTCGGCCACGCCCCTCCCCCTTCCTCTCGTGGCTGGCTCCGCTGTCGCGAGCTCATGGGAAGGAGGGACGCGCTGACGTGCAGCGACCCTCGTCACCACCGTCGAAGGCCCAGCGCCTCCTCTCGCCATGGCAGGTGGAAGAAAGAAGCAAAGGTGGAGGAGGATGGATACTGAAGGCATGTGGGATGATGCCCTCCCTCGCCCTCCTTATAAAGGGGCGGGGTCGAGACTCGGCCGCCCCACTCAGCCAATCCAGCTAGGCGCAGGGAGTCAGGACTGACCCACTGCCCCAATCAGCGGCGGCCCGGTTTCGCGCCTCCATCACCTGCCACTTACATGGAGGACGCGTGGCGAGCGAGCAGGATCGAAGCGACGGGTGAGGCGACCGTTCCCCGCCCCGTGACCATGGGGCGTGGGCGCCTTGAAGACTGCGACCCAAGTCCACCCAGTAAATGAGCCGCGCCTCCACACCTCCCTCTTTTTATGGGGAAGGCGCGAGCCGCCTCTTTACCATGATGTGACGCATGCATGCGGAAACCGCCCCACGAATGACCCCCACGTCACGCACGACCCTCCACGTCGCGCGCGGGTCGTGGGAAAGTGCAATGGACAGAAGAGTTACTGCGGTAAAATCCGCCCCACCTACTCGTGCACCGTTCTGGGCCTGGCCCAACAAACGTGTGGCGCTTATGTGTGGCCTAGGTCCGGGGGCTCCTGTCGGTGTACAAAAGTAGGGGATCTCCATTTGACCGCTTTACTTGTGCACGGGCAGTCAAAGCCGCGCACCACGGCCGCACATAGCAGGGCAAAGGAGGGAAGCCGGAGAGGAGCCAAAGCCTGAGATAAACAAGACAACGCCACAGCCGAGAACACAAAGAGTAGTGGGACGAAGCAGGTTCCCCCGGCAAGACCCTTGCCGGGGCAGCTCGCCCAACACCAGCGGAGCACGCCACCCTTGAGCCCATGGTTTCAAACACCATCAACCACGTTGGGCCAGGGCTCGGGAGGAACCTCCATGGTGGCATGCAGATCTTTGTGAAGACAAAGAATACTCAAGATCAGATGAGGATTGGAAGACGATGGTCCTCGGCAAGATCCTTGCCGAGGAAAGCCACAAGACCCCCGGCAAGATCCTTGTCGGGGACGACTGCAACACCGCGGCAAGACCCTTGTCGGGCCCCCGGCAAGGCCCTTGTCGAGGCTATCAGTGGGGCCATGGCGAGGCCCGCGTCGACCAAGACTCCATCACCATTCGCATGCAGCTGCCAGCCCAACCAGCAGGGCAGGCACCTGCGTGGCAACCTGCAGCTTCCAGCCCAACTTAGCAAGCTCCTACTTGGCGGCATGCAGATCTTCGTGAAGACCCTACCACCGCGCCAGCTCAGCTGCCTGCCTGCCTACATGGAGCCAGATGCATCGCTGGCCAGGGCGCGTGTCGAAGCAAGGAGGAGAGGTGACGGACGGGACGGGCCTCGTTCCCGTCCCCAATAAAGCTAGGGAACACCTAAGCAATGCATTAAATGCGTCTTGTCCTGTAGTACGAGCGATAAGCTTGGAGCACTGTAGGCCTTTCCACCTCTTGTGTGCCACTATGGCAGCCCCTTTCGACTATAAAAGGAGGCCCATAACATACTGGAGAGGGATTCAGCTTTTCTTAACTACACAGCCACCGTAGCTAGCTCGAAAGCTCAAGAACACTCAATACATCCACCAAAGCAGGACTAGAGTTTTACGCATCCTCGCAGCCCGAACCTGGGTAAACGATATGTGTGCTTCCTATTAGACCTGCTCTTCTCACGACCCCGGGGCCCGCCAACCATAGTAGGGATTCCCGTGATCCCATAGGTGTCGTTTCCACCGACAGCTCGAGTGCGTGTGGTGATCATGCTTATGTCATGCCTAATTGCATGCCCTGGATTCTTCCCGCCCCTGTTCTCGTCTCCTCCCTCCTCGTCTCGACGTCCAACCATGTCCTGGGGCTTCCCCGAGATCAACTGCATCTCACTGCGTCGCTGCATCGTCGTGGTTCGCCTTAAATGTGCCGCTAGAACTGTTGGGGAACGTAGTAATTTCAAAAAAATTCCTACGCACACGCAAGATCATGGTGATGCATAGCAACGAGAAGGGAGAGTGTTGTCTACGTACCCTCGTAGACCGAAGCGGAAGCGTTGACACAACGTAGAGGAAGTAGTCATACGTTCTCCTCGCGATCCAACCGATCACAGCACCGTTACTCCGGCACCTCTGAGTTCTTGGCACACGTTCAGCTCGATGACGATCCCCGGGCTACGATCCAGCAAAGCGTCGAGGAAGAGTTCCATCAGCACGACGGCGTGGTGACGATCTTGATGTGTTACCGGCGCAGGGCTTCGCCTAAGCACTGCAACGATATGATTGAGGTTGAATTTGGTGGAAGGGGGCACCGCACACGGCTAAGGAACGATCCGTAGATCAACTTGTGTGTCTTTGGGGTGCCCCCTGCCCCCGTATATAAAGGAGCCAAGGGGGAGGGGCTGGCCGGCCAAGCCTGGCGCGCCAAGAGAGTCCTACTCCCTCTGGGAGTAGGATTCCTCCCCCCAATCCTAGTTGGACTAGAATTCTCCAAGGGGAGAGAGAGAGAGAGGGGGCGACCACCTCTCCTAGTCCTAATAGGACTAGGGGAAGGGGGGAGGCGCACAGCCCATGAGGGCAGCCCTCTCACCTCTCCTCCAAGGCCCATGTTGGCCCATTATGCTCCCGGGGGGTTCCGGTAACCCTCCCAGTATTCCGGTAAAATCCTGATTTCACCTGGAATGCATTCGATGTCCAAACATAGCATTCCAATATATCATTTTTTACGTCTCGACCATTTCGAGACTCCTCGTCATGTCCGTGATCACATCCGGGACTCCGAACTCCTTCGGTACATCAAAAATGCATAAACTCATAATAACTGTCATCGTAACGTTAAGCGTGCGGACCCTACGGTTCGAGAACAATGTAGACATGACCGAGACACGTCTCTGGTCAATAACCAATAGCGGGACCTGGATGCCCATATTGGCTCCTACATATTCTACGAAGATCTTTATCGGTCAGACCGCATAACAACATACGTTGTTCCCTTTGTCATCGGTATGTTACTTGCCCGAGATTCGATCGTCGGTATCCAATACCTAGTTCAATCTCGTTACCGGCAAATCTCTTTACTCATTCCGTAATACATCATCTCGCAACTAACTCATTGGTTGCAATGCTTGCAAGGCTTTATGTGATGTGTATTACCGAGAAGGCCCTGAGATACCTCTCCGACAATCGGAGTGACAAATCCTAATCTCGAAATACGCCAACCCAATATGTACCTTCGGAGACACCTGTAGAGCACCTTTATAATCACCCAGTTACGTTGTGACGTTTGGTAGCACACAAAGTGTTCCTACGGTAAACGGGAGTTGCATAATCTCATAGTTAAAGGAACATGTATAAGTCATGGATAAAAGCAATAGCAACATACTAAACGATCGGGTGCTATGCTAATGGAATGGGTCATGTCAATCAGATCATTCAACTAATGATGTGATCTCGTTAATCAAATAACAACTCTTTGTTCATGGTTAGGAAACATAACCATATTTGATTAATGAGCTAGTCAAGTAGAGGCATACTAGTGACACTCTGTTTGTCTATGTATTCACACATGTATTATGTTTCCTGTTAATACAATTCTAGCATGAATAATAAACATTTATCATGAATTAAGGAAATAAATAATAACTTTATTATTGCCTCTAGGGCATATTTCCTTCAGTCTCCCACTTGCACTAGAGTCAATAATCTAGTTCACATCGCTATGTGATTTATCAGCAATAGTTCACATCACCATGTGATTAACACCCATAGTTCACATCGATATGTGACCAACACCCAAAGGGTTTACTAGATTCAGTAATCTAGTTCACATCGCTATGTGATTAACACCCAAAGAGTACTACGGTGTGATCATGTTTTGCTTGTGAGAGAAATTTAGTCAACGGGTCTGCCACATTCAGATCCGTTATGTATTTTGTAATTTTCTATGTCTACAATGCTCTGCACGGAGCTACTTTAGCTAATTGCTCCCACTTTCAATATGTATCTAGATTGAGACTTAGAGTCATCTAGATTAGTGTCAAAACTTGCATCGACGTAACCTTTTACGACGAACCTTTTTTGTCACATCCATAATCGAGAAACATATCCTTATTTTACTAAGGATAATTTTGACCGATGTCCAGTGATCTACTTCCTAGATCACTATTGTACTCCCTTGCTTAACACAGTGTAGGGTATACAATAGATCTGGTACATAGCATGGCATACTTTATAGAATCTATGGCTGAGGCATAGGAAATGACTTTCATTCTTTTTCTATCATCTGCCGTGGTCGGGCTTTGAGTCTTACTCAATTTCACACCTTGTAATACAGGCAAGAACTCTTTCTTTGACTGTTCCATTTTGAACTACTTCAAAATCTTTTCAAGGTATGTACTTATTGAAAAACTTATCAAGCGTCTTGATCTATCTCTATAGATCTTGATGCTCAATATGTAAGCAGCTTCACCGAGGTCCTTCTTCGAAAAAACTCCTTTCAAATACTCCTTTATGCTTCACAGAATAATTCTACATTATTTCCGATCAATAATATGTCATTTACATATACTTATCAGAAATGCTGTAGTGCTCCCACTCACTTTCTTGTAAATACAGGCTTCACCTCAAGTCTGTATAAAACTATATGCTTTGATCAACTTATCAAAGTGTATATTCCAACTCCGAGATGCTTGCACCAGTCCATAGATGGATCGCTGGAGCATGCTCACTTTATTAGCACCTTTATGGTCGACAAAACCTTCTGGATGTATCATATACAACTCTTCATTAAGGAATGCAGTTTTGTTTATCCATTTGCCAGATTTCATAAAATGCGGCAATTGCTAACATGATTCGGACAGACTTAAGCATAGATACGAGTGAGAAACTCTCATCGTAGTCAATACTTTGAACTTGTCGAAAAACCTTTTTTCGACAATTCTAGCTTTGTAGATAGTAACACTACTATCAGTGTCCGTCTTCCTCTTGAAGATCCATTTATTCTTAATTGCTTGCCGATCATCGGGCAAGTCAACCAAAGTCCAAACTTTGTTCTCATACATGGATCATATCTCAGATTTCATGGCCTCAAACCATTTCGCGGAATCTGGGCTCATCATCGCTTCCTCATAGTTCGCAAGTTCATCATGGTCTAGTAACATGACTTCCAGAACAGGATTACCGTACCACTCTGGTGCGGATCTCACTCTGGTTTACCTACGAGATTCGGTAGTAACTTGATCTGAAGTTACATGATCATCATCATTAGCTTCCTCACTAATTGGTGTAGTAATCACAAGAACAGATTTTTGTGATGAACTACTTTCCAATAAGGGAGAAGGTACAATTACCTTATCAAGTTTTCTACTTTCCTCCCACTCACTTCTTTCGAAAGAAACTCTTTCTCTAGAAAGTTTCCGAACTTAGCAACAAAAGTCTTGCCTTCGGATCTGTGATAGAAGGTGTATCCAACAGTTTCCTTTGGATATCCTATGAAGACACATTTCTCCGATTTGGGTTCGAGCTTATCAGGTTGAAGCTTTTTCACATAAGCATCGCAGCCCCAAACTTTAAGAAACGACAGCTTAGGTTTATTGCTAAACCATAGTTCATACGGTATCGTCTCAATGGATTTAGATGGTGCCCTATTTAATGTGAATGCAGTTGTCTCTAATGCATAATCCCAAAAACGATAGTGGTAGATCGGTAAGATACATCATAGATTGTACTATATCTAATAAAGTACGGTTATGACGTTCGGACGCACCATTATGCTGCGGTGTTCCAGGTGGCATGAGTTTGTGAAACTATTCCACATTGTTTTAATTGAAGACCAAACTCATAACTCAAATATTCGTCTCTGCGATCAGATCGTAGAAACTTTATTTTCTTGTCACGATGATTTTCCACTTCACTCTGAAATTCTTTGAACTTTTCAAATGTTTCAGACTTATGTTTCATCAAGTAGATATACCCATATCTGCTCAAATCATCTGTGAAAGTCAGAAAATAATGATATTTTGTCGCGAGCCTTAATATTCATCGGACCACATACATCAGTATGTATGATTTCCAACAATTCTGTTGCTTGCTTCATTGTTCCGGAGAACGGCGTTTTAGTCATCTTGCCTATGAGGCATGGTTCGCAAGCATCAAGTGATTCATAATCAAGTGATTCCAAAATCCCATCAGCATGGAGTTTCTTCATGCGCTTTACACCAATATGACCTAAACTGCAGTGCCACAAATAAGTTGCACTATCATTATTAATTTTGCATCTTTTGGCTTCAATATTATGAATATGTGTATCACTATGATCGAGATCCAACAAACCATTTCATTGGTGTGTATAACTATAGAAGGTTTTATTCATGTAAACAGAACAACAATTTATTCTCTTACTTAAATGAATAGCCGTATTACAATAAACATGATCAAATCATATTCATGCTCAACGCAAACACCAAATAACACTTATTTAGTTTCAACATTAATCCCGAAAGTATAGGGAGTGTGTGATGATGATCATATCAATCTTGGAACCACTTCCAACACACATCGTCACCTTGCCCTTTAACTAGTCTTTGTTCATTCTGCAACTCCCGTTTCGAGTTACTAATCTTAGCAACTTGAACTAGTACCAAATACTGAGGGGTTGCTATGAACACTAGTAAAGTACACATCAATAACATGTATATCAAATATACTTATGTTCACTTTGCCATCCTTCTTATCCACCAATCACTTGGGGTAGTTCCGCTTCCAGTGACCAGTCCCTTTGCAGTAGAAGCACTTAGTCTCAGGCTTAGGACCAGACTTGGGCTTTTTCACTTGAGCAGCAACTTGCTTGCCGTTCTTCTTGAAGTTCCCCTTCTTTCCTTTTTCCCTTTTTGAAACTAGTGATCTTGTCAACCATCAACACTTGATGTTTTTCTTTGATTTCTACCTTCGCCGGTTTTAGCATCGCGAAGAGCTTGGGAATATTTTCCGTTATCCCTTGCATACTATAGTTCATCACGAAGTTCTACTAACTTGGTGATGGTGACTAGAGAATTCTGTCAATCACTATCTTATCTAGAAGATTAACTCCCACTTGATTCAAGCGATTGTAGTACCCAGACAATCTGAGCACATGCTCACTAGTTGAGCGATTCTCCTCCATCTTTTAGCTATAGAACTTGTTGGAGACTTCATATCCCTCAACTCGGGTATTTGCTTGAAATATTAACTTCAACTCCTAGAACATCTCATATGCTCCATGACGTTCAAAACGTCTTTGAAGTCCCGATTCTAAGCAGTTAAGCATGGTGCACTAAACTATTAAGTAGTCATCATATTGAGCTAGCAAAACGTTCATAACGTCTGCATCTGCTCCTGCAATAGGTCCGTCACCTAGCGGTGCATCAAGGACGTAATTCTTCTGTGCAGCAATGAGGATAAACCTCAGATCATGGATCCAATCCGCATCATTGCTACTAACATTTTTCAACACAATTTTCTCTAGGAACATATCAAAATAAACATAGGGAAGCAATAACGCGAGCTATTGATCTAAAACATAGATATGCTAATACTACCAGGACTAAGTTCATGATAAATTAAAGTTCAATTAATCATATTACTTAAGAACTCCCACTTAGATAGACATCTCTCTAATCCTCTAAGTGATCACGTGATCCAAATCAACTAAACCATGTCCGATCATCACGTGAGATGGAGTAGTTTCAATGGTGAACATCACTATGTTGATCATATCTACTATATGATTCACGCTCGACCTTTCGGTCTCCGTGTTCCGAGGTCATATCTTATATGCATAGCTCGTCAAGTATAACCTGAGTATTCCGCGTGTGCAACTGTTTTGCACCCGTTGTATTTGAACGTAGAGCCTATCACACCCGATCATCACGTGGTGTCTCAGCACGAAGAACTTTCGCAACGGTGCATACTCAGGGAGAACACTTCTTGATAATTAGTGAGAGATCATCTTATAATGCTACCGTCTATCAAAGCAAGATAAGATGCATAAAAGATAAACATCACATGCAATCAATATAATTGATATGATATGGCCATCATCATCTTGTGCTTGTGATCTCCATCTTCGAAGCACCGTCATGATCACCATCGTCACCGGCGCGACACCTTGATCTCCATCGTAGCATCGTTGTCGTCTCGCCAATCTTACGCTTCTACGACTTATCGCTACCGCTTAGTGATAAAGTAAAGCATTACAGGGCGATTGCATTGCATACAATAAAGCGACAACCATACGGCTCCTGCCGGTCGCCGATAACTCGGTTACAAAACATGATCATCTCATACAATAAAATTTAGCATCATGTCTTGACCATATCACATCACAACATGCCCTGCAAAAACAAGTTAGACGTCCTGTACTTTGTTTGTTGCAAATTTTACGTGGCTGATACGGGCTTTAAGCAAGAACTCATCTTACCTACGCATCAAAACCACAACGATAGTTTGTCAAATAGACTCCGTTTTATCCTTCTCAAGGACCGGGCGTAGCCACACTCGGTTCAACTAAAGTTGGAGAGACAGTCTTCCGCAAGCCATCTATGTGCAAAGCACGTCGAGGGAACCAGTCTCATGTAAGCGTACCAAAGTATGACATGCTGGTAGGCAGTATGACTTGTATCGTCCACAACTCACTTGTGTTCTACTCGTGCAAATAACATCAAACCATAAAACCTAGGCTCGGATGCCACTGTTGGGGAACGTAGTAATTTCAAAAAATTTCCTACGCACACGCAAGATCATGGTGATGCATAGCAACGAGAAGGGAGAGTGTTGTCTACGTACCCTCGTAGACCGAAGCGGAAGCGTTGACACAACGTAGAGGAAGTAGTCGTACGTTCTCCTCGCGATCCAACCGATCACAGCACCGTTACTCCGGCACCTCCGAGTTCTTCGCACACGTTCAGCTCGATGACGATCCCCGGGCTCCGATCCAGCAAAGCGTCGAGGAAGAGTTCCGTCAGCACGACGGCGTGGTGACGATCTTGATGTGTTACCGGCGCAGGGCTTCGCCTAAGCACTGCAACGATATGATTGAGGTGGAATTTGGTGGAAGGGGGCACCGCACACGGCTAAGGAACGATCCGTAGATCAACTTGTGTGTCTTTGGGGTGCCCCCTGCCCCCGTATATAAAGGAGACAAGGGGGAGGGGCTGGCCGGCCAAGCCTGGCGCGCCAGGAGAGTCCTACTCCCTCTGGGAGTAGGATTCCTCCCCCCAATCCTAGTTGGACTAGAATTCTCCAAGGGGAGAGAGAGAGAGAGGGGGCGACCACCTCTCCTAGTCCTAATAGGACTAGGGGAAGGGGGGGCGCACAGCCCATGAGGGCAGCCCTCTCACCTCTCCTCCAAGGCCCATGTTGGCCCATTATGCTCCCGGGGGGTTCCGGTAACCCTCCCAGTATTCCGGTAAAATCCTGATTTCACCTGGAATGCATCCGATGTCCAAACATAGACTTCCAATATATCATTTTTTACGTCTCGACCATTTCGAGACTCCTCTTCATGTCCGTGATCACATCCGGGACTCCGAACTCCTTCGGTACATCAAAAATGCATAAACTCATAATAACTGTCATCGTAACATTAAGCGTGCGGACCCTATGGTTCGAGAACAATGTAGACATGACCGAGACACGTCTCCGGTCAATAACCAATAGCGGGACCTGGATGCCCATATTGGCTCCTACATATTCTACGAAGATCTTTATCGGTCAGACCGCATAACAACATACGTTGTTCCCTTTGTCATCGGTATGTTACTTGCCCGAGATTCGATCATCGGTATCCAATACCTAGTTCAATCTCGTTACCGGCAAGTCTCTTTACTCGTTCCGTAATACATCATCTCGCAACTAACTCATTGGTTGCAATGCTTGCAAGGCTTTATGTGATGTGTATTACCGAGAAGGCCCTGAGATACCTCTCCGACAATCGGAGTGACAAATCCTAATCTCGAAATACGCCAACCCAATATGTACCTTCGGAGACACCTGTAGAGCACCTTTATAATCACCCAGTTACGTTGTGACGTTTGGTAGCACACAAAGTGTTCCTACGGTAAACGGGAGTTGCATAATCTCATAGTTAAAGGAACATGTATAAGTCATGGATAAAAGCAATAGCAACATACTAAACGATCGGGTGCTATGCTAATGGAATGGGTCATGTCAATCAGATCATTCAACTAATGATGTGATCTCGTTAATCAAATAACAACTCTTTGTTCATGGTTAGGAAACATAACCATCTTTGATTAATGAGCTAGTCAAGTAGAGGCATACTAGTGACACTCTGTTTGTCTATGTATTCACACATGTATTATGTTTCCTGTTAATACAATTCTAGCATGAATAATAAACATTTATCATGAATTAAGGAAATAAATAATAACTTTATTATTGCCTCTAGGGCATATTTCCTTTAAGAACAGTGCCCGTGCCATGGCCAGCCTCTGTCCACCATTAGAGCACTGCACAAGATCGCTAGAGTTGCTCTAGAGCCCTCCCCTCAGCTATATAAGCATGCCCAGAGCCCTCCCGCAACTCACTCACTCCTCCCCCGCCTCTTATGTCCACCGGAGCAGCTCTCCCTCGCCGTTTCTTCCTCGGATCGCCGTGACCTCGCCGGACTTGGTCTTAGTTCCGACCACCACAACGCTCTTCTCCTCCTCCCGAGCTTTCCACCATAGCCTCCTCATCCCCGCGGTTCGCCCCACTACCTCGCCCCTCAGTGGAGTCCACCTTGGACGCGTGCCCCACGCATGGCCGTCGCCTCCGTTTCTCGGCCGTCTCTTTGTCCGGTCGACCCGAGCATCCTCGCTCCGCTCCACCACCTCCATCGTCCTCCCCTCATCCCCGCGAGCCTCACGGACCCCTCAGCCCTCGCCGGAGTGCCCTGCTCCGACGAGCACCTCCACCACTTGCCGCCCCTGCCTCCTCTCGGGTCCCCCTCCACCCGCGCCCTCCACTCCTCCCCGGCGTTCGCCGTTCCTCTGAACGGGTGCGACGCAGCCCTGCGGTCCCTCCGGTGCCCTCGGCCGGGCCGGGGATCGCTGGAGCTTGCCGGCCCCTTGGCCATTTCCTTCCTCTGTTTCCGTTCTGTTCCGCCCGGGAACAAACAGGGGCGAGGGGATGAGGAACACGACGCCTTGCCAACTGGCCAGGCCCCCCTTCTAACGGACCCCACCCGTAAGTGAGCCACCACCTTATCCACTCGGATAAGTGGAAACGTTTTCTTGAAATACGTTTTCTCAGCTCTAAAAATGTATTTCTTTTCTTCTCTGGGCCGAATGCGTTTTCTACAGACTTGCGGTGAAGCCTGTATTTACAAGAAAGTGAGTGGGAGCACTACAGCATTTCTGATAAGCATATGTATGACATATTGTGGATCAGAAATAATGTAGAATTATTCTGTAAAGCACAAAGGAGTGTTTGAAAGGAATTTTTCAAAGGAAGACCTCGGTGAAGCTGCTTACATATTGAGCATCAATATCTATAGAGATAGATCAAGACGCTTGATAAGTTTTTTCAATGAGTACATACCTTGACAGGATTTTGAAGTAGTTCAAAATGGAACAGTCAAAGAAAGAGTTCTTTCCTGTGTTACAAGGTGTGAAATTGAGTAAGACTCAAAGCCTGACCACGGCAGAAGATAGAAAGAGAATGAAAGTCATTCCCTATGCCTCGGCCATAGGTTCTATAAAGTATGCCATGCTGTTTACCAGATCTATTGTATACCCTACACTGAGTTAAGCAAGGGAGAACAATGGTGACCTAGGAGTAGATCACTGGACAGCGGTCAAAATTATCCTTAATGGAATAAGGATATGTTTCTCGATTATGGAAGTGACAAAAGGTTCGTCGTGAAGGGTTACGTCGATGCAAGTTTTGACACCGATCTGGATGACTCTAAGTCTCGATCTAGATACATATTGAAAGTGGGAGCAATTAGCTAGAGTATCTCTGTGCGGAGTATTGTAGACATAGAATTCGCAAAATACTTACGGATCTGTATGTGACAGACCCGTTGACTAAAATTATCTCACAAGCAAAACATGATCACACCTTAGTACTCTTTGGGTGTTAATCACATAGTGATGTGAACTAGATTACTGACTCTAGTAAACCCTTTGGGTGTTGGTCACATATCGATGTGAACTATGGGTGTTAATCACATGGTGATGTGAACTATTGCTATTAAATCACATGGCGATGTGAACTAGATTATTGACTCTAGTGCAAGTGGGAGACTGAAGGAAATATGCCCTAGAGGCAATAATAAAGTTATTATTTATTTCCTTATATCATGATAAAGGTTTATTATTCATGCTAGAATTGTATTAACCGGAAACATAATGCATGTGTGAATACATAGACAAACAGAGTGTCACTAGTATGCCTCTACTAGACTAGCTCGTTAATCAAAGATGGTTATGTTTCCTAACCATGAACAAAGAGTTGTTATTTGATTAACAAGGTCACATCATTGGTTGAATGATCTGATTGACATGACCCATTATATTAGCTTAGCACCCGATCGTTTAGTATGTTGCTATTGCTTTATTCATGACTTATACATGTTCCTATGACTATGAGATTATGCAACTACCGTTTGCCAGAGGAACACTTACCAAACGTCACAACGTAACTGGGTGATTATAAAGGAGTATTACAGGTGTCTCCAATGGTAGATGTTGGGTTGGCGTATTTCGAGATTAGGATTTGTCACTCCGATTGTCGGAGAGGTATCTCTGGGCCCTCTCGGTAATGCACATCACTTAAGCCTTGCAAGCATTGCAACTAATGAGTTAGTTGCGAGATGATGTATTATGGAACGAGTAAAGAGACTTGCCAGTAACGAGATTGAACTAAGTATTGGATACTGACGATCGAATCTCGGACAAGTAACATACCGATGACAAAGGGAACAACGTATGTTGTTATGCGGTCTGACCAATAAAGATCTTCGTAGAATATGTAGGAGACAATATGGGCATCCAGGTCCCGCTATTGGTTATTGACTGGAGACGTGTCTCGGTCATGTCTACATTGTTCTCGAACCGTAGGGTCCGCATGCTTAACGTTACGATGACAGTTATTATGAGTTTATGCATTTTGATGTACCGAAGGTCGTTCGGAGTCCCGGATGTGATCACGGACATGACGAGGAGTCTCGAAATGGTCGAGACATAAAGATTGATATATTGGAAACCTATGTTTGGACATCGGAAGTGTTCCAGGTGAAATCGGGATTTTACCGGAATACCGGGTGGGTTACCGGAACCCCCCGGGAGCGATATGGGCCTTAATGGGCCTTAGTGGAAAGGAGAAAGGGGCAGCCCTAGTGGCCGCGCGCCTCCCCCCTTCCCTAGTCCTATTAGGACTAGGAGAAGGTGGCCGGCCCCCCTCTCTCTCTTTCCCCCCCTTGAGGAATCCTATTCCAACTAGGATGGGGGGGGGGATCCTACTCCCGGAGGGAGTAGGACTCCCTGGCGCGCCACCCCTTGGCCGGCCAGCCCCTCCCCCTTGGCTCCTTTATATACGGGGGCAGGGGAGCACCCTAAAACACACAAGTTGATCTACGGATCGTTCCTTAGCCGTGTGCGGTGCCCCCTTCCACCAAATTCCACCTCGGTCATATCGTTGCAGTGCTTAGGCGAAGCCCTGCGCCGGTAACACATCAAGATCGTCACCATGCCGTCGTGCTGACGGTACTCTTCCCCGACACTTTGCTGGATCGGAGCCCGGGGATCGTCATCGAGCTGAACGTGTGCCAAGAACTCGGAGGTGCCGGAGTAACGGTGCTGTGATCGGTCAGATCGTGAGGAGAACGTACGACTACTTCCTCTACGTTGAGTCAACGCTTCTGCTTCAGTCTACAAGGGTATGTAGAAAACACTCTCCCCTCTCGTTGCTATGCATCACCATGATCTTGCGTGTGCGTAGGAAAATTTTGAAATTACTACGTTCCCCATCACTAATCATCCCCCTCCGAGAGAGAACCGTCCGACATTTCGTTCCGCGGGTTCACCGCACTTCTTCCCGGAGTCTCCGTCACCCCCAGGCAAGCCACAACAACCACTTGCATGATAGTCATGCAGTAGCCATGGTTTTCAACTTAAATATTTAATAAATGTTTGCTTGTTTTGATATGGTTATCGTTGTTTTGGTGATGCTTATAGATCTGTGTTCATTTTAATGATATGATCTTCTACAGCTTGTTATATTGCACATATTACTAGTATTATTGTTATATGTCATGCTTGATAGTAGTAGCAGTGTGTTCTTTCGGGTGCGTGTTTATGAGCTGTTATCTAGTGCTGTTGCTATGCATGTTACTTTGTATCCTGCTGGGTATATGCTTACTTGGTAGTATTCTTGATGAGTTCTTGCATGTTATTTATTTATGATGCTAGTGGTCATGATATGCTCATGTGTAACGTTATGCCCGTCAGCTTACCATGATCATTTGGTTAATGTTTCATTATGGTTATGCTCGATGAATATGTTGCACCTCCATGCTTATGTTGATTCATGTTCATGCATTGTTGTTGCATCATGTTATTTTAATATGGCTCAGCTTATTGGATTCAAGTTTAACCGGACTTAATTGAACTTGACAACTGTTGGCTGAGTCATGGTGCGACCATATCGAGCTGACCAGTGAAACCACACTTGCCTTATGGGAAGGTCCTAAGTGGGTCTATTGTTGTGCCTCTCATCGGTGCCTCCAATGAGGGAAGGTTATGGGCGCGCGCTACCCTAATCAGGTTGGCGGACCTAAGCCTTGTGTGCCCGTAGTTGTTGTTAGGCGCCTTTTTGTCCCCGTTTGGGACCGTTTATGTTTTGCCACGACGGTGGCTGTTGGTGTCTTTGGTAGGCACGGGGCCACCCAGGACTGAACCCTAAGGGGGTGTTGGTCGGAGTGGCTGGGAGAGTGTCATGGCAGTAGACGGTTTTGTCGGAACACCGTTGGTCCACCCGAATGTGAGTGCGAGGCCATGGGTTCCGTGGTGTGGGTACAGTGTGCTAACCTCTACATAGTGTGTATTAAATCTATCGATAGCCGTGCCCACGGATAAGGGCCCAGTTCGTGTCGGTCACACTATGGGCAACAGTAATAATAATAACTTGATTAATAACAACCCCGGTTCGATGATGGGATAAGTTGCTTCTGTGATCTGTGAATGATCATAGTTTGGTTATGATGTAACCTGTTGAGCCCGGAGTGGTTCCGTTTGTGATTCGTGAATGATCACCGTGGTATCAAGGATACCAAGTTGATGAATATTTGTGGTATTATGCGAGAGTCAAGGGTGAAGATCAAGCTCCTTGTGGTCATGTAATGATTACTATGGTATTGTTAATACCAAGCTTGATTTGATCCTGAGATGATAGTGTGATGTCTGTGTTGGTTACGAGGTAACCCGAACAGAGTAAGTTGGTGCATGATAATGTCATCATCTTGTATGATAGTGTCATCATGTTTATTTGTTCATGCCATGTTCGTATTGTTCTAGTGGTATCATGTTGTTCATGCCATGCTCATATTGTTCTAGCGGTATCATGTTCATGTTGTTCATGCCATGTTATCCTGATGATCTCATGAAAATTCCTACTTAATCCTGTAATTGCCATGTTGTGGTTTGTCTTGAATGCTTTTGGTTATTGTGAGCTTGCAAGTACATTCAATGTAATGACCTGGCGTGTCATGCCAGTTTGCAGGTCGTGCCTGGATTACTTGCCTGTTTGGTGTGGTTCCTGCGTTCGCGAGCTAGGATAAATGTTCCAGCCAGAGTTCCTGCGGATTGGAGTCCATCATCGCTGTTCGTTGTTCCGCTGCCAGTAGTTGTTCCGCTTCCTCGAGTTGTTATGCTGCTGGTATAGAGCAAGCGTGGTTGGCGTAGTGTCGTCGTGCCGATGTTATTAATTGTAATATCATTTACCTTGTATTCCTATACTCGATCTCTGGGCTGGAATACAGGGCGTTCCGGTTTTCTCTGAGCCGGGGTGCCACAGTATAGTGCCCCGCCCCCTACAATATGACAAGTATTTAGCCCTGAGCTGCAAAAGCCCAAATTATAATCAATGTTCTATATATTATATGTAGTACTAGCAAGATGCCCATGCGTTCCACGGAACATCAAGATGATCGAGGGGAGGCCTTATTTGCAAATATGGAGAGGGGTGTGGGTATGGGTTTTTCAAAATTGCCATAGTTTCCTTCCTATCCGTGAGATATAAATCGAACGACCTATATTGCAGGATGGCGGGCACACCATCATCAACAACTCTGTTTTTTATAAGAGTAGAGATAAAATATATTATATGTAGTATAACATGTTCATAACCACACCATGTGTATCACCGTTATATATATTCACGCATGCGTCGGTTTAAAACACAATGATAAATTCTTCAAATATCTGAATTCACTTTTTATAATGAATTATGATCTCTATTCGTCTTTTACACCCACACAATCCTCTTATCTTTGTACCTAGCGCTAACTTTCTCTCATGCATGCACACGCCCACATCCCTCTCACCCTCCCTCAGCATTCTCTAGCTCCATCACGCAAATTCGTCTTTTCACTTTAGGTCGTTCACCCACGGTGTGTGTAGGCCCCCCATCTCCTTCTTTACGGCACACATCGATCGATATGCCTCTCTAGCCAGGTGTGCCTACCACAAACACAAGCTTTCCCTCTTCTCTTCTCACTGTCCATGCCTCACTCCCACCCCTGTTTTCATCGATCTCGTACTCGCACACTCCTTCCCCCTCGTTATAGTATGCCTCCCGCACCACCTCCTAGATGCATCCCTCTCTCTCTATCCTTCTCCTAGGGCCTTATTTTCTTCTAAAACATACATGCATGTATGCCGATCGATCTCCCTACATATACCTAGGTCGACTTTAACTATTTCCCCCACCCATCGATCGACGTACCTCACAAGTTATGTATCTCCTTTCTCTAACAAAGGACGATTGATCTTCCTTTGTAGTTACATCTTCTTACCAAAACCATATTGTCCCCCCTCATCATTCGTGCATGCGTCTCTCACACGCACGTGCACATAAAGGCAGCCATCCCTTCTCTTATTGATATTGCAGGCGTACCCTCCGTTTGTCTAGCAAGCCTCTCCCACCATTTGTTAGAAGCAACTCCACCACCACCCCCTCCAACACTCTAGCTCCATCTCTCTCCCAACCTTATTCCTCTCCTACACAGATGCATGGATGCCGATCGATCTCCCTCAATACATAAGGTAGGCCTCTCTCCTCCTACACACATATACCAGCCATTATACCTCTATAGTTAAAAGGCCTCCCCCCACCCCACCCCCACCACACACTGATAGTCGAGCACTGTAGGTAGGTATCCATGCCACAGAGACAAACTACGCGTGTACCCTCTCACATTCAAGTAGGCCGGCCACCCTATATCTTTGACGTGGGCACACACAAATTCGATGGCACTCTTTATCGATCGCGCGCGTGCACACACACACATCATCCCTCTCTTTGATTCTATGGATACCTCAACCCGACGATACCTCCACTCCTTCTCATGGATTGCCCCCTCTATATCTATGATATATCCAGGACTCTATTTCACACACATTGCATATGTTACCATTTTTGATTGAAATATCATCCACATATATTGCTTGTCTATTTCTCAAACCCCCCCCCCCCTAAAAAAACACTCACAGACCCACACACTATATGTCTCTACGTTTGTATCTCTCTCACACAACCCCACATAGGTGGTGTAAGTACACAAAGAGAATAGGTGCACGTACTCACGCTTCGTGCCTAGCCACACCGGCGCGGGTACACGGTGGAGCTCATTTCTCTATCAAATGGCAGCCCACATGCTAATTTGAACGCGTGTAGCGGTTGTTTACCTATGGAGGTCGTGTACCACGCGTGCACGAAACAAAGTTTGACTTGATGCGTTGGCGCGTTATTTTTTAAATAAAGTGATATCGCTCAATGACACGTACACAGAATATAAAACGATTTTATGGAGAAAAAGGTAGTCCGCTCCACTATATACATTGGAGCCTGCCTGCCTGGGTTTGTCTCTCTACAGAGTATCTCACACAAGGCGGCGGTGGCCTCTCTCTCTCTCTCTCTCTCTCACCGTTGGTCAATAATCCGGCCGCATCCCGTCAGCCGGCGAAAAGGGAGGATTGCATCATTTCTCCATTCGGCGGCTGAAAGCACAAGTGATCCCTGGGTGAATTTGGTAAACCCCATATGCTTGGTGTTCAAGAGGAGAGAAGTCACGTGTCTTTAAGAGGGGAAAGACATGTTCATATTTGATTGTTTGCATTAGCTCTGTTTCTTGTCTTTGCTCTGATTTTCTGTTCCCTATCTTCTCACAATATCCCATGCAAGATTCAGGGGGAGAAAGACATCTAAGGGAAGGAAATCCTTGAATTCATTGCACATCTTTACCTTTGGGGACATGTCTATACCCAATAGAGTACTCAGTACTCACTCTCTACATGTCATCCTAGTCTTGGTACTCTTGTGGTTTATTTTGTTTGTCCTGGCTAGTAGGTGTATCTGTGTTATCTAACCTTGTTTACCCAGGTTCATTTCTTCCTAAGACAACTCAAGACCACAAGGTAAGTATATGCATCACAGTCATGTGTATGAGGATCTCTTGCTGTTTTACATACTGTTTGCAAGAATGACTCATGAGCATGAAGGTACATTTCCTATATTCACATCATTTGCTCTGATGCATATAGCCAACTTACATGTAACAATTTGCTTACTCTGTCATGCTTATGCATTCACATGCTCCTATGTTCCATATTTATTTGATTGCATACATGTAGGGGGAGCCTATGTATTTTATATGTCTTTCCAAAATCTTTACTTGTTATTCTATATATCCTTATCTAAAGCTTTGATGTATGTTGTCATCAATTACCAAAAAGGGGGAGATTGAAAGCACAAGTGCTCCCTGGGTGATTTTGGTAATTAATGTCAACATATCTCTTGTTGGACTAATACTTCTACCTAGTATGTTTTAGATAAGTTCAACAATGGAGTGGCATGGACTAGAGGATGTGGAACCCCTTCAAGATGCTGAGGACAAAGGATTGGCTCAAGCTCAAAGCACAGGACTCTACATTTTCTATTTTACTGGTCCAAGATCACATTGAGTCCATAGGAAAGCCAATACTATTAAGAGTGGATGAGGTGTTGCTTAATGGCTTGCTTGATCAAAGTGCTTAGTGATATGCTCCAAAGCCCTCAACCACTTTCACACATCCACATATGTCCCAAACCAAAAGTCAAACTCGGACCCACCGAATCTTTCTATCAGGCACCACCGAGTTCCCACGACATAGCCACTGCCAGAAACCCTAACCAATTCGGTCTCACTGATGGGATCTCGGTCTCACCGAGATGGGCTCGCAAACTCCCTATTGCCTATTGCAGTAATTTCGGTCCCACCGAGATATGCAATCGGCCCCACAGAGTTTGCTTGGCAAACTCTCTGTTTCGCTTATTACCCAAATCGGTCCCACCACGTTTGAGTAATCGGTCAAACCGAGATGAGGATTTACCCTAACCCTAGCACATCGATCCCACCGAGAATCCTAACGTTCACATTTTGAACTAAATCGGTCCGATCGAGTTTCATGATTCGGTCCCACCGAGTTTGGTGATTTGTGTGTAACGGCTAGATTTTGTGTGGAGGCTATATATACCCCTACACCCACCCTTCATTCATGGAGAGAGCCATCAGAACATGCCTACACTTCCAATACATATTTTCTGAGAGAGAACCACCTACACTTGTGTTGAGGTCAAGATATCCCATTCCAACCACATAAATCTTGATCTCTAGCCTTCCCCAAGTTGCTTTCCACTCAAATCTTCTTTCCACCAAATCCAAATTCTGTGAGAGAGAGTTGAGTGTTGGGGAGACTATCATTTGAAGCACAAGAGCAAGGAGTTCATCATCACCACACCATTAGTTACTTCTTGGAGAGTGGTGTCCCCTAGATTGGCTAGGTGTCACTTGGGAGCCTCCGTCAAGATTGTGGAGTTGAACCAAGGAGTTTGTAAGGGAAAGGAGATCGCCTACTTCGTGAAGATCTACCTGAGTGAGGCCAGTCCTTCGTGGGCGACGGCCATGGTGGGATAGATAAGTTTGCTTCTTCGTGGACCCTTCGTGGGTGGAGCCCTCCGTGGACTCGCGCAACCATTACCCTTCGTGGGTTGTAGTCTCCATCAACGTGGATGTACGATAGCACCACCTATCGGAACCACAGATAAAAAATCTCCGTGTCTCCAAATTGCGTTTGCACACTCCAATCCCTTCCCTTTACATTCTTGCAACTTGCATGCTTTACTTTCCGCTACTCATATACTATTGTCATGCTTGCTTGATATTTAAAGTGAATGTTTAACTTGATCCAAAACTCCACTTCAACTTAAGGAAACTAAAAACTGCAACTTTTCTTGATTAGAGTCTATTCACGCCCCTCTAGACACCTCTTCTCGATCCTTTCAATTGGTATCAGAGCTTTGGTCTCCATTGCCTTGGTTTAAACACCTTTGGAGGAAGATGGATGTGTCTACATTGGGGAGTCTTAGACGTAGAGTGCCTATTCTTGATGGAGAGTTCTTCTATGAGTGGAAAAATGAAATGCTTGAAATTTTCAATGAATATCATTTGAACAAGTACATTACTAGCCCTTGTGCACATCATATTGATCCTTCGCATCCTACACCCGAAGAGGATCTTGACATGATTCACAATCTTAGAACTATCAATCTTATCATTAGAGGATTGCCCAAAAATTTGATTGCTAATTTACCTACTCTTGATTGTCCCTACACTATATGGAGATTTCTTGAGGAACGATTTTCAAATTATTCCTTGAAATATTTAGACGAAATTCTCCATAAGTCTATTGCCTTGAGTAAGATGAATTCCAGTGATCCTATGTTTGATTGTCTATTTGAGCTTACCAATATCATGCGTGCCAAAGGAGATGTTGGAATCATTAGCAATATCATTTCCGAAGCTATTAGAATTCATAAAGATAACCATAGTAATGATCATTTATCTAATGAATTACCCTCTCTAGGGGCTGATCAATCACAAGATGATGTTGAACATGGATACTATGATGAGGATGATGATAGTGACTATGATCTTGATGATGCAATGAGACACTTTGGTCTTATGACAAATCTTCGCGGCTACATGGCTAGAGGAAAGGAATGGGTCCTTGATAATGGATGTACTGATCATATGACCGGAAGCAAATATATGTTCCGTGAGCTTGCTGAAAATGACGACCCTCGAAAGTATGTCACCTTTGGTGATAACTCAAAGGGTAAGGTGGTTGGCCTCGGTAAGGTGGCCATATCACATGATAACTCCATCAAAATGTCATGCTCGTTGAATCTCTTGGGTACAATTTACTTTTAGTATCTAGACTTGCTGATTTCCGTTTTAATGTCCTCTTTACTGAGGTAGATTGCCAAGTGTTTCAGAGAGACAATCATAAAATGGTCTTTACCAGTATACGTAGAGGTGATCTTTACATTGTTGATTTCACTAAAAAGGCTCAACCTAGAACTTTCTTAATTGCTAAATCTTCTAAAGGCTGGTTGTGGCATAGAAGGCTAGGTCATGTGGGGCATGCGAAATCTTGATAAGCTTATTAGAGGTGATCATATCCTTGGAGTAAAAGATGTCATATTTGACAAGGATAGACTTTGTAGTGCTTGTCAGGCAGGAAAACAGGTTGGAGGAAGTCATCACGCGAAGAACATCATGACCACGAGAAGACCACTCAAGCTACTTCACATGGATCTCTTTGGTCCCAATGCCTACAAGAGTCTCGGTGGTAACTCATTCGGACTAGTCATAGTCGATGATTTTTCAAGATTTACGTGGGTGTTCTTTCTTGATGACAAATCGCAGGTCCAAAAGATCTTCAAAACTTCGCTAGGAAGGCCCAAAATCAATTTGACTTGAAGATCAAGAAGGTTCAGAGCGACAACGGAATGGAGTTCAAGAACGCAAATGTGTATACCTTTCTTGACGAAGAAGGGATTTCACACGAGTTCTCGGCTACGTACACGCCTCAACAAAATGGAGTTGTTGAGAGAAAGAACCGAACTCTTATTGAGATGGCAAGAATGACGCTTGATGAGTACAAGACTCCAAAATACCTTTGGGCGGAAGCGGTTGAGACAGCTTGTCATGCAACAAATCGCTTGTATCTTCACAAGCTACTCGGTAAGACGACATACAAGCTCCTCACCGGTAACAAACCCCAAGTTGGATACTCTCGAGTATTCGGCTCAAAGTGCTACATTCTTGATAAGCATCATCGTTCTAAATTTGCTCCTAAATCTCATGAAGATTTCCTACTTGGTTATGGCTCAGACTCTCAAACTTACCGTGTCTACAACAAGTTCACCCGAAAGGTTGAAGAGACGGTAGATGTGAAGTTTGATGAATCTAATAGCTCAGAAGTAGAGCAATTGCCAATTGATGTTGGAGACAAAGACCCTTCGGAAGCAATCCAAGACTTGTCTATTGGCAATATTCGTCCAACGGAAGTGAAGGAGAGTACCTCGTCCATCCAAGTGGAAGCTTCTACCTCACGACAAGGTGAACCAAGAATTGATACGGAAGCATGACGAAGAAAACTAGGAAGTACACCAAGATGAACGTCAACAACCTCCTTCTCCACCACGACAACAGAATGACAACGTGAACAATGAAGAAGGCCAAGATGAAGAAGATGTTCCACCCCGAGCCAAGCGAAAGCTCCCACGAGTTCGAGCAAGAATCGCCAAAGACCATCCCATCGAGCAAATCTACAATGATATCCAAACTGGGAGAATCACTCGCTCTAAAACTCGTTTGGCTAAATTCTGTGAACATTATTCATTCATCTCTAGCATTGAACCTATGAAGGTTGAAGAAGCATTGGAAGATCCGGATTGGATAAACGCTATGCATGAAGAGCTACACAACTTTGAGAGAAATCCAGTGTGGACATTGGTTGAGAAGCCCGACAACAACCACAACATCATCGGTACCAAATGGGTGTTTCGCAACAAGCAAGATGAAGATGCACAAGTACTTCGCAACAAAACACGTCTCGTCGCCCAAGGCTAGACTCAATTCGAAGGTATGGACTATGGTGAGACATATGCCCTCGTTGCTAGACTTGAGTCCATTCGCATCTTACTTGCTTATGCTAATCATCATGATATCACCTTGTACCAAATGGATATTAAAAGTGCTTTTCTAAATGGTGAAATTGAGGAGGAAGTTTATGTTAAGCAACCTCCCGGCTTTGTCAATCCTAAGAAACCTAATCATGTTTAGAAACTTCACAAAGCTCTTTATGGTCTTAAACAAGCTCCTAGAGCATGGTATAAATGTTTGACCAAGTTCCTTATTGAAAAAGGCTTTGAAATTGGAAAATTAGATTCTACTCTTTTCACTAAAAGGATTAATGGAGAATTATTCTTGTGCCAAATCTATGTTGATCATATTATATTTGGTTCGACTAACCCTCACTTTAGTGAGAAGTTTGGAAAGCTAATGTCGGAGAAGTTTGAGATGTCTATGATGAGTGAACTCAAATTGTTTCTCGGTTTGCAAATCAAGCAAACTAAGGAAGGTACCTTTGTCTCTCAAACAAAGTACACCAAGGACTTATTCAAGAAGTTCAATATGCAAGAGCGCAAAGGTATGACTACACCCATGCCTACTAGTGGAAATCTTGATTTAACCAAAGATGGTGAACCGGTTGATCAAAAGGTTTATCGCTCCATGATTGGTTCATTGTTATATCTATGTGCCTCTCATCCCGATATTATGCTAAGTGTGTGCATGTGTGCACGATATCAAGCGGCCCCTAAAGAGTGTCATCTTAAGGCTGTGAAAAGGATAGTGAGATACTTAATCCACACACCAAATTTTGGCATTTGGTATCCTAAGAGGTCTTCTTTCGATCTTGTTGGTTACTCCAATTCGGACTATGCCGGAGACAAGGTTGGTAGAAAGTCCACTTCGGGTACTTGTCAATTTCTTGGTAGATCTCTTGTTGTCGGCGTTCTGGGAACGGGGGTCCCCAGACTTGCCTGCCTGCGGCCTGCGGCGTGGCTCAAGTGGGGGTCCAGCGCGGCCCATCTTCATCAAGCTCAAGCTCAAGACCCTCGCGAGGGGACAAGCCTCACAGGGCAGACGACAGGAAGCCTCCTCAAGAGCGTCCTCATCAGGCAGGCTCGCGAGGTGGCGAAGAGATCAATGCAAGGGTACCTCACGAGGATCCCGTGACGCAAGCCATGATGATCAAGGACAGGCGGGCGCCGGCCTGGGCAGAGTCCTTGTTTCCCCTTTGGTGCAAAGGGGGCAAGCACAAGCTAAGGTATCAGGCAAAGGTTACCATTCCGGTGCAACGAGACCAAGACCAGCCGGACGGCCGGACGGAGGTCATCGTGGAGCCCAAGACGGCGTCATCACCAATGCTTTTGGCAGCCGAAGACCACCTTTGGTCAGGATAACTTGTACTAGATGTTCCCCTTCAAAATGGCCAAATGTAGGCGCCCTTCCCGCTCAATTATTCGGGTAGAGGCCCAGGGCCTCTATAAGTAGAGCTAGCCACCATGGAGTAGAGGCATCCAGAAATCTGGTAGAGACCAAGAAGAACACACCGCACCAGCTCAAGAACACCCCTCGCGAGGTTGTTCTCCCTTTGTACTGTTCATCATCAGCCCCAGAGGCAATCCACCACACCACACACTGTAGTAGGGTATTACACCACAACGGTGGCCCGAACTAGTATAAACCTCGTGTCTCTTGTGTTGTTCATCATTTTTCCATCTTAGTTCGCACGAGAGGATCAGACGTAGATCGGTAGGGGAGAGATCTCCGTGCGCACCCCAGTGTTCGAACCTTAAGGGTCTGCCGGAACCCGAAATCCGACATTTGGCGCGCCAAGTAGGGGTGCGCCGGAGTCCTTCTTCCTCCGCATCGCGTTCCGTCACCTCGCCATCCAGATGTCAAGCGACCAGGCTGCCAACGCCGACCGTTGGGCGGCGTGGCCTGCTCACGCCGTGTCTCCGACTCAGGGCGACCTCAACCTTGCGCATTAGGCAGCTCGTGCTCCGCAAGGCACTGCGGGGCGCGGGCGATGCTGCCAGACGCCGCCTGCCCTCACACCGCGGGAGGTGCGGGCCGCAGCAAGGGCCTCGAACCACGCCGCTGCCACAGTGCCATACACCCGACGGGAGCAGGCGAACTCCAGGGCCGCGCTGACGGTGGCCCGAGAGCTACTACGGTGCCGTTTGCTGGAAGGCGGCTGCGGCGTGTTGCTGGAGCGAGTGGCCGAGCTCCTAGACACCGCCGCCTCGGGAGCACCCCCTTTCTGCATCCAGCTGCCGCCCTAGATCCACAATGGGTCGCACGGCGGCATTGTGCGTGCTCACGCAACGCCAAGCGGGCTCCTGGGCCAGTCCCGCGCCAACACCTCCATCAGCACCGGGCGGCAGGTCGCGCCAGCCCTTCCTCAGGACGGCGAAGGGATGTGCGCCGCGGCCTTTGACCTCGGCGGGCCACCGCGCCATCACCCCCAAGGCGCCGCTCCAAGCCAGACTGCGTGGCATGCGGGGCGCTACGGCGAAGTCCACGAGCTGGTAGCTCCCGAGGCTTATGTACCCCGCATGGTGAATCAAGCACGCGCACTGGATGAAGATCACGGCTCGTTCCTCCGGCCCGGCTGGGACGAGGAGGCGCCGGAAGCCGAGCTCTTTCAGGGACCCTAGGAGAGCCTTGGCAACGCGCCGATAGCAACAACTACCGGTTACCACTCATCCCTCAGGAGCAAGCTTATGCTAACCGTGGGTCGCAGGAGGTGTAGGTCGCCGCGGCAGATGGCTGCCCCAATGCTGCAGCTTCCTATCCCTCAGGAGGAGGGCGTAGGGGGCTACATGAGAGGGGCCGAGATCCGGGCTCACCCTCGCGGCGGCCAGAGCAAGGTGTCCTCAGGAGGTAGGCCCTCTGCCGGGAAGGTGACCCATGGCCTGCCCCCGGCAGAGGACCTGTGGTCGTCGGGGGAACCGCTGGCGACCGCTCTACCCCGTTGGCGTCGTCCTTGGTTTCCGGTCACCGCCAATGGCGGCAAAGTGTGGCGCAAGGCGGGGTCCTCGTATGGCGATATGAAGCAAGGCCAGTACCTGTGAAGAAGGCCCAGTGCCTGTGAAGCTCGCCACCCTGTGACACTCTCACGTAATAATGAGTGGTGTTGTACACGCCCCGGAGTCTCAGGGGTGCCGGCCTCAGGCCCTGGGGCTCCCGCCCATGCCCAGTGGCAGCACTTAGCTCCACGCTGGTGAGAAGACGTCGAAGACTAGATTAGGTGCCGGACGCAGCCTTTTGCTTTTTTGCTTCTCTTTATTGACAAGTTCCGTCGGTTTGGATTTAAGTTGGATTTGAATTCGAAGCTTGCGTGCGTTGGGGAAGGGGTGTTTAGTCTCGTTCGAGCAATCTCTCGCATTCTGTTTTCGGTCCTACACCCCTAGTTAACGTCAGCTGCCCCACCTCGCGAGCCCCTCGCGAGCCTGGCCTGGCCAGGCACGTCTGCAGCTGGGACCGCTGTCGCCACACCCTCTCCGGAGATTCTCATCACAGGGTCAACAGGATAATCAGGAGAAACCCAAGGCGTGGCGACCCCCCGCAGGCCCGCTTAGGGCTCGTCAAGATGAAAAGGTAAACAAATCAGCTGGACCATCACCAGGCTAGCGGCTAAGCTCACGCGTAACGTCGCACTTATCAGGGTACTAATCACGAATCTTTACATGAGGGGCCTCCGCTCCCAAAATGCTTTTACATTCTTCAGGGCCAAGCTCGAGTCTCCTTTGTGTAGGATGGACAACTATAGCATACGGCTAGTCGGACATATCACTCACCGCGTCTTCTGGGGGATCCTCGGAAGCGTCGCTGGCGTCGCTGACATCATCGCCGCCGCTGCCGGCGTCCCCGTGAGCGCCAGGCTCGTTCACAACGCCACCTCCAACAGTGGCCACGACCGCACCGTCGTTGTCAGACGTGAAGGCCCGGACAAGGGCATCCACGTTATTCTCCACCCATTGTGCCAGGTCGCCCCAGACAGCTATGGGCACGGGTGCGATGGCGGCATCAAAGTCGAAGTGGGGGTCCCTTCCCTGCAGATAGCTGAAGACACGGGACAAGGCACGCTTAAGCAAGGCTCAGCTCCTCTCTTCAACGAGCCAACGGGCCCTCTCAGAGCGGTTCTCCAGAAGCGTCACCACGTCTGTGAAGAACTGAAGGTTGCCGGCATACTTGGTCTCATGCGTTTCCTTAGCGGCAGCCTCGCAAATCTCACCCAAGGCAGAGTTGGCCTTTTCCCTAAGCGTCTGAAGCATGGGAGCATGCTCGTGCTCCAGGACCCTCCGCTGGCGGATCTCGTCCTCGTTCTGCCGTGCGATGGCCTCGGCATCGTTAACCCTCTGTCGAAGAAGAAGCAGCTCAGCCAGGGAAGAGGACAGCTCCGCCTGTGTCGCGTCAAGGGCGGCTGCGGAGGAATCCGCATGCTGCGTCTCTTCAACCAACTTGGCTTTGATGGCCGCTGTCCTGCCCTCAGCCTCATCCTTGATCAATATCAACTTCGCCTTGTATTCGCGCTCGAGGGCCAAGTGGGCTCCCGCCACACGGCGGTCGACCTCTTCCTGGATCCGGGCTTCGCGCGCCGCAACGTTGTCCTCCGCCTGGGCCGCCAGGCGCTCCCTCGTCTCCAACCGCTCCTCGTCAAGGCTGCGCTCGGCGGCCTCAAGCGTAAGCGCCTCCTCGCGCCTCTGGAGCTCCGCCCGGTCGACGGCGGCCTCCTGCATCGACCCGAGGGCTGCATGGCACAGTTCTACTTGCTGCTCCAGGGAATTTCTCCGGGCTTGGAGCTCCCATACGCGCTCCTCCGCATCCTTGCGCCGTGGGTCTGCCTGCCGAGCCTCCTCGACGGCCTGGGAGCAGGCCTCCCGCGAAGCCGCTAGCGATGCTTCGGCCTCCACGTTGTCATGATCACGTTGGTGGCGCGTGAGGACAATGGCAACCTTTAGCTTGCGCCTCTCCTCAGTGAGGCGCAGGCCCTCGGCCTCAAGGCGCACATCCTTAGCGGCAAGCTCTGCCCCAACCCGGTTCATCGCATCCGCTGCCCCCTGGAGGAACTCTCCGCAAAGGGCGCGACGCTCTCGAGCACGCCTGAGCATGTCTTCCACATCACCTTCTTCTGCCGGAGCACGCGTAGGGCCCTCAGGCGGCGAGCCCCCTCCAGGTGTGGGGCTGGGGGCTGTCACCCCAACCATCGCCAACCGGACCCCTTTGGGAGTCCGGCCTGGCGTCAGTCCGCCCACGGAGGAGGAGCCAAGGGCAGACTTCAACCATTCACTGACTATGATCAGAGGAGGAGCATGCGGCAAGCCTGGCGTGCCCCAAGAAGGCTCGTGAAGAAAGGGCATCGGGCGAGCAGGCTCGAGGTGCTCTATGGAGCGGATCACTCCCCCAGCCGGTCCAGCAGCAAGAGTGGCACTCAAGCTCGGCGGGCCCGGAGCCAGCAAAGGGGGCAAAGATGCGAGGGCTGGCTCCCGGGTCGACTCGGCGGATTCAACAAGACGAGGCCTGAGAGGCCACAATCAGCCCCAAGGATAACAAGGAAAATGAGCAGAGAAAGAAGAAGACTTATTCGTCCATGGCAAAGTACTTCCTGCGCTTCAACAAGCGGCGAGGGCGGTCGCTGCCACCCGAGGCCTCTTTCCTCTTGCGGAGAGCCGAGAAGTCTACGGGGAACCGACCTAAGCGCCTGGGGCACGGGTCGGCCTGGGGTGCAGAAGAAGCCTCAAGATGGTCGGCACCGGACGAGTCCGCATCGGGGGCGTCGTCAGGCATCGCCTCGCGAAGAGCGGCTGGGGGATCAAGAGCCGCGACCTCGAGGGCCAAAGGCCGTGACCCAGCATCCACCGCCGCCCCAGGGTGGGCCTCGGAGGACGTTGCCCTCGAAGCTCCACGCGGCGCCAGCACCTCGACATCAGCCGCCTCAGCTCCCGTCGGTTCTCTCCCCGCCCTGTCGCCTGAGGAAGGACCGCTGAGGGCGGCAGGGGGAACAACCACGGCGACTGGGTTCTCGCGTGGCCCCGTGAGGCCAGCCGGGCGCAGCCCCCACTCGTCGAAGCTGGGCATCTGCTTCACAAAATCAGCCCTGCCGGAGCAAAGATACAAGAGAATACCACTGCTCCGTAGGCTGCCTGGGGAAGGATCACCAGTCAAGACCCTGAGCACCGTCCGCAGCAGTTCAGGCGCCAAATCCTCCTCTTGAAGCCACATGCGGTCCCTACACCTCGCAAAGTCCCACATCCGATGAGAGTGTCGCTGGAGAGGAGTAACGCGGTCCCTACACCTTATGTGCCCTCAAACTTTCAAAGCGGCGCCAGACGAAAGCGAGCCGGGGGCTCGCGAGCGGTTCATGACCCCAGCCTGGGTTGGGAACAACAGGTGAGGTCGGGTGCGAGCGCAAGGGGCTGGGCACCCCGACGTACACGTACAGCCACCGCTCCCTGAACCTGGCCTGAGAAGGCGGAAGACCAAAGTCAATCCCTGAAGCAGCCGTCTCAGGCACGACGAAGAAGCTTACAACCCCGAGCACTGGGTGGAATCGCTCAGGCTCAAAGAAAAGAAGTGGTGCAGCAGGGCAACGGAAGGAGGGATGCCTATCATCCCCTCGCATACGAAAGAAAAAACAGCCAAAAGGGTAATGGACTCCGGCCCGAGGTGCATCATGTGGATCTGATAATGGGAGAGCACAGCATTGAGGAAAGCAGAAAAGGGGGGAACCAGACCCGCCCACGGGGCATCGGTGAAGAATCGGACCTCCGTGACGGTCCTGGCAAGAAAGGCGCGGGATGCGGGCCAAACTGTGGTCCGGCCGCACTCGTTGAAGATGGAAGCAAGGGCGGAGTGGACCTTGTCCAAGGCTTCCGGGTTGAGTATGATTGACCGATCGACGGCGGGGGCCGCCGCTGGAGGTGCGCAGGACGAAGGCTCGGGTTTCTTCCCCCTTCCCTTCATCGTCGGCGCCATGGCGTTGGGGAAGGGGAAGAGCTCGAGCCGTATTGGCGGCGGGGATTAGAGCTCAGAGAAGATAGAAAGGTAGGAGACGAGCGGGCAGCCGAAGGAGGAACAACTGTGTGCAACTACGGGTCCACTTAGCCGGGCACGTAACAAGGCGTCGTGGGAAGCGCAGACGGGTCCATTTATTTTGTGTTCTGCATTCTTTGCATTGAATTCATTGCAAATCTTTCAGCTAATTCCTTGCAAATCCTTGTGAGATCTTAATTGCCTAGTGAGCTGAGGTGACAAGTGTTTTCACTGTGATGAACTCGGTCACACCGGTTTGTTTTCTTCGGCCCAACTGAATTCTTTCGGTGCCACCGAAGCTCACAACTCGGTGCTACCGATTTTGCTGCAAAAAAGACAGCTTGCCACCCGTTCCTGCTTTCTTTATGCTCCAGCTCCACTCAATGATTCTTGTCCTCTACCAGCATCACATTCGACTTGATACTTTTCTTTGTGACTCAAGGACCAAACCCTTTTGCAATAAAAATCCAGAAGAGCCCTTCTTCGAAATTGATGTCAAAGGGGGAGAGAGAGATCACATCAAAGCTTCACATCAAAGCTTAAAGAGAGAATACTCAGGGGGAGAGTGTAAGAAACCCCAGATGCTTGGTGTTCAAGAGGAGAGAAGTCACATGTCTTCAAGAGGGGAAAGACATGTTCATATTTGATTGTTTACATTAGCTCTATTTCTTGTCTTTGCTCTGATTTTCTGTTCCCTATCTTCTCCCAATATACCATGCAAGATTCAGGGGGAGCAAGACATCTAAGGGAAGGAAATTCTTGAATTCATTTCACATCTTTACCTTTGGGGACATGTCTATATCCAATAGAGTACTCAGTACTCACTCTCTACATGTCATACCAGTCCTGGTACTCTTGTGGTTTCTTTTATTTGCTCTGGCTAGTAGGTGTATGTGTGTTATCTAACCTTGTTTACTCAGGTTCATTTCTTCCTAAGCCAACTCAAGACCACAAGGTAAGTATATGCATCACAGTCATGTGTATGAGGATCTCTTGCTGTTGTATATACTGTTTGCAAGAAGGACTCATGAGCATGAAGGTACATTTCCTATATTCACATCATTTGCTCTGATGCATCTAGCCAAGATACATGTAACACATTGCTTACTCTGTCATGCTTATGCATTCACATGCTCCTATGTTCCATATTTATTTGATTGCATACATGTAGGGGGAGCCTATGAATGTTATATGTATTTCCAAAGCTTTACTTGTTATTCTCTATATCCTTATCTAAAGCTTTGATGTATGTTGTCATCAATTACCAAAAAGGGGGAGATTGAAAGCACAAGTGCTCCCTGGGTGATTTTGGTAATTAATGTCAACATATCTCTTGTTGGACTAATACTTCTACCTAGTATGTTTCAGATAAGTTCAACAATGGAGTGGCATGTGTTGGTGAACGTAGTAATTTCAAAAAATTTCCTACGTACACGCAAGATCATGGTGATGCATAGCAACGATAGGGGAGAGTGTTGTCTACGTACCCTCGTAGACCGAAAGCGGAAGCGTTATATCAACGCGGTTGATGTAGTCGTACGTCTTCACGATCCGACCGATCCAAGCACCGTTACTCCGGCACCTCCGAGTTCTTGGCACACGTTCAGCTCGATGACGATCCCCGGGCTCCGATCCAGCAAAGCGTCGGGGAAGAGTTCCGTCAGCACGACGGTGTGGTGATGATCTTGATGTACTACCGACGCAGGGCTTCGCCTAAGCACCGCGACAATATGACCGAGGTGGAATATGGTGGAGGGGGGCACCGCACACGGCTAAGGAACGATCACGTTGATCAATTGTGTGTCCAAGGGGTGCCCCTTGCCTCAGTATATAAAGGATGGAGGAGGAGGAGGCCGGCCAAGCCAATTGGTGCGGCCAAGATGTGGAGTCCTACTAGGACTCCAAGTCCTAGTAGGAGTCCACCAAGAGGGGAGGAAGGGAGAAGGAAGTGGAGGAGAAGGAAAGGTGGCCGGCCCCCTTTTCCCTAGTCCAATTCGGACCAGAGGGAAGGGGGGGCGCAGCAGCCCCTTGGCCCTTTCTTCTCTTCCCACTAAAGCCCATCAAGGCCCATTGCTTCTTCCTCGTATTCCCGTAACTCCCCGGTACCTTCGAAAATACCCGAACCACTCAGAACCCTTCCGATGTCCGAATATAGTCGTCCAATATATCGATCTTTACGTCTCGACCATTTCGAGACTCCTCGTCATCTCCCCGATCTCATCCGGGACTCCTAACTCCTTCGGTACATCAAAACTCATAAACTCATTATAACTGTCATCGTAACCTTAAGCGTGCAGACCCTACGGTTCGAGAACAATGTAGACATGACCGAGACACGTCTCCGGTCAATAACCAACAGCGGGACCTGGATGCCCATATTGGCTCCTACATATTCTGCGAACATCTTTATCGATCAGACCACATAACAACATACGTTGTTCCCTTTGTCCATTGGTATGTTACTTGCCCGAGATTCGATCGTCGGTATCCAATACCTAGTTCAATCTCGTTACCGGCAAGTCTCTTTACTCGTTCCGTAATACATCATCCCGCAACTAACTCATTAGTTGCAATGCTTGCAAGGCTTAATTGATGTGCATTACCGAGAGGGCCCAGAGATACCTCTCCGACGATCGGAGTGACAAATCCTAATCTCGAAATACGCCAACCCAACATCTACCATTGGAGACACCTGTAATACTCCTTTATAATCACCCAGTTACGTTGTGACGTTTGGTAGTACCCAAAGTGTTCCTCCGGCAAACGGGAGTTGCATAATCTCATAGTCAAAGGAACATGTATAAGTCATGAAGAAAGCAATAGCAACATACTAAACGATCGGGTGCTAAGCTAATGGAATGGGTCATGTCAATCAGATCATTCAACTAATGATGTGACCCCGTTAATCAAATAACAACTCTTTGTTCATGGTTAGGAAATATAACCATCTTTGATTAACGAGCTAGTCAAGTAGAGGCATACTAGTGACACTCTGTTTGTCTATGTATTCACACATGTATTATGTTTCCGGTTAATACAATTCTAGCATGAATAATAAACATTTATCATGATATAAGGAAATAAATAATAACTTTATTATTGCCTCTAGGGCATATTTCCTTCAGTCTCCCACTTGCACTAGAGTCAATAATCTAGTTCACATCGCCATGTGATTTAATAGCAATAGTTCACATCACCATGTGATTAACACCCATAGTTCACATCGATATGTGACCAACACCCAAAGGGTTTACTAGAGTCAATAATCTAGTTCACATCGCTATGTGATTAACACCCAAAGAGTACTACGGTGTGATTATGTTTTGCTTGTGAGATAATTTTAGTCAACGGGTCTGTCACATACAGATCCGTAAGTATTTTGCGAATTCTATGTCTACAATACTCCACACAGAGCTACTCTAGCTAATTGCTCCCACTTTCAATATGTATCTAGATCGAGACTTAGAGTCATCCAGATCGGTGTCAAAACTTGCATCGACGTAACCCTTTACGACGAACCTTTTGTCACTTCCATAATCGAGAAACATATCCTTATTCCACTAGGATAATTTTGACCGCTGTCCAGTGATCTACTCCTAGATCACCATTGTTCTTCCTTGCTTAACTCAGTGTAGGGTATACAATAGATCTGGTAAACAGCATGGCATACCTTATAGAACCTATGGCCGAGGCATAGGGAATGACTTTCATTCTCTTTCTATCTTCTGTCGTGGTCGGGCTTTGAGTCTTACTCAATTTCACACCTTGTAACACAGGAAAGAACTCTTTCTTTGACTGTTCCATTTTGAACTACTTCAAAATCTTGTCAAGGTATGTACTCATTGGAAAAAAACTTATCAAGCGTCTTGATCTATCTCTATAGATCTTGATACTCAATATGTAAGAAGCTTCACCGAGGTCTTTCTTGGAAAAACTCCTTTCAAACACTCCTTTATGCTTTGCAGAATAATTCTACATTATTTCTGATCAACAATATGTCATTCACATATACTTATCAAAAATGCTGTAGTGCTCCCACTCACTTTCTTGTAAATACAGGCTTCACAGCAAGTATGTATAAAACTATATGTTTTGATCTACTTATCAAAGCGTGTATTCCAACTCTGAGATGCTTGCACCAGTCCATAGATGGATCGCTGGAGCTTGCATATTTTGTTAACACCTTCAGGATCGACAAAACCTTCTAGTTGCATCGTATACAACTCTTCTTTAATAAATCTATTAAGGAATGCAGTTTTGTTTATCCATTTGCCGGATTTCATAAAATGCGGCAATTGCTAACATGATTCGGACAGACTTAAGCACAGATACGAGTGAGAAACTCTCATCGTAGTCAACACCTTGAACTTGTCGAAAACCTTTTGCGACAATTCTAGCTTTGTAGATAGTAACACTACTATCAGTGTCCGTCCTCCTCTTCAAGATCCATTTATTTTCTTTGGCTTGCCGATCATCAGGCAAATCCATCAAAGTCCATACTTTGTTCTCATACATGGATCATATCTCAGATTTCATGGCCTCTAACCATTTCGCGGAATCTGGGATCATCATCGCTTCCTCATAGTTCGCAAGTTCGTCATGGTCTAGTAACATGACTTCCAGAACAGGATTACCGTACCACTCTGGTGCGGATCTCACTCTGGTTTACCTACGAGATTCGGTAGTAACTTGATCAGAAGTTACATGATCATCATCATTAGCTTCCTCACTAATTGGTGTAGTAGTCACAGGAACAGATTTCTGTGATGAACTACTTTCCAATAAGGGAGAAGGTACAATTACCTTATCAAGTTCTACTTTCCTCCCACTCACTTCTTTCGAGAGAAACTCCTTCTCTGGAAAGGATCCATTCTCAGCAATGAATATCTTGCCTTCGGATCTGTGATAGAAGGTGTACCCAACTGTCTTCTTTGGGTATCCTATGAAGACATATTTCTCCGATTTGGGTTTGAGCTTATCAGGATGAAACTTTTTCATATAAGCATCACAATCCCAAACTTTAAGAAACAACAACTTTGGTTTCTTGCCAAACCACAATTCATATTGTGTCGTCTCAGCGGACTTAGATGGTGCCCTTTTTTAACGTGAATGCAGCTGTCTTTAATGCATAACCCCAAAACAATGTTGGTAAATCTGTAAGAAACATCATAGATTGCACTATATCCAATAAAGTACGATTATGACGTTCGGACACACCATTATGCTGTGGTGTTCCAGGTGGCGTGAGTAGTGAAACTATTTCACATTGTTTTAACTTAAGACCAAACTCGTAACTCAAATATTTTACCTCTGCGATCATATCGTAGAAACTTTTATTTTCTTGTTACGATGATTCTCTACTTCACTCTAAAATTCTTTGAACTTTTCAAATGTTTCAGACTTATGTTTCATCAAGTGGATATACCCATATCTTCTCAAATCATCTGTGAAGGTCAGAAAATAATGATACCTGTTGCAAGCCTTAATATTCATCGGACCACATACATCAGTATGTATGATTTCCAATAAATCTGTTGCTTGCTTCATTGTTCCGGAGAACGGCGTTTTTAGTCATCTTGTCCTTAAGGCATGGATCGCAAGCATCAAGTGATTCATAATCAAGAGATTCCAAAATTCCATCAGCATGGAGTTTCTTCATGCGCTTTACACCGATATGACCTAAACGGCAGTGCCACAAATAAGTTGCACTATCATTATTAACTTCGCATCTTTTGGCTTCAATATTATGAATATGTGTATCACTACGATCGAGATCCAACAAACCATTTTCGTTGGTGTGTATGACCATAGAAGGTTTTATTCATGTAAACAGAACAACAATTGTTCTCTAACTTAAATGAATAACTGTACTACAATTAACATGATCAAATCATATTCATGCTCAACGCAAACACCAAATAACACTTATTTAGTTTCAACACTAATCCCGAAAGTATACAGAGTGTGTGATGATGATCATATCAATCTTGGAACCACTTCCAACACACATCGTCACCTTGCCCTTTAACTAGTCTTTGTTCATTCTGCAACTCCCGTTTCGAGTTACTAATTTTAGCAACTGAACTAGTACCAAATACTGAGGGGTTGCTATGAACACTAGTAAAGTACACATCAATAACATGTATATCAAATATACTTATGTTCACTTTGCCATCCTTCTTATCCGCCAATCACTTGGGGTAGTTCCGCTTCCAGTGACCAGTCCCTTTGCAGTAGAAGCACTTAGTCTCAGGCTTAGGACCAGACTTGGGCTTTTTCACTTGAGCAGCAACTTGCTTGCCGTTCTTCTTGAAGTTCCCCTTCTTTCCTTTTGCCCTTTTCTTGAAACTAGTGATCTTGTCAACCATCAACACTTGATGTTTTTCTTTGATTTCTACCTTCGCCGATTTTAGCATCGCGAAGAGCTTGGGAATATTTTCCGTTATCCCTTGCATATTATAGTTCATCACGAAGTTCTACTAACTTGGTGATGGTGACTAGAGAATTCTGTCAATCACTATTTTATCTGGAAGATTTACTACCACTTGATTCAAGCGATTGTAGTACTCAGACTATCTGAGCACATGCTCACTAGTTGAGCGATTCTCCTCCATCTTTTAGCTATAGAACTTGTTGGAGACTTCATATCTCTCAACTCGGGTATTTGCTTGAAATATTAACTTCAACTCCTGGAACATCTCGTATGGTCCATGACGTTCAAAACGTCTTTGAAGTCCCGATTCTAAGCCGTTAAGCATGGTGCACTAAACTATTAAGTAGTCATCATATTGAGCTAGCAAAACATTCATAACGTCTGCATCTGCTCCTGCAAAAGGTCCGTCACCTAGCGGTGCATCAAGGACATAATTCTTCTGTGCAGCAATGAGGATAAACCTCAGATTACGGATCCAATCCGCATCATTGCTACTAACATTTTTCAACACAATTTTCTCTAGGAACATATCAAAATAAACACAGGGAAGCAACAATGCGAGCTATTGATCTACAACATAGATATGCTAATACTACCAGGACTAAGTTCATGATAAATTAAAGTTCAATTAATCATATTACTTAAGAACTCCCACTTAGATAGACATCCCTCTAATCTTCTAAGTGATCACGTGATCCAAATCAACTAAACCATAACCGATCATCACGTGAAATGGAATAGTTTTCAATGGTGAACATCACTATGTTGATCATATCTACTATATGATTCACGCTCGACCTTTCGGTGTCCGTGTTCCGAGGTCATATCTTATATGCATAGCTCGTCAAGTATAACCTGAGTATTCCGCGTGTGCAACTATTTTGCACCCGTTGTATTTGAACGTAGAGCCTATCACACCCGATCATCACGTGGTGTCTCAGCACGAAGAACTTTTGCAACGGTGCATACTCAGGGAGAACACTTCTTGATAATTTAGTGAGAGATCATCTTATAATGCTACCGTCAATCAAAGCAAGATAAGATGTATAAAAAGACAAACATCACATGCAATCAATATAAGTGATATGATATGGTCATCATCATCTTGTGCTTGTGATCTCCATCTCCGAAGCACCGTCATGATCACCATCGTCACCGGCGCGACACCTTGATCTCCACCGTAGCACCGTTGTCGTCTCGCCAATCTTATGCTTCCACGACTATCACTACCGCTTAGTAATAAAGTAAAGCATTACATCGCGATTGCATTGCATACAATAAAGCGACAACCATATGGCTCCTGCCAGTTGCCGATAACTCGGTTACAAAACATGATCATCTCATACAATAAAATTTAGCATCATGTCTTGACCATATCACATCACAACATGCCCTGCAAAAACAAGTTAGACGTCCTCTACTTTGTTGTTGCAAGTTTTACGTGGCTGCTACGGGCTTAAGCAAGAACTCATCTTACCTAGGCATCAAAACCACAACGATTGTTTGTCAAATAGACTCCGTTTTAACCTTCTCAAGGACCGGGCGTAGCCACACTCGGTTCAACTAAAGTTGGAGAGGCAGTCTTCCGCAAGCCATCTATGTGCAAAGCACGTCGAGGGAACCGGTCTCGTGTAAGAGTACGCGTAAGGTTGGTCCGGATCGTCTCGTCCAACAATACCGCCGAACCAAAGTATGACATGCTAGTAGGCAGTATGACTTATATCGCCCACAACTCACTTGTGTTCTACTCGTGCAAATAACATCAAACCATAAAACCTGGCTCGGATGCCACTGTTGGTGAACGTAGTAATTTCAAAAAAATTTCCTACGTACACGCAAGATCATGGTGATGCATAGCAACGAGAGGGGAGAGTGTTGTCTACGTACCCTCGTAGACCGAAAGCGGAAGCGTTATATCAACGCGGTTGATGTAGTCGTACGTCTTCACGATCCGACCGATCCAAGCACCGTTACTCCGGCACCTCCGAGTTCTTGGCACACGTTCAGCTCGATGACGATCCCCGGGCTCCGATCCAGCAAAGCGTCGGGGAAGAGTTCCGTCAGCACGACGGTGTGGTGACGATCTTGATGTACTACCGACGCAGGGCTTCGCCTAAGCAACGCGACAATATGACCGAGGTGGAATATGGTGGAGGGGGGCACCGCACACGGCTAAGGAACGATCACGTTGATCAATTGTGTGTCCAAGGGGTGCCCCTTGCCTCAGTATATAAAGGATGGAGGAGGAGGAGGCCGGCCAAGCCAATTGGTGCGGCCAAGATGTGGAGTCCTACTAGGACTCCAAGTCCTAGTAGGAGTCCACCAAGAGGGGAGGAAGGGAGAAGGAAGTGGAGGAGAAGGAAAGGTGGCCGGCCCCCTTTTCCCTAGTCCAATTCGGACCAGAGGGAAGGGGGGGCGCAGCAGCCCCTTGGCCCTTTCTTCTCTTCCCACTAAAGCCCATCAAGGCCCATTGCTTCTTCCTCGTATTCCCGTAACTCCCCGGTACCTCCGAAAATACCCGAACCACTCAGTACCCTTCCGATGTCCGAATATAGTCGTCCAATATATCGATCTTTACTTCTCGACCATTTCGAGACTCCTCGTCATGTCCCCGATCTCATCCGGGACTCCGAACTCCTTCGGTACATCAAAACTCATAAACTCATTATAACTGTCATCGTAACCTTAAGCGTGTGGACCCTACGGTTCGAGAACAATGTAGACATGACCGAGACACGTCTCCGGTCAATAACCAATAGAGGGACCTGGATGCCCATATTGGCTCCTACATATTCTGCGAAGATCTTTATCGGTCATACCACATAACAACATACGTTGTTCCCTTTGTCCATCGGTATGTTACTTGCCCGAGATTCGATCGTCGGTATCCAATACCTAGTTCAATCTCGTTACCGGCAAGTCTCTTTACTCGTTCCATAATACATCATCCCGCAACTAACTCATTAGTTGCAATGCTTGCAAGGCTTAAGTGATGTTGCATTACCGAGAGGGCCCAGAGATACCTCTCCGACGATCGGAGTGACAAATCCTAATCTCGAAATACGCCAAACCAACATCTACCATTGGAGACACCTGTAATACTCCTTTATAATCACCCAGTTACGTTGTGACGTTTGGTAGTACCCAAAGTGTTCCTCCGGCAAACGGGAGTTGCATAATCTCATAGTCAAAGGAACATGTATAAGTCATGAAGAAAGCAATAGCAACATACTAAACGATCGGGTGCTAAGCTAATGGAATGGGTCATGTCAATCAGATCATTCAACTAATGATGTGACCCCGTTAATCAAATAACAACTCTTTGTTCATGGTTAGGAAATATAACCATCTTTGATTAACGAGCTAGTCAAGTAGAGGCATACTAGTGACACTCTGTTTGTCTATGTATTCACACATGTATTATATTTCCGGTTAATACAATTCTAGCATGAATAATAAACATTTATCATGATATAAGGAAATAAATAATAACTTTATTATTGCCTCTAGGGCATATTTCCTTCAGCATGGACTAGAGGATGTGGAACCCCTTCAAGATGCTAAGGACAAAGGATTGGCTCAAGCTCAAAGCACAGGACTCTACATTTTCTATTTTAGTGGTCCAAAATCACATTGAGTCCATAGGAAAGCCAATACTATTAAGAGGGGATGAGGTATTGCTTAATGGCTTGCTTGCTCAAAGAGCTTAGTGATATGCTCCAAAGCCCTCAACCACTTTCTCACATCCACATATGTCATAAACCAAAAGTCAAACTCGGACCCACCGAATCTTTCTATCCGGTGCCACCGAGTTCCCTCGACATAGCCACTGCTAGAAACCATAATCAATTCTGTCTCACCGATGGGATCTCGGTCTCACCGAGATGGGCTTGCAAACTCTCTGTTGCCTATTGCAGTAATTTCGGTCCCACTGAGATATGCAATCGGCCCCACCGAGTTTGCTTGGCCAACTCTCTGTTTCGCTTATTACCCAAATCGATCCCACCGAGTTTGAGTAATCAGTCAAACCAAGATGAGGATTTACCCTAACCCTAGCACATCGGTCCCACGGAGTTGATCCATTCGGTCCCACCGAGAATCCTAACGTTCACATTTTGAACTAAATCGGTACGACCGAGTTTCATGATTCGGTCCCACCGAGTTTGGTGATTTGTGTGTAACCGCTAGATTTTGTGTGGAGGCTATATATACCCCTCCACCAACTCTTCATTCGTGGAGAGAGCCATCAGAACATGCCTACACTTCCAACACATATTTTCTGAGAGAGAACCACCTACACTTGTGTTGAGGTCAAGATATCCCATTCCAACCACATAAATCTTGATCTCTAGCCTTCCCCAAGTTGCTTTCCACTCAAATCTTCTTTCCACCAAATCCAAATCCTGTGAGAGAGAGTTGAGTGTTGGGGAGACTATCATTTGAAGCACAAGAGCAAGGAGTTCATCATCAACACACCATTTGTTACTTCTTGGAGAGTGGTGTCTCCTAGATTGGCTAGGTGCAACTTTGGAGCCTCTGACAAGATTGTGGAGTTGAACCAAGGAGTTTGTAAGGGCATGGAGATCGCCTACTTCATGAAGATCTACCTGAGTGAGGCAAGTCCTTCGTGGGTGAGGGAGTCCTGGATTAGGGGGTGTCCGGATAGCCGGACTATAACCTTTGGCCGAACTCTTGGACTATGAAGATACAAGATTGAAGACTTCGTCCCGTGTCCGGATGGGACTTTCCTTGGCGTGGAAGGCAAGCTTGGCAATACGGATATGTAGATCTCCTTCTATTGTAACCGACTCTGTGTAACCCTAGCCCTCTCCGGTGTCTATATAAACCGGAGGGTTTTTAGTCCATAGGACGAACAACAATCATACCATAGGCTAGCTTCTAGGGTTTAGCCTCTCTGATCTCGTGGTAGATCTACTCTTGTACTACCCATATCATCAATATTAATCAAGCAGGAATAGGGTTTTACCTCCATCGAGAGGGCCCGAACCTGGGTAAAAACATTGTGTCCCTTGTCTCCTGTTACCATCCGCCTAGACGCACAGTTTGGGACCCCCTACACCGAGATTGGTGCTTTCATTGAGAGTTCCGCTGTGCCGTCGCCATCAGGAAGGATGCCTCATCCCGTCTTTAAAGACGACACTGTTGCTAAGGGAGCTTTGGCTGTTGGCTAAACTCTCCGGCTAGGTTGTTTTCTTATGACCACCTGTTCGGCCGTTGCGCCGACGATGACCTCTCGGGTCATCAAAAGCAATCTTCACATCAACTCGGAACTCGCCGAGCAGTTAGATCCAATAGATCTCTCTTCCCTAAACGAGCTCTTGGATCGCATCGCCGCCCTGGGAGTCACTACAGACTACGATCAGATTGGGCCTAAACCCGATCTGAGAGAGATTAACTCTCCCCAGGTCACCCATCACGTCGCAGTGGTGGAAGAACAAAGTGGCGACCCTTCATCTATCTTAAGGACTAGTTATGTCCGTATTCTCGATCCCTCCAAGCCGGATACCCGCGGAGGGGAGGACGTCACTCAAGCCCTGACCCTAGAGTCAGGCAGCGGGCTAGATTCATTGGACAACATCCAAGGATCCAAACTTCCGAGTCCGAAAACTCCCTGGCCCCTGAGTCTCAGATTGGGTGAGGTTTCAGATTCAATTCCACCCACCCACCCAAACATAAGCGATCTATTCCAAATTAGGCAAGAGCCCAAAGAAACAGTACACCATTAATGGGCCAGATTCCTCCTGGTAATGAACATGATCAAGGAGTGCCACGAGGAAGACGCAATCTCATTCTTCTGCAATAATTGCACAGACAAGGGAATACTCAATGCCATAAGTCGCCGTGAAATTATACGCTTCACCGACTTGGCGTCCATAGTACGAAAGTACTGTGCGATGGAAAGCGCACGGAAAACCAAAATAAAATTTTGGGACAATTCGGCCCTGAAAACAAACCCAATCCGAAATAAAAGGGTGCATTATCGCCAGACACCCGGGTTAAACACCAAAAAGCAAAAACCCTCAACAGGGCACGGAACCGTATTGGAGGGATGGCTCAATGGACCCTGTAAAATTCACAGTATAGAGGGTGCCATACCAACTCATAGCCTTAGAGCATGTTGGATACTCCGGCAGGTGGCCAAAAGTGGCGAAGATCTTCTAATTTCAGAAGGCACAGAGCACCATCCCGGGGATACCAATACAGTATTAACAGTCTTCGAGACTTTTGCATCAAATAATATGCGAAAAAGAACACTTTGCGGCCATGCCGAAGTCTACCACGTGGCAACAATAAACCCATGGAGTGACACTGCTATTACTTTTAATGCCAGTGACGAACCTAAATTCCGAACAGCCCGAGCACCAGCCGCATTGGTCCTCAGTCCAATAGTGGACGGCTTTCGACTCACCAAGGTACTCTTGGACGGCGGCAGCAGATTGAACCTCATTTATGAGGAAACCCTTCAAAAAATGGAAATAGACTGGAACCGCATTAAGCGAAGCAGCACAACCTTTAGAGGAATAATCCCCAGTCGGGAAGCGCGCTGTACAGGAAAAATCACACTAGATGTAGTGTTCGGCACGCCGGATAATTACCGGTCCGAAGAGGTTACGTTCCAAGTGGCCCCGTTCAGTAGCGGATACCATGCTCTGTTAGGGCGGGAGGCGTTTACAATCTTCGAAGCCATACCCCATTACCGCTACATGAAGCTTACAATGCCCGGGCCCAATGGAATCATCACTCTTGCTAGTGATCCAGACATAGCGCTCCGCGCCGAAAACAAGACAGCCGCATTGGCCCTCGAGGCACTATCCGAAGCCCTAGCAGCGGAGGAACCGACTGCGCTGCGCTCCACGGTGAACAGGGACGATGTAATACTCGATAAAAGATCCAAGTCCACCTCCTTTAAACCGGCTGACGAAATAGTCAAATTTCAAGTCCATCCAACGAACCCTACAAAAACAGCTTCCATCGGGGCATGATGAAAGCCTGATGTAGACGCCGCACTACGAGAGTTCCTACGCGAGAACTGGGACATTTGTGCCTGGCACCCTTCAGACATGTCGGGAATCCCACGCAGGCTGGCCGAGCGCAGCCTAAATATTCTGAAAGGATTCAAGCCAGTCAAGCAAGCTCTTCGGCGTTTATCCAAACCTAAGAGACAAGCCATGGGAGAGGAACTAGCCAAGTTATTGGAGGCCGGATTCATCAGAGAAATAAAACATCCGGACTGGCTAGCTAACCTGGTGATGGTACCAAAGAAGGACAAATCCTGGCGCCTGTGCGTCGATTTTAAAGACCTCAACAAGGCGTGCCCAAAGGATCCCTTCCCCCTCCCCCGCACCGATCAAATTATCGACGCTACCGCAGGGCACGATTCATTGTGTTTCCTCGACGCATACTCTAGCTACGATCAAATTAAAATGGCAGAGCCAGACCAAGCCGCATTGGCATTCATCACACCATACGGCCCCTTCTGCTTCAACACAATGTCCTTCGGGCTCAAAAATGCCGGCGCAACATATCAGCGCATGATTCAGACATGTCTGGCAAACCAGATCGGCAAAACAGTGGAAGCATACGTAGATGACGTGGTCGTCAAAACCAAACATGTCGAATCTCTAGTAGACGACTTGAGGCTCACATTTGATAACCTCCGAACATATGACATCAAGCTCAAACTGGAAAAATGCGTCTTCGGAGTACGAGCCTAAAGCTCTTGGGCTTCATTGTATCCGGCAGAGGAATTAAAGCAAATCCGGCCAAGATCCGAGCTCTGTCACAATTGGATATCCCAAAGGGCCTCAAACAAATACAAAAATTGACCGGATGCATGGCGGCTTTAAGTCGCTTTATCTCCTGACTGGGAGAAAAGGCATTACCCCTTTATCGCCTCCTTCGGCGCACCGAACACTTTGAGTGGACGGATGCCGCCACAGCCGGACTGGAAGAAATAAAAACCATATTGGCAACAAACCTAGTCCTGGCCGCACCAAACATTGGCGAACCAATGCTATTATACATTGCGGCAACTCATCAAGTTGTGAGCGCAGTGCTCGTCGTCGAACAAGAAACGGACGGACATAAATTTCCCCTTCAAAACCCGGTTTACAATGTATCCACCGTCCTTACTCCATGCAAGTCACGGTACCCGCATTATCAAAAGATAGCGTACGCGGTATTCATGGCCTCCCGGAAGCTGCGACACTACTTTCAAGAGTGTTCGATAACGGTAGCCTCGGAAGTTCCACTTAATGATATTATAAACAACCGCGACGCGATGGGCCGGATTGCCAAATGGGCCATTGAGCTCCTCCCGTTCGACATAACTTACAAGCCACGGCGAGCTATTAAGTCGCAAGTATTGGCCAACTTCGTCGCCGAATGGACAGAAACCGAACTCCCTAAAGTGTACGACACATATTCCAACTGGATCATGCACTTAGACGGCTCCAAAATGTTGGCTGGTCTGGGGGCTGGTGTCGTTTTGACGTCCCCAACAGGAGATACAGTTCAATACGTACTCCAGATAATGTATACGGACTCCAACAACGCAGCCGAATATGAGGCCCTTCTACATGGTCTCCGGATGGCAGTATCCATGGGAATTCAACGCCTATAGGTGCGTGGGGATTCGAACCTCACGATATCTGTCGGGGATATACCCCGCGGTATGACCCGACTGGATGAATAACCCAGTCGGATTTGGCGACTCACTAATGACCCGCCCTGGCTGGATGACACACTAAGTGACCCGCCCGATCCTGGCGACTTATGGGTGACCTGGCAAGCGGATCAGAGGAGCGACAAGACCCGGGGGGCCAGGAGGCTCAAGGCCCAGAAGACCGGCTTATGTTATGGTAGGCCGGCTTAAGAGGAAAGGCGTGAGGAATATCTCCCTTACAAGGAATCAAGAACCGGACTTGTATCTGGCTTGTAGTAGAAGATAGGCTAGTCCTAATCATATTTGGACTCCACATGTAACCCGCCCCTCTAACTTATATAAGGAGGGGCAGGGATCCCCAAAGAGAGAGAAGCTACAAGCAACAGGACACAATATCTAGGGCTGGACACAAAGGGGGAGCCGGCTTATGCGGCGACTCCCTCATGAGCATAATGAGACCTAGCCACAAACATCATGTAGGGCTATTCCGGATGATGTTTCCCGGGGCCCGAAGTTGTCTAAACCCTCGTCTTGTGTGATGATCCGCCTTGCGTCTCTCGATTCCGACCAACCCCTTCAAGCTACCGCATAGATGCGTTGGCCTACTAAGTCCTAACACTAAGGACATCTGCCGTGACAATTTCACGACAGTTGGCGCCCACCGTGGGGCTAGGCGCACGGTGGTGTTGAGTTCTTGGAGGGAGCTTTTCAGGGATCGAGCAGTTCGTGATTTGTCGAAGAAGAACTGGTTTGGAAGGATCTGCGTCATGTCCATAAGCAAGCGGCCAGAACGACGTACGAGGTTTGAGATAAAAGAAATTTAGTGTTTTGTTTTTTACAGCCGGCGAAAAAAAATCATGGTGATCCGCCCAATGGATCGAGACAATGTATTGTTTGATCTGTCATGGCCTTGGATGGAGTGTAGTGGTTAATGCACGATGCAAATACCAGAACGATCATGAGTCACCCACGTTGTTGCAATATCTGGATGAAGAAAAATCATCAGAGATCAAAATCAATTCTCAGATACTCAAGTCCAGACTTGGCCCGGGGTTGCAGCGGGTCATGAGGAGACTAGTCAATGCTGGTGTTCATCTAATGGAAACCCGCGCCTGTACATACCAAGAAAAAGTACTAGACTTGTAGTACTACTTAAACTAGTAGAAGGCCCGTGCGTTGCCACGGGCATTTAAATATTTTTACCGTGTGCATATATAAACATAATGCATATCAAGTTTTACGTGTATACATAATTGAAATCCATATCACACAGAATATTCTTCGATACAAAATGTAATTCGATAATGTATACATAGAAAGACACGCGATGCACAAAATAAAGAAAGTGGTACAGAAACATAGTACTCTTTATTGTGCTGGATATTACACAAGGTAGATAGCACCCTACATGACTTTTATGCTTAAGACCAATCATCTCACGAAGCATTTCCATTGTTATTAACCATTAATTAAAGACAACAGATGGAGCATTTTGTTACCTTTAAACAAATATTCCAAGATGCTGCAACCAGAACCTTAATACATTATGGAATTTCCTAACAAATATTACATAGACCCAAATATACAGCACAACATCCAATAAAAAATCATTATAATACACACCATCTAACTTAAAAGTCTGGCATATGAAAATTTAGACCTCCGATAGAAAACGCTGAATTTCAGCAGGAAATATCAAATACATGCTTCCCTGTCCGATGTATAAATATGTGTAATTCTCAATTGATGCACTTTTGAAATCTTCTAACTCACATAACACCATAATTACAGTGATTGTGCAACATATTTTTTAGAAAGCATGCATAAGCCTTTGAGTATAAACACAACTTTTGGTAGGGAGTCAATAACACCCCTAGGTAGCCAAGCCTTTGAGTATAAACAAAAATGACTTCTCAAGCTTTCTTTTGCTTCATGGAGCTGTAATTATTGCTAACAGAAACAAAATAGAAATCACATGATAAAAAAGAAACAACGCAATAGGAGAAAATGAGGCATACTACATGGCCATGTCGCTGACCTGGCCATCACAACCTCCGAGACCAAGGGGCGAGGAGGTGGCGGCATCAGCTCCAATGAACCTATGACACCAAAATTATTATGTTTGCCGTCCTCGATTGTCGGCATCATCGACTCAGTGGTCGGTCCCCTTGTATCTTCTTCCCCATGGATCGGGATTGATTCGACATAGGATCAGAACAACAAACGAAATCAAAAGTGACAAAGAATTATAGCCTAGTAATGCTCAGTCAGCCAAATTAAGAAATATCGATAACACATGCATATCTATTAATGATATTAGTGAACAATGCAAAAAGCAAAGGATTCCATTTGTCGCAATTGGTACACACGACAACTACTTCATAAGTTCATATGACCAATCAGTTAGACCACATGGTTAAATTCATTCATAGATGAACAATAGATGAACAACTAACAAAAGTCGAGAAGGATCCTTACAAAAACATTGATTGGTCAGGAATTTGGAAGGAGGGAGGCTCTATTATTAACGCTAGTGAAGGCGCATGTCATGCCAACTCTACAAAGTTAATTCCATTTACAAAAATCACATCGGAAAAGTATTGTGCATTCATGTTCTAGTCTTAATATCCCTTAGGTAATCTTGTTTTCAGCTGAACGACGATCATGTCAAGCTAAACGAAGAGGACGCCGACAGGGCCACATTGTTCCCTGCCCACCACCGCCCACTTCCACACACCACCATCCATGTTCACCGCTTGGATGCCGGCCCCAGCTCTCAAGCCCCTAGAACCGGTGCGCCCACGGGTCGCCGCGTTGGACCTTCTCGTCCTACAATGCAATAGCCATTGCCTTAGTTGTCTACATCAGACATCTGAAATGAAACAAAAGTCAAATGCTACTAATTAGACGTAATACATCAAAATGTCAAACAGAGTCAACACTTTAATTATGCTTCATAGGATAAGAATCAAACATACATAGTTAAACCAAATACTTAACAAAGTGTCAACAACATTTCACAGATTTTTTCAGAATTTTTGAAGCACTAACCTGGCTTGGCTCAATGCCAATGTGGTTCAGCATATCAATGCATAGATGTAGGAATCATCCTTGTACTCTGCACAAACAAGGGAAAACATGAGCTTTCATGTTTCCGTGTATTATAGTTGAGCAGAAGCGATACATGGAGAGTAGTATGAATGTACAACAGTGGGAAAGTTGAGGTTCCCTGGGCTGAATGTCGATGAAAGGTGCCTCCCATTTGCCCTTGTAGTCCAGGTTCCTAATTATCACACTACACAAATATCCCATGTCAGAAGTTGCAATGCCAGTGCACACTGTTGTTTGTCTACAATTTGACTATCTAATCTTACTCTAGCAGAAGTACCTTTTGCATCCATGGTCTCTTGCACCGGGGTACATACCAAACTCCTAACTTCTGATGATATTGTTGGGCATTGAATTAATTGAACCACGCAAACTACTTTCAATCCTTTCTCGAAAGACAAATCAGGGAGACCACGAGATAGAAAAAGAGAGAAACTTACCATTAAGATAGAGGACAAGTCAGGCAGTCTTGCACATGGTGTTGGTAGGCAGCACCGCCGTTGTCGGGACAGTTCGCGCCCCAAATCCATATCCTCCATTTTTGCAAGATTCTGTACACCACATCTTTCTTACTAAAGTGGGAGAAACCATAAATCGACTATCAATCATCATTAAGTGTAGAATATGGTCATTAAAATTCATTAAAATCATTGAACATGGTGAGGCGATGGTGAAGCACGACATCATGGCGTACGTGCCCTACGTCTCAACGCTACAGTCGAGCGTCGCCATGTAGCCGCACAACAGCTTGCACTCCATGAGTTACATACTATTTTTGCTCACACGATGAACGCCATCCGCCGGTCAAAGAGACCCATCCTCTCAACCCTGCTGCTCCACGATCACGCGACGCCGTGTTAGTTAATGCAGAAACATAGGAGGCGGGCATCGTAAGGTAAAAAGTCCGGTTTGGACGGGATGAAAGACGAACCAAAATAAAGCAAAATTGGACAGGGAAGAGGGTGGATGAGGAGGCGAACATACAACGAGGTCGGGGTGGCTGTGGCCGAAGCATGAGGCTCGGCCTCCTTGCCGACGACCAGATCCGCCGTCAGAGATGATGAGGTCATCAGCCCCGTGACCTGGATCCTGCCAACAGGGTGATGCAGAGGAGAGGTGCGGCGGCGTCCTACGGGTGAGGACGGCGGGGGAGGTGAGGGAGCAGCTGAGCGCGGTGGTGCGGCTCCGTCCCTCGGGAAGACGAACGGCGAGCGGCCCGAGGCGGGAGGCGGCGAGGGGGAGAGAAGAGTCGTGCGGTGCGGGGTGAAAGCCCGACTCGCTCGGTTTGTAGCAGGGTACTGCTATAATAGAAACATTTCCTTTGATGTAATTTGACTACATATGGAAAGATTAATCAGTGACTGACCGACCTATGGTAAATTAATTAATTTAGATTTGATTTTTAAATATTGATTAGAGATTAACCGTGAGTGGTTCTCTCCCATAAAGACATTACTAAATAATTTGTGTCCACATGGAAAGTTCTGATCCGTTTGGCTTTCGGTACATGGGATGGTGAAAGGAAAGACGAAAATAAACTGGACGAAAATAAACCAGACGAATAATAATAGTGGACGCAATCCTAGCAACTGCTCCATTAAGAGTAGAGATAATGCCTCAGGATGAGGAGGTCACGATTAGGGTATGGCAAGAAGAACTTTTTTGGAAAGCTTTGATTCTGGTGATAATTACCATATTCGAAATTTCCTTAGTTATAGCCTTACCGTACATGGATTGATTTATTACTATAATTGTCATATTTGAGATTTCTAAGTTTATAGCCTTACCATACGTGGATTAATTATGATTGATTACCATAAATACGTTGGGCATTGTCGCGCAGACGAGAAAGAGAAAAACCTGTGGGGGTGGTGGTGGGAGGTGGGACGAAGAATGCAAAAAGCAAAGGATTCCATTTGTCGCAATTCGTACACACGACAACTACTTCATAAGTTCATATGACCAATCAGTTAGACCACATGGTTAAATGCATTCTTAGATGAACAATAGATGAACAACTAACAAAAGTCGAGAAGGATCCTTACAAAAACATTGATTGGTCAGGAATTTGGAAGGAGGGAGGGTCTATTATTAACGCTAGTGAAGGCGCATGTCATGCCAACTCTACAAAGTTAATTCCATTTACAAAAATCACATCGGAAAAGTATTGTGCATTCATGTTCTAGTCTTAATATCCCTTAGGTAATCTTGTTTTCAGCTGAACGACGATCATGTCAAGCTAAACGAAGAGGACGCCGACAGGGCCACATTGTTCCCTGCCCACCACCGCCCACTTCCACACGCCACCATCCATGTTCACCGCCTGGATGCCGGCCCCAGCTCTCAAGCCCCTAGAACCGGTGCGCCCACGGGTCGCCGCGTTGGACCTTCTCGTCCTACAATGCAATAGCCATTGCCTTAGTTGTCTACATCAGACATCTGAAATGAAACAAAAGTCAAATGCTACTAATTAGATGTAATACATCAGAATGTCAAACAGAGTCAACACTTTAATTATGCTTCATAGGATAAGAATCAAACATACATAGTTAGACCAAATACTTAACAAAGTGTCAACAACATTTCACAGATTTTTTCAGAATTTTTGAAGCACTAACCTGGCTTGGCTCAATGCCAATGTGTTTCAGCATATCAATGCATAGATGTAGGAATCATCCTTGTACTCTGCACAAACAAGGGAAAAACATGAGCTTTCATGTTTCCGTGTATTATAGTTGAGCAGAAGCGATACATGGACAGTAGTATGAATGTACAACAGTGGGAAAGTTGAGATTCCCTGGGCTGAATGTCGATGAAAGGTGCCTCCCATTTGCCCTTGTAGTCCAGGTTCCTAATTATCTGACTACACAAATATCCCATGTCAGAAGTTGCAATGCCAATGCACACTGCTGTTTGTCTATAATTTGGCTATCTAATCTTACTCTAGCAGAAGTACCTTTTGCATCCATGGTCTCTTGCACCGGGATACGTACCAAACTCCTAACTTCTGATGATATTGTTGGGCATTGAATTAATTGAACCACCCAAACTACTTTCAATCCTTTCTCGAAAGACAAATCAAGGAGACCACGAGATAGAAAAAGAGAGAAACTTACCATTAAGATAGAGGACAAGTCAGGCAGTCTGGCACATGGTGTTGGTAGGCAGCACCGCCGTTGTCGGGACAGTTCACGCCCCAAATCCATATCCTCCATTTTTGCAAGATTCTGTACAACACATCTTTCTTACTAAAGTGGGAGAAACCATAAATCGACTATCAATCATCATTAAGTGTAGAATATGGTCATTAAAATTCATTAAAATCATTGCACATGGTGAGGCGATGGTGAAGCACGACATCATGGCGCACGTGCCCTACCTCTCAACGCTACAGTCGAGCGTCGCCATGTAGCCGCACAACAGCTTGCACTCCATGAGTTACATACTATTTTCGCTCACACGATGAACGCCATCCGCCCGTCACTGAGACCCATCCTCTCAACCCTGCTGCTCGACGATCACGCGACGCCGTGTTAGTTAATGCAAAAACATAGGAGGCGGGCATCGTAAGGTAAAAAGTCCGGTTTGGACGGGATGAAAGACGAACCAAAATAAAGCAAAATTGGACAGGGAAGGGGGTGGATGAGGAGGCGAACATACAACGAGGTCGGGGTGGCTGTGGCCGAAGCATGAGGCTCGGCCTCCTCGCCGACGACCAGATCCGCCGTCAGAGATGATGAGGTCATCAGCCCCGTGACCTGGATCCCGCCAACAGGGTGATGCAGAGGAGAGGTGCGGCGGCGTCCTACGGGTGAGGACGGCGGGGGAGGTGAGGGAGCAGCTGAGCGCGGTGGTGCGGCTGCGTCCCTCGGGAAGACGAACGGCGAGCGGCCCGAGGCGGGAGGCGGCGAGGGGGAGAGAAGAGTCGTGCGGTGTGGGGTGAAAGCCCGACTCGCTCGGTTTGTAGCAGGGTACTGCTATAATCGAAACATTTCCTTTGATGTAATTTGACTACGTATGGAAAGATTAATCAGTGACTGACCGACCTATGGTAAGTTAATTAATTTAGATTTGATTTTTAAATATTGATTAGAGATTAACCGTGATTGATTCTCTCCCATAAAGATATTACTAAATAATTTGTGTCCACATGGAAAGTTCTGATCCGTTTGGCTTTCGGTACATGGGATGGTGAAAGGAAAGACGAAAATAAACCGGACGAAAATAAACCAGATGAATAATAACAATGGACGCAATCCTAGCAACTGCTCCATTAAGAGTAGAGATAATGCCTCAGGATGAGGAGGTCACGATTAGGGTATGGCAAGAAGAACTTTTTTGGAAAGCTTTGATTCTGGTGATAATTACCATATTCGAAATTTCCTTAGTTATAGCCTTACCATACATGGATTGATTTATTACTATAATTATCATATTTGAGATTTCTAAATTTATAACCTTACTGTCGGGGATATAACCCGCGGTGTAAACCGGCCGGAAGTTAACCCGGCCGGACTTGGCGTATCTAAAGACCCGCCCTGACCTTGGCGGTTTACTAGCAATCCGCTTGGTCGTTATGACTCACTGGTAAACCGACGGGCGGATTAGACGGATGACAAGACCCAAGGACTAGAAGGCCGGTTCAACTATGGTGGGCCGGTTTAAGAGGAAAGGAATATTTATCTTACAAAGAGTTAAGACCAGGACTTGTATCCGGTTTGTATTAGAGATAGACTAGTCCTAATCCTAATAGGACTCCACATGTAAACTGCCCCTTCAACATATATAAGGAGGGGCAGGGCTCCTCAAAGAGGGACAAGTTAGAAGCTACAAGCGACAAGCAATCAATAATCTCTAGGGCTAGACACAAGAGCCGGTTTACGGCGTCTCCCTCGGGATGATAATAAGACCTAGCCTCAAACAGCATGTAGGGTTTTTACCGGATGATGTTTCCCGGGGCCCGAAGCTGTCTAAACCCTTGTCTCGCGTGTTGATCCGCCCTGCGTCTCTCGTCCCACTCAACCCCTCTCAAGCTACCACATGGATGCGTTGGCCTCGCGACTAAGTCCTAACACTAAGGACATCTGCCGTGACAAATCCACGACAGTTGGCGCCCACCGTGGGGCCTGCGCACGGTGGTGTTGAAGTTTTTGAAGGGATCTTTTTAGGGTTCGAGAAGTCCGGTCGGATCAAGATAGTCCTGCACATCGCCGGTTCAAGTTTCTCGCACATCGCCATGATTCAGATCGAATCGCCAGCTGCGGACGTAACTCGCCTTGCCGAATCCAAGTATGATCCGCCGAGTCTATCTGCGGCGGATGAGGGCATGGACTCAGACTCCGCCCCTGTCACAAATCGCCACGGATCCGAGCCGCTGTTTTCAGGCTGTTTTCGGCCCCGCCTCGAGCTCCGCTGCTGGTCGCCACCGCCTGAAAGCTACCTCCGCCGGTATCCGCCTGGGGCCGCCGCGTTTTGAGCCGCCTCTTCACGTTGTGCATCCGCCTGAACAACCTGATGCTTCCAAGGCACCTGCTTCAACTACGCGACCTTAATCCGCCGTTTCGCCATTGCCGACAAACCGCCACGTGCACACACACATCCAGCGCCAGGAGAGCGCCCGCGCTCGATCCCATGGTCGCGCCTCCCTGTCGCCGCGGTTGCTCCATGCTCCGCCTCCAGTCTCCTCCGTCGTGCTGCCGCCTCACCATGGACCGGCGCCCGTCGACCCCCTCGCCGGAGAAGCAACCAGGCCCGTCGCTCACACCTCCACTCCCGTGGCCTCGGTAACCCGCCGGTCTTGAATCGCCGCTTAAACCGCCGTCTCCGACCGGTCTCGGATGGAGTCACCACCACGGCACTGAGTCGCCATCATCGCCACAACTCGCCGGCCTTGAATCGCGGCCACCGCCGGTTCAGTTCGCGCCTCTGCACCGCCTCCGTCTGCGTTGCACCAGCCGCTAGAGCTTCGCCCTCCATCGTCCTGGTATGTTAGCCGGATATGGTCAAATGACTCAGGGAGATTCCCTCCAATCCAAATAAATTACATCACGGGAGTAGTGAAGGTGCTCTTGCATAGTCTACAAGCCTGTTCATCCGAGAAACAGACAGATTTTTTGCTGCAGTCAAAACTGACAGAGATTCCATCAAATATACTTGGCGTTTTTTAAAGTCCCGAGAAGATTTCCACATGGGCTCGATGTGTCTATCTACTAGCCGCAAGTTGCTACTGCTATTTTCTGTCGTCGTGACTTTTGCTAGCGAAAAGAAAGGGGAAAGTCAAACCAACAACAAGAGGACTCGGTCGACCTCGTCATTGCCGTTTGTGACTTGGACTCGGATGGGTACAATGCGTTCAAAGAAAAAGGAAAAGCATGGAACAGTTTTGGAAGGACATAACTCGACAGACAAAACGGGGTTGAAAAACACACAAACAAGCCAATTCAAGATTCAAGGGAAGGAAAAGTTAGTACTGACACGTGGATCCAGAAACCCCTACGACCTGGGAGCATGATTAAGTCATGGGTTCAGTCTCTGCGGACGGGGGGTTTTAGCCTCTGCCGGTTCACCATCATCACTTTTTTCGGGCGTCGCTGCAGCACCGAGTCACCGCTCCTGCCTCGAGTCGCTACTGGCGCGGGCTGCCACGAGTCGCCACCCTCATCCCTTGGCCTGTTTCTGTCAAGAGCTGCTGGCTCAAGGGTTGCTTTTGCTGGAGTAACAAATATGAGATACAGGAAAAAAGTAGTAAATGAGCTTTACAACAGTTTGGATCTTTAGTAAATGTCAAGGGCTTCAGAGGTGGTTGTATCTATGATGGACTGCCGACGTCTCAAATCTGCTGGCAGAAGCAAGGAAAACTCAACTACTATGGCAGTAAAACCCAGAAGCTGGGCACAGGTCACCGGACCAAGCGCATAGCCATATACACAATCCATGTTCCGATGCTGAGTTATCCGCGGAGCTAAATGTGCTTATCCAGTATGATCACCTGAGATATAAAGATACCAGGTGATATTCATTTTAGTGCATATTAAATTTCTTAGAAAGCAAACTACTCTGGTATGTGTGTTTTGAATGCAGCACGGCTATTAAAAGAAAAAGGGGTGGTATATACCGCGGAGGCACGTTTGGCTATGCCGTGCAGCTTCACGGACACGCGTATCGCGGTCCGGTTTACATCAACACGCCACGGACGACTCGCCCGTCTGCCCTCGCCGCCGGTTCGTGCGTCCGCGCCGGTTTACAACACGGAGGGTAACTTGCTCATCCGCACCGGTTTACAACACGGAGGGTAACTTGCTCATCCGCAGCGGTCGATTCATCCGTTTGCTTGTATGACCAACTCGCTCCGTCTGTGCCGGCTTACAAACATCACGACCGACTCACCCATCCGCACCGGTTTACCACACTGCGACCGGTTCACCCGTGATTGATTTCAGCTTCATACAGTTATCATCAACTTCATGGCGGGTTATTTCCGGCCCAAACGAATCAGGTGATATCCATTTAAATCTATTTTTTTGACATATATTGTTTTTGTAAAAAGAACAATTACGTTGGTTTTGCATATTTTTATATATGCAGGACAATTATTCGCCACAACATTGGTGTTACACCATGCATATGGAGCGTGCACCGGCGTCATTATATATTGGCTTTTGACCGTTCCACACTGCTTAACGGACGCGCGTAAACCGCCGGTGGTCCGGTTTACATCAACACGCGACCGGTTCTCCATCTGTGCCGGCTTACAACACCCGTATAGGCTGACTCTCCGTCTGCGCCGGTTTATAATGCCCGCAGGCGACTCTCCGTCTGCGCCGGTTTACAACTCCTGAGGCCGACATGGTGATCATCAACTCTACGGTGGATAACCCCTGGCGTGATATATCAAGTGAAATCCATCCGGACAAATTGTCTATTGCAAAAAGGAATTATGATATCGCTGACCTATTGGGCAACCCGTGCCGGTTTATATCACGGTCCAGTCCGCGTCAACTCGTCAGGGCCATGCGAATTACCCAATAGCGCGTGCACAAGCTGCCATCCCCCGCAGTCCGGTCTACATCAACATACCGGGCCGCACCTGTCTGCATGAGCCATTTATTGAGTATGAACAAGTCACAGCTTGGGTAGCCCGGTTTTCTTTCAAATTGGAGGCAAATTATCATCAACCGCCGTCTGTACTCGGTGGATCAATGGGCAGGCGCACAAGTCGCCGCCGCTACAGTTTGGTTAACTTGAAATCACCAGTTGGAAGGAACCATTGGCCGAGTTGCTGACACGGTTCATACGGGATCATTTACAACCCGCCGCAGTCACCTCAACCTTCTGTGTATTCACATCGTGTTATCAACACCAATGATATACAAGTTATACCGGTTTATATCATGGTCAAATATGGAGAATCTCAAGCCAACTCCTCGAGTCACCTTGAGACTTGGGGGCTACGATGATAGGACACAACAAGTCTTGCCAGTTTCAGCCGGTTTAAGAACCCGAGGACGATGGAGGGAAAGATAACCCGATCCCGGAGGCTACTGTTATGTTGATGAAAATTTAAAGGCCGTCAGAAAATTTCCGGCTTAGAAAGTATATGACAGTTACAAAATCCCGACTCAATGAAGAAGTTTCGGATCATCAGAAAGGATTCCGGTTTGAAACCTGGCTGAAGGGAAGTCAGTATCACTGAAGCTCTCAAATATCCGGTTTACAATCCGGTTCAAGAGAAATCTATTCTCCCACAAAGTTCTGAAGCGCTCAGATCCGGTTTAACAATGTCCGGTTCGAAAAGGAATTAACTTCTCGCAAGTTCGAGTTTAAAGGCCGTCAGAAAATTTCCGGCTGAAAATGAAGATTCCGGTTTAAAATCCGGTTCAAGGGGAAGATGTCTCCCACAGCTTTGAAGCTTTCAATATCCGGTTCAAAATCCCGGTTCAAGAAGAGTTTATCTCTTGCAAAAAGTTAAAAATTACCAAAGAAGACCTGCTGCTATGATGCACGGTTCAAACATGGGCTTCCTGTTCAAACATAGGTCGTATTCGAACCAAAGAGAACATAGCTATCCTTATGAAGTCAGTTGGGGACCTAGTCGACTTGAACCGTAGCTACACCTCCTAGGAGCTTGGTCATGTCTTGACGACGGTAATGCCTTCTGGCTGGCACATTTGCCACTAAGTCAGTTGGGGACCTAATCGACTTGAACCGTAGTTACACCTTATGGGAGCTCGGTCATGTCTTGATGATGGTAATGCCTTTTGATCGGCTTTTACAGCCAATAAGTCATTTGGGGGCTTGGTCGTGTCCGAACCAATGCAATGCCACTTGATCGGCCCTAGGCCACTAAACCACTTGGGGGCTTGGTCAAATCCGAACCAATGCAATGCCACTTGGCCGGCGTAATGCCACGCGTCATTTTGGGGTCCTGGCTGACTGGCACAATTGCTACGCCTTCGGGGGGCTTGGTTGCGTCTGACCATGGTAATTCCATCTGACCAAGCTCAGTAGAGCTCTTCTTTTGCAAAAAATTGTTGCCATTGCTTTTGCTTTAATAGCCTTTCTTGAGAAGTTGCTATTTTATTTGCGTTTTTTAAACCGACAGTATTTTGTACCGGTTCAAACAGCTAAATTGGCGGAACACGGTCCATTTTTAGACCGTAGATTATCTGCCCGGTTTGATTTTCTGTTACCATCCTATTATGGAGTAAACCGGTGTTTATCAACCCGGCTCGGCTTTCAACTACAAGTTGTGAGTGCATGATCAAATTATAATCCGGAGATTATCTGCCCGGTTTGATTTTCTGTTACCATCCTATTATGGAGTAAACCGGTGTTTATCAACCCGGCTCGGCTTTCAACTACAAGTTGTGAGTACATGATCAAATTATAATCCGGAGATTATCAGCCCGGTCTGGTTTGACTACAAGTCACCAGTATATATATGGTTAATCCGGTGTTTATCACAACCCGGTACGGTTTTATCATAAATCGGCGCAATATGGAAGGAGTTATCATTACTCAAGATTGGGGTTATCACTCTTACTACAAAAAGTTGGTAAACCAACGATGTGATTCAATGTCACAGGTATGATATATTTCATATTTTTAAGTGCAGCCCTGGTTATAAACCCAGGTTATATGTTGAGCATTATGACCCGTTCGGCGGTAAACCGCCAGGACACTTTAAACTTGTTGTATGCAGAAACAGGTTGAATAAAGCATGATTATAAATTATCCGGTGTTTGTTAAACCGGCCTGGCTTTAAGACAATAAGTCGCCAGTATGATGATAAATTATCCAGTGTTTATTAAACCGGTCTGGCTTTGGACTATAAGTCGCCAGTATATATTTGGATTGCGCCATTGGAATCATGCGCTTATAAATTATTGGATTATATTATTCAAATAGCCAAACTTGGCTGAATTTTCATTATGATATTGGATGAATAAAGGTTTTCATACGAGATTATATTATGAATGGCCAACATGGCTGGATTTTTATTACGGTTATTAATATTATGATTAAGGTTTTCAAAGTCGCTTTAGCGCAATGGTTATCATTTTATACAATTGAAGGAATAGTCCCGAGTCGCTGCAGGCTTACAACCCGGCACTTGGGGGCTACATTATTCAAAATTGAGGTTACATCAAATATGCATGTCTCATGTTGCTGCAAGCATGCACCATGACACTTGGGGGCTAATGCAAGGTCATTTTTGCTCATCTTATTGAAGACCCAACTCATCACATTGTAATGAGCTGGCCCTTGGGGGCTACCAATTGCTCCTGTCAACCATTCAAGGTACAAAGCTTTTTATCTATTATATTGAAGGGTCTACTGCTCAGTTGGTAAAGCACAAGGCTCTTAACCTTGTGGACGTGGATTCAAGCCCCATGATGAGGGGTTACATCATATGATGTTATTTTCATAGAAGTATATATCAAAGTCCCAGCTCAATATTATCTTACTGAGCCGGCCCTTGGGGGATACACATTGCTGTTCAAAGTTTACAAGATTATACTTACAAAGTCCCTGCTGATAATTACATAATGACCCGGCCCTTGGGGGCTACATTGGTTGAAATTTTATGGGCATCAATCAATTACAAGTCCCAGGTTGCTGCAAGCATGACAACCCGGCACTTGGGGGCTACAGGTATTATATTATTATCAAAGAAAGATTTTCAAATTCTCTGTTGAGCAAGTTAGATTGACCCGGCGTCATCAATCATTATGACCCTGTGGCTGCAACCCGGTGTCATCAATAATCATAAACCAATGTTGGCAACAATCATGAACCGGTGTCTGCAACAATCATAATCCGGGGTCATCAGTTTTTATAACCCGGCCATTTGGTAATGTTAAACCAGCAAGTTTTCAAGACCGGGATCATCTTCAAACCGGTTGAATATCAGATGAATATTTCAATACCAATATTTCTTAAACCGTCGTTTTGGAAGCCGACTCAAGTGGATTATTTCTTCACAATATTTTTCTGTGAGAAACCAATGTCAGCAAATTGAGTATGACGCTGGCTTATTGACCTGGATTTTCTAGAAGGAGGAAATGACAAGGACTTAAGGATGATCAGGTGCCGGTTTACAAGAATTCTTAATCCGGAGCACAACCTGTCAAATTTGTTCTTATGTTTATTTTGCAGCATAAGTTTACCATGGATGAATCCAAGCTAAACTTGGGGGCTAATGTCGGGGATATACCCCGCGGTGTAAACCGGCCGGAAGTTAACCCGGCCGGGCTTGGCGTATCTAAAGACCCGCCCTGACCTTGGCGGTTTACTAGCAATCCGCTTGGTCGTTATGACTCACTAGTAAACCGACGGGCGGATTAGACGGATGACAAGACCCAAGGCCTAGAAGGCCGGTTCAACTATGGTGGGCCGGTTTAAGAGGAAAGGAATATTTATCTTACAAAGAGTTAAGACCAGGACTTGTATCCGGTTTGTATTAGAGATAGACTAGTCCTAATCCTAATAGGACTCCACATGTAAACCGCCCCTTCAACATATATAAGGAGGGGCAGGGCTCCTCAAAGAGGGACAAGTTAGAAGCTACAAGCGACAAGCAATCAATAATCTCTAGGGCTAGACACAAGAGCCGGTTTACGGCGTCTCCCTCGGGATGATAATAAGACCTAGCCTCAAACAGCATGTAGGGTTTTTACCGGATGATATTTCCTGGGGCCCGATGCTGTCTAAACCCTTGTCTCGCGTGTTGATCCGCCCTGCGTCTCTCGTCCCACTCAACCCCTCTCAAGCTACCACATGGATGCGTTGGCCTCGCGACTAAGTCCTGACACTAAGGACATCTGCCGTGACAAATCCACGACACTTACCATACGTTGGGTATTGTCGGCCAGACGAGAAAGAGAAAAACCGGTGGGGGGTGGTGGTGGGAGGTGGGACGAAGAAAAACCGGTTGAAAAAAAACCGGTTGAAAATAAACCGGTTGAAAGTGGGGGCACTATTCAAGCAATTCGTCCATTAGGAGTAGAGACTAGTACCCTGCCACATGAAAACTCTTTTTGGGAAGAGGACCAGTACAAGATCAGATATGTTTGGCCCTTGGTTACTATATATCCATCCAAGTCGGAAGAAATCAATGGCTGCTGGCGGTTCATCAGAGTAATTTTCCAAGAAAAAAATAGAAAGAGAGAAGGGCCACAACGTGGAAGATACAGGGATGGATTCGTTGAAAACTACCACGACCCGGATTCTGCTCTATTGACAAGTCGCCCGCGGCATTCAAACCACTGTCGAGCCACCTCCTCTGCGACGGGTCAATGCCAAGCTATCCTTCAGCGTCAGTCTGGCCTCCAACCAAGCCAAACCGCCGTCGTGGTCTACTACCTTGTTCAAGCAATTTCGAGCCGTCTCGTCTAAGTGGAGAGTCGTTGTCGGGTCTTACCGCTCCTACGTCCGAGCCGCCTCGCGCGCTTCGCTTCCAAGCCGGGCACCCGACTTGTGAAGGAAATATGCCCTAGAGGCAATAATAAAGTTATTATTTATTTCCTTATATCATGATAATGGTTTATTATTCATGCTAGAATTGTATTAACCGGAAACATAATACATGTGTGAATACATAGACAAACAGAGTGTCACTAGTATGCCTCTACTAGACTAGCTCGTTAATCAATGATCGGATTGACATGGCCCATTATATTAGCTTAGCACCCGATCGTTTAGTATGTTGCTATTGCTTTATCCATGACTTATACATGTTCCTATGACTATGAGATTATGCAACTCCTGTTTGCCAGAGGAACACTTTGGGTACTACCAAACGTCACAACGTAACTGGGTGATTATAAAGGAGTACTACAGGTGTCACCAAAGGTAGATGTTGGGTTGGCGTATTTCGAGATTAGGATTTGTCACTCCGATTGTCGGAGAGGTATCTCTGGGCCCTCTCGGTAATGCACATCACATAAGCCTTGCAAGCATTGCAACTAATGTGTTAGTTGTGAGATGATGTATTACGGAACGAGTAAAGAGACTTGCCGGTAACGAGATTGAACTAGGTATTGGATACCGACGATCGAATCTCGGGCAAGTAACATACCGATGACAAAGGGAACGACGTATGTTGTTATGTGGTCTGACCGATAAAGATCTTCGTAGAATATGTAGGATCCAATATGGGCATCCAGGTCCCGCTATTGGTTATTGACCGGAGACGTGTCTCGGTCATGTCTACATTGTTCTCGAACCGTAGGGTCCGCACGCTTAAGGTTTCGATGACAGTTATATTATGAGTTTATAAGTTTTGATGTACCTAAGGAGTTCGGAGTCCCGGATGAGATCGGGGACATGACGAGGAGTCTCGAAATGGTCGAGACGTAAAGATCGATATATTGGACGACTATATTCGGACATCGGAAAGGTTCTGAGTGATTCGGGTATTTTCGGGAGTATCGGGGAGTTACGGGATTACGGGAGAAGTAATGGGCCTTGATGGGCTTTAGTGGGAAGAGGAAAAGGCTGCTGCACCCCCCCTCCCCTCTAGTCCGAATTGGACTAGGGAAAAGGGGGCCGGCCACCTTTCCTACTCCTCCTATTCCTTCTCCCTTCCTCCCCTCTTGGTGGACTCCTACTAGGACTTGGAAACCTAGTAGGACTCCACACCCTGGCGCGCCAAACCCTAGGCTGGCCACCCCCTCCCTTGCTCCTTTATATACGGGGGCAGGGGGCACCCCATAGACACACAAGTTGATCTACGGATCGTTCCTTAGCCGTGTGCGGTGCCCCCTTCCACCAAATTCCACCTCGGTCATATCGTTGCAGTGCTTAGGCGAAGCCCTGCGCCGGTAACACATCAAGATCGTCACCACGCCGTCGTGCTGACGGAACTCTTCCCCGACGCTTTGCTGGATCGGAGCCCGGGGATCGTCATCGAGCTGAACGTGTGCCAAGAACTCGGAGGTGCCGGAGTAACGGTGCTGTGATCGGTTGGATCGCGAGGAGAACGTACGACTACTTCCTCTACGTTGTGTCAACGCTTCCGCTTCGGTCGACGAGGGTACGTAGGCAACACTCTCCCCTCTCGTTGCTATACATCACCATGATCTTGCGTGTGCGTAGGAAATTTTTTGAAATTACTACGTTCCCCAATAGTGGCATCCGAGCCTAGGTTTTTATGGTTTGATGTTATTTGCACGAGTAGAACACAAGTGAGTTGTGGACGATACAAGTCATACTGCCTACCAGCATGTCATACTTTGGTTCAGCGGTATTGTTGGATGAGACGATCCGGACCAACCTTACGCGTACTCTTACGCGAGACCGGTTCCCTCGACGTGCTTTGCACATAGATGGCTTGCGGAAGACTGTCTCTCCAACTTTAGTTGAACCGAGTGTGGCTACGCCCGGTCCTTGAGAAGGTTAAAACGGAGTCTATTTGACAAACTATCGTTGTGGTTTTGATGCGTAGGTAAGATGAGTTCTTGCTTAAGCCCGTAGCAGCCACGTAAAACTTGCAACAACAAAGTAGAGGACGTCTAACTTGTTTTTGCAGGGCATGTTGTGATGTGATATGGTCAAGACATGATGCTAAATTTTATTGTATGAGATGGTCATGTTTTGTAACCGAGTTATCGGCAACTGGCAGGAGCCATATGGTTGTCGCTTTATTGTATGCAATGCAATCGCGATGTAATGCTTTACTTTATTACTAAGCGGTAGTGATAGTCGTGGAAGCATAAGATTGGCGAGACGACAACGATGCTACGATGGAGATCAAGGTGTCGCGCCGGTGACGATGGTGATCATGACGGTGCTTCGAAGATGGAGATCACAAGCACGAGATGATGATGGCCATATCATATCACTTATATTGATTGCATGTGATGTTTATCTTTTTATGCATCTTATCTTGCTTTGATTGACGGTAGCATTATAAGATGATCTCTCACTAAATTATCAAGAAGTGTTCTCCCTGAGTATGCACCGTTGCGAAAGTTCTTCGTGCTGAGACACCACGTGATGATCGGGTGTGATAGGCTCTACGTTCAAATACAATGGGTGCAAAACAGTTGCACACGCGGAATACTCAGGTTATACTTGACGAGCCTAGCATATAACAGATATGGCCTCGGAACACGGAGACCGAAAGGTCGAGCGTGAATCATATAGTAGATATGATCAACATAGTGATGTTCACCATTGAAACTACTCCATCTCACGTGATGATCGGACATGGTTTAGTTGATTTGGATCACGTGATCACTTAGAAGATTAGAGGGATGTCTATCTAAGTGGGAGTTCTTAAGTAATATGATTAATTGAACTTTAATTTATCATGAACTTAGTCCTGGTAGTATTAGCATATCTATGTTGTAGATCAATGGCTCGCGTTGTTGCTTCCCTATGTTTATTTTGATATGTTCCTAGAGAAAGTTGTGTTGAAAAATGTTAGTAGCAATGATGCGGATTGGATCCGTGATCTGAGGTTTATCCTCATTGCTGCACAGAAGAATTATGTCCTTGATGCACCGCTAGGTGACGGACCTATTGCAGGAGCAGATGCAGGCATTATGAACGTTTTGCTAGCTCAATATGATGACTACTTAATAGTTTAGTGCACCATGCTTAATGGCTTAGAATCGGGACTTCAAAGACGTTTTGAACGTCATGGACCATATGAGATGTTCCAGGAGTTGAAGTTAATATTTCAAGCAAATACCCGAGTTGAGAGATATGAAGTCTCCAACAAGTTCTATAGCTAAAAGATGGAGGAGAATCGCTCAACTAGTGAGCATGTGCTCAGATTGTCTGAGTACTACAATCGCTTGAATCAAGTGGGAGTTAATCTTCCAGATAAAATAGTGATTGACAGAATTCTCTAGTCACCATCACCAAGTTAGAAGAACTTCGTGATGAACTATAATATGCAAGGGATAACGGAAAATATTCCCAAGCTCTTCGCGATGCTAACATCGGCGAAGGTAGAAATCAAAGAAAATCATCAAGTGTTGATGGTTGACAAGATCACTAGTTTCAAGAAAAGGGCAAAAGGAAAGAAGGGGAACTTCAAGAAGAACGGCAAGCAAGTTGCTGCTCAAGTGAAAAAGCCCAAGTCTGGTCCTAAGCCTGAGACTAAGTGCTTCTACTGCAAAGGGACTGGTCACTGGAAGCGGAACTACCCCAAGTGATTGGTGGATAAGAAGGATGGCAAAGTGAACATAAGTATATTTGATATACATGTTATTGATGTGTACTTTAATAGTGTTCATAGCAACCCCTCAGTATTTGGTACTAGTTCAAGTTGCTAAGATTAGTAACTCGAAACGGGAGTTGCAGAATGAACAAAGACTAGTTAAAGTGCAAGGTGACGATGTGTATTGGAAGTGGTTCCAAGATTGATATGATCATCATCACACACTCCCTATACTTTCGGGATTAGTGTTGAAACTAAATAAGTGTTATTTGGTGTTTGCGTTGAGCATAAATATGATTTGATCATGTTTATTGCAATACGATTATTCATTTAAGTTAGAGAACAATTGTTGTTCTGTTTACATGAATAGAACCTTTTATGGACATACACACCCAATGAAAATAGTTCATTGGATCTCGATCGTAGTGATACACATATTCATAATATTGAAACCAAAAGATGCGAAGTTAATAATGATAGTGCAAACCTATTTGTGGCACTGCCGTTTAGGTCATATTGGTGTAAAGCGCATGAAGAAACTCCATGCTGATGCAGTTTTGGAACCTCTTGATTATGAATCACTTGATGCTTGCGAACCATGCCTCTTGGGCAAGATGACTAAAACGCCGTTCTCCGGAACAATGGAGCAAGCAACAGATTTGTTGGAAATCATACATACTGATGTATGTGGTCCGATGAATATTAAGGCTCGCGACAAGTATCATTATTTTCAGAACTTCACAGATGATTTAAGCAGATATGGGTATATCGACTTAATGAAACATAAGTCTGAAACGTTTGAAAAGTTCAAAGAATTTCAGAATGAAGTGGAGAATCATCGTAACAAGAAATAAAAGTTTCTACGATATGATCGCAGAAGTAAAATATTTAAGTTACGAGTTTGGCCTTCAGTTAAAACAATGTGAAATAGTTTCACTACTCACGCCACCTGGAACACCACAGTGTAATGGTGTATCCAAACGTCATAACCGTACTTTATTGGATATAGTACAATCTATGATGTTTCTTACCGATTTACCAATATCGTGTTGGGATCATGCATTAGAGACAGCTGCATTCACGTTTAAAAGGGGCATCATCAAAATCCATTGAGACGACACCTTATGAACTGTGGTTTGGCAAGAAACCAAAGTTTTCGTTTCTTAAAGTTTGGGGCTGCGATGCTTATGTGAAAAAGCTTCAACCTGATAAGCTCGAACCCAAACCGGAGAAATGTGTCTTCATAGGATACCCAAAGGAGACAGTTGGGTACACCTTCTATCACAGATCCAAAAGGCAAGACATTCGTTGCTGAGAATGGATACTTTCTAGAGAAGAAGTTTCTCTCAAAAGAAGTGAGTGGGAGGAAAGTAGAAAACTTGATAAGGTAATTGTACCTTCTCCCTTATTGGAAAGTAGTTCATCACAGAAATCTGTTCTTGTGACTACTACACCAATTAGTGAGGAAGCTAATGATGATGATCATGTAACTTCAGATCAAGTTACTACCAAATCTCGTAGGTAAACCAGAGTGAGATCCGCACCAGAGTGGTACGGTAATCCTATTCTGGAAGTCATGTTACTAGACCATGACGAACTTGCGAACTATGAGGAAGCGATGATGAGCCCAGATTCCGCGAAATGGTTTGAGGCCATGAAATCTGAGATATGATCCATGTATGAGAACAAAGTATGGACTTTGATGGATTTGCCCGATGATTGGCAAAGCCATAGAGAATAAATGGATCTTCAAGAGGAAGACGGACGCTGATAGTAGTGTTACTATCTACAAAGCTAGAATTGTCGCAAAAGGTTTTCGACAAGTTCAAGGTGTTGACTACGATGAGAGTTTCTCACTCGTGTCTATGCTTAAGTCTGTCCGAATCATGTTAGCAATTGCCGCATTTTATGAAATCTGGCAAACGGATAAAACAAAACTGCATTCCTTAATGGATTTATTAAAGAAGAGTTGTATATGATGCAATGCAAGCATCTCGGAGTTGGAATATATGCTTTGATGAGTTGATCAAAGCATATAGTTTTATATAGACTTGCGGTGAAGCCTGTATTTACAAGAAAGTGAGTGGGAGCACTACAACATTTCTGATAAGTATATGTAAATGACATATTATTGATCTGAAATAATGTAGAATTATTCTGTAAAGCATAAAGGAGTATTTGAAAGGAGTTTTTCGAAGAAGGACCTCGGTGAAGCTGCTTACATATTGAGCATCAAGATCTATAGAGATAGATCAAGACGCTTGATAAGTTTTTCAATAAGTACATACCTTGAAAAGATTTTGAAGTAGTTCAAAATGGAACAGTCAAAGAAAGAGTTCTTGCCTGTATTACAAGGTGTGAACTTGAGTAAGACTCAAAGCCCGACCACGGCAGATGATAGAAAGAGAATGAAAGTCATTTCCTATGCCTCAGCCATAGATTCTATAAAGTATGCCATGCTATGTACCAGATCTATTGTATACCCTACACTGTGTTAAGCAAGGGAGTACAATAGTGATCTAGGAAGTAGATCACTGGACATCGGTCAAAATTATCCTTAGTAAAATAAGGATATGTTTCTCGATTATGGATGTGACAAAAAGGTTCGTCGTAAAAGGTTACGTCGATGCAATTTTTGACACTGATCTAGATGACTCTAAGTCTCAATCTGGATACATATTGAAAGTGGGAGCAGTTAGCTAGAGTAGCTCCGTGCAGAGTATTGTTGACATAGAAATTTGCAAAATACTTACGGATCTGAATATGACAGACCCGTGGACTAAAATTATCTCACAAGCAAAACATGATCACACCTTAGTACTCTTTGGGTGTTAATCACATAGCGATGTGAACTAGATTACTGACTCTAGTAAACCCTTTGGGTGTTGGTCACATATCGATGTGAACTATGGGTGTTAATCACATGGTGATGTGAACTATTGCTGGTAAATCACATGGCGATGTGAACTAGATTATTGACTCTAGTGCAAGTGGGAGACTGAAGGAAATATGCCCTAGAGGCAATAATAAAGTTATTATTTATTTCCTTATATCATGATAAAGGTTTATTATTCATGCTAGAATTGTATTAACCGGAAACATAATACATGTGTGAATACATAGACAAACAGAGTGTCACTAGTATGCCTCTACTAGACTAGCTCGTTAATCAAAGATGGTTATGTTTCCTAACCATGAACAAAGAGTTGTTATTTGATTAACGAGGTCACATCATTAGTTGAATGATCTGATTGACATGACCCATTATATTAGCTTAGCACCCGATCGTTTAGTATGTTGCTATTGCTTTATCCATGACTTATACATGTTCCTATGACTATGAGATTATGCAACTCCTGTTTGCCAGAGGAACACTTTGGGTACTACCAAACGTCACAACGTAACTGGGTGATTATAAAGGAGTACTACAGGTGTCACCAAAGGTAGATGTTGGGTTGGCGTATTTCGAGATTAGGATTTGTCACTCCGATTGTCGGAGAGGTATCTCTGGGCCCTCTCGGTAATGCACATCACATAAGCCTTGCAAGCATTGCAACTAATGTGTTAGTTGTGAGATGATGTATTACGGAACGAGTAAAGAGACTTGCCGGTAACGAGATTGAACTAGGTATTGGATACCGACGATCGAATCTCGGGCAAGTAACATACCGATGACAAAGGGAACGACGTATGTTGTTATGCGGTCTGACCGATAAAGATCTTCGTAGAATATGTAGGATCCAATATGGGCATCCAGGTCCCGCTATTGGTTATTGACCGGAGACGTGTCTCGGTCATGTCTACATTGTTATCGAACCGTAGGGTCCGCACGCTTAAGGTTTCGATGACAGTTATATTATGAGTTTATAAGTTTTGATGTACCGAAGGAGTTCGGAGTCCCGGATGAGATCGGGGACATGACGAGGAGTCTCGAAATGGTCGAGACGTAAAGATCGATATATTGGACGACTATATTCGGACATCCGAAAGGTTCTGAGTGATTCGGGTATTTTCAGGAGTATCGGGGAGTTACGGGATTACGGGAGAAGTAATGGGCCTTGATGGGCTTTAGTGGGAAGAGGAAAAGGCTGCTGCGCCCCCCCTCCCCTCTAGTCCGAATTGGACTAGGGAAAAGGGGGCCGGCCACCTTTCCTACTCCTCCTATTCCTTCTCCCTTCCTCCCCTCTTGGTGGACTCCTACTAGGACTTGGAAACCTAGTAGGACTCCACACCCTGGCGCGCCAAACCCTAGGCCGGCCACCCCCTCCCTTGCTCCTTTATATACGGGGGCAGGGGGCACCCCATAGACACACAAGTTGATCTACGGATCGTTCCTTAGCCGTGTGCGGTGCCCCCTTCCACCAAATTCCACCTCGGTCATATCGTTGCAGTGCTTAGGCGAAGCCTTGCGCCGGTAACACATCAAGATCGTCACCACGCCGTCGTGCTGACGGAACTCTTCCCCGACGCTTTGCTGGATCGGAGCCCGGGGATCGTCATCGAGCTGAACGTGTGCCAAGAACTCGGAGGTGCCGGAGTAACGGTGCTGTGATCGGTTGGATCGCGAGGAGAACGTACGACTACTTCCTCTATGTTGTGTCAACGCTTCCGCTTCAGTCTACGAGGGTACGTAGACAACACTCTCCCCTCTCGTTGCTATACATCACCATGATCTTGCGTGTGCGTAGGAAATTTTTTGAAATTACTACGTTCCCCAACAACTTGCCCCCGCTGGTTTTCACTGACCCGCCGCCTCGCTCCACTTGTCGCCGGTTGGCCCTGCTGTTTTCTGCCACGAGCTGCCCCCGGACCGCTCACCTGCAGAGTCGCCACCACGGCCCCGCTCCAGGCCGCCATCGTCGCCTCGACGGGCCTGCTGTTGAGCGGCCCGATCCGAGTCGCTGGTCTCGCCGTGCGCCCTCGCCTCTGAGTCGCCTTGAGCCGGCCCCGCCGGGCTGCGTCAGGCCGGCTGCCCGTCTCTGCTTTACTGCCTGGCCCGTCGTTTCTCCGCGCTCTGCCTGGTCTTCACTTCCAGCAGCGGCGTGAGCCGCCTGACGCGCCAGGCCGACGCACCAACCCACCACGTTGAGCCGCCTCCACCGCGCTAAGATGACTCCACCGCCGAGACCCGTTGGCTGGGCTTACCGAGCCACCTCTGCAGTCGCCTCCAAGTTGCCAGCTGCCGTTCTGCCACTGTTCCGGCGTGGGTCTCAGCGCTACCTGACGGCTCACGTGTCCGTCCACCTTGCCGTGATGGCCGGCCCTGAATCGCCGCCCTGAAATCGTTAATAGACCGCCGTTGACGCGGCCCGCCTCTGCAGACGCGGATATGAGCCGGTCTCGATCCGAGATGCCTCGAGGTTGCTACTTACTTCGCTGCTCCGGATGACCTGCCGCCGGTTACACTGGCTGGCACCACCACACTTGCTCATCTTCCATAGGACCACAAGACGACCACTGATCGGAGAAACAAACATGGATTGGCCAGAATAATCACAACCCGGACTGCTCGGCCACCACGGGTCGCGCCTCGGCGTCTGTCCGAGTCGCTATTGCGTCTTGCCTCTTGTTTGAGTCGCCATCGCACCTCGCTTCCTGGAGTTGTTGCCACTGTGACCCGCCCTGCTTCGGCCGATTCCTGCTGCCGCTCTTGCTCGTCGAGCCCTCTGAGTCGCCCAACCCTCACCTCGAATAGACACGCAAAATGGATTCGCCTGCCTCGCTTCATTTCGACACGCTGTCTGCCTCCGCCGTTTCGATGTTGAACCGCCGCGGTGACCCGGGCTGAGTCGTGTTTGTGCAAAGTCGCCATGGTCCGTGGCCAGTCACATGCTTCATGATTTTTTGGAGTCCAAAATGTCAGCTTTTGGTCAAGATTAGAATAAGTAACTGCTGAGATGACCTGCACTTGGGAGTAAATTTTAAGGTTCAGTTCTTGGAAGCAGAAGTCATCAGGAGTTTGAGGGGGTACGGTGCCCCCATATGCTACAGCATCTTGCACGCACACCACCAACCACGGGCTGCTAGCTGCTTCTACAAGTAGTTCTCTCATGACTCGGAGGATCTTTTCTGAGCCGTCAGGACCGTTTTAGGCTCTGTTGGAGCTGTTTTTTAGTCGCTGGTTTGTCTGAGCTGCTCCTGCCACGTGGAACGGATCATCTATCGTCCAGACGAACCAGGTGAAATCCATCCAATTATTTTTGATACATTTTTTATTCTTTAAAAGAACGAATTACTCCGGCTTGTGATATTATTTATGCAGATTAATTGTTCACTGCAAGAGCGGTGGCAAATCACCTGCGTCCATACTGATTCTAATGACAACGGTCGTTTTTACCATCTGCCTCGCGGTTAGGTGTACATCAACGCACCGGGCAGCACCTGTCTGCATGAGCTGTTTATTGAGTATGAGCAAGTCACTGCTTGGGAAGCCCGGTTTTCTTCCAACAAATTGGAGGCAAATTATCATGTATTATTAGCCGTCGTCTGCACTGGATGGATCAATGGGCAGGCGCACAAGTCGCTGCCACTACAGTTTGGTTAAACTTCAAACAGCCAGTTGGAAGGAACCATTGGCCGAGTTGCTGACACGGCTCATACGGGATCATTTATAACCCGCTGCAGTCACCTCAACTTTCTGTGGATTCACATCGCATTATCAACGCCAATGATATACACCTTCAGCTATGGTCAAATATGGAGAATCTCAAGCCAACTCTTCGAGTCATCTTGAGACTCGGGGGCTACAATGGTATGGCTTGGCAAAATTAGCTGGTTTCAATGAATTCAAGAACTCCGGGTCATTGAAGGGAAGATAACCCGGCCCTGGAGGCTACTATTTTATTGGCAAATAGTTAAAGGTCGTCCGAAAATTTCCGGCTCAAAATGAAGATTCCGGTTTAAAATACAGCTCAAGAGACATCTCTCTCCCGCAAAGCTTTGAAACTCTCAAAACCGGTTCAACATCCGGCTCAAGGTAAATTTGTCCCTTACAAAGCTTTGAGGTTCTCAATATCTGGTTTAAGAATTTCCGGTTCAAAAAGAATTAATCTCTTGCAAGTTTGAATTCTCAGACAAATTAATGGTTACCAAAGAGAACTTGCTGCCATGATGTTCAAAACATGGGTATCCTGCCTGACGGCTTATCATATTATGGTCACTTGGGGGCTTCTTGCTCATCGGGCATAGCTATCAGTGCCCTCTTGATCGGCGCAATGCCAAAACTTATATGGTCACTTGGGGGTTTCCTGTTCAAACATAGGTCGTATTCGAACCATAGAGAACATAGCTGTCAATACCCTTTTGATTGGCAAACTGCCGAACCCACTTGGGGGCTTCTTGATCGTATCCGAATCATAGCTCAACCCCTTTGGGAATCGACGTGGATCGTATTCGAATCAGCGTCGCTAAACAACTCTTAAGGTCATTTGGGGGCTTCCTGTTCAAACATAGGTCGTATTTGAACTAAAGAGAACATAGTTGTCGATACCCTCTTGATCGGCATCGCCAAAGCCACTGGGGGCTATATGATCGTATTCGAATCTTAGCTTAACCCCTTTGGAACGGTTTACAAATCGTATTCGAATCAGAAGCCTCAAAATTGTGTCTGTTTTCTTGTACAGTTTTTTGCAATCGCAGTTATTTGACTGTCTTGAGACTTTTTTGATCACATTTGAAAGCATCTAGGGAGTGGCTTTGATTCCACCGGCTTAACTTTGGTCAATAAAGTTGTCAGCACATAACAAACATCATATGTGCCGACTTTTACAGAATTGAGTTCTCACCCTCACTGCACAGGTCATGTAAACCGGCCGTACAAATACAATATCACAGTGGTTATATGTGAGGTATTATGACCCGCCCTGCGGTAAACCGCCAAGGGTTCTTGTGATCTACTTGTGTGCAGGGTAAGACTACATTTGGGTGGTTACCCGCCCTGGCTCTTGAGGTTAAGTCGCCAGGGCATATGTTGTTTAAACTCTGAGCAGGGTTTGCGGAATTATGACTTATATAAATGCTTCAGTCCAAGCTCATCATTGAAATTGGTGTCTCAAAAGGGTTATCAATTATTGATTTCCTCAAGGGCTCTAGGCCACCGGGTTACAAAAATTCCGGCTTACAATGAATGCGCATTAATTCGTCATCGTCCAAATAAATGCAGACTTTGATGCTAAGGATCCGAAAATGGCAGCTTATCGCAACACCGTCCTAAAAATGTCAGCTCGGTTCGAGGGGCTCGAATTTCACCATATAGCCCGGGAAAACTGTAACACCCATGATGCGGCTATATCTCCCACGTGCTAGAGCACGACTTAGAGGCATAACCGCATGGTGGTTTTGTCGCAAGAAGGGTCATCTTCACACAATCCCATGTAATGAACAAGAATGGGATAAAGAGTTGGCTTACAACCGCCACTTCACATAATACATAACTTAAACAATCATCATACAGAGTACAATCAAGGTCCGACTACGGAACCAAAAAAAGAAGACAACCCCAAATGCTAGATCCCCGATCGTCCCAACTAGGCTCCACTACTGATCATCAGGAAAGGAAACATAGTAACGGCCACGTTCCTCGTCGAACTCCCATTTGAGCTCGGTTGCGTCATCCGCACTAGTATCGTCGGCACCTGCAGCTATGTTCGTAGAATCTGTGAGTCACGAGGACTCAAAAATCTCACACCCACGAGATCAAGACTATTTAAGCTTATAGGAAGGATGGATTAATGAGGTGGAGCTGCAGCAAGCACTAAGCTTATATGGTGGCTAACAAACGCAAATGAGAGCGAGAAGAGAGACAAAGCATGGTCGTGAAGCTAGAAGTGATCAAGAAGTGACCCTGAAACTACTTACGTTCAGGCATAACTCAAAACCGTGTTCACTTCCCGGACTCCGTCGAAAAGAGACCATCACGGTTACACACGCGGTTGATGTGTTTTAATTTAAGTCAAGTGTCAAGTTCTCTACAACCGGACATTAACAAATTCCCATCTGCCTCATAACCGCGGGCACGGCTTTCGAAAGATAATACCCTGCAGGGGTGTCCCAACTTAGCCCATTATAAGCTCTCACGGTCAACGAAGGATATTCCTTCTACCGGGAAGACCCGATCAGTCTCGGAATCCCGGCTACAAGACATTTCGACAATGGTAAAACAAGACCAGCAAAGCCGCCCGATTGTGCCGACAAATCCCGATAGGAGCTGCACATATCTCGTTCTCAGGGCACATCCAGATAAGTCAAGCTATGAGTAAAACCAGGCCTCGAGTTTCCCCGTGGTGGCCCCGCAGGCTGCTCGGTTCGGACCAACACTCGGAGGAGCACTGGCCCGGGGGGGTTAAAATAAAGATGACCCTTGATTCCGCGAAACCCAAGGGAAAAAGGCTTAGGTAGCAAATGGTAAAACCAAGGTTGGGCCTTGCTGGAGGAGTTTTATTCAAAGCCAACTGTCAAGGGGGTCCCATAAATCACCCAACCGTGTAAGGAACGCAAAATCAAGGAACATAACACCGGTATGACGGAAACTAGAGTGGCAAGAGTGGAACAAACACCAGGCATAAGGCCGAGCCTTCCACCCTTTACCAAGTATATAGATGCGTTAATTAAATAAGAGATATTGTGATATCCCAACATATCCATGTTCCAACATGGAACAAACTTCAACTTCATCTGCAACTAGCAACGCTATAAGAGGGGCTGAGCAAAAGCGGTAACATAGCCAAACAACGGTTTGGTAGGAAAGGATGGTTAGAGGCTTTACATGGCAACATAGGAGGCATGATATAACAAGTGGTAGGTATCGTAGTATAGCAAAAGAGCGAGCAACTAGCAAGCAAAGATAGAAGTGATTTCGAGGGTATGGTCATCTTGCCTGCAAGGTTCTCAGAGTTGTCGAAAGCTTGATCCTCGTAAGCGTTCTCAACAGGTTCCTCGGTCACGAACTCATCTCCCGGCTCTACCCAAAGCAATAACACAAGCTAATGAACAACTATCAACCACGATGCAATGCATAAACAACATGATGCAAAACATGGCATGATATGCGAGATGTGATATGCAATGCATATGCGTGCTTAGGGAGGGAAAAGATGAACAAGGCATCAACTTGGCTAACCAAGTATGCGGCTGGAAAGATGAGATGATTTCGTATGAAATCGATATAAAGATCACCGGAATCGGGTGCACGGTTTGCAAATGACAAGTAAAACAAGGATGGCATAATCTATGATTAACAGCATGATGCCACTTAGGATGCAACAAGAAACTATGCTACTGCACTCAAACATAACAACAAATCATATGACAGTGATTTACTCAATATGCTTGACAAAAGATGAACACTGAGCTACGGCTAAAACACAACAGAGCAGGATCAAACAAGCATGGAAAAAGTGCAAAAGATATCAGCTTCACAGACTTAGTGAAATAACATGCCAGAAATTAACATCAGGAAGCCATGTTTAGAGCAAGCTAACAACATGCTAAAGGAACGTAACAGAGCAAAGCAAGGCGCGGCATGAATATACTCAAAGCATAGAACAAAAGTCCCTTAATTACCATGGGCCAAAAGGGATCATAATATATGATGGCACCCATGTAAACATAGCAAGTTTCGTTACAGATTTCAGAACTACAAGACATGGCAACAACAACATCATGAAGGCATCTTCACAAGCACGATTCACTCACTACAAGACATTGAATGATAAACTAAGCATACTAACAGCAAGAATACATGTTCATGAAGCTAAATATGGCAAGAAAAACAACATAGCATGCACGGATCAATAGCAATAACCTCGGCAAAATCGCTAAACAAGTTAACAATCTGCCAGGAACATTTTATAGCAAAAGTAGAGCAAGATTAAGTCATGCTATGGCACTCCATAATTACCAAAAGGAAAACGGATGGATAGATCATAACCATATAAACAAAACATCCTTAATGATCATGCTCAAAAGAGGCATGCATCTCTCTGTAGCAACATGAATACATGGCATAAAAATAACAGCAGGGAAAAACTTAGTGAAATTCTATGTCCCTGAAATCAGCAACATCATGATACCTAGTTGGCATGCTTGTGATAGTCACCACAAAGATCATAAAAATACATGCCATACACCCCTGTAAAGATGGCATGTCATAGATCAAGACACATGTAGAGCTCAAGATCATAGGATGCACACATCAATCATTGCAAAAATGACAAAAGAGCATGTTCTGATAACAATCTGAAACTAACAAAAACTAGCAGTATTCCAACAGCATTTCGGGCATCAAGATGAGAACAAATGAAAATGATGCAATGAGATTAAATGATGTACTCGTCGAGGCGAACAATTTGATATGCTACACGCATAAATCGGAGCTACGGATGCAGAGTTATGGCATGTCAAAGAATGCAAAAAAACAAGGGCAAAGAGGGAAAAAGTGAACCGAGGTTTGTTCGGATCTAGGGTTCCTCCGCGGAGCTCCGGCGAGGTTGCAGCGCCTTCGGCGAGGAAGAAGAGGCGGCGGGGAGGCCGGAAGAGCGCGGAGGAGGCGCCGGCGGGGTCGGGGCCGGGGGGAGGGGGGTCGGTCCCGGCCGGATCCGGGCGGGGCGGCGGCGTGCGGAGGCGAGAGGCGCGCCGGCGATGTAGATGAGGGCGTGGGGCGGCGCGGGCGTCCCAGGCGGCGGGCGTGGGCGATGGGCCTGGGGGGCCCCGGGCGGGCTCCGCGGGCCGGCGGGATCCACGGCGATGTGGGGCGCGCAGTGATGACGTGGCGCGTCAGGATTGGTCGGCGGAGGGGGCGGACATGTCCGGCCGTCCGGATTTTGTCCGGCGGCGCGAGGCAAGCGGGGAGACTAGGGTTTGCCCGAAAATTTCGGAGGGGGAGGTGTATTTATACATAGAAGGAGCTAGGAGACTCCAAATGGAGTGTAGTTTTCGCCCACACGATCGTGATCGGACGACGGAGGACTTAGAAGGGTTTAGACGGGTTATTGGGCTGTTTTGGAGGGGTGTTGGGCTGCAACCCAAAAGAGGCCTTCGCGGTTACCCGGTTAACCGTTGGCGTATCAAACGACCTCCAAATGACCCGAAACTTGACAGGCGGTCTACCGGTGCTATACCAAGGCCGCTTGGCAAACCTCGGTTCATTCTGAGAAAGTTTAACACCTGCTCACGGATAAAGGTAAAAGGGGACGGCGGAGGACATAGGAGTGCCGGATTGCAAAACGGACAACCGGGAAAATGCTCGGATGCATGAGACAAACACGTATGCGAATGCGATGCACATGAAGACATGATATGAAATGCATGACATGGACAAAATGCAAAACGAAGAAGAACCCAACCACGGAGGGAATATCATAACGTAGTGCCGAAAATGGCAAGAGTTGGAGTACAAATATGGCAAGTTACATCTGGGGTGTTACAACACTCCACCACTACGAGAGGATCTCGTCCCGAGATCTAGGACTGAAAGAACTCTGGATATTCGGAACGGAGGTGGTCCTCGCGTTCCCAGGTGGCTTCTCGGTTGGAATGGTGTGACCACTTCATTTTCAGGAATTTGATGGACTTGTTGCGAGTCTTGCGCTTAGTTTGTATTGTCCATACCACTAAGTACTACTACGTGTGGTCTCCGACCCACAAGTGGAAGAAGTGGAGACGCTCTACCACGCTGTTTTTTTACGCTGGGCTCTACCACGCTGTTCATGTCCCACTCCTTTCGCTGACGTGTGGGACATCTAGCACGTGCCGTGTTTGGCACCCTTCGTCGTAAGAGTTGAAACGCTAGCATTCATCAGAAATAAAAAATAATTATAAATCGGTAGTGATACTATTTTTTGTGAACCAATCAGCAGTGATACTATACCACGCGGTTTCCTTGCTCCTCGATATCAGAAAGAATACTTCCGTTCGCCAACATGTGGGACGTCGACCATCCTGGTCCACTTTCCATGCACGCAGAACTCCAAGGGAGAGTCACCCAGGTCATCGCGCCGCAGTAACAATGACTAATGATCCGTCAAATCACAAGCCCACTTCCCACTTTGAAGTTGCTCGGACAAAGGAACCATCATGACTTTGTTGAATTCCGCTTCTTGAAGAAAACTACTGTACCAGCAGTACTGCTAGCTACAGTAGTTACTCCAACAGAGGCCTCCTTTCGTTCATAGGATAGGAATATGAAAATCATAGGAAGTGAGATGACATGCATCTCAATTCCTATAGAGAAAGAGATGCCATTTGATGCTTAGGATAGGAATTTTTCCATTTAGTCTAGGCTAATGTACTGGTAATTTGCTCTAAAAACTACAGTAGTAACTAGTAGTATTGGTATATGCTCGTACTCAGACACAGACACACACACACTAACTACTAGTACTACTACTTCTCACATGCCGGCCAGACGCCGTCGTTCTCCTTCCCGTCTTTGTCGGCGACACCCCACCGTGCTTGGATCTCCGCCGACCTCTCCGAAGCAACGCGTGCGTCCTTTTCTTTCTTGCGGCGGCGGGCCTCTCTTTTCTTGAGTGCTTTCTGACTTTTCCGCTCCCTCTGTGCGGCTTTGGCCGCCTCTTGCTCTACCGCCCATTCGGCCTTGGCATCTTCAAATTCCTCCCACATAGTTGTGAGGTCGCGAGCGCAATGAACTTGGCACGGCGGGATGCCATCGCTTCCCTACCATTTTGTGTGCGGTCGTGGGCGGCGAGGAACTCGATGCGGCGGGATGCCATCGCTGCCTTACCGGTTAGTGTGCGGCTCGGTGGCATGAACGACGCTTGGTGAGAGCTCTGGGGTGGAGTGGCCGGACAACCGTATAGTGCATTGGTTTGTCAAAAGCTCAAGGACAGAAGACGAAGCAAATTTGGATTCCCCTTCAATCCTGGTCATTTATTACTGAGTAAAATGCATTGGCGGTCATCGAACTTGTCTTGATAGCTCACTTTGATCATTGTATACGAGATATGGTGATTATACGGTCACTAGCTCAGCGTATAGCTCCGTATTTGTCTGGTTGACCAGTCAAACAGTCCGCATGCGCCTCATCAGCTCGTGTTCTTTATCTACCTACGCGGGCCTACCTGTCAATGGAGAAAGAAATACTGTAAAAACCAAAATTATGCGTATGTGGGGAATCAAACCGCGGACTCGTCGCTGCAACGCACCCTCGTCAGCCAAATGAAAATTAAATACTTCGCGTCATACACTCACGCTCATGCTGTCAAAGCATGCTAATGCATGCACGTCGCCCTCTAAATCAAAGTCATGCTCATGGCGCAACGCAAACGGCGAGCCCATCACCTGGGCGCCTCGGTGGTGCCTGACATTACTGTTTAGACGTTTGATGGAGGCCTACGCGAATGCCGAGCATGTATTCACCTGGCTGAACACCAACGGTCATACTCGGACTGCCTTGCTCATGTATATCTTCCATCAGAACAACAATCTATAAAACAGCCTAAGCTAGAGAGGTTACTATGGTAGTATGGTACGGAGTATGTACTATCGTGAGCGACCGATCTTAGTGCCACTGCACACTGAAACCCCTTTCATCACTAGCGCGCGCTTCCCGCCTAAAACGGTCACCGTCTCTCCAGAATGTCAATGCCGCATTCACCAGACTTAACTGCAGGTGCAATTGGTGTGTCACTAACATGCGGGCCAGATGCCTGTTGGGCCCACATGTCAGTAACCCAAACGCATTTGTAGTTAAGTCACTGAAGCATCGTCCGCATTCACGCCCGATGAACCTACTCCGGCGCCAATTGTCCATCCGTCTGCCGCGGCTCATTGCCATTCGCCCGCTATATTAACTTGAGCCCCAGCTCCCAGCCATAGCCAAAGACCCACACTTATTCTCCTCCGGTCCCTTCCTTCTGTCAGCACCACTTCAACCATGGCCTCCTGGCGCTCCGAAGCTCTCTTGGACGTACTGTCGCAGGAGCAGACGAGGGACATTGGCGGCTCCACTCCGGGCGCGCTCCAAAGCTCTCTTCGACGTACTGTCGCAGGAGCAAACGAAGGAGATCGCTAGCACCCCCCCCCCCCCCGGGCGACCTCCGCCGCCACGACCACGAAGTAGGAGGACATGCGCGGGCGCAGCCGGCAGCAAGGAAGAGTAGTACACGGTAGGTCGCCGCCGCTCTGGTCCCGGGAAGGCCACTGCTACTCCACTCAGTCGACGCCAAGCTTGGTGGGGTAAACATCGGCGGTCGATTAGCCGCTTGACGGCGACGTGGAGGCGGAAATCTTCAGAACCTTGTGCTCCGGAGGAGGAGGTAATCGAGGCGGATGAGGAGGAGGCAACAGCAATGGCCGGCTTTCTCGGGTTCATGGTCGGACATGGTGGTCGGGCGCCGGCAATCGCTTAGATTAGGTTTACAGTAGGTTTTAGTACGGTTTGTGCGAAATATGTAACGAATTTCATCCAGTTTGTAGGAAAAGTTTTCGAAATGTAATGAATTTCATCCGGTTAATTTGAAATTTGCTTTGTTTGCATGAATTTCGTCCGCTTAGTTCATATAGTTCTTGAAAGGTATGCGGGCAGCATCGGATGGCATCCATCAATGTCCTCGGACAGATGTCGGTGTAAATTTGTGGGCCAGCGCTGGAGATGCCCTAACTATCATGCTATAATCGCTAATAATCCTCCATTATTTGGAAGGGAACAGTTATCCCTCGATCAAAATCAGATCCGCGCTGTTTCGCACTCCTCCCGCGTAAGAGTGTAAACTGTTGCTTACATAAAAATGGAGCAAGTGGCATGCACTGTAGCAGATCATATCACTCGAACTAACCCGCCTAACGAGCGGGAAAGCACCGCCCTCGTCATTTTGTTCTGGATTTCTATCGATCAATCGCGCGAAAATGTTCCGCTTCGCAAGTTCTAAAGGAAAAGGCGGCACACTTAAGACTCGTATGCGTCGCAACCCCGACAGTCCGGCTCGCACGCCGCTCACCAGAGGGGACACGCGTTGTCTTGCAATTTCACTGACATGTGGGACCGTAATTGAATAAACCGTTGATAGCCGAAATCTAATCGCTCGGCGGGTGTCGGCTGAGAAGAGAGAAACGTGGGAGGGAGAAGAGATTGCCCGCCCGCCGCGCATGGACTCCAAGAAATATATGGTCATAATGTGAGGTGGGCCATGCTGGAGTCTGGACCGCTTCCGGAGCCCGCTATCACCACCCTGGCCCCTCAAGACGCCAGCTGCCCGGCGCATGCATGCATAGCAAGCAGTACTCCTTATGTGGAGGAGAGAGAGTCATTGACAAAGTCAAGGAGTGGGCTCTACAAGAGCCCGTCTCTACACGTGCTCCTAGGTATAAAAAAAATAATTCTAAAAAAGGCATAAAAACAATTGTGTCTTAGAAAAAGAAAGGTAAAAACATTTGTGAGGAAATAGATAGAGAGAAAGTGAGAAAAAGTTGTAACATGGGCATTACATGAGGAAGGAGGGACTGGTGCACATGCCAAGTTCACTGGGCTGCCGTGTTTCACGCTCCTCCGTCGTAACCATGGAGACAATAGCTTTCATCAAAAATAAACAATGAATACTCGTTGCTCGTCCTCTATATCGGAAAGAATACTTTCATTCGCCGACATGTGGGACGTCGACCATCCTGGTCCACCTGCCATGCACAAAATTATCCTGGTCTACCCCGGTCGTATCGCAGGCCCAACCTTTCCCACTGTAAGTTGTTCGGACGAAGGAACCATCATGACTTCATTGAATTCCGCTTCTTCAAGAAAACTTACTGTACCCGCAGTACTACTACCACACGCGAAGACTAGACGGCACTGTACCACGTCATATCACTGAAACCCACTAGGCCAAATTAGCCCGCCTAGGTCATCTATTTTGGAACGGAGGGAGTACGTCTCTGCACTACTATGATTTTGTGTTGAACGTTCTCTGTACTTTTCCTACGATTTTCCTACCCTATGAACCAAATGAGGCCTGGATGTATGTCGACTATTGTTTGGTCGATCACTAAGCCTACAATTTCAGGAGCTAGGGCTATTGGTCGATCGACGAGGGATAAGTATGAGCGTACCACTAGCTCATCAGCCCCAATGTTTCTCTTCGATGAGTGTTTTGCAAGTACTATAGCTCGCACAGTAGCTAGCCTACTAACACCAAGAATCATCAAACAAGCCCTGCTAATATGATAAACAGTTCAAACTTATATCTAAGCATGCCATATATTACATCAAAAGCTGGTGAGGATACATCTGTTTCCATAACTCGGAGAGGGTTCGCATGATTCATCGCATGATTCACTATCAAACAAAAGTAGCAAGATCCTCCCACACAAGACAGGGCACTAGCCCTAAGATGGTTTGATAACACGCATCGTTCTGGTAATTAAACACAGGGCAATGCAAACTATCCTGAAGGATTAGCGCGACCAACTATTTCTTTTCATCGATCTCTCGGGCAATGACCACAGCACGGACAACGGCATGGGAATCGATTTCTCGGGCGATGTCCACAGGACTGACCGCGACATCGGAATCGATCTCTGGGGCGATGTCCACAGGATGGACAGTGGCATCGGAATCGATCTCCGGGGCGATGCCAACAGGACGGGCCACGACATCGGAATCATCAAGGATGTCCACTGGCACCTGCACAACCCTAACATATTAGCAAGCACATTGCAAATAATCAAAAACCACAACTATGGTAATAAGCCATTATTTTTTACCTTGTGCAGCTCACCGGCGGATCTCATCCCTCTAGGGGTCATCTCCTCGTCCTTGATGGGGGCCATCACCTTGCCAGAGGAATACTGCTTCTCAACGGCGACTATCTCCTCAAACTCGGTCTTGAGCCTCACATAGGTGGCAATCATAGTTCCTGGGGTAGGCACGGAGGGGCCCTTGCTGTCCTTCCAACTTTCTTTGAGGAGTTCATCCGCCAACGTCCTCATCTCTTTGGCCAGTGCTTGTTTCTTGGAGTTCTTCGTCTCCATGGGTTGGCCCGCCAACATGGTCAACTCATTGGTCAGTGCTTGCTTCCTGGAGATCGTTGTCTCCAGTGGGTTGTCTGCCGGCAACTCTTTGCCTAGTGCTCCAGGATCCATCAATGAACTAACAAACAAAAAGAATCGAAAGGAAACCACAATCGCAATGAAATTGGGAAAAGGATAGGATGTGAGAATCGGTCGGTGCTTCGCAAAAATAATATTCTTGGAATGAAAATATAGCAGCATAACTGATTCGCCCACCTTTCCTTCGTCGGTATAGAAAAAAAAGGCAGAAGTGAGTAGCCTAGAGTGAGGTTTTCTTCAAGAAAGGGAAGAAAGGGCTTGAACGAGCGTTCCAATGAAATGATGGTTGCTTCGTCCATTCCAACTTGGAGGCCACCTTACCACTGCTGGTAAAGGTGTGGGTTTTGTGATATGACGGGTCATGACGGCCACACCGGGGTGAGAGGTGAGTCTCGACTGTAGCACCTCGCTGTGATTTGGTGGATGGCACGCGGGCCCGGATGCTTTGAATTGTCCTGCATGTAGATAGAGCGGCTAGTCATATAGGAGTGCTCAATATTGTGCACCGCGACCAAGACAGATAGGAAAACGAGAGAACTACGTAATTAATGCATGAGTTTAATTAGGGTAGTTTTTTAAAGTGCGAGATACATTCCTCCAATCGCAAAATGCCTTGGTTCATGAGATTTGAGATTTGAGCCCTATAAACCGGAAGGGCGGGAGTACTGCACATGGTGTAGTCTAGTCACTTGTTGAAATCTCTAGAAAGGCAAATACTCCTTTCCGGTTTACAGGGCTATACTACTCCCTCCGTCTAGGTGTGTAAGTCATCTTACGAAAACCAAATAGTCCCAAAACACTTAGGCGCGGTGCATTAACTTCTACCTTGTTTCTTGTTTCTTGACATATCAACCAATAAGAGATGAGAGGTGTGCATGCTTTTAATGACTTGCAATGGCTAGTTCATTGCATGCAATGATATTAATTAGCAAATAAACATTGGTGACCCCAGGAGGAAACGGTGCTAAGCGCGTGGACCTATGCAGAATGAGTATCAACCAAGGGATAATGGAGTTTAATTGTTAAACAATAGCATTTTTTTCTCATGCAAGAGCCTGGCTAGTACTCCAAGGAACCGCACCATGCGAGTGTTCGCAGCTGCCATGTTCGGGTTGCGCTTGGCTCTTCGCCTCTTCGAGAAGACGAACAATGATGTTACTCCTACTTCTAGAGTATCGAATCCACTGCCGCATGTCTGTCCACCTCATGCGGGAGGGATAGCGTGTAGCGAAAGCTTCTACTTACTGCTGCTGCCTTTGCGTCTATGACAGGTGGGCCCAACAGGTGCTTGGCCCTCCTGTCATGCAACCAAAGGCAGGTGCAGTTAAGGCACCGGAGCTCAGTCCGCGAGGGACAGGGCGTTGTAGTAATCAAATTTCTTGGTCTTGTACGAGTTGACGCGACACATCAAAGCTCTGCACTCGATATAAGTCTTTTTACACATTTCAAATGGGCTACTTCGTAGGTAGGAGTAGACATATTCTCCTTCTTATGTAGCCACTTGTTGCAATCTCTAAAAAGACTTATATTTGGAAACGGAGGGAGTACAACGCATGCATGCATGCCATGACTTTCCTTTTGATACTTGCATGTGTTGATTTGATGCACCTTACCAAATTTTGACTATAAATTTAACTAACCAAATTTTCATGCATGTCAGAAAAAATTACGGGGCTGTTTGGATTGTGACTATGTTTGTCTTATGTTGCCACATTATTTTTCCCACACTTGCCACACTTGCCTAACTTGAGTTGCTCAAATTGTTAGACACACTTTGGCTTGCCTACGGGAATCTTGCCACAATTTTTGTGTCTATGACATGTGGGGTTCACTGCTAATAAAAAAATTCTTGTCTTAGGTGTGGCTAATAAAAAAGACTTATATTTAGGAACGGAGGGAGTAGAAAATATAAATAATAATGCATGTTGGGGCAACCCACGTTTCCGCTAATTTTAGCCGTGGGCTTGTTCACAATTTTTACGAGGGGGTGGTTGTTCATTTAATGGAGGGACTTGTAGTACCAGACTTGAACGATACAAAGTGCGACCTGGCAAACCGTAACACCACTTGGAACAAGCGGGTAGCCATCTCAAAAAACAATCAACAAGTAAAAAAACCGTGACCTGGCATGTAGTAGTACACAATTTTAAACGATTGTTTTGATGGAGTGAAAAAGGAAAACTACCCCACTACGTATATATAGGCCGGAGCCTCCGCGCTTGCTTGCTAGGGTTGCTCTATTCACACACTCTCATCCTCTCCAGATCTAAACAAGATGGGGTAGTAACACTGTCTTTCTCCCTTCAAAAAACACTGGCTTTCTATCCTCACCGCTGGTTACAGATCCGGACGTATCCCCCTCCGCCGGTGAAGGGGAGGAGGGGTAGCATTTAGGCCGTCATCGACAGCAAGGGAGGAGACCCACTGCTGGCCACACCGTTATCTCTGGCCGAGCGCCGGCGCGGGAGGTCCAGCGATCCACATCCCGATGACCTTAAGGTATATCTTCGTTCGAAACCGCCTTAGCTCTACTTCCCCAGCTCGCTACGTTGCTGCATGTGCATCATTTTCTACCTCTCAGCCCCTCTCGATCGAATGGTCCAACGTCACATATTTTTTCCTTCTACTGCTAGAGGTAAAGCTACTTCATGGAGTCGAATCTTGTACTCCCTCCGTTCGAAAATACTTGTCATTGAAACGGATGTATCTAGATGTATTTTAGTTCTAGACACATCCATTTTGATGACAAGTAATTCTGGACGGAGGAAGTACTTGGTTCAAATAGGAAATAAAGTGGGGTTGCGGGAATTTAGTATGTACATCGGACTTGGTACAACCAGGAAGAAAAGGGGGTGAAAGTAGTACACACTGGTCATCCAACCTGTCTCTTGGTCGAAAAGGGAAATATAGGGGTAACGCTATACACAGTGGTATGACTAGGACTAGATTTGCTATCCACACATAGGAGTAGGTGGCTAGAGTGAAGAAAAATGGGACCAACCCAGATATGTTTCTTGGATGTTTGTTTCTCGGGGCAACAAACTATGAATCACCACTTTATGCCCCTGTTTATGTACATGGTGTTGTACTGCTGGTGCACCCACTGTCCCATGCCCTTATACCAAATATTTAGGCTCCGTTCGGAATAAAGGGGCAGAAAACATAGGTCTTGATGAAAATAGAGGAATAGGAAAGGAATGTAGGTATAAAACTATGGAACAGCGAACCGGAGGAAACTCTCAAGAGAATGTGTTCGGATGGACTACGAAATGTATAGATTTGTTTTTTTAGAGTAGCGTGCTTGGCAGTATGAGATGCTATTTGTTTATTCAGCTGCACAGTGACTACTCTTGTCCTCACCTCATGTACGACACAAAGGTTGATTTTTTATTCCGGCAACATAGCACAGCAACCTGTCTAACGCATGGCAGCGAGCGCTTGCCTCGGGCTTCCGCCCAAAAAATGAGCAGCGCGTGGATGCTTCTAATCCTATGGAATCAGTACTACCAGACCAACTTTCCTATGAAACACTATTCACCTTTCCCGTGTTCCGAACGGTTGGAAGGGAAAGAATACAATATGAATTGTGTTCCTATGAAAATCCAGCACCAAACCTGTGAACCGAACGCAGCCTTAGCTGTTCTTAATCTAATGTCCCTGGTAAAAATGAAGCCATGGCACTGTTATAAGCCATGACAAGTTTAGCCAAATGTTTTTGCCTGTAATTGTTTGAGATTTTGGCTGTTTCCTCTGTGCCTTTTTGTGCAAACAGGGATATCCAATTCACCTGGTTGCTGTTGTGACCTTTTGGTGCACTACACAAAACTCTTCTTAAAAGAAATGACTTTTTTGTTGTTTAACTGGAATGTCATAATGGAACAGTTGGTTCATTTTGGTGGAACTGCACAAAGGGAGATCTGTGTTCCAATCCTCATCATCCATATTGGCGCCATAACCTTCCTTTAGGTAAGAATGATATTTAATGCATGTGTTCATCTCTATTTTCTGACTGCCATGAGAACATAATGCTGTTTTTTACTAGTACACTTGTACTCCCTCACTGACAAAACCAATTCTGAATTAGAAGGCCAATCATGTACTTGGTTTCACCAACTGGTGAGGAGAAAGTGAAACAGAGCATGAAGAGGTAGAAGAAGAAGAATAAACAGTGCCAAGGCGATCTTGCTGAAGCCAGAGGCGTCAGTCGAGGCCATTCAAGGGCTCCGGCAACGACTACCTTACATGTGAGACGATCCTCCAGGGAGCCCTTCCACTTCTGCTGTCTCACTTAATTAATTAGGAATACTTAAGTACCACTAATTTATTACTGCCTAATTTTCCTGTTGGAGTTAAACAAATCTTTAGTAGGACCCTATGTTGAATCATGTACGTGTGTATGTTTGTCTATGGAGGTGGATCATGTGGTGGAGCAGGGAGGGAATATTATTAGTGTCATGACATAATAGTGCTACTGTTTTGCATGTCAATTTATTCCCATTGGTTCAATAAGGCAATGTTTTGCGTATTGTCCATCATGAATTTGATGCTACTGTTTGAGTAATATGCTAATGTCTTCCTATCCTTTCTCACTAAGCTAATGAAGGTTTCACCTTGTTCCTACTTGTGCAAACATGGATCAAGTTGTGCCAATCATACATTTTAGTGGAACTACACAAGACAATACAATGAACTGTATCCTAGCCAGTGCTTTAACTCTGCTGGAAGTTCTTGATAATCTTTCGATATAATCTCAGCACTGGTAAACAAGAGTGATTTCAACCATACATTTGAAGTGCACAAAAATATATACTACTATGTGATTCCAGTGAGTGCTTTATCATCTCTCATGGGACTACATGAATAAGCTTTTTTTCTCCGGTTGGTACGGGCCTAAGGCCTTCATCCATATTAGTTTGCTGTCATCTCTATTTGTATCGTGCTACTGTCATTTGAAACTCCTTTATCTTTGCACGTTAAAGTTTTGCAACCTATGATAAATGGGCACGCTTTGAGTGGTGAGTTGAGCTAATTGGCACTGATTAAATAAACTAATACATCTCTTTAAGCAAGACTACTATGTTTCTAACTTTACCCATTAAGATAATGAGGGTCCTTCTATTTGTTAGTGTATGTTTCATCAACTAGTCCCACTATTATAGTAATCTCACTCTCTCAATATATGTGCCAACAGGGATGCTCAATTTTGGTGGAACTGCACAAAAACTTTGGGTGCTTCATTGCCTCGACAGCTTCCGTCCTTTCCTGTCAGTCGCTAATCTCGACTTGCTTTCTTCCTTTGCTGTCAGTCGCTTGGCTTATCTCGGCTTCTAGTCAAAGGAAATAGTAATTGATATGCTACCTCACACAAGTTGGTACTGGTCTTTATCCTGATTATTGTGCCTGTCATATGTATTGGTAATTTGGTATTGTGCTACTGTTTGCCGATTTCATAAAGGAGTAATTTGGAGCCTGAACTCGCAGGCAAATCATTACATCGGGTGATTTCAGTAGAACTGCACAAAATGATCAGATGGACAGGTACTTATGCTGCTGCTATGTACTCCAAAGTTCACTTAGACAAGCATCGATGTTGACAAGAAGTGCCTATATTCATACGAGTATCAACCGGCGTCAACCAACTGTCAAACTCCAAGTATTAGGAGAGTGAACGCCAAAAATATTGCTTGGTGCATAGCCCAAAAAAACGCAGTCCAGTCTTTGGTCCCAACTTGTGCCTTTTGGTTATCGACACATATGGTAGCGAACTATATGGCATGGAGTCTAAAGATTCCAGACAAGTTGGTTGATGTGTATATTCATCTGGCACTTAATCAGTCTGCACGCCAAGGATGCTCCATTTCAGTTGAACTGCAAAAAAAATTGGGTGGTTCATTTTCTCAACCGCCTCCTTTCTCGTTTGCAATGTAGAATTTTGGCGAGATAGAGGACCAAGATGAACCAGTAAACTAGTGGGATGAAAGTAGTGGCCAAGTTGCTCAAACCTCCCTCGGCACGAGGCCACTATTTGAAGATAAACCTACAAGCAAACTTCAGATTGTCTGTGCTGCCTCTTATGTACTCGAAAGTTTACTCGTACAAGACCTAATTTTAGCAAGAAGTACCTCCGATTGAACACCATTTACCAGTCTGTACCCTAGGTAATTAAAGTTCGTCCATGGATCATATTGGCTGTGATCTCAATCATTTAGATGCATAAACATACTGAACATGTGTATATCTGAATCTTTTTGTGAATTATGTATGAATATTGTTGTGTGATCTATCAATCATTTGGATGCATAGATATGCTGAGCTTGTGTATATATGAATCTCTTGAGTTGTTGATAGTGAATCTTGGCTATGAATATGAACGTGTCCTGTGAACCTGAGTTTGATATGAATGTTTACCTTTTCTGTTATATTTGTGTGTGAACTTGTTAGTATGCCTACTGTGGGGTATAAAACACAGGTCTCTGATAAAAGTAATGTTGTGTCCAACTTATGTTTTCCCTTCTAACCACATTATATATATTTATATTATTACTATTATCATATATTTTATAAAGACCTATATATACATTATAAAAACATCAAACGTGTTATTAACTTATAAAAGTAAATATTTAACAGAAGTTGGCAAGGAAAATCCTGGTTGTTTTTTACTCACAGGCAAGGAAAATCCTGGTGATTGCATACAAAAGCTTGCGAAGATTTTAAGGACCAATTTAATAATAACGCGCTCATTTTTATTTTGAGCAATAACTCGTTAATTTCTTAATTATATATATATATATATATATATATATATATATAAAATGTGCCTCTCCGGTTTATTCTTTGATATTAATTGCACCTTCTAACATAACATTGGTGTTAAACCTACTGTATTCCAACTTCTATATGGATTATAAACAATTTTACAAGCCATAGATTCATCGAAATAAGCAAACAACACACGAAAAACAGAATCTGTCAAAAACAGAACAATCTGTAGTAATCTGTAACTAACGCAAACTTCTGGAACTCCAAAAAATCTACCAAAACAGGACGACATAGAAAATTTGTTTATTGATCAGCAACAATTGGAATCAGTATTTTATCACGTTCTGGTGATTTTTAACAATTGTTTTCGTGAACAGAAAGTTTCTGGAAATTACAGCAAGATCAAATAACTATCATCCAAGAAGATCCTATAGGTCTAACTTGGCACAAACACTAATTAAAACACAAAACCACATCTAAACAGAAGGTAGATGGATTATTTATTCCTAAACAGAAGAAAAAACAAAAAAACAAAAAAGAAAATTGGGTTGCCTCCCAACAAACGCTATCGTTTAACGCCCCTAGCTAGGCATAAAAGCGAGGATAGATCTAAGTAGTGCCGTAGTAATAAGATAGATCGGTGAAAACTCATTTCGTATTCTCTACGTTCGGCAGCAAGTTTCCTTTGAGGCAAGCAAAAGTAATCAAAATGGCTAAATTTAATAGGACAAAAGTCCCCAAGATCAATTTTTGGAGGTATAGGTTCTTTTGACAGAACCTTGTGAGCCTACACTCAAGAGAGTATCCTAGCTCATTATTTTGAATAGCCAAATCATCATTAAATTCAGAGATTCTATCAATTAAATTATTTGTTGGCACTTTTTTTCTAAGATTTTCATTGAAAGCAACATAGTCAAGTGATTGAAAGCACATAATTTCTTCTTGATCAAAGAGGATAGATTCTATGGGAGGACGGCCAGCGTCCACCCTATAGTGCGCAAAGATTTCTTTGGCTTCTTTTATTATAAATCTGAATTCATGAGCTAAAAAGATTGTAGCGGCACGCTTAACGGAAGAGTATTCGATATTAGAAAATTCTAGGAAAATTCTTTGTATAGAAGGGTGCATATGCATAAATTGCCTTTCAAGTTCAACAATAAGCATGGCAATAGCGTCCGCAAGACTACTAGTTCTATGGAGAATAGAACCGCCCATAGAAGGCAAAGCACCGTCACAAGTAAAGAAATCTTGAATAACTCCTTTTCCAATAGTATTACCACTACCGATTCGAAATCTTTTTGTATGATAGGTAGGGGGGTTCTTCAGCCGGGGCATCAGAATTTTCTGTGTTATTATTATCGCCCATATCAGCAATAATTTCCCCAATTTCAAACATAGGGATAGAAGAGGGCGAATAAAACGGCAAGGGTGAAGTGGGGGAGAGGAAAACGAGAGGCAAATGGCAACTAATGTAATGCGGGAGATAGGGATTGTGATGGGTACTTGGTATGTTGAATTTTGCGCAGACTCTCCGGCAACAGCGCCATAAATTCTTCTTACTACCTCTTGAGCACTGCGTTGGATTTCCCCAAAGAGGAGAGGATGATGCAGCAAAGTAGCGTAAGTATTTCCCTCAGTTTTTGAGAACCAAGGTATCAATCCAGTAGGAGGCTACGCGCGAGTCCCTCATACCTACACAAAACAAATAGCTCAACACAACAAACGCAATTAGGGGTTGTCAATCCCTTCACGGTCACTTACGGGATTGAGATCTGATAGAGATCATAGATAATATTTTTGGTATTTTTGGTATAGAGATGCAAAGTGAAAAGTAAAAGTCAAAGTAAAAAAGCAAAGCAATAATAGAGTGATGGAGATTGATATGATGAGAATAGACCCGGGGGCCATAGGTTTCACTAGTGGCTTCTCTCAAGAGCATAAGTATTCTACGGTGGGTGAACAAATTACTGTTGAGCAATTGACAGAATTGAGCATAGTTATGAGAATATCTAGGCATGATCATGTATATAGGCATCACGTCCGAGACAAGTAGAGCGACTCCTGCCTGCATCTACTACTATTACTCCACTCATCGACCGCTATTCAGCACGCATCTAGAGTATTAAGTGAAGAACAGAGTAACGCCTTAAGCAAGATGACATGATGTAGAGGGATAGTTTCATGCAATATGATAAAACCCCATCTTGTTATCCTCGATGGAAACAATACAATACATGCCTTGCTGCCCCTACTGTCACTGGGAAAGGACACCGCAAGATTGAACCCAAAGCTAAGAACTTCTCCCATTGCAGGGAAGACCAATCTAGTAGGCCAAACCAAAATGATAATTCAAAGAGACTTGCAAAGATAACCAATCATACATAAAAGAATTCAGAGAAGATTCAAATATTGTTCATAGATAGACTTGATCATAAACCCACAATTCATCTGTCTCAACAAACACACCACAAAAAGAAGATTACATCGAGTAGATCTCCACGAGAGAGGGGGAGAACATTGTATTGAGATCCAAAAAGAGAGAATAAGCCATCTAGCTACTAACTATGGACCCGAAAGTCGGAGGTAAACTACTCACACTTCATCGGAGGGGCTAGGATGATGTAGAAGCCCTCCGTGATGATGGCCCTCTCCAGCGGAGCTCTGGAACAGGCCCCAAGATGGGATCTTGTGGGTACAGAAGGTTGCGGCGGTGGAATTAGGTTATTGGCTCCATATCTGATCGTTTGGGGGTATGCAGGTATACATAGGAGGAAGGAGTACATCGGTGGAGCTTCGAGGGGCCCACGAGGCAGGGGGCGCGCCCTAGGGGGGGCGCCCTCTATCCTCATGACCGCCTCGTCGCTTTTTTGACGGAGGGTCCAAGTCTCTTGGGTCTTATCTGATGAGAAGATGAGAAAATCACGTTCCCGAAGGTTTCATTCCGTTTGGACTCTCTTTCATATTATGTTTCTCCCAAACTCTGAGATAGGCAAAAAACAGCAATTCTGGGCTGGGCCTCTGGTTAATAGGTTAGTCCCAAAAATAATATAAAAGTGGAAAATAAAGCCCAATATAGTCCAAAACAATAGATAATATAGCATGGAGCAATCAAAAATTATAGATACATTGGAGACGTACCAGTGAACCCTCGTACTCCTCTCCACGCGGGCTTCCACTACCGCGTCTTCCCCGGCTACTCGTTGTCCCCTTCCTAGGCCTCGTCGTCGTCCACCGCTGTGGTGCTCTCCGCGTGGCGTGGTCAACGTGGTCAAGGAACGACTTCCATCGGAAGAGTACTGTACGTCGAGAGGCTGACAGGTGGGTCCACGGCCACAGCCCAGGTTTTTTGTGATTTGCCAAGTAAGTCGCTTTGTCAGGCCTGTTGGGCTGCAAATCTTTCAAGACGAGGAGAGCTTTCATTCGGCTGGCCGAGAAAATGGCCCATAATTAAGTAATGAGAAATGGGTTGTACATTTTTAAAACACATCAAACCATCAATTAGTTTCAAATATATATTTTTTTATTTCGAGATTTTAAATTACATTAATTTTTATGCGTGGATAATTTGTTGGATTTTATATTGATATACATTTATTTTTAAAATCAGTTTGAATGCGAGTCGAAATTTTGGGATTAAAAATAGTTCGGACCGCACCGAAAAATGCAAAAATTCGTATAATTTTTTAACCGTGGCCACAATACGGGCTGTAATGCTAACAAAAAGAATATGGGCTCCAAAAAAACCTTAATAATTAGCAAATGGGCTGTAAATTATTAGAAATAATGGCAGATGGGATGTATGCTGTTTTCCACAGATTTGAGACTTTCCTAAAAAAGGTTGACGCACAAGCAGTGACTGTTGGATGGCCATCCAACGGCTGTCGTGCTTCTTTAATCTCTGCTCTTCCTGCTCTAGACGCTCAAACAAGCGCCTGTGGGACTGCCTGCTCCCTCCTCCCCGTGGCCGGCTCTGCTGCCGCGCAGGCCTCACGGCCCCACTGTACTCTCGTCGCTGCCCTAGCCATCCCTCTACTCACCCACACCTGTTGTTAATCTTCGGCGACGGCTGACGAACCAGTAAACCCTCGTACAGTCGTAATCCCCTCCGCGTGGGAAACAACTGCCGAGTCTTCCCTGCCTCCATGTCTTTCCCTTCCTAGGCCTCATCGTCGTCCACCGCCTTGGTGCTCTCGGCACGGCCTGGTCAACATGGTCAACGACCGACATGCATCTGAAGTGGACTATACATGGAGAGGCCGACAGCTGGGTCCACGGCCGCACGCAAGGGAATGCCTCCTTATTACGCGCAAAATAATGATTCCTCCACCTGACATCAGGGACCCACCGAAAGGGCCTCTGTATTTCATGAAAAAAATGTTACTGGCGCTGACAGTTCGGACCCACCAGCTATATCTTCGCACACAAGGAAGTGCCTCCTTATTACGCACAAAAAAATGAATACTCCCCCTGTTAGCTGGGACCAAGTATAGTGGCAGGCTGACTTGTGGGCCTACTAAGTTGACGGGGACGGAGGGCTTTGTCAACTTAGTCAATATGCACGATTCTAGCTCCAGTGACCGTAGATGTCCATCCAACGGCCGTAGTGCTTCTTCAACCTCTTGTCTTCTTGCTCCAGCCGCCCAAACCAGCGCAGGTCGTGCCTCGTGCTCCTGCCTCCCGTGGCCGGCTGCGATGCGGCGGAGGCCTCACCACCCCCTACTACTCCCACCGCTAGCTAGGCCATCCCTCTATTCACCCACACCCCTGTCATCCACTGCCGCGTCTTCCCCGGCTCCATGTCGTCCCCTTCCTAGGCCTCGCCGTCGTCCACCACCCTGGTCCTCTCGGCGCGGCGTGGTCAACATGGTCAAGGAACAGCTTCCATCGGACGTGGACTGTACGTGGACAGGCTGACAGCTGGGTCCACGGCCGCAACAAGGAAGTGCCTCCTTATTACGTGCAAAATAATTATTCCTCCACTTGACAGCGGGGACCCACCGGACGGGCCACCGTATTTCGCGAAAAAACATTTGCCCCTGACTGCTGGGACCCACCAGCTACATCTCCGCACGCAAGGAAGTGCGTCCGGGCAAAAAAACGATTCGCCCCCTGACTACTGGGACCCACCAGCTACATATTCGCACGCAAGGAAGTGCCTGACAGTCGGAACCCACCTGGTTGAAGCGTATGTAGCGTTGTCATTCTGGTCGCGAACGTGTACGTACATATATACTGGTGGATGTAGAGGCGCGCACGTGTCGTAGTAGAGGCGCGTGAGTGTCGTAGTAGAGGCGCACATGTAGCATGTACACGTACGTACAGCGGGCAGGGTGCAAGAAAGAAAATACGGCCACATATGTGTACATAGGGGCAGGTTCTCGAACGCCTACTTGCGCATACGTACGACCAGGGCTCGTGTACATGGCTGGGTCGGAATGGAGAAACAACATCATCGTCGTGTTCCTGGGGAGGCAACGGAATGCGTCGTGTTCATGGGGAGGCAACGGAATGCGTCGTGTTCATCGGGAGGCAACGGAATGCGTGGGAGCCAACTGGCTGGGTCGGAACGAAACGCGTGATCGTGTTCATCAGGAGGACCTGGACGGAATAGGCGATCCAAACGAGGTCTGGCGTACCGCACAACGGAGCAAATAGACGTCCTACATTCGGAACGGGGTCCTGCTGTTCGGGAGGGGTGTGGCGTACCGCAAAACGGAGGAAACGGACCTCGTACGGTCTAAACGGGGGTCCTGTTGATCGGGAGGGGTGTGGCGTACCGCAAAACAGACGAAACAGACCTCCTATGGTCGAAACGGGGGTCCTGTTGATCGGGAGGGGTGTGGCGTACCGCAAAGCGGATGAAACGAACCTCCTACGGTCGAAATGGGGTCCTGTTCATCGGGAGGGGTGTGGAGTACCGCAAAACAGACGAAACGGACCTCCTACGGTAAAAACGAGGGTCCTGTTCATCGGGAGGGGTGTGGCATACCGCAAAACAGGACTCCACGGGATACTGTTCATCTCCACCGTCGACCTCCTCCAACCTCCACGGGCTCCTGTTCACCCAGCCTCCACCACGCGCTACTCCACCGGCTACTATTCAACCACCCCTCCACGGGCACCCCTCCACCGTCTACTGTTCATCCAGCCCTCCACACCATGGGGTCCTGTTCAACCACCCCTCCACGGGCACCCCTCCATCGTCTACTGTTCATCCAGCCCTCCACACCATGGGGTCCTGTTCAACCACCCCTCCACCGTCTACTGTTTATCCAGCCCTCCACACCACGGGGTCCTGTTCATCCAGAGGCAACGCCACCACTCACTGTTCATCCAAACCCACCCCCCGCAACGCTCACTGTTCATCCAATCAATCGACTTCAGTTAGCAGCAGTAGCGAAGGAATTGCTCGATCGGGTTCAGTTAACAGCCATCGATCGATCGCTCGGGTTCAGTAATGCATAGCCTGCAGTGCAATCGCTCGGGTTTAGTTAGAGCCCAATGCCTCGCTCGGGTTCAGTTAGAGCCCACGCCTCGCACACACACGCATACGTGTACAAGAGAAACGGGCATCGCTAAGCCCCCGACCTCCCACCGAAACCGAGAACTCCCCGAAATTTTCCTCACCCTCGCTTCTACCACGGTTTTTCCGTCATGGATGGCCCAAAGAATGTCATGCAGCTGCGTCTCCGGCCCACCTAGGACGAAAAGCCCATTTTCTGTCATGATTTTTTGTCATAGAAGTAGGAGCCCACCACATCTATGAAGATACCGGGTTTTGTTACAATTATCGTCATAGAAGTGTCATATGTATCACATAAATTTTTCTCGTTCGGCCCAAAATGTCATGGATGTGTCTTTTTTTTGTAGTGAGGCAACATGAATACATTTATTCACATACAATGTCCTGCGAACATTGCGCTGCTGCAAGTCGAGACCCTTCTATGACATCCGCAAAATACCGCTCGGGTGTGCGGTGCTCCTTGCCCTACGGCGGCCCGCTGGCAACTTCAACGGTGTTCATCTTCGCCCACCACATCCTGCAACCAGCGAAGGCTATACGGGCAACTTCAATACAGGCAGATCGCTTGACGATGTCCAGCCGAGGACAGACGTTCACCATCCGCCTCACGAGTACGAATTAGCTGCCAGGCATAGCTTCGGGTGGCCATAGCCGGATTATCAAATCCTTCATGGCTAATTCGGCCACCCTATGCCGCTCCACCAGCTGTTTCAGCTGATCGGTGAAGGACACGGCAGGCTCTGAGACTGCATATTGCAACCAGAATAGCTTCTCTATAGAACCCCCTCCTTCGGCTCGATAGAACTCCACGGCGTCCGATACACTGCGTGGCAAATTAGCAAAAGCCCCTGGGGAACTCTGAACCCGGGTTAGTAAAAGGTACTGCTTCTCCGCATACTTGCTTTGCATCTTAAATGCCTTACCCGCCGTGATCTTCTTGGCCTCTTGGATCTCTCGGAGGGCGGCCTGGGCCTCATTCCGTGCGGTCTCCGCGCTTTGACGAGCCTTGGTGAGTTCGGCCCCTTGAGCCGACGCATCATGCTCCAAGGTCTCACATTTTTTCACCGCATCCTGGAGCTCTTGCTGGACTTCTTTGACCCAGGCCTTGAGCTTCTTACGGGTGTCTTGCTGCTGGACAGCCTTCTCCTCAGCCTCGCCTAGGGCCTTCCTCAGGGCCTCCACCTCGGTCGCGGCTCCTGCACATATCATGACACCGGTCAATATACAGTGCTTATTCTTTTCCAAACACATAGCAAGTCGTCATTCACCTTGCTTCTCCTGGAGCCGAATTTTAACCTCGCCGAGCTCGTTCTCTGTCCACTCTAGCCTCTGCTTCAGTTCAGAGACCTCGGCAACATGCGAGGTCGCGGCCAATAGTGATGCCTGCTTATTGATACATATTCAGTTAGTCTCCTATAACTAAGGATTGATCCTCAGTCCGGTTCTTCTCGCCAAACACCGGACAGTGTCTCAGGGGCTACGGTCTACATGGGGTTTTTCTCTCTTTTACCTCAAAACCTGTCACCAGGTTGTTGCAGGCTTCATTCAGTCCGCTCTTGGCAGACTGAACCTTCTCGATCACCGCACCCATAAGGACACGGTGCTCGTCCACGACGGAGGTGCCTCGTAGCGCCTCCATCAGGTTATCCGGTGCCCCTGGATGGACGGGGGCCGCCGGTGGGAGCGGTGTAGCCCCCTCTTTCAAAGGAGGCTGCTTGCTTGACTCCGAAGCCATATGAGTCTCCGGAATCATATTCGGCTTAGGGCCGAACAGGATGCGGCCCTCTTCGCATGTCTCCATGGGGCTCGGCTCCCCCATGTGTCGAGCAGTGGAGGTCTCGCCTTGTGGCGCCTCCTGGACGACGTCCTGGGCTCCTCCCCGGTTCGGAGCGATCCTCCGGTACAACAGCTCCGTGTCGTCCCTGGCCCCGGGGGAATAAGCAGGCGGTGGCGACATGCTCGCCATCTTCGACAGTGCCAGTGAACCTCTGGATGAGGATCGCTGGATAAGGTCGCGGGCCAGACTGCAATAGTACAGTTAACTATGTCAAAATAATGCAGAGAAAGGGCTGGATGTGCGCACGAGCGATCCATTTCACTTATGATGCGGCCTGGGGCTCAGTGCGGGGGCGTCGTTCCGGACTTCTATCAACGTCCCATGTGGTATTGACCGCTAGGGTGCCCTTCCCGTTCTTTGGCGTTTCCGCTTCCAGATGCGCCGAGGCCACCCTCTTCTTCCTCCACTTCCTCATCATTGTCCTGAGGGACACAGGAATGAGCTTCGTCATCTTCGGACATCACGTCCTAAGTGCCCTTGCAACGGGGGCCACTCTTGGCCCCCTTGGCCTTCTTCTTGGCCTTCTTCTCCGGCGCCTTATATGGCGCCGGTACCAGCATCTTCGCTAGACGCGGGATGACCGGTTCTTCAGGTAGCGGAGCCGGACACTGGATCCGCTTCGCCCTCTCCATCCAGTCCTGAAAAAGCAATAATAAAAGCTCAGACATCATCCTCGAAACAATTAAGTTGGGGCTACATAAAAATAACATACCTCGCTGGCGGGGTGTTTACATTCGTGACCACGGTCTGAATCCGTGGCCGGCGGTTTCTCGTTGCCCTTAAAAAGCAACTTCCAGGCATCTTCGTGGGTGGTCTCGAAGAGCCTCAACAGGGTCTGATGCTTCTTCGGATTGAAATCCCACATAGGGCGACCTCTGCGCTAGCATGGGAGAATCAGGCGAACTAGCATCACCTGGATCACATCAACGAGCTTGACGTCCTTGGCTATCATGCTCTGGACGCGCGTCTACAACGCTATCAGCTCATCGGGCGAACACCAGTCCGGACTCTTCTCGACCCAGGAGGTGAGTCGCATGGGGGCATCGGAGCGGAATTCGGCAGCCGCGGCCCAGGTGGTGCCACAGGGTTATGTGATGTTGAACCATTGTCTCTGCCACTCCTTCACTATCTCCACGAAAGTACCTTTCGGACAGGAGACGTTGGGTAGCTTTCTCACCATGGCTCCTCCGCACTCCGCGTGCTGGCCGTCCACCACCTTCGGCTTCACGTTGAAGACTTTGAGCCGCAGCCCGAAGTGGGGTTGGATGCGGAGGAAGGCCTCGCACACGATGATAAATGCCGAGATGTTGAGGAAAGAATATGGGGACAGATCGTGGAAATCTATCCCGTAATAATACATCAGCCCGCGGACGAAAGGGTGGAGCGGAAACCCTAGCCTGCGGAAGAAATGGGGGATGAATACTACCCTCTCAGTGGGCTTTGGCATGGGGACGACTTGTCCCTCGGCCGGCAGATGGTGAGTGATCTCCTTCGCCAAATACCCGGTCGCCCAAAGCTCAGTAATGTCCTCCTCCTTGACGGAGGAGACCATCCACTTGCCCTGACCTCTGGATCCGGACATGGTTGCTTGAGTAGAATGGAGATGAGTACTTGGGCGCTGGAGCTCGAGATTGGAAATACGGAGACAGAGAGAGGGCGCGAGAGAGGAAGAGGTAGTCTTTATCCCCTTATAAAGGCAGCGGATATTAAACGCCTCCTCACTCGCCCTGAAAACTCACCTATTCCCAAGGGCCGTATAAACGACACGGTTGGGTTACCCATGCCCGCATGGATGAGAATCCCGCAATAAGGGGACACGATCTCTGCTTTGACAAGACATGCCAATGGCAACCGCATCTCAAAACGTGGAGCGACAGACGAAAAATGGTTCGAAATTATGACTGGACAGACGTGATGTCATATTGCAAAAAGCTGTCAACTGATAGAACTCGTGTGAAAATATATATTCTCTCTGCGATTATGTATGGTCTGTATGTGGCAGGTCCGGATACTATCATCGGGTCCGAAGACTACCTTGGAGTTCGGAAAGGGGAATCCGCCTTGCAATCCGGAGACAATCTGCGTGCCGGACTCCTCGTCATTGAAGCCAGGTTCAGGGGCTACTGAGGGAGTCCTAGACTAAGGGGTCCTCGGGCGTCCGTCCTGTTATCCATGGGTCGGACTGATGGGCTGTGAAGACATGAAGGCCGAAGACTGTACCTGTGTCTGGATTGGATTCTACTTGGCGTGGAAGGCAAGCTTGGCGACCGATTATGAAGATTCCTTCTTATGTAACTGACTCTATGTAAACCCTAGATCCCCCTGGTGTTTATATAAACCGGAGGGGTTAGTCCGTAAAGGAAACACACGTTACCATAGTCATATAGGCTAGACTTCTAGGGTTTAGGCATTACGATCTCGTGGTATATCAACTCTTGTAATACTCATATTCATCAAGATCAACTACTGGAAATAGGGAATTTGCCATCAGGCAGCTCTTTGCCATCTGCCAGATGATGGCGAAGAACGTCTTTGCCATCTGCTTATAAAAAACAAATGGCAAAGAACTGACAGACGGCAAAGAACATGGTTGCCATCAGCCAATTCTTTGCCATCTGCTAGTAGATGGCAAATAATCTTTGCCATCTGCCAGCAGATGGCAAAGAGGTTGGCAAGTCCTGTGGCCGTCAAGAGTGTAACGGCGTACCAGCCCCACCTCTTTGCCATCTGCCAGCAGACGGCAAAGATTCTTTTCCATCTGCTGGCAGATGGCAAAGAGATGGGGTAATTTTTTTCTAAACAAAAAGAAAGAAAGAAAGAAAAAGAACCCCCACCCCCCAGGCAGCCCAACCACCCAAACCCTATCCCATCCCACTCCATCGTCGCCACCCCCAGATGCAATCTCGCCGCCACTCCATCCTCTCCAGCTCGCGCACGCTCGCCGCCGCGGCCGCACTCAGGGTGCAACGGCCTCCTCCCCGCTCGCCGCCCTCCCCGCACACCGACTTTAGAGGCTGGATCGAGCCCATCCCCGCCAAACTTCCTCCTACTCCTCCCTTCCAGATTCCCCAACCCAAGCACCAGCCTTGCCGCTGACCAACTCCTCTCCCCCAACCCTGCTGCCGCTGGCCTCCTCTTCTCCAACTCGGGCTCTCTCCCATCGGTGCACCGCTGCCGCCCCCACCCTCTTCCCTTCCCAAGATGCTCAGGCGGCACCCAGATCCGCCACCGCCAGGACTCCGGCGGCTCTCCTGACGCCGATGATCCCAATTGCGGCGGAGCTGGGGCTGAGCCCTCCAGGAGCTGGGGCTGAGGCGCCACCGGAACGAGCAACCACCCTTGCTGTCACCCGGGACCCAAGGTCGAGTCCCCCGGTTAAGCTCCGCCCTCGAGCACTCTCTTTCTTGCGATCTATATTATTTAGGCAATTGTAATTCCGAAAGAAAATTCATGTTGTATCCCGCAAACACTACAGAGAAATTAGTTTCTGCATGCACATTACATTGCTTTCAGGTTTTCTACATCAACTATCTTCTTGACAGCAAAACTAGAGGCACGACATTGTGCCTGCTGGATTTATGGGCAGACGCTAGAAGGTTGTCTGAAGCTAGTTGGTGTTTGGTTTTTAATTCAGACAATTCAGTTTTTCAATTTAATACTATATGTTGCTAGTAGAAGACTTTACAACTTCAGAAGCCCAAATCACTTCAGCCTGCTCATTTAAACTTCACAGAGAAGATACCAATTTCTACTATTTACCCTACTGTAATTGTTTCGATTAATGTGTGGACAAAATTCAGGCTGTATCCCACAACACTATATGAAAGCTAGCTTTTTCTATGCATTACATTGTTTTGCGCTTTTGGACTTCAGCTTTCCTCTTGATATTTTCATTAACCTATTGCAGTACCTGTGACATGATGTATGTCTAACTGCTTCGATGTTTTTGGTAATTCAGCCCATGTGGAGGTGCAGTACGCGATGTCGATGTTTTTGGACTCCTGACTGTCGTTTCACGGTTAGATTGTTGTTGCCTTGGCCATGTGAATCCCAATGTTTTTGCACTAAGATAGGGGTTCTGGAAAACCCAGTAGTTCTTTTATTTCTGCCAGCTAAACTTTCTCCATTCTCCTGACAGTAGGAAATCTATTTTGGGCTGCTCTCACTGTCCTAAAATTCAGAAACTGCTTGAACAAAAATGCAGTTAATGTGTTTGGGCTCCTATTCTGCTGCCAGCTGCGTTTACCTTAGATTATGCATCGAACACTTATGCGATTATTGTTTTGCAGTGAGTAGAGGAATTGAGTTTAGCTGTGACACTTATATTTTCAGTCCTATCCTTTTTTTTTTGACTGAAAGACTGTAAGGGAACCCTCTCAGAGAATGAATTTGTGTTTTGATAGAACTCTCAACATGCTGCACTTTCCTGCGCGCCTGGTGACATTTGGAAAATTGAATAGTATGAGCGCTGAACTGATGTACGAAATGCAGCTATAATGGTGAAAACTTACCACCAATTCTCATGTTGATTTACTGAATTTTCATGTGTTGTACATACATCCAGTTTAATATAATTGTTCTATGTTTGCAATTCTAAATGAGACTTACTGTTTGCTCTTTGCTCCAGGAAAGTGCTAGTACTAAATGAGGTACTTGCATATGTTGTTCATTCGTTGCATCATTTTGAACTACAGCAATGCTAAATCTACTAAGCTATAGCACCAGACTACAGAAAACGGTAAATTTGTCACTGTCTTCAGCTGCACACGGTTTCAGTTCAGCATTTTCAGAGGAAGTACATTTAATCACCCGGGGCGCTCGTGGATCTGGCTTAATACCAGACTCCCCGGACTCCGTTGTCATGCTGTGCCTGCTGTCTCTGTCGTCCGAGGCAGCGGCCCCACTACAGTGCGCTGCCATTGACTATTCCCACAGGCTAGTTCAGTGCGCCACATACTATTCTCGCCGCCAGTACATTGCTGGTCCTCGGCTACAAACCTGCAATTGTGAACAGATGAGCAAAGATGCCGACAGTGAGCAAACAGGGCCGCCCATCGTCGCAACAGATGCCGATGCATACGCGTGCTAGGGACTCTGTGCGGTCGTGTGTAGACAGAGGAAAAATTCTGGGCCACGGTACATGACGGATGCAGGTCCTGTACCACCGGTCCATCCGTCAAACTGCACCATCCCGCCCCTTGGGACCTCCAGTACATACGATCTACCATGGTCCAAAGACGCTCTCGTGTACAGCCATCTCTAGTATACTAGAATATCTGGCGCTCGCACATGCTCTATTCAATGCCCTGCCTACCTACCAATCTGGTCCTTTGGACGGTACAGATAATAAGACTATATGCCGATATGACCCATATCGCTGCTTCCACTTGTCATATTGGCGAGATGTGAGAGCAAGCTTTGTGATTCCAAAGTCAGTAAGTCCAATCCTTTTGGACTAGTTTATTCCAACTGTTGCTCTCCATTATTTTTTCTTAAAAACTCTCTCCATTATCTTGTATGAACTCAGTATGTGGAAACTGGAAGTAAATGATCTTGCTTTATGAATTGAATTCCACTCATGCTAGATATTGAACATTGTCCCTTTAAGTGATTATTCAGTAATCGCCTAAGTGGGATAGCCTTGACTGAGTACACTTTAAGACTGCAATGGATTAGCCAAAACTATTTTAGCCATGAAGGATTTACTGCTAGTCAGTTCGTAGTGGTTCCGGCTGTTTGCTGAACTTCTGTTCTTGCTTGTGCTATTTTTTTACTGTTTAGATGGCTCAATTTCCCTCTCTAGCAGCACCACCTGTGCTCTTGTCTCACCCGTAACAACAATTTACTAGTAGTATGTCTCTTGGCATGGGTGCTAGCTTAGGTCCCTTCTACTACTATTCCACTTAGTAACTTGTCTGCATTCTATTACTTTGTACCTATGTGTGTGAGCTGTGTTATATTCATCTTCCTCAAGTACTACAACACTGGTAGTTGTACACATATGATGGTGATTCGCTCCGGCCATTCAAGTTTTGGCGGTGGTGGTGCTGCTGCTACTATGATGGTAGACTCGCCTGATTTCCCTAGCTGCATCCATGTTGATGAAGCTCGGCCTAGGCTAGAACCCCCTCGAGTGAGCTCCTCAAGTCCTCTTATACCCCTACTACTTGCTTGTTGGTTCTATGCTCTGCCTTTGTCAGGTGTAATTGTTCAATTTTGTTCATACTCGAGCATTGGATGATATTGTATTTGTCATGATGTACATGGTTCATGAACTATGCCAACCTGCAGCTTTGTTTTAGTAGTGATAGTAGGATAATGCAAGTTTTGATAATCCGTGCATATTTCCGCATCATAATAATCTTCTTCTTCTAGTCTTTTTCTTCTAACTTTCTTCTTTCCCATTTTACAAATTTACTTAAGATCACGGAAGCTTGGGTTGATGGAGTGCTTGTATTTAGTTTTTGTTTTGACCTTGTGAAACTTGCTACCTATGGATGAAACTGTGTAATATTGATGAAACTATATATATGTACGGATGAAACTTGCTACTATTGGTAACATGTGGTAATATGTGTTGAATATGCTATATTGGTCATATAAATATATTTGTGTTTGATTTTCTATGAAAAGGTATAAGAAAAATCAAAATTAAATGGGGCAATATAGTCACTTTGCCATCTGCTGGCAGATGGCAAAGAGCTTTGCCATCAGCTGGCACATGGCAAAGAGGCCATGTGTCATCTACATGTAAAATTTGGGCTGGCCTATTTGGGCTCTTTGCCATCTGTCAGCAGATGGCAAAGCTCTTTGCCATCTGCTGGCAGACGGCAAAGCATGCAGCCTTTGCCATCTGCTGGCAGACGGCAAAGAGGCTGTAGCCTTTGCCATCTGCTGGCAGACGACAAAGTATGTCGTTAGCCTTCTAACGGGGCTAACCCCGTTAAGAGGCTTTGCCATCAGCCAGCAGATGGCAAAGAAGCCTTTGCCGATAGGGTTTCAGACAAACTGTTTGCCATCTGCTGGCTGATGGCAAAGCCTTTGCCATCTGCCGACCATGCCTTTGCCATCTGCCATGGCAGATGTCAAAGTGCCAGACTCCAGTAGTGATCAATCAAGCAGGAAGTAGGGTATTACCTCCAAAGAGTGGGCCCGAACCTGGGTAAACATCGTGTCCCCCGTCTCCTGTTACCATCGATCCTAGACGCACAGTTCGGGACCACCTACCCGAGATCCGCTGGTTTTGACACCGACAGCCGCCTGGCCCATGATTGTCGTCGAACATGTTAGAGTTCTTGAAAGCTTCATGATCGTACAGTCCTTCCATAGGTGAGTGGCCAGTTTCTCCTGAGTACCGTGCCTTGGATAGGGCTCATTTAGCAACTGCTCAAGAGTGGGACCTGACCCGCCGGACCGAGGAGGTGGTCTCCCCTTACGTTATTGATTGTTTCCCTGCACATTGGTGTTAGCCACAAACTCCGAGGGACCGTCAGCCTTACGTTTATTTTTGCCTCCTTGATTCGTCGGGTTATGCTGATGGCCCTTGGCATTGTCGTTCTTCTTTCCCTTCCCTGTCTTCTCATCGTCAGATTCGAGATCCCTGGTACTATCAGAGTCAGCGTACTTGACTAGAGCCGCCATTAGCTGGCCCATGTCATTACAATCGCGCTTGAGCCGCCCCAGCTTCTGTTTCAGAGGCGTAAGACGGCAATTTTTCTCCAACCTTAAGACTGCAGAGCCGGCATCCATCTTATTAGATGAATGTATTATGGCTTTGACCAGGCGCACCCAATGGGTTGTGGACTCACCCTCCTCTTGCTTGCAATTAGTCAAATCCACAATTGACATGGGCTGCTTGCATGTGTCTTTGAAGTTCTGAATAAACCGGGCCTTTAACTCTTCCCATGAAGCAATGGAATTAGGTGGCAGCCCCTTTAACCAAGTGCGGGCCGTTCCATCCAACATCATGGTGAAGTAGTTGGCCATTGCAGCGTCACTGACCTCCAGTAGTTCCATTGAGCTGCCTGCTGAGCCGCCTGATGTCTACTACACAACCTTCTTCTTGTAGACGTTGTTGGGCCTACAAGTGCACAGGTTTGTAGGACAGTAGCAAATTTCCCTCAAGTGGATGACCTAAGGTTTATCAATCTGTAGGAGGCGTATGATGAAGATGGTCTCTCTCAAGCAACCCTGCAACCAAATAACAAAGAGTCTCTTGTGTCCCCAACACACCCAATACAATGGTAAATTGTATAGGTGCACTAGTGCGGTGAAGAGATGGTGATAGAAGTGCAATAAGGATGGTAGATATAGGTTTTTATAATCTGAAAATATAAAAACAGCAAGGTAGCAAGCGATAAAAGTGAGCGTAAACGGTATTGCAATGAGTTGAAACAAGGCCTAGGGTTCATACTTTCACTAGTGCAAGTTCTCTCAACAATGATAACATAATTGGATCGCATAACTATCCCTCAACATGCAACAAAGAGTCACTACAAAGTAACTAATAGCGGAGAACAAACAAAGAGATCATTGTAGGGTATGAAACCACCTCAAAGTTATTCTTTCCAATCAATCCGTTGGGCTATTCCTATAAGTGCCACAAACAGCCCTAGAGTTCGTACTAGAATAACACCTTAAGACACAAATCAACCAAAACCCTAATGTCACCTAGATACTCCAATGTCACCTCATGTATCCGTGGGCATGATTATACGATATGCATCACACAATCTCAATTCATCTACTCAACCAACACATAGAACCTCAAAGAGTGCCCCAAAGTTTCTACCGGAGAATCACGACGAAAACGTGTGCCAACCCCTATGCATAGGTTCATGGGCGGAACCCGCAAGTTGATCACCAAAACATACATCAAGTGGCACGTGATATCCCATTGTCACCACAGATACGCACGGCAAGACATACATCAAGTGTTCTCAAAACTTTAAAGACTCACTCTGATAAGATTACTTCAAAGGGGAAACTCAATCCATTACAAGAGAGAAGAGGGGGAGAAGAAATATAAGATCCAACCATAATAGCAAAGCTCACGATACATCAAGATCGTGCCAAATCAAGAACACAAGAGACAGAGATCAAACACATAGCTACTGGTACTTACCCTCAGCCCCTAGGGTGAACTACTCCCTACTCGTCATGGAGAGCGCCGGGATGATGAAGATGGCCACCGGTGAGGATTCCCCCCTCCGGCAGGGTGCCGAAATAGGGTCCCGAGAGGTTTTTGGTGGCTACAGAGGCTTGCGGCGGCGGAACTCCAGATCTAATCTCTGTTCTGGAGGTTTTACGATACGTAGGTATATATCGGTGCAAGGGGTACGTCGGTGGAGCTGCGGGGGCCCCACGAGGCAGGGGGAGCGCCCCAAGGGGGTGGGCGCGCCCCCTACCCTCGTGGCCAGCTCTCGTATCTTCTGACGTAGAGCCCAAGTGAGGGAGTCCTGGATTAGGGGGTGTTCAGATAGCCGGACTATACCTTCAGCTGGACTCTTGGACTATGAAGATACAAGATTGAAGACTTCGTCCCGTGTCCGGAAGGGACTTTCCTTGGCGTGGCAGGCAAGCTAGGCGATGCGGATATTTAAGATCTCCTACCATTGTAACCGACTTTGTGTCACCCTAACCCTATCCGGTGTCTATATAAACCAGAGGGTTATAGTCCGTAGGACAACTCCATCATACAACATTCATACCATATGCTAGCTTCTAGGGTTTAGCCTCCTTGATCTCGTGGTAGATCTAATCTTGTACTACCCATATCATCAATATTAATCAAACAGGAGTAGGGTTTTACCTCCATCGAGAGGGCCCGAACCTGGGTAAAAACATCGTGTCCCTTGTCTCCTGTTACCATCCGGCCTTGACGCACAGTTCGGGACCCCTACCCGAGATCCGCCGTTTTTGACACCGACATTGGTGCTTTCATTGAGAGTTCCTCTGTGTCGTCGCTTTTGGGCTCGATGGTTCCTTTGATCATCAACAACGATGCGGTCCAGGGTGAGACTTTTCTCCCCGGACAGATCTTCGTCTTCGGCGGCTTCGCACTGCGGGCCAATTCGCTTGGCCATCTGGAGCAGATCGAAAGCTACGCCCCTGGCCATCAGGTCACGTTTGGAAGCCTAAACTACACCGTGGACATCCGCGGAGATTTGATCTTCGACGGATTCGAGCCACAGCCAAGCGCGCTGCACTGTCTCGTGGGGCATGATCTAGCTCTGCCGCCGGACATTACCCTGGAGGCCACAAGCGCACCGGCTTTGACCCTCAATTCGGAGCCAGTTGTGCCGATCGAGGATGATCGGTTGGACGTCACCTCGGGGGCTGCGATCTCAAAGGCGATCGAGCCGAACGCCAGCCCCGCACTCTGCAGGACCCGTGACTTTGAGGATCCGGACTCCGAACCCCCCGCGCCCCTGCCGATCGAATCCGATTGGGCGCCGATCATGGAGTTCACCGCCGCGGACATCTTTCAGCACTCGCATTTTGGCGACATCCTGAATTCCCTCAAGTCTCTGTCTTTATCAGGAGAGCCCTGGCCGAACTACGGTCAGCGAGAATGGGATACGGACGATGAAGAAATTCAAAGCCCACCCACCGCCCACTTGTAGCCGCCATCGACGATTTAACCGACATGCTTGACTTCGCCTCCGAAGACATCGACGGTTTGGATGACGATGCAGGAGACGAGCATGAACCAGCACATGTGGGGCGCTGGAAGCCCACCTCGTCATATGATACATATATGGTGGATACTCCAAAAGATGGAGATGGCGACGGAACAGCGGAGGATGACACCAACAAGAAACAGCCAAAGCGCCGGCGTCAGCGGCGCCGCTCTAAATCCCGCCAAAGCAAAAACGGTGATTCAGGCACGGGAGATAATACTACCCCGGATAGCGCCGAAGAACACCACCTCCAGAAAAGATTCGGCACAGGACGAGGCAAGGCTCGACGACGACGAATTCGTCGTGCCATCAGACCCCGCCGAACAAGAGCGTTTCAAACACAGGCTTTTAGCCACGGCAAACAGCCTCAAGAAAAAGTAGCAACAACTTAGAGCTGATCAAGATCTGCTAGCTGACAGATGGACTGAAGTCCTTGCGGCCGAAGAGTATGAACTCGAACGCCCCTCCAAGCACTACCCAAAGCGCAGGCCGCTACCCTGATCAGAGGAGGAAGCACACACATCACCAGGGCACGACATGGCCGACCGGCCACCATGCGGCCGCGACAGAGAGGCCTCTCGACCCTCCACCCAAGCCATGCCCCGATGCCGTTCAACTAAGGCATGGGAAAACGCGCCAGACCTGCAAGACGTACTGGAGGATAAGGCAAGACAAACAAGATCGATCTACGGATCGTGCAGGCGCCCTACGGCACGTGACGGAGATATTCATTCCGAATACAACAAATCCAGCCGGGCCGAACACAACAGACATAGCTCTTCTGAGCTGCGTCGTGATATAGCCCAGTATAGAGGCGCCGCACACCCACTATGCTTCACAGATGAAGTAATGGATCATCAAATCCCAGAGGGCTTTAAACCCGTAAACATCGAATCATACGATGGCACAATAGATCCCGCGGTCTGGATCGAGGATTATCTCCTTCATATCCACATGGACCATGGTGATGATCTACATGCCATCAAATACCTCCCACTCAAGCTCAAGGGACCGGCCCGACATTGGCTCAACAGCTTGCCAGCAGACTCAATCGGTTCTTGGGAGGACCTGGAAGCCGCATTCCTCGACAACTTCCAGGGCACTAATGTGCGACCACTGGATGCCGATGACCTAAGCCACATAATCCAGCAGCCAGAGGAATCGGCCAGGCAATTCTGGACACGGTTCCTAACAAAGAAAAACCAGATAGTCGACTGTCCGGACGCTGAGGCCCTAACAGCCTTCAAGCATAATATCCGAGACGAATGGCTTGCCCGGCACCTGGGACAGGAAAAGCCGAAATCTATGGCAGCCCTCACGACACTCATGACCCGCTTTTGCGTGGGAGAAGACAGCTGGCTAGCTCGCAGTAACAACTTATCAAAGAACCCTGGTAGTTCGGATACCAAGGATAAAAGTGGCAGGACACACCGGAACAAACAAAAGCGCCGTGCTAACAGCGACAACAACGAAGATACGGCAGTAAATGCCGGATTCAGAGGCTATAAATCCGGTCAGCGGAAAAAGCCATTCAAAAAGAATACTCAGGGCCCGTCCATTTTGGACCGACTACTCGACCGCTTGTGCCAGATACATGGCACCCCAGAAAGGCCAGCCAGTCACACCAACAGGGATTGTTGGGTGTTCAAGCAGGCAGACAAGCTAAGAGCCGAAAAAAAAGAAAAGGGGCTGCATAGCGATGACGAGGAGGAGCCCAGGCCACCGAACAACAGTGGACAAAAGGGTTTCCCCATACAAGTGCGGACGGTGAACATGATATACGCAACCCAAATTCCCAAGAAGGAACGGAAGCGTGCGCTATGGGACGTATACGCGATGGAGCCTGGAGCCAGTCGCCCCAAAGTTCAACCCATGGTCCTCCTGCCCGATCACTTTTGATCGAAGGGACCACCCCACTAGCATCCGTCATGGCGGTTTTGCCGCATTGGTTCTCGACCCAATCATCGACGGATTTCATCTCACAAGAGTCCTCATGGACGGCGGAAGTAGCCTGAACCTGCTTTATCAGGATACAGTGCAGAAAATGGGCATAGATCTATCAAGGATCAAGCACACAAAAACGACCTTTAAAGGCGTTATACCAGGTGTAGAGGCCAACTGTACAGGCTCAGTAACACTTGAAGTGGTCTTCAGATCTCCGGATAACTTCCGAAACGAAGATTTAATCTTCGATATAGTCCCGTTTCGCAGTGGCTATCACGCCCTGCTCGGGCGAACCGCATTTGCAAAGTTCAATGCGGTGCCGCACTATGCGTATCTCAAGCTCAAGATGCCAGGCCCTCAAGGAGTAATTACGGTCAACGGAAACACCGAACGCTCTCTTCGTACGGAGGAGCACACGGCGGCTCTCGCAGCGGAAGTACAAAGCAGCCTTCTCAGGAAATTCTCCAGTCCGGCCGTTAAAAAGCCAGACACTGCCAAGCGCGCCCGGAGTATCCTACAACAAGACCGCCTGGCACGTTCGGAGCAGGCGTAGCAATGCGGCCCCAACCCCAGCCCTCGCAACATAGCAAAACCAGTGCTTCGCGTACATAACTACGCTCTCGAAATACCATGGGCGCAGGGGAAGGGGCACACTAATGGCAAGCCCAAAATATGTCCTAAAACATACTAGGGGCTGCCGAATTCCTTTTTCTTACTTTCAGGACTGCACACTTCGGACGACCTGTTCGGCAATTCAACTGCCACACGAACGATGCAAGATCCGGGGAAGCAGACAAGCCACGCCGCACGATGGAACTCCCAGGTGGTCTCATCATGTCGTACATGATAGACCCTATGGCTGAGGCATAAGGGACGACACTCATCTTTTCTCTATCTTCTGCCGTGGTCGGACATTGAGCTGAGCTCAATTTCACATCTTGCAACACAGGCAAGAACCCCTTCTTGGACTGATCCATATTGAACTTCTTCAATATCTTTTCAAGGTACGTGCTTTGTGAAAGACCTATGAGGCGTCTTGATGTATCTCTATAGATCTTGATGCCTAATATATAAGCAGCTTCTCCAAGGTCCTTCATTGAAAAACACTTATTCAAATAGGCCATAATGCTGTCCAAAAGTTCTATATCATTTCCCATCAAAATTATGTTATCCACATATAATATGAGAAATTCTACAGAGCTCCCACTCACTTTCTTGTAGACGCAGGCTTCTCCATAAGTCTGCATAAACCCAAACGCTTTGATCATTTCATCAAAGCGAATGTTCCGACTTCGAGATGCTTGCACCAGCCGATAAATGGAGCGCTGGAGCTTGCATACCTTGTTAGCATTCTGAGGATCGACAAAACCTTCCGACTGCATCATATACAATTCTTCCTTAAGAAAGCTGTTGAGGAATGCCGTTTTGACGTCCATTTGCCATATCTCATAATCATAGTATGCGGCAATTGCTAACAAGATTCGGACGGACTTCAGCTTCGCTACAGGTGAGAAGGTCTCATCATAGTCAACCCCTTGAACTTGTCGATAACCTTAGCGACAAGTCGAGCCTTATAGATGGTAACATTACCATCCGCGTCCGTCTTCTTCTTAAAGATCCATTTATTCTCGATCGCTCGCTGATCATCGGGCAAGTCTGTCAAAGTCCATACTTTGTTTTCATACATTGATCCTATCTCGGATTGCATGGCTTCAAGCCATCTGTTGGAATCTAGGCCCGCCATTGCTTCTTCATAGTTCGAAGGTTCACCGTTGTCTAACAACATGATTTCCAGGACAGGGTTGCCGTACCACTCTGGTGCGGAACGTGTCCTTGTGGACCTACGAAGTTCAGTAGCAACTTGATCTGAAGTTTCATGATCATCATCATTAACCTCCTCTCTAATCGGTGGAGGCACCACAGAAACATTTTCTTGAGCTATGCTACTCTCCGGTTCAAGAGGTAATACTTCATCAAGTTCCACTTTCCTCCCACTTACTTCTTTCGAGAGAAACTCTTTCTCTAGAAAGGACCCGTTCTTGGCAACAAAAATCTTGCCTTTGGATCTGAGGTAGAAGGTATACCCAATGGTTTCCTTAGGGTATCCTATGAAGACGCATTTTTCCGACTTGGGTTCGAGCTTTTCAGGTTGAAGTTTCTTGACATAAGCATCGCATCCCCAAACTTTAAGAAACGACAGCTTAGGTTTCTTCCCAAACCATAATTCACACGGTGTCGTCTCAACGGATTTAGACGGTGCCCTATTTAAAGTGAATGTAGCTGTCTCTAGAGCGTATCCCCAAAATGATAGCGGTAAATCTGTGAGTGACATCATAGATCGAACCATATCCAATAGAGTGCGATTACGACGTTCGGACACACCGTTACACTGAGGTGTTCCAGGCGGCGTGAGTTGTGAAACTATTCCACATTTCCTTAAGTGTGTACCAAATTTGTGACTTAAATATTCCCCCCCACGATCTGATCGTAAGAACTTGATTTATCCGTCACGTTGATTCTCAACCTCACTCTGAAATTCCTTGAACTTTTCAAAGGTCTTAGACTTGTGTTTCATTAAGTAGACATACCCATATCTACTCAAGTCATTAGTGAGAGTGAGAACATAACGATAGCCACCGCGAGCCTCAACACTCATTGGACCGCACACATCAGTATGTATGATTTCCAATAAGTTGGCTGCTCGCTCCATTTTTCCGGAGAACGGAGTCTTGGTCATCTTCCCCATTAGGCATGGTTCGCACGTGTAAAATGATTCGAAATCAAGAGACTCCAAAAGTCCATCTGTATGGAGCTTCTTCATGCGTTTGACACCTATGTGACCAAGGCAGCAGTGCCACAAGTATGTAGGACTATCATTATCAACCTTACATCTTTTGGTATTCACATTATGAATATCTGTAACATTACGTTCGAGATTCATTAAGAATAAACCATTCACCAGTGGGGCATTACCATAAAACATATCTCTCATATAAATAGAACAACCATTATTCTCGGATTTAAATGAGTAGCCATCTCCCATTAAACGAGATCCAGATACAATGTTCATGCTCAAAGCTTACACTAAATAACAATTATTGAGGTTTAAATCTAATCCCGTAGGTAAATGTAGAGGTAGCGTGCCGACAGCGATCACATCGACCTTGGAACCATTCCCGACGCGCATCGTCACCTCGTCCTTCGCCAGTCTCCGTTTATTCCGCAGCTCCTGCTTTGAGTTACAAATGTGAGCAACCGCACCGGTATCAAATACCCAGGAGCTACTACGAGTACTGGTAATGTACACATCAATTACATGTATATCACATATACCTTTAGTGTTGTCGGCTTTCTTGTCTGCTATGTATTTGCGGCAGTTCCGCTTCCAGTGTCCCTTTCCCTTGCAATAAAAACACTCAGTCTCAGGCTTGGGTCCATTCTTTGACTTCTTCCCGGTAACTGGCTTACGGGGCGCGGCAACTTCCTTGCCGTCCTTCTTGAAGTTCTTCTTCCCCTTGCCTTTCTTGAACTTAGTGCTTTTATTCACCATCAACACTTGATGTTCCTTTTTGATTTCTACCTCTGCTGATTTCAGCATTGAATACACCTCAGGAATGGTCTTTTCCATCCCTTGCATATTGTAGTTCATCACAAATCTCTTGTAGCTAGGTGGGAGCGACTGAAGGATTCTGTCAATGACCGCCTCGTCCGGGAGGTTAATGTCCAGCTGGGACAAGCGGTTGTGTAACCCAAACATTTTGAGTATGTGCTCACTGACAAAACTATTTTCCTCCATCTTACAACTGTAGAACTTGTCGGAGACTTCATATCTCTCGACCCGGGCATGAGCTTGGAAAATCATTTTCAGCTCTTCGAACATCTCATATGCTCCGTGCTTCTCAAAACGCTTTTGGAGCCCCGGTTCTAAGCTGTAAAGCATGCCGCACTGAACAAGGGTGTAATCATCAGCACGCTGCTGCCAAGCATTCATAACATCTTGGTTCTCTAGGATGGGTGCTTCACCTAGCGGTGCTTCTAGGACATATTGTTTCCTGGCAGCTATGAGGATGATCCTCAGGTTCCGGACCCAGTCCGTATAGTTGCTGCCATCATCTTTCAGCTTGGTTTTCCCTAGGAACGCGTTGAAGTTGAGGTTGACATTAGCGTGGGCCATTTGATCTACAAGACATATTGCAAAGTTTATTTAGACTAAGTTCATGATAATTAAGTTCATCTAATCAAATTATTTAATGAACTCCCACTCAAATTAGACATCCCTCTCGTCATCTAAGTGTCACATGATCCGATTCAACTAGGCCGTGTCCGATCATCACGTGAGACGGACTAGTCATCATTGGTGAACATCTCCATGTTGATCGTATCTTCCATACGACTCATGTTCGACCTTTCGGTCTCTTGTGTTCCGAGGCCATGTCTGTACATGCTAGGCTCGTCAAGTCAACCAAGTGTATTGCGTGTGTAAATATGGCTTATACCCGTTGTATGCGAACGTTAGAACCTATCACACTCGATCATCACGTGGTGCTTCGGAACAACGAACTTTCGCAACGGCGCACAGTTAGGGGGAACACTTTCTTGAAATTATTGTGAGGGATCATCTTATTTACTACCGTCGTTCTAAGCAAATAAGAAGCATAAACATGATAAACATCACATGCAATCAAATAGTGACATGATATGGCCAATATCATATTGCTCCTTTGATCTCCATCTTCGGGGCGCCATGATCATCTTCGTCACCGGCATAACACCATGGTCTCCATCATCATGATCTCCATCATCGTGTCTTCATGAAGTTTTCACGTCAACTATTACTTCTACTACTATGGCTAACGCTTTAGCAATAAAGTAAAGTAATTACATGACGTTTATGTTGACACGCAGGTCATAAATAAATTAAGACAACTCCTATGGCTCCTGCCGGTTGTCATACTCATCGACATGCAAGTCGTCATTCCTATTACAATAACATGATCATCTCATACATCACATATATCATTCATCACAACTTTTGGCCATATCACATCACAAAGCACTTGCTGCAAAAACAAGTTAGACATCCTCTAATTGTTGTTGCATGTTTTACGTGGCTGAAATAGGGTTCTAGCAAGAACGTTTTGTTACCTACGTAAAAGCCACAACGTGATTTGCCAATTTCATCGAATCCGCTCCAACTAAAGTGGGAGAGACAGACACCCGCTAGCCACCTTATGCAACTAGTGCATGTCAGTCGGTGGAACCTGTCTCACATAAGCGTACATGTAAGGTCGGTCCGGGACGCTTCATCCCACAATACCTCTGAAGCAAAATAAGACTAGTAGCGGCAAGAAAGTTGGCAACATCTACGCCCACAACAAATTTGTGTTCTACTCGTGCAAAGAGAACTACGCATAGACCTAGCTCATGATGCCACTGTTGGAGAACATTGCAGAAAACAAAAAAATTCCTACGTTTCACCAACATCAATCTATGGAGTCAACTAGCAACGAGAGGAGAGTGCATCTACATACACTTGTAGATCGCGAGCGGAAGCGTTCAAGAGAACGGGGATGATGGAGTCGTACTCGCGGTTATCCAAATCACCGATGACCAAGTGCCGAACGGACGACACCTCCGCGTTCAACACACGTACGGTTGGGGAAGACGTCTCCTCCTTCTTAATCCAGCAAGGGGAAGGAGAGGTTCATGGAGATCCAGCAGCACGACGGCGTGGTGGTGGATGCAGCAGTGATCGCAGCAGGGCTTCGCCAAGATTCTGCGAGAGGGAGAGGTGTAGCAGGGGAGAGGGAGGCGCCAAGACTTGAGGTGCGGCTGCCCTCCCTCCCCCCTTTGTATAGGCCCCCTAGGGGGGCGCCGGCCCTAGGAGATGGGATCTCCTAGGGGGCGGCGGCCAAGGGGGAGGCTTGCCCCCCAAGGCAAGTGGAGGCCCCCCACCCTAGGGTTTCCAACCCTAGGCGCAGGGGGGCCCAAGGGGGGGCGCACCAGCCCACTAGGGGCTGGTTCCCCTCCCCACTTCAGCCAACTGGGCCCTCCGGGATGGGTGGCCCCACCCGGTGGACCCCCGGGACCCATCCGGTGGTCCCGGTACAATACCGGTGACCCAGAATCCTTCCCGATGGCCGAAACTGCACTTTCTATATATAATTCTTCACCTCCGGACCATTCCGGAACTCCTCGTGATGTCCGGGATATCATTTGGGACCCCGAACAACTTTCGGATTACTGCATATTCATATCTCGACAACCCTAGCGTCACCGAACCTTAAGTGTGTAGACCCTACGGGTTCGGGAGACATGCAGCCATGACCGAGACGACTCTCCGGTCAATAACCAACAGCGGGATCTGGATACCCATGTTGGCTCCCACATGCTCCACGATGATCTCATCGGATGAACCACGATGTCGAGGATTCAATCAATCCCGTATACAATTCCCTTTGTCAATCGGTACGTTACTTGCCCGAGATTCGATCGTCGGTATCCCAATACCTTGTTCAATCTCGTTACCGGCAAGTCACTTTACTCGTACTGTAATGCATGATCCCATGATCAACCACTTGGTCACATTGAGCTCATTATGATGATGCATTACCGAGTGGGCCCAGAGATACCTCTCCGTCATACGGAGTGACAAATCCCAGTCTCGATCCGTGTCAACCCAACAGATGCTTTCGGGGATGCCTGTAGTATACCTTTATAGTCACCCAGTTACGTTGTGACGTTTGGCACACCCAAAGCACTCCTACGGCATCCGGGAGTTACACGATCTCAAGGTCTAAGGAAATGATACTTAACATTGGAAAAGCTTTAGCAAACGAACTACACGATCTTGTGCTATGCTTAGGATTGGGTCTTGTCCATCACACCATTCTCCTAATGATGTGATCTCGTTATCAATGACATCTAATGCCCATAGTCAGGAAACCATGACTATCTGTTGATCAACGAGCTAGTCAACTAGAGTCTCACTAGGGACATGTTGTGGTCTATGTATTCACAGATGTATTACGATTTCCGGATAACACAATTATAGCATGAACAATAGACAATTATCATGAACAAGGAAATATAATAATAATCTTTTTATTATTGCCTCTAGGGCATATTTCCAACTCTTTAAGGGAGCATTATCGAACTCAGGGAGGGCGATCCGAATAGGATCTGGCAGGGGGATATCTTCTATATAAAACCATTGTGAAGGCCAGTCTTCCGACGCCTTCTTTGGGGTTGCGGATAAATATCCGGTCCCGGCGATGCGCCATACTTCGGCTCCGCCCACTTGATATATCGACCCCTCCTGGGAACGTGGCACGAGGCAGAGCAGCTTCTTCCACAGCGCAAAATGAGCCTCACAACCCAAAACCAGCTCGCAAAGGGCTAGGAAGCCCGTGATATGCAATATGGAGGCTGGCGTAAGCAGCTGGAGGCCATAGAACTCCAGCAGCCCCCGGAGAAACAGATGAATTGGAAATCCGAGCCCTCTTATCAAATAAGGGACGAGGCATACCCGCTCTCCTTTGGAGGGATTAGGGACGCTCTCCGCTTGCTCTCCGCCATTATAGGTGGCAAGTCCGGCTCTAACCGGGACCATGTAGGCTGGGGGAAGGAATCCCTTGGTTTGGAGCACCACTAGCTCGCTGTGCGGGATGAAACATCTCTTCCAATCTCCAGGTTGAGGACTAGGAGGGAGAGAGGAGGAGCTGCGATGACCAGCCATGATGGAATGGATTTCTACCGAATGCGCTCCGATGAATGCTTGCGGAGGAAAGACGGTGTGGTTTGGATCTAAATCCTTGCCTCTTTAATAGGCAGCTCATTTACGCAGCTAGGGGGGTAAATGTAAAAACACCCTGGCTTGTTGCATTCATTTGACACGTGGAAGGAGGCCATTATTGGGCGTGGAAGCCAAGAAGCGCAATATTCGCGAGAAGCCGGACACTATTCGACAGGTACACGGAATTTGGAGAAGAACCCGCCTTGCAATGCCGAAGACAATCTGCGCGCCGGACACGCCGTCATTGAAGCCTGGTTCGGGGGCTGCTGAGGGAGTCCTGGATTAGGGGGTGTCCGGATAGCCGGACTATAACCTTTGGCCGGACTCTTGGACTATGAAGATACAAGATTGAAGACTCCGTCCCGTGTCCGGATAGGACTTTCCTTGGCGTGGAAGGCAAGCTTGGCGATACGGATATGTAGGTCTCCTCCCATTGCAACCTACTTTGTGTAACCCTAATCCTCTCCGGTGTCTATATAAACCGGAGGGTTTTAGTCCATAGGACGAACAACAATCATACCATAGGCTAGCTTCTAGGGTTCGGCCTCTCTAATCTCGTGATAGATCTACTCTTGTACTACCCATATCATCAATATTAATCAAGTAGGAGTAGGGTTTTACCTCCATCGAGAGGGCCCGAACTTGGGTAAAAACATCGTGTCCCTTGTCTCCTGTTACCATCCGCCTAGACGCACAGTTCGGGACCCCCTACCTGAGATCCGCCGGTTTTGACACCGACACTTGTTTCTCCCAAGAGGCATTGGATGCCTTCAACTCAGGAGATGCGTACCTCCGTGCTGCTCAAAATGGTCTAGCCAGAGCCACGGAGCAGTATGTGAAGGACATACGGGTGAGAAAATTTGGTGATTACATATACCAGTGACCCCTGAGACTTGAAACAGTTAGAATAACTGATTTAAGGATCATTTGTTATGCAGGTTCTTACATAAAGGAATACCCAACTGTCCCATGAGCTGGAAGAGTGCAAGCCCAACTTCAGGCCACACTAGCCGCAGCAGGGGAGCCCAAGGAGACCCCCGTTGGTAATATATGCTTCAAATGATATGTATCATATAAAGTGCGACGTATATGTAGATCTAACGATAAAATTGCAGATGACGCCGGAGTAAATTCAGATAAGCAACAACTCCTACGCCAGCTAAAGGCCGGTGAGAGTGTGCTTACAAGGGTGAGGCAGGAGAAGAATGATCTCCTAGATGCCAACACCCAGCTGGGCGTGGAACTAAAGGATGTCCGTGCCCAACTGTTGGACTCCGTTAAGGAGAATCCGTGACTTTGACGCGGCATTTTTAGTAAGTGCTTGAACGAACTTTGAAAAAGAGTTCGGCGAGGAAGTTGGCTGACAGAGTTATGTCTGTAGGTATGCTAACAGGTCGTCCTGCAGAGGAAATGCCCGGTTCTATGGGTGACCTTCTTCCCGAGCTCTCACAACTACACGAATGAGTTCGGCAGGTGATGCAAGGCGTCGCCCAGGCCTTGTGGCCATCCGTCTCCATGCCCGAAGGCCTTGGAGAGATTGCAGAGAAGCTAAAGGGAGCGCGACGGCGCTTCTGATTATGGAAGATATCGGCCTTCCATTAAGGCGCCAGGGAGGCCTGGGCCATGGTGAAGACGTGGTACACGAAGGCTGACCCAAACCACATGGCCGAGGTCGGACCTGTGTGGCCCGATGGGAAGAAGATCCCTGTGAGCTTAGTGTACGACCAAGTAGAGTTGGCCGCAAAATATTCCCAATAGGACTGTGAACTAGACAGCCTGTTGGATGGTATTGAAGAGGAATTTACCCAGTCAAATTGACTATGTAATTTAAGATGACATATAAAATGCCTTCTAGCCGGATTGTAGATTGTTTGTCGTGGCGGACCTTTTCGCTTCAACCTTGGGACCCGATAGTCCGGAGTGTGTCCGAATACCCTCTCAGTTATGTAAGAACCGGGGCATGCATGGAGACCAGGCGTAGGGGTCATTGGTTCTTGAATAGACTAGTGCCCAACTAGTTATGTTATATTACATGGTTAGTAAGAAACATCTTCCAGGGAGAATAGTTCCGTTAGGGGTTCCTTTCCCTGGGAGGCATACCCTAAAGTGCATGTCCGAACTGCGAAAAGAGATGCAGAAAAAAAAACATCTGGGGCACATAAGTAAATAAGTGAGAAATCATCTTTAGTTCACCGACCGAATATTCCCTTAAGAACACTAGCTTTCAGCTTCACCTAGTCTGAGCTACACATCTGGCTGACCCGGCAGTAACAATCGCAGAGGTGCTCCCCTTATGCCCTTGCCGAATTAACGGGAACGTAGGGCATAAATACAAGAGCGAGGCAACCCAGCTTGGCCAAAACTTAAGTCATATCGATGCATATAATGGTGAATAAAGCGTACATGCGGAAGTATAATAGATGTGTTGGGCATGAAGCCCGTATGAATAAGCTTCTTTTAAAGAAGCCCCCAGGTATAATGAGCGCGGATAGCGCGTCAGTTGTGTCCAAACAAGGCAGAAATGGGCCCTTGAGGGCTGTGAGAGAAAAGAAAGGGAGAAGGAGAGAAATATAAGACAGATAGTGTACAAAAAATGGACAGAGGAAGGAGACAAACACAGAGTCCGGCGTTAGGCATAGAATCTTCGGAGCCGGGCTGCGTTCCATGGGTTCGGCTCGATTATCCGATGCATCCCGCAGACGGTACGCTCCACCAGTCAGGACTTGGTCAATAATGAAGGGACCTTCCCATTTGGGCTTGAGTTTGTCCTTTTTCTTATCCGGCAGGCGTAGAACTAACTCGCCAACATTGTAAGTTTTAGCCTGTAGTTCTCTGCTTTGGTATCTTCGAGCCTGCCGTTGATAGAATGCGGAACGGGCTTTAGCCATGTCACGCTCCTCCTCCAAGGCGTCCAAACCGTCCTGCCGATCGAGCTCGGCTTCTCTTTCTTTGTACATGCGCACTCGAGGTGAGTCATGAATTATGTCGGAGGGCAGAACCGCCTCTGCGCTGTATACCATGAAGAATGGTGTGTATCCGGTAGTGCAATTCGGCGTGGTCCGCAGCCCCAAGAGTACGGAGTCGAGCTCCTCTACCCAGTGCGTGTGATATTCCTTGAGGGACCGCACTAATCTGGGTTTGATGCCGCTCATGATAAGACCATTTGCTCGCTCGACCTGACCGTTAGTTTGTGGGTGATAGACTGAAGCATAATCGAGCTGGATGCCCATGTTTTTGCACCAGAGTTTTACCTCGTCGGCCGTAAAGTTCATGCCATTGTTAGTGATGATGCTATGCAGGACGCCGTAACGGTGTACGACCCCGGATATGAAGTCTATCGCCGGTCTGGATTCGACCGTCTTAACAGGCTTGGCTTCTATCCATTTAGTGAACTTATCCACCATGACCAGTAAGTATTTGTGCTTGTGGGTTCCTCCTTTAAGGGGTCCAACCATGTCAAGCCCCCAGAGCCTGAAGGGCCAGGTGATGGGGATAGTTTGGAGGGCGGTGGGTGGCATATGGCTTTGGTTTGCAAAAAGCTGGCAACCAACACAGTGTTGGACTAAGTCCTGAGCGTCTGCCCGGGCCGTCGGCCAATAAAAGCTTGTACGGAAGGCCTTGCTTACAAGGGCCCGGGCTGCAGCGTGGTGGCCGCCGAGTCCGGCATGAATTTCTGCCAGAAGATTCCTCCCTTCCTCTTCGGAGATGCACCTTTGAAGGACTTCGGTGGTGCTTTTCTTATAAAGCTCTCCCTCTTGGACTTTATAGGCTTTAGATCGCCGCACTATGCAGCGTGCCTCGTTTTGGTCCTCAGGGAGTTCCTGCCTAGTTATGTAGGCTAGGAATGGCTTTGTCCACGGGGCGACGACAACCATTATTACATGGGCTGAAGGTGTTATTTCGTTGGCAGAGCCTCCGATTATGTCAGAGTGTTCGGTATAGGGCAGTGCGGTTGGGTCCGGGCTGTTATTGCCGGGTTCCCCTTCCCATACTACGGATGGCTTGAACAACCTCTCCAAGAAGATGTTGGGAGGGACGACATCGCGTTTTGCGCCGATGCGTGCCAGGACATCTGTCGCCTGATTGTTTTTGTAACAACACCCCGGATGTAACTTGCCATATTTGTACTCCAACTCTTGCCATATTTGGGCACTAAGTTATGATATTCCCTCTGTGGTTGGGTTCTTCTTCATTTTGCATTTTGTCCATGTCATGCATTTCATATCATGTCTTCATGTGCATCGCATTCGCATACGTGTTCGTCTCATGCATCCGAGCATTTTCCCCGTTGTCCGTTTTGCAATCCGCCACTCCTATGTCCTCCGGCGTCCCCTTTTACCTTTTTTCGTGCGCAGGTGTTAAACTTTCTCGGAATGAACCGAGGTTTGCCAAGCGTCCTTGGTATAGCACCGGTAGACCGCCTGTCAAGTTTCGGGTCATTTGGAGGTCGTTTGATACGCCAACGGTTAACCGGGTAACCGCGAAGGCCTCTTTTGGGTTCCAGCCCAACACCCCTCCAAAACAGCCCAATAACCCATCTAAACCCTTCTAAGTCATCCGTTGTCCGATCACGATCGTATGGTCTAAAACTACACTCCATTTGGAGTCTCCTAACTCCTTCTATGTATAAATACACCTCCCCCTCCGAAATTTTTGGGCAAACCCTAGTCTCCCCGCTTGCCTCGCGCTGCCGGACAAAATCCGGAGGGCTGGGCATGTCCGCCCCCTCCGCCGACCAATCCTGACGCGCCACGTCATCGCCGCGCGCCCCACATCGCCGGGGATCCTGCCTGCCCGCGGAGCCTGCCCGGGGCCCCCGAGGCCCATCGCCCACGCCCGCCGCCTGGGACGCCCGCGCCGCCCCGCGCCCTCGTCTTCATCACCGGCGCCGCCCCGCCACCGACGACCCCGCCGATGTCGATCTACCTCGTCGGCGCGCCTCCCGCCTCCGCACGACGCCGCCCCGCCCGGATCCGGCCGGGACCGACCCGGCCCCGCCGTCCCCGACCCCGCCGGCGCCTCCCTCGTGCTCTTCCGGCCTCCCCGCCGCCTCTTCTTACTCGCCGAAGCCGCTGCAACCTCGCCGGAGCTCCTCGGAATGCGTGCCCGCGGAGGTACCCTAGATCCGAACAAACCTCGGTTGACTTTTTCCCTCGTTGCCCTAGTTTTTTTTGCACTCTTTGACATGCCATAACTCTTCATCCGTAGATCCGATTTGTGCGTGTAGCATATCAAATTGTTCGCCTCAACGAGTACATCATTTAATCACAGTGCATAATTTTCATTTGAGCTCATCTTGATGCCCGAAATGCTGTTGGAAGAGTGCTAGTTTTTGTTAGTTTCAGATTGTTATCAGAACATGCTCTTTTGTCATTTTTGCCATGATTGATGTGTGCATCCTATGATCTTGAGCTCTACATGTGTCTTGATCTATGCCATGCCATCTTTACAGGGTTGTATGCCATGTATTTTTGTGATCTTTGTGGTGACTAGCACAAGCATGCAAACTAGGTATCATGATGTTGCTGATTTAAGGGACTTAGAATTTCACTAAGTTTTTCCCTGCTGTTATTTTTATGCCATGTATTCATGTTGCTACAGAGAGATCCATGCCTCTTTTGAGCATGATCAGTAAGTATGTTTTGTTTATATGGTTATGCTCTATCCATCCATGGTCCTCTTGGAAATTATGGAGGGCCATAGCAAGACTCAATATTGCTCTAATTTTGCTATAAAATCTTCCTGGTAGATTGTTAACTTGTTTAGCGATTTTGCCGAGGTTGTTGCTATTGATCCGTGCATTCTATATTGTTGTTCTTGCCATGTTTAGCTTCATGAGCATGTCTTCTTGCTGTTAGTATGCTTAGTTTATAATTCAATGTCTTGTAGTGAGCGAATCGAGCTCGCGAAGATGCCTTCATGTTGTTGTTGTTGCCATGTCCAGTTTTGGCCCATGGTCAGTAAGGGACTTTTGTTTACATGGGTGCCATCATATCTTCTGATCCCTTTTGGCCCATGGTTAGTAAGGGACTTTTGTTTTATGCTTTGAGTATATTCATGCCATGCCTTGTTTTGCTATGTTATGTTCCTGTAGCATGTTGTTAGCTTGCTCTTAACATGGCTTCCTGATGTTAATTTCTGGCATGTTATTTCAATGTCTGTGAAGCTGATATCTTTTGCACTTTTGCCATGCTTGTTTGAACCTGCTCTGTTGTGTTTTAGCCGTAGCTCAGTGTTCATCTTTTGTCAACCATCTTGATTAGATCACTGTCATATGCTTTTTTGTTATGTTTGAGTGCAGTAGCTTAGTTTCTCGTTGCATTCTAAGTGGCATCATGTTGTTAATCGCAGATTATGCCATCCTTGTTTTGCTTGTCATTTGCAAACCGTGCAACCGATTCCGAAGATCTTTATATCGATTTCATCCGAAATCATCTCATCTTTCCAGTGGCGTACTTGGTTAGCCAAGTTTATGCCTTGTTCATCTTTTCCCTCCCGGAGCGCGCATATGCATTGCATATCACATCTCGCATATCATGCCATGTTTTGCATCATGTTGTTTGTGCATTCCATCGTGGTTGATAGTTGTTCCTTTGCTTGTGTTCTTGCTTTGGGTAGAGCCGGGAGACGAGTACGTGACCGGGGAACCTGTTGAGAACGCTTACGAGGATCAAGCTTTCGACAACTTTGAGAACCTTGCAGGCAAGATGACCATACCCTCGAAATCACTTCTATCTTTGCTTGCTAGTTGCTCGCTCTTTTGCTATGCTGTGATACCTACCACTTGCTATATCATGCCTCCTATGTTGCCATGCCAAGCCTCTAACCATCCTTTCCTAGCAAACGTTGTTCTGCTATGTTACCGCTTTTGCTCAGCCCCTCTTATAGCGTTGCTAGTTGCAGATGAAGTTGAAGTTTGTTCCATGCTGGAACATGGATATGTTGGGATATCACAATATCTCTTATTTAGTTAACGCATCTATATACTTGGTAAAGGGTGGAAGGCTCGGCCTTATGCCTGGTGTTTTGTTCCACTCTTGCCGCTCTAGTTTCCGTCATACCGGTGTTATGTTCCTTGATTTTGCGTTCCTTACACGGTTGGGTGATTTATGGGACCCCCTTGACAGTCGCTTTGAATAAAAATCCACCAGCAAGGCCCAACCTTGGTTTTACCATTTGCTACCTAAGCCTTTTCCCTTGGGTTTCGCGGACTCAAGGGTCATCTTTATTTTAACCCCCCCCCCCCTCGGGCCAGTGCTCCTCCGAGTGTTGGTCTGAACCAAGCAGCCTGCGGGGCCACCACGGGGAAACTCGAGGCCTGGTTTTACTCGTAGCTTGACTTATCCGGATGTGCCCTGAGAATGAGATATGTGCAGCTCCTATCAGGATTTGTCGGCACAATCGGGCGGCTTTCCTGGTCTTGTTTTACCATTGTCGAAATGTCTTGTAGCAGGGATTCCGAGACTGATCGGGTCTTCCCGGTAGAAGGAATATCCTTCGTTGACCGTGAGAGCTTATAATGGGCTAAGTTGGGACACCCATGCAGGGTATTATCTTTCGAAAGCCGTGCCCGCGGTTATGAGGCAGATGGGAATTTGTTAATGTCCGGCTGTAGAGAACTTGACACTTGACTTAAATTAAAACACATCAACCGTGTGTGTAACCATTACTAGTTCTAACTAGTAATGGCGCACCACATAGACAGTGCGCCATTACTGTAAATTCCCCCCTCGATCTCGATCCCCCTCCATATCTCGATCGCTATCACCCTTCATCTCGATCTCGATCCCACCCACACCCTCTCCCGCTAGCTCCATTGCCGCCGACGACCCACCGCACCCTCCCCCGCTCCACCGCCGCCGACGAGCACCCCCCGCACCCTCTCCCGCTAGCTCCACCGCCGCCGACGACCCACACCGCACCCTCCCCCGCTCCACCGCTGCCGACGAGCACCAGCCCCCCGCACCCTCCCCCGCTCCACCACCGCCGACGAGCACCCCCCGCACCCTCCCCTGCTCCACCACCGCCGACGACCCACCACACCCTCCCCCGCTCCACCGCCGCCGACGAGCACCAGCCCCCCGCACCCTCCCCCGCTCCACCACCGACGATGACCCAACCGCACCCTCCCCGGCTCCACCGCCGCCGCCGATGATATTTTCAAATAACAAATTTGATGATATTTTTTAAAAAATTATTTATTGTTTTTATAAAGAATTATTAATGTTTCATATTCATATTCATTTTCTAAAAAATAATAATAATAAAGTGTAGACTACAATTGTTGTTAAACAACACTTATTACTGTTTTTATAAAAAAATGTTACTTTTTCATATTCATATTCATATTCATTTTTTTAAAAATAATAAAAAAATTCTTACTTATGGCGCACGGGTGGCTGGTGCGCCATTGCTATGAAAAAAAACATTCCAATGGCGCACCGCCGGTGGTGCGCCATTAGTAATCTAACCCCATCCACACCGCGCCGCACCTTCCCCCTCCCTCTCGCCAGACAACTTTGATTCGTCCCTCTCCCTCCACCGCGCCGATCCACCGCGTCGCCGCCGCCCACGCGCCCCCGCCGCCTCCCTCTCCCCTTCCTCCCCCTCGAGCGTCGCCTCCCCCCGGGCCCCACCTCCACCCGAGCCTAGCCTCCCCCCTCGAAACCCTAGAAACCCCGCGCCCCCCACGTCGGCCCCTGCCCTGCGCCGCCTCTACCTCAGTCCGGGCACCCAGGAGGACCGCCGCCGTCTTCCTCTTCGACTCCGAGGACCCGGACGAGCGCGGACGCCCTCGAGCCATCCCTTTGACGCCGCCGCCGCCGACCCCGACCCCGACCCCTCCTGCGACCGCCCGCGCCCGCCCAGCTACCTCTCCTCCTTCCTCCTTCCTCCCTCTCCACCCTTCCTCCCTCCCCAACCTATGCATGGTGAAAGATGAGTTCAGTTGAGTAGGCAGGAAGTTGCTGCTTCCAAATGCTTTTTCTTTTCCAGCTTAAACTACCACGAATGGTTTGCTGCAATTGCTTCATGGAAGAATCTAAACTGTTTACATGGCAGTGTGTGATACAACTCTTCAGGAGGCTGTAAGCATGCAAGTTGCTCAACCTCTGGACATTGTTCAGTTGCAAATGCATCTGAAATAGATTGAGATTTCATTCTGCTTCCTTGTGCTCTCTGTAGAATGCTTCTAAATTTCATGTTTTGTCCAACTGTAGTTTCTTGAATTAACTTGCTATGCATTAGTAGGGATGAAAATGGAGTGGAAACTTTCCGTTTTTCTGGGGAAAAAATGGAAATGGAGAGGAAATATGAAAGCGGAAATGGAAATTTGCAAAACGAAAGTGGAAATGGAAATTTTTATGCGGAAACGGAAACAAAAACTGAATGGTGTTTTCCGATGGAACATGCATGGAAATGGAACTTTCCGTTTCCGTGAATATGGAATTTCTGTTTTAACTATAGACCAATAGCTGCTTTGTAGCCCAACCACCAAAGATAACACGATGACCAAATTAGTAGAATGGATCTAAGGCCCAACTTATACCACCACACATGTACTCAGCTTGACCCTATACGCAATTGTCCGGTACTACTACAGTACTACGCTAAGTTGCTAACATAATGATATTATTTTGTAGTCATGTTAACAACTCATTCATTTTTTTGTGTATTTCTTTATGATTCAAGGGGTTTTTATGTTCCGATCAATGCCTATTTCTGTTTCCGTATCCGCTTTGTATTCGCTCCGTGTCCTTTTCCAGTAATATATGTTTCCGTGTTCATTTCCGAGGTTTCTGTATTCATTTCCGCTTCTGCAAAAAAATATGAAAACAAATATGATAGCACTCAGTTCCGTCCGTTTCCGCTCCGTTTTCATCCCTATGCATTAGGTTGGTCTCACCCTCAGACCGATGCTGGTAATGATATGTATGTGCTATTAGATGCTGGTATTGTTCTAGTTTTCGTTGTGATGGTTTGCCTGTGGGTTTGTTTGACTCAGGTGTTTTACTTCATGTTTCCATGTACAGATGTTTTAGTTAGTCAACTGAATCGAGTTTGAGATGTTCTGTTTCTGATGGAGTGTCAAAGCAGCAGAGTTTTCAAAACTAGATCATTTTACTGGCCATTTAGTGACAAGTTTCCTGGGAGTTGTCGACCCTTCTGCCTTTAGTTGTTGCTAGCCTAGAAGTAAGTCTCCTCATGGTTTTACTGGATCATTGAATTATCCCCGAGGGCGAAAGGGCAAAAAGCTCTCTAGCTGATTGATTATGCGTGTTCTGTTATAGCTATTTCAACAAATTGATGCCATCCTCTATTAGCAATGTTGCAATAAGGGAACATATATATCATTAGTAAGGTTAAAAAGAAGTGTTCCATCTGCAACTGGTGTTTATTAGTCTTTTTGAGTGAGTTATCTGCATCTGCTCCTTGTGGTGGTGGTTGTTTAGGTGGGCAGTAAGAAACCATGCTTGATTTGGGGGACTGAACTTATGCTTATGTATGCCATCAGAAGCAGTTCGAAATCATTATTCTCTCTTTTCCTTGCAGGTTTGGGAAACTTCAGTCGGTTGATCTTGAATCCATTGAGCCTTCACTTAGAGCTGGTACTCAGGATTGCCTCAGCTCTATTTTATGCCATTGTGCAGTTCATAATATTATATCCACTTTTTATTAGACAAGTTTATTATAACAGTATGCATGTGCTCTTGAATCTTGATATGTATGTGTTCGGTAGTACCACACTTGACAATAATCACAGTCCATACTTTATACCCTTTTTTCTCTCTGTACCCAGATTCTCTAACTGCACGGCGACTTTTTAAGTAATCTTGAATTAATGTATGATATAGGGAACATACCTGAAATTGAAGGATTAGAGAAGAACAAAAAGGATCTCATGAATTATTTCTGTTTGCAACAACTAATTTTGAATATTAATATGTAGCAGAACAAGACAGTGAGCAATCTGAGTTGTGATAGAAAATATCTATTTGCTTTCTTCTTTGACTAATTAATATCATTCAGAGTAAATGATGCAAGCAATCAACATTCAGTTTTGACCATAACAGTATACTTGCTCAGAGTTTAAGGATGTGTAGTGTACAACTGCTCCATGATCAGCAACAGTTTCTTTCACTAATTTTCAATTAACAACAATCCATGATTTTCAGTTTTGACCATAACAGTATACTTCCTCAGAGTTTAAGCATGGCGGGAAGCAGCCACCGCCGCTCTGCGACACCGCAGTACGAGTTGGATACTTTCGAGTTCTTCACTACCATACTTGGGACTTCAGTATCATCCATGATGCAGGTATATAAAATGAGAGATCTCCCCTAGCTTCACTCATCTTATTATGATATCTGTTGTTTGCCTACATCACTCATTGTCCCAAACTGCAGAGGCTGCCTGATAGTTTTAAGAACAAGCTGATGGGTGAAGATCCGACAAATAATGTGAAGGTGCGACAGGCCGGCAGCGGGTTTTGCAGGCTGTGGGATGTGGAGTTGATGATCAAGGAGGGCCACATGTACTTGCCTCATGGGTGGGAGAAGTTCTGTCGTGCCTACGACCTGCGGCTGGGGTACTTCCTTCTCTTTAGGTACGACGACGACGCCACCATGCTCATCGTGAAGGTGTTCAACACGACTATGTGTTGCATGCGCTACGCTGAAGATTATGATGCCGGTACGTTCTGCCTCTTCTTATTCCTCTACATTTGGCTTTGTCTCACATTGATTGTTAACGGTCATTGTTGCATTTGGACAGGTAATGGGAGCAGCAGCAGCGACAATGGCTATAGCCAAAGCAGCAGCGACCATGGTGGTAGCGAAAGCAGCAGCGATTCTGGCAGCAGCATAGACAACAAGAAGGATGATCCGAACTGGAGTGCGGCAGAAGAGGAGTGGAGTGGGGATGAGGAGCTGCAGGATGACCTAGCGCTGGTGGTGGCTGACCAAGGGCATGAGATGGAGGTGGCTGAGGATGACCTAGCGATGGTCGTGCCTGAAGGTGGCCTCGCGATGGTGGTGGCGCCTGACCATGACCACGCACTGGTGGTGGCGCCGGCGATCCCACAGCTGGGCGACATGACCACGCCAATTCAGGTAGAAGACTACATCCCACTGCCTCCACCGCCTCCATCGCCTCGCCGCTCTTGCCGCATCAGGCGGAGGAAGGAGAAGGAGAAGAACAATGCATGAGAACTGAACGGTGTTGGATGAACAATGGGAAAATTTTGTAATATGTAACGATGGAACTATGTGTTGGCTATGTATGTATATATGATGGAACTTGTGTGTTGGCTATCTATGTATATATGATGGAACTTGTGTGTTGGCTATGATTGTTATATGGATGCTTGTTGTATATCTCATAGGTGAAATAGTGACCTGAGATTAAGAAAAAATATTAAAAAAATTGTTACTAATGGCGCATTACAGTGTGGTGCGCCATTAGTATAGCAAACACTAGTGGCGCACCGTGGGCAAAACTAATGGCGCACTGCATGGTGCGCCATTAGTATACCAGATACTAATGCGCACCAGTGGTGCGCCATTAGTAAGATATACTAGTGGCGTTCTTCTAATGGCGCACTGGTAATGCGCCATTAGTAGGCAAATCCAGTGCGCCATTAGTAGGCCTTTTCCTAGTAGTGTCTGAGGTGTTGTCGTCACAATTTTATCGTTGCAGTTCTGGAATACCTGAGTTTCGCCGACATCGAAAATCTCTTTGATGCAGTTGTTGGTGAGATCACCTTGACGCCACCCAGTACTGGGGCGGGAGTTCGGGAGTATTGCCATAACTCGTATAACGGATGCTTTTCAAAGGTTGAGGTAAACGATTTCCGAAGGTTTCTTGGTTATGTGTTGAAGGATGGATACAGCTGGATCTAGGTATTGTTAGTTTGGGTGATATATTTTGTGTCCCCTGTATCCCCAACACCTGATTGCATAACTAGAAAGTTTCGGGAGTTTATAAGTGGGAATTCTAATAGCTTATAGGATATCTTTCCGACAGATGTATGATTTGAGATAGGGGTCAAACGTGCCAGTGGTTCGCTTGTCACGGTCGATTTACAGTGGTCACGAGGTGTCTTAAAGAATCCTTGGCTATGCCGATTCGGGGACGTCTTGTTTTTCATTCATGACGTCCGCTATACGTCGTGCCCGTGGGGCCTCATCACGAACACTTTGGGCGAAATCTCTATCATGTGTTTGTTCCGGCTTATTCTGCAAGCAAATCCTTTGTTTTGTTTTCAGTTGTGATATTCGAGTTGTTTCGAAGTCAGATGTTGATTCCATACCTTTTTCTAAGTGGCTTCTCAACTTACGGAAGTGTGATGATTTATTTTGGAATTCATTCGTTCATTCTTGTTCGAATGTTAAGGATATATGTTGCAATTTCGATCCTGTGATTCAGCTTGAATATATGTCTTTCAAGATTCTAATGGATGTCACCCTCTTCAGGATGGCTCCGCCAACGCGTCAGAATCCGGAACGCAGTGATGGGAGTCAGGCGAACCCTCAGCCACCACCTCCACCTCCGGAGGCTTGGCAAGCCTTGATGACTTCCACAAAAGCCAACGCTCAGATTCTGATTCAGCTCATGCAAGAACGCAACCAAGGGCAAGGCAATCAAGGGAATAAAGGCCAAGGCAACAATCAACCTCACTTCGCTACTCTCAATCAATTCCTGGCAAATCAGCTGAAGTCTTTCAGCTACTGTGCCGAGGCCACTGATGCCGATGATTGGCTCGTCGACATCAACAAGCATTTTGAATGTAGCAATGTCATACCTGAGGACTTTGTCAAGTTTGCCTCTTTTCAACTCAAGGACCAAGCTGTTGATTGGTATCAACAATACAAAGATTCCAGAGGAGGTCGTGTGATTACCTGGGATGATTTCTGCCGAGACTTCAAAGCTCACCACATTCCACAAAGTGTTGTTGAGAGAAAGCGTGAGGAATTCCGCAATCTCAAGCAAGGCAACATGCCTGTGTATCAATACAACATCCAGTTTCAGAAACTTGCTCGCTTCGCTAAACAAGACGTTCCTAATGAAGTGAGTATGATCTATCAATTCAGAGGTGGACTGAGAGAAGATCTGCAGTTAGCTCTCGTTCTTGTTGAGCCGACTAAGTTTGATCAATTCTACAACATGGCACTGAAACAAGAAGCTGCCCAGCTCAAGTGTGAGGCTTCTAAGAAGAGAGTCAGGGACGCAGTTCAGTACTCTTCTTCCTCACTAGTGGCGGCCAAGCAACATAAGTTCTGGTTGCCTCCTCCTCCGTTCCGTCAGCCTTACCAGCAGAAGAACAAAGGTGGTCATGGAACTTCCCACCCACCCAACCCTGGCTATGAGAACAAGTCTCAGAATCAAGCTCCAAGGTCAAATGCTTCTTATCATCGTCCGCTCTCAGAGGTGACTTGCAACAAGTGTCAGGAAAAGGGTCACTATGCGAACAAGTGCTTCAACCAAAGGCGCCTTCCGCCTCCTCCTCCTGTGAGATCTTCAGGCAATGCAGTGGTCAAGCATAGTCCCAAGCATGCTAACGTCAACATGATGAACACTGCTCAGGCAGAGGATTCTTCAAAAGTGATCATGGGTAACCTTCCTGTTAATGATATTCCTGCAAAAGTCTTATTTGATACTGGTGCTTCGCATTGTTTCATGTCAAGACCATTTTTTGCCAAGCATGAATTCACTTCTTCAAATTTGGGTAAACCCATGGATATCGTTTCTCCGGGCAAACGTTTGAGCTCTAGTTTGGTGGTCCCGGATGTTTCCATCAAGATGGGAGACTATAAATTCTTGTCTAAACCAATTGTTCTTGGCGACTCTGATATTGATGTAATTCTCGGGATGGACTGGCTTTCTAAGCACAAGGCTCAGCTTGACTGTGCAGCCAGGGAAATTCAATTGACTCAGTCTTCTGAGGATGTGATCATCTATGCCGCTCATGACGAAACCATAAGGTTATTTTCTCTCAATGAGAAGGGCGAGCTAGACGCAATCTCTCAGATTCCAGTCGTTTGTGAGTACCAAGATGTCTTTCCAGAAGAGCTTCCTGGTATGCCTCCTCACCAGCCAGTTGAATTCGTTATAGATCTTGAGCCTGGCACAGAACCCGTTTGCAAGCGTCCTTATAAGCTTGGACCAAAGGAGTTGAAGGAATTGAAGAAACAACTCGATGAACAAGAGCGTTTGGGTCTGATCAGACCTAGTTCATCTCCTTGGGGTTGTGGAGTTCTTTTTGTCCAGAAGAAGGATGGCACGGACCGACTTTGCGTCGATTACCGTCCATTGAACAAGAAGACTATCAAGAACAAGTATCCACTTCCCAACATCAATGAGCTATTCGAGCAGCTTAAAGGTGCTAAAGTGTTCTCCAAGCATGACCTTCGTATGGGTTATCATCAGATTCGAATTCGTGAAGAAGATATTCCCAAGACAGCATTCAGAACAAGCTTTGGTTCTTACGAATATACTGTCATGTCTTTCGGCCTTGTCAATGCTCCTCCAACATTCTCTCGAATGACGAACTTCATCTTCAACCCCTACACCAACGAATTCGTCTTGGTCTATCTCGATGATATATTGGCCTTCTCCAAGAATAAGAAGGATCGTGCCAAACATTTGCGATTGGTGCTCGACAAGCTCAGAGAGTATCAATTCTATGCGAAGTTCTCCAAATGTGAATTTTCGCTTGATGAAGTTCTTTACCTTGGGCATATCATCTCTGCCAAGGGCATTGCTGTTAATCCCGAGAAGGTGTCTGCAGTTCTAAATTGGGAGCCTCCTCCGAATGTCAAGCAGCTTCGCAGTTTTCTTGGTCTTGCAAGCTATTGCCGAAGGTTTGTTGAGAATTTCTCAAAGATTGCAAAGCCTCTTTCCAACCTCCTCCAGAAGCATGTGAAGTATGTCTGGTCTCCTGAGTGTGAGGTCGCTTTCAACACTCTCAAAGAGAAACTCGTCACTGCTCCGGTTTTGACTCCTCCTGACGAATCCAAGCCATTCGAAGTGTTCTGCGATGCTTCTCTTCAAGATCTCAGTGCTGTGTTAATGCTAGAGAAGAAAGTTGTGGCCTATACCTCTCGTCAGTTGAAGCCCAACGAAAAGAACTACCCCAATCACGACCTTGAGTTGGCGGCAGTTGTCCATGCTCTAATAACATGGAGACATCTCGTGTTGGGAAGGAAAGTGGACATATTCACCGATCACAAGAGTCTCAAGTACATCTTTACTCAGCCCAACCTCAACCTCAGGCAGACTCGATGGATTGAAATGATTCAAGAGTATAATCCGAGTATTGAATATACTCCAGGCAAGGCCAATGTGATTGTAGATGCTTTGAGCAGGAAGGCTTATTGCAACAGTTTAATCCTCAAGCCCTTTCAACCGGATCTTTGTGAAGCTTTCCGCAAACTGAATCCCCAAGTTGTTCCTCAAGGCTTTCTTGCCAACCTCACCGTCTCTCCTACTTTGGAAGATCAGATTCGTGAGGCACAACTCCTGGATACCATGGTGAAGAAGGTGAAACGTGGTATTGACAAGGGCATCTCCAAATACAAGTGCTACCGCCTTGATGACAAAGATACTCTTTTCTTCGAGGATCAAATTGTGGTTTCTAAGGGTGATCTTCGTAAAGTCATTATGAACGAGGCTCACAATTCACTCCTATCCATTCATCCTGGAAGTACGAAGATGTACCATGACCTCAAGCAGTCGTATTGGTGGACTCGAATCAAGCGAGAAATTGCTCAATTTGTGAATGAATGTGATGTCTGCAGAAGGGTGAAAGCATAACACCAATGACCAGCTGGTCTCCTCCAACCTCTTGCCATTCCAGAATGGAAGTTTGATCATATCGAAATGGACTTCGTGACTGGATTTACAAAGTCCAAGCATGGAAATGATGCTATCTTCGTTGCCATTGACAAGCTCACTAAAGTGGCTCATTTTCTTCCTATCAAAGAATCCATCACAGCAGCTCAGCTGGCAGAGCTATAAACCTCCAGGATTGTCTCTTTGCACGGCATTCCACAATTGATATCTTCGGATAGTGGAAGCATCTTCACCTCTAAATTCTGGGACTCCTTCCAGAAGGCCATGGCCAAGTCGAGCGAGTTAACCAAATTCTCGAAGATATGCTCAGGGCTTGTGTCATCTCTTTCAGCATGAAGTGGGAGGATTGTCTTCCATATGCTGAGTTCTCTTACAACAACAGCTTTCAAGCGAGTTCGGGCAAGGCCCCATTCGAGATTCTCCATGGCAGAAAGTGTCGTACTCCTCTCAATTGGTCAGAGACCGGTGAAGGCCAACTTCTTGGTAATGACTTGATCACAGAGGTAAAGATATGTGTAAAGTCATTCGTGAGAATCTCAAAGCCGCGCAATCGCGCCAGAAGAGCTAGTATGATAGCAAGCACCGTGATTTGGCTTTCGAGATCGGAGACCATGTCTACCTCCGCGTCTCTCCAATGAAAGGCACTCGTCACTTTGGTATCAAAGGGAAGCTTGCCCCTAGATACGTGGGCCCTTTCAAGATCATTGGCAAAAGAGGCGACCTCACCTATCAACTTGAGCTTCCCTCCAACTTCGCAAACGTGCACGATGTGTTTCACGTGTCACAGCTTCACAAGTGCTTCAAGACGCCTGAGCGCACTATCAACTTTGAAGAGATTGATCTCCAAGAAGACTTGTCTTGTCATGAGCATCCCGTTGCTATTCTTGAAGAAACTGAGCGCAAGACTCGCAACAAGTCCATCAAATTCCTGTAAGTGAAGTGGTCACACCATTCCGACCGAGTAGCCACCTGGGAACGCGAGGACCACCTCCGTTCTGAATATCCAGAGTTCTTTCAGTCCTAGATCTCGGGACGAGATCCTCTCGTAGTGGTGGAGTGTTGTAACACCCCGGATGTAACTTGCCATATTTGTACTCCAACTCTTGCCATTTTCGGCACTACGTTATGATATTCCCTCCGTGGTCGGGTTCTTCTTCATTTTGCATTTTGTCCATGTCATGCATTTCATATCATGTCTTCATGTGCATCGCATTCGCATACGTGTTCGTCTCATGCATCCGAGCATTTCCCCGTTGTCCGTTTTGCAATCCGGCACTCCTATGTCCTCCGGCGGCCCCTTTTACCTTTTTCCGTGAGTAGGTGTTAAACTTTCTCGGAATGAACCGAGATTTGCCAAGCGGCCTTGGTATAGCACTGGTCAAGTTTCGGGTCATTTGGAGGTCGTTTGACACGCCAACGGTTAACCGGGTAAGCGCGAAGGCCTCTTTTGGGTTGCAGCCCAACACCCCTCCAAAACAGCCCAATAACCCATCTAAACCCTTCTAAGTCCTCCGTCGTCCGATCACGATCGTGTGGGCGAAAACTACACTCCATTTGGAGTCTCCTAGCTCCTTCTATGTATAAATACACCTCCCCCTCCGATATTTTCGGGCAAACCCTAGTCTCCCCGCTTGCCTCGCGCCGCCGGACAAAATCCGAACGGCCAGACATGTCCGCCCCCTGCACCGACCAATCCTGATGCGCCACGTCATCACCTCGCGCCCACATCGCCGTGGATCCTGCCGGCCCGCGGAGCCCGCCCGGGGCCCCCGAGGCCCATCGCCCACGCCCGCCACCTGGGACGCCCGCGCTGCCCCGCGCCCTCGTCTTCATAACCGGCGCCGCCCCGCAACCGACGACCCCGTCGCCGTCGATCTACCTCGCCGGCGCGCCTCCCGCCTCCGCACGCCGCCGCCCCGCCCGGATCCGGACGGGACCGACCCGGCCCCCCCGTCCCCGATCCCGCCGGCACCTCCTCCGCGCTCTTCCGGCCTCCCCGCCGCCTCTTCTTCCTCGCCGAAGGCGCTGCAACCTCGCCGGAGCTCCGCGGAGGAACCCTAGATCCGAACAAACCTCGGTTGACTTTTTCCCTCGTTGCCCTTTTTTTGCATTCTTTGACATGCCATAACTCTGCATCCGTAGCTCCGATTTGTGCGTGTAGCATATCAAATTGTTCGCCTCAACGATTACATCATTTAATCTCATTGCATCATTTTCATTTGTGCTCATCTTGATGCCCGAAATGCTGTTGGAAGAGTGCTAGTTTCTGTTAGTTTCAGATTGTTATCAGAACATGCTCTTTTGTCATTTTTGCCATGATTGATGTGTGCATCCTATGATCTTGAGCTCTACATGTGTCTTGATCTATGCCATGCCATCTTTACAGGGGTGTATGCCATGTATTTTTTGATCTTTGTTGTGACTAGCACAAGCATGCCAACTAGGTATCATGATGTTGCTGATTTCAGGGACATAGAATTTCACTAAGTTTTTCCCTGCTGTTATTTTTATGCCATGTATTCATGTTGCTACAGAGAGAGCCATGCCTCTTTTGAGCATGATCATTAAGAATGTTTTGTTTATATGGTTATGCTCTATCCATCCATTGTGCTTTTGTAAATTATGGAGTGCCATAGCATGACTTAATCTTGCTCTACTTTTGTTATAAAATGTTCCCAGCAGATTGTTAACTCGCGATTTTGCGGAGGTTGTTGCTATTGATCCGTGCATGCTATGTTGTTGTTCTTGCCATGTTTAGCTTCATGAACATGTATTCTTGCTGTTAGTATGCTTAGTTTATCATTCAATGTCTTGTAGTGAGTGAATCGTGCTCGCGAAGATGCCTTCATGACGCTGTTGTTGCCATGTCTTGTAGTTCTGAAATCTGTAACGAAACTTGCTATGTTTACATGGGTGCCATCATATCTTATGATGCTTTTTGGCCCATGGTCATTAAGGGACTTTTGTTCTATGCTTTAAGTATATTCATGTCGTGCCTTGTTTTGCTCTGTTACGTTCCTGTAGCATGTAGTTAGCTTGCTCTAAACGTGGCTTCCTGATGTTAATTTCTGGCATGTTATTTCACTAAGTGTGTGAAGCTGATATCTTTTGCACTTTTTCCATGCTTGTTTGATCCTGCTCTGTTGTGTTTTAGCCGTAACTCAGTGTTCATCTTTTGTCAAGCATCTTGAGTAAATCACTGTCATATGCTTTGTTGTTATGTTTGAGTGCAGTAGCTTAGTTTCTTGTTGCATTCTAAGTGGCATCATGCTGTTAATCGTAGATTATGCCATCCTTGTTTTACTTGTCATTTACAAACCGTGCACCCGATTCCGGTGATCTTTATATCGATTTCATCCGAAATCATATCATCTTTCCAGCCGCATACTTGGTTAGCCAAGTTGATGCCTTGTTCATCTTTTCCCTCCCGGAGCACGCATATGCATTGCATATCACATCTCGCATATCATGCCATGTTTTGCATCATGTTGTTTGTGCATTGCATCGTGGTTGATAGTTATTCCTTTGCTTGTGTTATTGCTTTGGGTAGAGCCGAGAGACGAGTACGTGACCGAGGAACCTGTTGAGAACGCTTACGAGGATTAAGCTTTCGACAACTCTGAGAACCTTGCAGGCAAGATGACCATACCCTCGAAATCACTTCTATCTTTGCTTGCTAGTTGCTCGCATGTTTGCTACCTACCACTTGCTATATCATGCCTCCTATGTTGCCATGTCAAGCCTCTAACCATCCTTTCCTAGCAAACTGTTGTTTGGCTATGTTACCGCTTTTGCTCAGCCCCTCTTATAGCGTTGCTAGTTGCAGATGAAGTTGAAGTTTGTTCCATGTTGGAACATGGATATGTTGGGATATCACAATATCTCTTATTTAATTAACGCATCTATATACTTGGTAAAGGGTGGAAGGCTCGGCCTTATGCCTGGTGTTTTGTTCCACTCTTGCCACTCTAGTTTCCGTCATACCGGTGTTATGTTCCTTGATTTTGCGTTCCTTACACGGTTGGGTGATTTATGGGACCCCCTTGACAGTTCGCTTTGAATAAAACTCCTCCAGCAAGGCCCAACCTTGGTTTTACCATTTGCTACCTAAGCCTTTTTCCCTTGGGTTTCGCGGACTCAAGGGTCATCTTTATTTTAACCCCCCCGGGCCAGTGCTCCTCCAAGTGTTGGTCCGAACCGAGCAGCCTGCGGGGCCACCACGGGGAAACTCGAGGCCTGGTTTTACTCGTAGCTTGACTTATCCGGATGTGCCCTGAGAATGAGATATGTGCAGCTCCTATCGGGATTTGTCGGCACAATCGGGCGGCTTTGCTGGTCTTGTTTTACCATTGTCGAAATGTCTTGTAGCCGGGATTCCGAGACTGATCGGGTCTTCCGGTAGAAGGAATATCCTTCGTTGACCGTGAGAGCTTATAATGGGCTAAGTTGGGACACCCCTGCAGGGTATTATCTTTCGAAAGCCGTGCCCGCGGTTATGAGGCAGATGGGAATTTGTTAATGTCCGGTTGTAGAGAACTTGACACTTGACTTAAATTAAAACACATCAACCGCGTGTGTAACCGTGTTGGTCTCTTTTCGGCGGAGTCCGGGAAGTGAACACGGTTTTGAGTTATGCCTGAACCTAAGTAGTTTCAGGATCACTTCTTAATCACTTCTAGCTTCACGACAGTGCTTTGTCTCTCTTCTCACTCTCATTTGCGTTTGTTAGCCACCATATAAGCTTAGTGCTTGTTGCAGCTCCACCTCATTAATCCATCCTTCCTATAAGCTTAAATAGTCTTGATCTCGTGGGTGTGAGATTTCTGAGTCCTCGTGACTCACAGATTCTACCAACACAGCTGCAGGTGCCGACGATACCAGTGCAGATGACGCAACCGAGCTCAAATGGGAGTTCGACGAGGAACGTGGCCGATACTTTGTTTCCTTTCCTGATGATTAGTAGTGGAGCCTAGTTGGGACGATCGGGGATCTAGCATTTGGGGTTGTCTTCTTTTTTTTGGTTCCGTCGTCGGACCTTGATTGTACTCTGTATGATGATTGTTTAAGTTATGTATTATGTGAAGTGGCGGTTGTAAGCCATCTCTTTATCCCATTCTTGTTCATTACATGGAACTGTGTGAATATGACCCTTCTTGCGACAAAACCACCATGCGGTTATGCCTCTAAGTCGTGCTCTGGCACGTGGGAGATATAGCCGCATCGTGGGTGTTACAGTTTTCCCGGGCTATATGGTGAAATTCGAGCCCCTCGAACCGAGCTAACATTTTTAGGACGGTGTTGCGATAAGCTGCCATTTTCGGATCCTTGGCATCAAAGTCTGCATTTATTTGGACGATGACGAATTAATGCGCATTCATTGTAAGCCGGAATTTTTGTAACCCGGTAGCCTATAGCCCTTGAGAAAATCAATAATTGATAACCCTTTTGAGTCACCAATTTCAATGATGAGCTTGGACTGAAGCATTTATATAAGTCATAATTCCGCAAACCCTGCACAGAGTTTAAACAACATATGCCCTGGCGACTTAACCTCAAGAGCCAGGGCGGGTAACCACCCAAATGTAGTCTTACCCTGCACACAAGTAGATCACAAGAACCCTTGGCGGTTTACCGCAGGGCGGGTCATAATACCTCACATATAACCACTGTGATATTGAATTTGTACTGCCGGTTTACATGACCTGTGCAGTGAGGGTGAGAACTCAATTCTGTAAAAGTCGGCACATATGATGTTTGTTATGTGCTGACAACTTTATTGACCAAAGTTAAGCCGGTGGAATCAAAGCCACTCCCTAGATGCTTTCAAATATGATCAAAAAAGTCTCAAGACAGTCAAATAACTGCGATTGCAAAAAACTGTACAAGAAAACAGACACAATTTTGAGGCTTTTGATTCGAATACGATCAGTAAACCGTTCCAAAGGGGTTAAGCTAAGATTCTAATACGATCATATAGCCCCCAGTGGCTTTGGCGATGCCGATCAAGAGGGTATCAACATCTATGTTCTCTTTGGTTCGAATACGACCTATGTTTGAACAGGAAGCCCCCAAATGACCTTAAGAGTTGTTTAGCGACGCTGATTCGAATACGATCCATGTCGATTCCCAAAGGGGTTGAGCTATGATTCGGATACGATCAAGAAGCCCCCAAGTGGGTTCGGCAGTTTGCCAATCAAAAGGGTATCGACAACTATGTTCTCTTTGGTTCGAATACGACCTATGTTTGAACAGAAAGCCCCCAAGTGACCATATAAGTTTTGGCATTGCGCCGATCAAGAGGGCACTGATAGCTATGCCCGGTGAGCAAGAAGCCCCCAAGTGACCATAATATGATAAGCCGTCAGGCAGGATACCCATGTTTTGAACAACATGGCAGCAAGTTCTCTTTGGTAACCATTAATTTGTCTGAGAATTTGAACTTGCAAGAGATTAATTCGTTTTGAACCGGAAATTCTTAAACCGGATATTGAGAACCTCAAAGCTTTGTAAGGGACAAATTTACCTTGAGCCGGATGTTGAACCGGTTTTGAGAGTTTCAAAGCTTTGCGGGAGAGAGATGTCTCTTGAGCTGTATTTTAAACCGGAATCTACATTTTGAGCCAGAAAATTTCTGACGACCTTTAAATATTTGCTAATAAAACAGTAGCCTCCAGGGCCGGGTTATCTTCCCTTCAATGACCCGGAGTTCTTGAATTCATTGAAACCAGCTAATTTTGCCGAGCCATACGATTGTAGCCCCTGAGTCTCAAGATGACTCGAAGAGTTGGCTTGAGATTCTCCATATTTGACCATAGCTGAAGGTGTATATCATTGGCGTTGATAATGCGATGTGAATCCACAGAAAGTTGAGGTGACTGCGGTGGGTTATAAATGATCCCGTATGAGCCGTGTCAGCAACTCGGCCAATGGTTCCTTCCAACTGGCTGTTTGAAGTTTAACCAAACTGTAGTGGCGGCGACTTGTGCGCCTGCCCATTGAGCCATCCAGTGCAGACGGTGGCTAATAATACATGATAATTTGCCTCCAATTTGTTGGAAGAAAACCGGGCTTCGCAAGCAATGACTTGCTTATACTCAATAAATAGCTCATGCAGACATGTGCTGCCCGGTGCGTTGATGTACACCAAACCGCGAGGCGGACGGTAAAAACGACCGCTGTCATTAGAATCAGTATGGACGCAGGTGTTTTGCCACCGCTCTTGCAGTGAACAATTATTCTGCATAAATAATACCACAAGCCGGAGTAATTCGTTCTTTTAAAGAATAAAAAATGTATTGAAAAATAATTGGATGGATTTCACTTGGTTCGTCTGGACGATAGATGATCCGTTCCACGCGGCAAGAGCAGCTCAGACAAACCAGCGACTAAAAAACAGCTCCAACAGAGCTTTAAAACGGTCCTGACGGCTTAGAAAAGATCCTCCGAGTCATGAGAGAACTACTTGTAGAAGCAGCTAGCAGCCCGTGGTTGGTGGTGTGCGTGCAGGATGTTGTAGCATATGGGGGCAGCGTACCCCCTCAAACTCCTGATGACTTCTGCTTGCAGGAACTGAACCAGACAATTTACTTCCAAGTGCAGGTCATCTCAGCAGTTACTTATTCTAATCTCGACCAAAAGCTGACATTTTGGACTCCAAAAAATCATGATGCAAGTGACTGGCCACGGACCACGGCGACTTTGCACAAACACGACTCAGCCCGGGTCACCGCGGCGGTTCAACATCGAAACGGCGGAGGCAGACAGCGTGTCGAAATGAAGCGAGGCAGGCGAATCCGTTTTGCGTGTCTATTCGAGGTGAGGGTTGGGCGACTCAGAGGGCTCGACGAGCAAGAGCGGCAGCAGGAATCGGCCGAAGCAGGGCGGGTCACAGTGGCAACAACTCCAGGAAGCGAGGCGCGATGGCGACTCAAACAAGAGTCAAGACGCAATAGCGACTCGGACAGACGCCGAGGCGCGCCCCGTGGTGGCCGAGCAGTCCGGGTTGTGATCATTCTGGCCAATCCATGTTTGTTTCTCCGATCAGTGGTCGTCTTGTGGTCCTATGGCAGATGAGCAAGTGTGGTGGAGCCAGCCAGTGTAACCGGCGGCAGGTCATCCGGAGCAGCGAAGTAAGCGGCAACCTCGAGGCGACTCGGATCGAGACCGGCTCATATCCGCGTCAGCAGAGGCGGGCCGCGTGAACGGCGGTTTATTAACGATTTCAGAGCAGCGATGCAGGGCCGGCCATCACGGCAAGGTGGACGGACACGTGAGCCGTCAGGTAGCGCTGAGACCCACGCCGGAACAGTGGCAGAAAGGTAGCTGGCGACTTGGAGGCGACTGCAGAGGTGGCTCGGTAGGCCCAGCCAACGGGTCTCGACGGTGGAGTCATCTTAGCGCGGTGTAGGCGGGTCAACGCGGTGGGTTGGTGCGTCGGCCTAGCGCGTCAGGCGGCTCACGCCGCTGCTGGAAGTGAAGACCAGGCAGAGCGCGGAGAAACGACGGGACAGGCAATAAAGCAGAGACGGGCAGCCGACCTGACGCAGCCCAGCGGGGCCGGCTCAAGGCGACTCAGAGGCGAGGGCGCACGGCGAGACCGGCGACTCGGATCGGGCGGCTCAACAGCAGGCCCGTCGAGGCGACGATGGTGGCCTGGAGCGGGGCCGTGGTGGCGACTCTGCGGGCGAGCGGTCCGGGGGCAGCTCGTGGCAGAAAACAGCAGGGCCAACCGGCGACAAGTGGAGCGAGGCGGCGGGTCAGTGAAAACCAACGGGGGCAAGTCGGGCGGCCGGCTTGGAAGCGAAGCGCGCGAGGCGGCTCGGACATAGGAGCGGTAAGACCCGACAACGACTCTCCACTTAGATGAGACGGCTCGAAATTGCTTGAACAAGGTAGTAGACCACGGCGGCGGTTTGGCTTGGTTGGAGGCCAGACTGACGCTGAAGGATAGCTCGGCATTGACCCGTCGCAGAGGAGGTGGCTCGACAGTGGTTTGAATGCCGCGGGCGACTTGTCAATAGAGCAGAATCCAGGTCGTGGTAGTTTTCAACGAATCCATCCCTGTATCTTCCACGTTGTGGCCCTTCTCTCTTTCTATTTTTTTTCTTGGAAAATTACTCTGATGAACCGCCAGCAGCCATTGATTTCTTCCGACTTGGATGGATATATAGTAACCAAGGGCCAAACATATCTGATCTAGTATTGGTCCTCTTCCCAAAAAGAGTTTTCATGTGGCAGGGTACTAGTTTAAGTAGTACTACAAGTCTAGTACTTTTTCTTGGTATGTACAGGCGCGAGTTTCCTTTAGATGAACAGCAGCATTGACTATTCTCCTCGTGACTCGCTGCAACCCCGGGCCAAGTCTGGACTTGAGCATCTGAGAATTGATTTTGATCTCTGATGATTTTTCTTCATCCAGATATTGCAACAACGTGGGCGACTCATGATCGTTCTGGTATTTGCATCGTGGATTAACCACTACACTCCATCCAAGGCCATGACAGATCAAACAATACATTGTCTCGGTCCATTGGGCGGATTACCATGATTTTTTTTCGCCGGCTGTAAAAAACACAACCCTAAATTTCTTTTATCTCAAACCTCGTACGTCGTTCTGGCCGCTTGCTTATGGAGATGACACAGATCCTTCCAAACCAGTTCTTCTTCAACAAATCGCGAACTGCTCGATCCCTGAAAAGCTCCCTCCAAGAACTCGACACCACCGTGCGCCTAGCCCCACGGTGGGCGCCAATTGTCGTGGAATTGTCACGGCAGATGTTCTTAGTGTCAGGACTTAGTCGCGAGGCCAACGCATCTATGCGGTAGCTTGAAGGGGTTGGTCGGAATCGAGAGACGCAAGGCGGATCATCGCACAAGACGAGGGTTTAGACAGCTTCGGGCCCCGGGAAACATCATCCGGAATAGCCCTACATGATGTCTGTGGCTAGGTCTCATTACGCTCATGAGGGAGTCGCCGCATAAGCCGGCTCCCCCTTTGTGTCTAGCCCTAGATATTGTGTCCTGTTCCTTGTAGCTTCTCTCTCTTTGGGGATCCCTGCTCCTCCTTATATAAGTTAGAGGGGCGGGTTACATGTGGAGTCCAAATATGATTAAGACTAGCCTATCTTCTACTATAAGCCGGATACAAGTCCGGTTCTTGATTCCTTGTAAGGGAGATATTCCTCACGCCTTTCCTCTTAAGCCGGCCTACCATAACGTAAGCCGGTCTTCTGGGCCTTGAGCCTCCTGGCCCCCCGGGTCTTGTCGCTCCTCTGATCCGCTTGCCAGGTCACCCATAAGTCGCCAGGATCGGGCGGGTCACTTAGTGTGTCGTCCATCCAGGGCGGGTCATTATTGAGTCGCCAAGTCCGACTGGGTTATTCATCCAGTCGAGTCATACCGCGGGGTATATCCCCGACAGATATCGTGAGGTTCGAATCCCCACGCACCTATAGGCGTTGAATTCCCATGGATACTGCCATCCGGAGACCATGCAGAAGGGCCTCATATTCGGCTGCTTTGTTGGAGTCTGTATACATTATCTGGAGTACGTATTGAACTGTATCTCCTGTTGGGGACGTCAAAACGACACCCAGTCCAACCAAAATTTTGGAGCCGTCGAAGTGCATGATCCAGTTGGAATATGTGTCGTACACTTTAGGGAGTTCGGTTTCTATCCATTCGGCGACGAAGTCGGCCAATACTTGCGACTTAATAGCTCGCCGTGGCTTGTAAGTTATGTCGAACGGGAGGAGCTCAATGGCCCATTTGGCAATCCGGCCCGTCGCGTCGCGGTTGTTTATAATATCATTAAGTGGAACACAATTCATATAGTATTCTTTCCCTTCCAACCGTTCGGAACACGGGAAAGGTGAATAGTGTTTCATAGGAAAGCTGGTCTGGTAGTACTGATTCCATAGGATTAGAAGCATCCACGCGCTGCTCATTTTTTGGGCGGAAGCCCGAGGCAAGCGCTCGCTGCCATGCGTTAGATAGGTTGTTGTGCTATGTTGCCGGAATAAAAAATCAAGCTTTGTGTGGTACGTGAGGTGAGGACAAGAGTAGTCACTATGCAGATGAATAAACAAATAGCATCTCATACTGCCAAGCATGCTACTCTAAAAAAAATCTGTACATTTCGTAGTCCATCCGAACACATTCTCTTGAGAGTTTCCTCCGGTTCGCTGTTCCTTAGTTTTATACCTACATTCCTTTCCTATTCCTCTATTTTCATCAAGACCTATGTTTTCTGCCCATTTATTCCGAACGGAGCCTAAATATTTGGTATAAGGGCATGGGACAGTGGGTGCACCAGCAGTACAGCACCATGTACGTAAACAGGGGCATAAAGTGGTGATTCATAGTTTGTTGCCCCGAGAAACAAACATCCAAGAAACATATCTGGGTTGGTCCCATTTTTGTTCACTCTAGCCACCTACTCCTATGTGTGGATAGCAAATCTAGTCCTAGTCATACCACTGTGTACATCGTTACCCCTATATTTCCCTTTTCGACCAAGAGACCGGTTGGATGACCAGTCTGTACTACTTTCACCCCCTTTCCTTCCTGGTTGTACCAAGTCCGATGTACATACTAAATTCCCCCATCCCCACTTTATTTCTTGTTTGAACCAAGTACTTCCTCCGTCCAGAATTACTTGTCATCAAAATGGATGTGTCTAGAACTAAAATACATCTAGATACATCCATTTCAATGACAAGTATTTTCGGACGGAGGGAGTACAAGATTCGACTCCATGAAGTAGCTTTACCTCTAGCAATAGAAGGAAAAAATATTTGACGTTGGACCATTCGATCGAGAGGGGCTGAGAGGTAGAAAATGATGCACATGCAGCAACGTAGCGAGCTGGGGAAGTAGAGCTAAGGCGGTTTCGAACGAAGATATACCTGAAGGTTGTCGGGATGTGGATAGGTGGGCGGCGGGAGGCCGAATCCGCCCACAGGCAATGACGAAGGGATCGGAGGACCTCCCGCGCCGACGCTCGGCCAGAGATAACGGTGTGGCCAGCAGTGGGTCTCCTCCCTTGCTGTCGATGACGGCCTAAATGCTACCCCTCCTCCCCTTCACCGGCGCAGGGGGATACGTCCGGATCTGTAACCAGCGGTGAGGATAGAAAGCCAGTGTTTTTTGAAGGGAGAAAGACAGTGTTACTACCCCTATCTTGTTTAGATCTGGAGAGGATGAGAGTGTGCGAATAGAGAAACCCTAGCAAGCAAGCGCGGAGGCTCCGGCCTATATATACGTAGTGGGGTAGTTTTCCTTTTTCACTCCATCAAAACAATCGTTTAAAATTGTGTACTACTACATGCCAGGTCACGGTTTTTTTAGTTGTTGATTGTTTTTTGAGATAGCTACCCGCTTGTTCCAAGTGGTGTTACGGTGTGCCAAGTCGCACTTTGTATCGTTCAAGTCTGGTACTACAAGTCCCTCCATTAAATGAACAACCACCCCCTCGTAAAAATTGTGAACAAGCCCACGGCTAAAATTAGCGGAAACGTGGGTTGCCCCAACATGCATTATTATTTATATTTTCTACTCCCTCCGTTCCTAAATATAAGTCTTTTTTATTAGCCACACCTAAGACAAGAATTTTTTATTAGCAGTGAACCCCACATGTCATAGACACAAAAATTATGGCAAGATTCGCTTAGGCAAGCCAAAGTGTGTCTAACAATTTGAGCAACTCAAGTTAGGCAAGTGTGGCAAGTGTGGGAAAAATAATGTGGCAACATAAGACAAACATAGTCACAATCCAAACAGCCCCGTAATTTTTTCTGACATGCATGAAAATTTGGTTAGTTAAATTTATAGTCAAAATTTGGTAAGGTGCATCAAACCAACACATGCAAGTATCAAAGGGAAAGTCACGGCATGCATGCATGCGTTGTACTCCCTCCATTTCGAAATATAAGTCTTTTTAGAGATTGCAACAAGTGGCTACATAAGAAGCAGAATATGTCTACTCCTACATACGAAGTAGCCGATTTGAAATGTGTAAAAAGACTTATATCGAGTGCAGAGCTTTGATGTGTCGCGTCAACTCATACAAGACCGAGAAATTTGATTACTACAATGCCCTCTCCCTCGCGGACTGAGCTCCGGTGCCTTAACTGCACCTGCCTTTGGTTGCATGACAGGAGGGCCAACCACCTGTTGGGCCCACCTGTCATAGACGCAAAGGCAGCATCAGTAAGTATAAGCTTTCGCTACACGCTATCCCTCCCGCACGAGGTGGAAGGACATGCGGCAGTGGATTCGATACAGTAGAAGTAGGAGTAACATCATTGTTCGTCTTCTCGAAGAGGCGAAGAGCCAAGCGCAACCCGAACATGGCAGCTACGAACGCTCGCGTGGTGCGGTTCCTTGGAGTACTAGACAGGCTCTTGCATGAGAAAAAATGCTATTGTTTAATAATTAAACTCCATTATCCATTGGTTGATACTCATTCTGTATAGGTCCACGCGCTTAGCACCGTTTCCTCCTGGGGTCACCAATGTTTATTTGCTAATTAATATCATTGCATGCAATGAACTAGCCATTGCAAGTCATTAAAAGCATGCACACCTCTCATCTCTTATTGGTTGATATGTCAAGAAACAAGAAACAAGGTAGAAGTTCATGCACCGCGCCTAAGTTTTTTGGGACTATTTGGTTTTCGTAAGATGACTTACACACCTAGACGGAGGGAGTAGTATAGCCCTGTAAACCGGAAAGGAGTATTTGCCTTTCTAGAGATTTCAACAAGTGACTAGACTACACCATGCGCAGTACTCCCTCCCTTCCGATTTATAGGGCTCAAATATCAAATCTCATGAACCAAGGCATTTTGCGATTGGAGGAATGTGTCTCGCACTTTAAAAAACTAACCTAATTAAACTCATGCATTAATTACGTAGTTCTCTCGTTTTCCTCTTTGTCTTGGTAGCGGTGCACAATATTGAGCTCTCCTATATGACTAGCCGCTCTATCTACATGCGGGACATTTCAAAGCATCCGGGCCCGCATGCCATCCACCAAATCACAGCGAGGTGCTACAGTCGAGACTCACCTCTCACCCCGGTGTGGCCATCATGACCCGTCATATCACAAAACCCACACCTTTACCAGCAGTGGTAAGGTGGCCTCCAAGTTGGACCGGACGAAGCAACCATCATTTCACTGGAACGCTCGTTCAAGCCCTTTCTTCCCTTTCTTGAAGAAAACCTCACTCTAGGCTACTCACTTCTGCCTTTTTTTCTGTACCGACGAAGGAAAGGTGGGCGAATCAGTTATGCTGCTATATTTTCATTCCAAGAATATTATTTTTGCGAAGCACCGACCGATTCTCACATCCTATTCTTTTCCCACTTTCATTGCGATTGTGGTTTCCTTTTGATTCTTTTTATTTGTCAGTTCATTGATGGATCCTGGAGCACTAGGCAAAGAGTTGCCGACAGACAACCCACTGGAGACAGCGATCTCCAGGAAGCAAGCACTGACCAATGAGTTGACCATGTTGGCGGACCAACCCATGGAGACGAAGAACTCCAAGAAACAAGCACTGGCCAAAGAGTTGAGGACGTTGGCGGATGAACTCCTCAAAGAAAGTTCGAAGAATAGCAAGGGCCCCACCGTGCCTACCCCAGGAACTATGATTGCCACCTATGTGAGGCTCAAAACCGAGTTTGAGGAGATAGTCGCCGCTGAGAAGCAGTATTCCCCTGGCAAGGTGATGGCCCGCATCGAGGACGAGGAGATGACCCCCAGAGGGATGAGATCCCCCGGTTAGCTGCACAAGGTAAAAAATAATGGCTTATTACCATAGTTGTGGTTTTTGATTATTTGCAATGTGCTTGCTAATATGTTAGGGTTGTGCAGGTGCCGGTGGACGTCCTTGATGATTCTGACGCCGTGGCCCGTCCTGTTGGCATCGCCCCGGAGATCGATTTCGATGCCGCTGTCCATCCTGTGGACATCGCCCCAGAGATCGATTCCGATGTCGCGGTCAGTCCTGTGGACATCGCCCTAGAAATCGATTCCCATGCCGCTGTCCGTGCTGTGGTCATTGCCCGAGAGATTGATGAAAAGAAATAGTTGGTCCCGCTAATCCTTCAGGATAGTTTGCATTGCCCTGTGTTTAATTACCAGAACGATGCGTGTTATAAAACCATCTTAGGGCTAGTGCACTGTCTTGTGTGGGAGGATCTTGCTACTTTTGTTTGATAGTGAATCATGCGATGAATCATGCGAACCCTCTCCGAGTTATGGAAATAGATGTATCCTCACCAGCTTTTGATGTAATATATGGCATGCTTAGATGTAACTTTGAACTGTTTATCATATTAGCAGGGCTTGTTTGATGATTCTTGGTGTTAGTAGGCTAGCTACTGTGCGAGCTATAGTACTTGCAAAACACTCATCGAAGAGAAACATTGGGATTGATGAGCTAGTGGTACGCTTATACTTATCCCTCGTCGATCGACCAATAGCCCTAGCTCCTAAAATTGTAGGCTTAGTGATCGATCAGACAATAGTCGACATACATTCAGGTCTCATTTGGTTCATAGGGTAGGAAAATCGTAGGAAAAGTACAGAGAACGTGCAACACAAAATCATAGCAGTGCAGAGACGTACTTCCTCCGTTCCAAAATAGATGACCTAGGTGGGCTAGTTTGGCCTAGTGGGTTTCAGTGATATGACGTGGTACAGTGCCGTCCAGTCTTCGCGTGTGGTAGCAGTATTGCGGGTACTGTAAGTTTTCTTGAAGAAGCGGAATTCAACGAAGTCATGATGGTTCCTTTGTCCGAACAACTTACAGTGGGAAAGGTTGGGCCTGTGATACGACCGGGGTAGACCAGGATAATTTTGTGCATGGCAGGTGGACCAGGATGGTCGACGTCCCACATGTCGGCGAATGAAAGTATTCTTTCCGATATAGAGGACGAGCAATGAGTATTCATTGTTTATTTTTGATGAAAGCTATTGTCTCCACTGTTACGATGGAGGAGCGTGAAACACGGCAGCCCAGTGAACTTGGCATGTGTACCAGTCCCTCCTTCCTCATGTAATGCCCATGTTACAACTTTTTCTCACTTTCTCTCTATCTATTTCCTCTCAAATGTTTTTACCTTTGTTTTTCTAAGACACAATTGTTTTTATGCCCTTTTTAGAATTTTTTTATACCTAGGAGCACGTGTAGAGACGGGCTCTTGTAGAGCCCACTCCTTGACTTTGTCAATGACTCTCTCTCCTCCACATAAGGAGTACTACTTGCTATGCATGCATGCGCCGGGCAGCTGGCGTCTTGAGGGGCCAGGGTAGTGAGAGTGGGCTCCGGAAGCGGTCCAGACTACAGCATATCCCACCTCACATTATCACCATATATTTCTTGGAGTCCATGCGCGGCGGGCGGGCGATCTCTTCTCCCTCCCCCATTTCTCTCTTCTCACCCGACACCCGCCGAGCGATTAGATTTTGGCTATCGACGGTTTATTCAATTACGGTCCCACATGTCAGTGAAATTCCAAGACAACGCGTGTCCCCTCTGGTGAGCAGCGTGCGAGCCGAAATGTCGGGGTTGCGACGCATACGAGTCTTAAGTGTGCCGCCTTTTCCTTTAGAACTTGCAAAGCGTAACATTTTCGCGCGATCGATCGATAGAAATCCATAACAAAATGACGAGGGTGGTGCTTTCCCGCTTGTTAGGCGGGTTAGTTCGAGTGGTATGATGTGCTATAGTGCCATCCAATTGCTCCATTTTTATGTAAGCAACAGTTTACACTCTTACGCGGGAGGAGTGCGAAACACCGGATCTGATTTTGATCGAGGGATAACTGTTCCCTGCCAAATAATGGAGGATTATTAGCGATTATAGCATGATAGTTAGGGCATCTCCAGCGCTGGCCCACAAATTTACACCGGCATCTGTCCGAGGACATTGATGGATGCCATCTGATGCTGCCCGCATACCTTTCGAGAACTATATGAACTAAGCGGACGAAATTCGTGCAAACAAAGCAAATTTCAAATTAACCGGATGAAATTCATTACATTTAGAAAACTTTTCCTACAAACCGGACGAAATTCGTTACATATTTCGCACAAACCGTACTAAAACCTACTGTAAACCTAATCTAAACGATCGCCGGCGCCCGACCACCATGTCCGACCATGAACCCCGAGAAAGCCGGCCATTGCCTTTGCCTCCTCCTCATCCGGCTCGATTACCTCCTCCTCCGGAGCACAAGGTTCTGAAGATTTCCACCTCCACATCGCCGTCAAGTGGCTAATAGACCGCCGATGTTTACCCCACCAAGCTTGGCGTCGACTGAGTGGAGTAGCAGTGGCCTTCCCGGGACCAGAGCGGCGGCGACCTACCGTGTACTACTCTTCCTTGCTGCCGGCTGCGCCCGCGCATGTGCACCTACTTCGTGGTCGTGGCGGCGGAGGTCGGCCGGGGGGGGGTGCCGGCGATCTCCTTCGTTTGCTCCTGCGACAGTACGTCGAAGAGAGCTTTGGAGCGCGCCCGAAGTGGAGCCGCCGATGTCCCTCGTCTGCTCCTGCGACAGTACGTCCAAGAGAGCTTCGGAGCGCCAGGAGGCCATGATTGAAGTGGTGCCGACAGAAGGAAGGGACCGGAGGAGAATAAGTGTGGGTCTTTGGCTATGGCTGGGAGCTGGGGCTCAAGTTAATATAGTGGGCGAATGGCAATGAGCCACGGCAGACGGATGGACAACTGGCGTCGGAGTAGGTTCATCGGGCGTGAATGCGGACGCTGCTTCAGTGACTTAACTTCAGATGCATTTGGGTTACTGACATGTGGGCCCAACAGGCATCTGGCCCGCATGTCAGTGACACACCAATTGCACCTGCAGTTAAGTCCGGTGAATGCGGCATTGACTTTCTCGAGAGACGGTGACCGTTTTAGGCGGGAAGCGCGCGCTAGCGATGAAAGGGGTTTCGGTGTGCAGTGGCACTAAGATCGGTCGCTCACGATAGTACATACTCCGTACCATACTACCATGGTAACCTCTCTAGCTTAGGCTGTTTTATAGATTGTCGTTGTGATGGAAGATATACATGAGCAAGGCAGTCCGAGTATCACCGTTTTCAGCCAGGTGAATACATGCTCGGCATTCGCGTAGGCCTCCATCAAACGTCTAAACAGTAATGTCAGGCACCACCGAGGCGCACAGGTGATGGGCTCGCCGTTTGCGTTGCGCCATGAGCATGACTTTGATTTAGAGGGCGACGTGCATGCATTAGCATGCCTTGACAGCGTGAGCATGAGTGTATGACGCGAAGTATTTAATTTTCATTTGGCTGACGAGGGTGCGTTGCAGCGACGAGTCCGTGGTTTGATTCCCCACATATGCATAATTTTGGTTTTTGCAGTATTTCTTTCTCCGTTGACAGGTAGGCCCGCGTAGGTAGATAAAGAAAACGAGCTGATGAGGCGCATGCGGACTGTTTGACTGGTCAGCCAGACAAATACGGAGCTATACGCTGAGCTAGTGACCGTATAATCACCATATCTCGTATACAATGATCAAAGTGAGCTATCAAGACAAGTTCGATGACCGCCAATGCATTTTCTCAGTAATAAATGACCAGGATTGAAGGGGAATCCAAATTTGCTTCGTCTTCTGTCCTTGAGCTTTTGACAAACCAATGCACTATACGGTTGTCCGGCCACTACACCCCAGAGCTCTCACCAAGTGTCGTTCATGCCGCCGAGCCGCACACTAACCGGTAAGGCAGCGATGGCATCCCGCCGCATCGAGTTCCTCGCCGCCCACGACCGCACACAAAATGGCAGGGAAGCGATGGCATCCCGCCGTGCCGAGTTCATCGCTGCTCGCGACCTCACAACTATGTGGGAGGAATTTGAAGATGCCAAGGCCGAATGGGCGGTAGAGCAAGAGGCGGCCAAAGCCGCACAGAGGGAGCGGAAAAGTCAGAAAGCACTCAAGAAAAGAGAGGCCCGCCGCCGCAAGAAAGAAAAGGACGCACGCGCTGCATCGGAGAGGTCGGCGGAGATCCATGCACGGTGGGGTGTCGCCGACAAAGCCGGGAAGGAGAACGACGACGTCTGGCCGGCATGTGAGAAGTAGTAGTAATAGTAGTTAGTGTGTTTGTCTATGTCTGAGTACGAGCATGTACCAATACTACTAGTTACTACTGTAGTTTTTAGAGCAAATTACCAGTACATTAGCCTAGACTAAATGGAAAAATTCCTATCCTAAGCATCAAATGGCATCTCTTTCTCTATAGGAATTGAGATGCATGTCATCTCACTTCCTATGATTTTCATATTCCTATCCTATGAACGAAAGGAGGCCTCCGTTGGAGTAACTACTGTAGCTAGCAGTACTGTTGGTACAGTAGTTTTCTTCAAGAAGCGGAATTCAACAAAGTCATGATGGTTCCTTCGTCCGAGCAACTTCAAAGTGGGAAGTGGGCTTGTGATTTGACGGATCATTAGTCATTGTTACTGCGGCGCGATGACCTGGGTGACTCTCCCTTGGAGTTCTGCGTGCATGGAAAGTGGACCAGGATGGTCGATGTCCCACATGTTAGCGAACGGAAGTATTCTTTCTGATATCGGGGAGCAAGGAAACCGCGTGGTATAGTATCACTGCTGATTGGTTCACAAAAAAATAGTATCACTGCCGATTTATAATTATTTTTTATTTCTGATGAATGCTAGCGTTTCAACTCTTACGACGAAGGGTGCCAAACACGGCACGTGCTAGATGTCCCACACGTTAGCGAAAGGAGTGGGACATGAACAGCGTGGTAGAGCCCAGCGTAAAAAAACAGCGTGGTAGAGCGTCTCCACTTCTTCCACTTGTGGGTCGGAGACCACACGTAGTAGTACTTAGTGGTATGGACAATACAAAGTGCGACCTGGAGAGAAAGACACGTCTAGTTGGAAGGTCTCGGGGCATACACGTAAACAAATATAAAAGTTAATATGTGCCTCCAACTAATATAGTAGTAGTAGAGTACTTAGGCACGTACTCCATAACATCACTGTGCATTGCACGTACAACATTTAGTGGTAGTACGTAGTAAGAGACAAATGCCGCCCAAGAGTTCCCTTCTCGACCTACTTTTGGGTTTTGGTAGAGTGTATGGAGGGTGCACGAATCCACACTAGTTTAGCACAAATACACTAGAAGCATGCATGAAGAGAGCATGCGTGAAGAGGGGTGTTGAGTTGAGCATGCATGAAGAGGGAAAAACTATGCTTAGACGAGAACGCAACCAAACACACCCTATATGCCACGCATGTTCATACCATTTGTGCCTTTCTATTTCACTTACTGCGCTACATTACTCAGGTTCGTACGTCCACTCCTGGGTACAGGTCCGTCTCGTAGTTCCAGTCCCATGTGTTCTTCATATAGATGGAACGATCCTTGCATAACATGTGCACCTTGATGCTAGATGTCTCGCGTGTTGGCAAAATGATGAACAAAGCTCACGTAAAAAATAGAGTAGAAGAACATAGATTCCGGATGACCAAGAAGGAGCAAGGAACCTCGTGGTGGAGCGTCTGCACTCATAATATTTAATATTATTCAGCGATATAAAATTAACCAATCATCTCCACAGTGGACTGGAAGAGTACGAAACACGGCAGCCCAGTGTAGTTACATCATACTAGTACTCCCTCTATACCAAAATAGTTGTCGCTGTAGTAGCTGAACTTTAGCTACTGCAGCGACAAATATTTCGGTACAGAGGGAGTACATGGCTAACCCACGCTATCACCATATTTCTTGGCTTCCGTGCGACACCTATCTCTAGTAATCCAGCAGCCTGTATCGCTTCTCCCTCCTTGTCTCTATCAAAGTGCGGCGGGATGGCATTTCTGCCGTCAATTGAGGTCGGTTAACTATCACATGTTAGCGACATGCCAAGAGCATTCTAAAAAAATTCCTTTCATGTTCCATTTTCAAAAATAAAAAAAAATCCTTTCACGTATGAATTTGCCTGTATGCTTTGAGCAACTTGCATGTCCTATACTGCTCATGTTTGATACTCTAACTTAGCTAGAGGTTAGACTAACTCATGACTAACCCTGAACTAACTGTAGCCAAAGAGGTGTTTGGGTGACGGGGTTAGATTGACAATTAATGCATTTCATGGAGAGATAAAAGTGATTTTTCAGTGGTCCCAATGAGAACTATCTCCAGTTAGCACCTCTTGGGTGGGATAGTTTTTTTCGTGGGTTCGGTGCAACTTGCTCCAATTTAAACCCTCATGCTTGGATACTTTAGGGCTATTTGAGCCCCAACTAGCTCAAACTAACTCTAACACATGGATCGAAACAAGGCCTATGGCCAGTCTCGACGCGGAGTAGTCGCGTGCACTAGGAAGCGGCGCTCTCTCGGCCGTCGCGCCACTTCAAAGCCGGCGCCAGTGAGAGGTCGCCTTCGCTCTGGCCGGGCATTAATGCGGCACAGACGCTCCAAGGCGACGCTGACCGTATCACGCAGGAAGCGCGCGCTGGCAAGGGAGTATAGGTTTTGAACCGTTTCCTAAGAAATTGTGGTACTGGTTGTTTGCAAAACTACTCAATTATTGCACTCAGTTTCCTAAGAAATTGTGGTAAAAAATGTTACTCCACAGCCTGCTTCCCTTCTCCTTCCTCTTCCACCGCCGCGCACGTCCGCGGGAAGCGACCGGTCAACCCTTATATAGGAGTGTTAGCACAAAAAGATGCATGCATGACCACTAGCTAAAATTTCTATGTTAAAGCGCCGCTCCAGCAGGAGTATGGCATATGTTGTTACATTCGGCCGGCCCATGGCTACCGGGTGACGGCGACCAGAGAAGAGCCGACAGGAGGGGAATGAATGCAGCTACTGTTTGGGTTCGCCTTCCGGCTTAAATAAATGTGCAGCATCACGTGTACCCGCGGGTGCACATATTGTAACATACGTGTCTTCTTAAGTGGGCGTCACGTAACTGGTGTGTGTGTGAGAGAGATTCTGAGAGACAGAGTGCGTGTGTGCGACTCTACTCTTCAGACATGTACTCAACCTTTTGCATCGGGATATTAGTATAATGGTATTTACTTTAGCTAGTGATTTACGTGGCCATGTTAATGTGGTTGTGTCAAAAAAAATGTCACTTCCTGCTCGTGATTTGCTTATATAATTACAAGCAAGAGTCTCGTGCATTGCACGGAACATCAATATGGATTTTTTTACTAAACACCTGTTGTGATTGACCCATGCAGGAGTAATCCCATGTGTTAAAACTAATGATATCTTGAGAATTTTACCGGAAAACTGGTATCTCGAGAATGTCATCAAAAAAATGAAAGATGAGAGATAAGGTGAGGAGTGGAGCGTGGTGGTGACTGGTTGTCGGAATGGGCGGAGGCATGGGGATGGACGGCGCCGACAGGCAGCAGCAACCACCATGCATGCTAGATTATTCCAGAGACTTATTCCTTTTTTAATTGCTGAGCGATGAGGTTGCGGGAGATAATGATGTGGAGAGAGGTGTGGGTATCTTTTGTAAAATTATCATAGTTTGCTTTCTATCCTGGGATATAGATCATACGGTTTGTATTACAAGATGGCAGGCACACCATCACCGCCAACTAGTTTTTTTATAAGGGTACAGATGATAAGTTTGCTGACTACTAAAGTAAAGTGGAATTTGTCCTTGTTATGCAAGTAAATAAAGGTGATTGTTTATCATACGGGTAAGGTTGGATGAAGGGTGGTAGGAACAAATGCTCCGCCTAGAGCATGTGTGTGTGAGATGGAGTCTTAGTGTCTGTGTGGTGTGTGTGTGTGTGTGTGTGTGTGAGAGAGAGAGAGAGAGAGAGAGGAGAGGGAGAGAGAGAGATGGAGTCTTAGTTTGTGTGTGTGTGTGTGTGAGAGAGAGATGGCGTCTTAGTGTGTGTGGGTGGGTGTGTGCATGCATGCGTGCGTGTGTGCGTGTGTGAGAGAGAGAGAGAGAGAGAGAGATGGAGCCTTAGTGTGTGTGTGTGGGGGGGTGCGTGCGTGCGTGCGTGTCTGTGTGTGTGTGTGTGTTGCGGGGTCCTCTGTGGCAGATGTAATTTAAGTGTGCATGGCTTCATCATAGAGAGGTGATGTGTATGCCAGAGGCCACCAAGGATGGGGTGCGAGAGAGAAAATGCCCTTAGAGAGGGAAGAGAAGGTGTGTGCGCGTGAGATGAGTCCACATCGAGAGAACGTGTTTGTTCGAGAGACACCGAGGAAGACTACTATATATCAATGGTGCATTTAGGCGGGAATTAAACAAAGGGATGGTCTTATTGGTTTCGGGGATATAGGGGAAGAGTGAGAGGCGGGGGGAGGGGTAGCTAGAAGGAGATTGGTAAGTGTGAGTGTGTGTTTTACCCATCTAGGCGGATGTTATGTGCACAAAAGAGGAGAACGATTCGATGTGGCGTTAGGATTGAGGGTAATTAACTACGTATGGAGACATAGGGACCTTGAACATGCATGTGTGAGAGGTATACATGTATATGCGGGATGTGTGTGTGCGCACGCGCATGATCGAGATAAAAGAAAGAAGACATAAGGCATAAGATCAACGACATGGGAGAGATGGATCGGTATGACAATATGCATGCATGTGAGAATGCAGGGAAGAAGGCCCGACAATTGAGCATGTGTTTTTGTCTGTAAGAGATAGTGGCGTGGGCTGGAGCATGCATCTATGGCGAGCAGAGGGAGTGAGGCGCAATGATTGTGCAAAAGAGACCAACCTATAAATGCGTATGTATGGAGAGACATATATAGTGTGGGTGATAGGAAGCAAGACTCCGTGCGAGAAAGAAATGTTGACGGTGAAACTACAGATAGATACAGAGATGGAGATGCTAGCTAGAGGGACATCCGCTAGTTTGGGTGTTGGAGATGACTGTCGGGTGGTTCAAAGGGTGAAGTTATATATGTGTGTGAGAGGGCACTTGACTGCATGTAGAGAGAAACATATGTAGTGTTCATGATAGGAATCAAGAGTGAGGGCGAGAAAGAAGGTTGATGGAGAAACATATAAATAGAAACATAAAGATGCTAGCTAGTGTGCGCTAGAGATAGGAGTCGAGTGGATCAGAAGGCTAGGTTATGTGTGTGGGTGTGAGAGAGATAGAGAGAGGGTGCATGTGAGTCACATACAAATAGATATCAGAGAGGAATGAGATCCAGAGAGATGGAGTTTTGTGTCTGCGAGAGACAAAGATATTTCACAACGAGAGTGATAGCTAGAGAGACATACGAGGGAACGCAAGATATCTCCAGGGAGAGAGGGTGTGTGTGAGCGACATACAAGATAACAATGGAGAAATATGAGACCCTGGGAGACAGAGTTTGTGTTTGTGTGTGAGAAGGAGATATTGAAGAGTAAGAGTCGTAGGTTCTCATATCTAAGGAGCGAAAGACATCTCTGTATGAGGGGTGTGCGAGTGGCACACATGGGAATAGTAGAGAGAAATGAGACCCCGGGAGACAAAGTTTTGTGTTTGTGTGAGAGAAAGAGATTCCACGTGGAGAATCATAGTTAGAGACACATAGCAGGGAGCGAGATGATATACTTACACTACTAGGGAAAACCTTATACACAGAGCTTTAGCAGTAGCGAGGGTCAAAAAAGCACGCTGGTGCTAAGTAGCAGTAGTGCGCCTGCGCAAACTGCGTTGCAGATAAAGTTCTAGCAGTAGAGCGTCTTCTTCTAAACACGTTACTACTAAAATTCCCACGGCTTAGCCAATAGGCTACACATAGTAGTAGCGACCTATAACGAACCGCGCTACCACTACTTTCTTTGTAGCAGCGCGTTTTATTCTAAACTCGCTACTGATAGAGGATATAAAATTAAATGGAAAGCAAATAGAAAGGTAATTGAAAATGAAAGAAATAGAATAAGGTGAAAGGGAAAAAAAATGTGAAGAAAACTAAATGAAAAAGGGGAAAAAAGAGAATGGTGTACCAGTAGCGTCTATTCCAGAACGCGTTGTAGCTAACATAGCAGTAGCGCCCTTTCTGGAACGCGCTACCGGTACTTCTGACTTAACCACGGGGTTCATCCTTCCCCATGGCCAGTTCATCCCCCAAATCCAACTCCACTCTCGCCGTCGCGGTCGCCCCTTGGCCGCCGCGTGCTCTCCGCATGGCCTCTACGCCGGCCCCGACCCCAGATCCAACGCCGCCCCCGCCCCCGACCTCAACGCCGCCCCCGCCCCCGACCTCAACCCCGCCCCGGACGCCGCCCCCGCCCCCGACTTCAACGCCGCCCCGGAGCCCCGACCACGACCTTGACGCCGCCTGCCTTTCCCTCGTCGCAGGCACCCAAGGTGAGCACGCCTGCTCCTCCCTCTCCCCTACCTCTGCCTAGGTTTTCTACCTACATCAAATTAGTTAGGGTTCATGTAAGGGTGGAAACGAATCGGATGCGGATGCGGCTCAAATGAGTTAGGGTTCATGTAAGGGTGGAAACGAATCAAATTTCTAAGATGAATCATAAAATGAGTAAAATTTGACCACTTATTTCACTTTATAGTTGGATAATTGGAATATCCGCTACCACTTTCCACCCCTATAGGTTCATCAAATTAGATGGTAATTAGGGCAGTAGTTCCTAGGTACTAATTAGTTAGTAAGAACTAGGTACTAATTAGGTACTAGAATATTTTTATTTATAGTAAGTTTATTTTTAGTAAGAACTAGTTAAATTAATAGAACTAGTTAGTAATAACTTGTTGCTATTTTTTTAGTTAAAGCAATTTTCCCGCATCGACGTGGACGATGCCTATCCCGCATCCTCGTCATCGAGTCGGCGGAGGACGACACCTACTTGACCAGATGGGCCATGTCCGGGACTGGGCTCCGCTGGGGTGGTACTGGGAGGCGCTACCTACCGGGGGGCGCAGGTTGGTGAGGAGCCAGCCTGTCGTTGACCCGAACCTTCTTTGGTGGCGGTCGCGTGGGCCAGTGACGGTCGAGAGGCTCGAGGACTCCGTGGAGGTGGTGCGTCACCGTGTCAGTGAGGAGGACACGCACGTCCGTCGCTACTTGTTTGCGTTGGAGGACAGGTTCTCCAATACCTGGCAGGTTCTCCAGGGATCTCACTGGAGCTATGATCCCGTGATGGTTCCTTCTCTGTGGGTGTCCACCGCCCGCGCCGATACCCGTCGTGTGCTAGGGTTTTAGTTGTACTAGTGATGTTATATGTATGACACTATTCGGGATGTATTAGTGACAATATTCGACGATGTACGGACGCATTAGATGATTTACTTTTGCTTATTGAATGCATGCTAATTTGAGTCTTATAAGATATTTTGAAATGTATATCTTGTGTTGCTCAATATCCAAGTGGCCGGTCATGTTTGTAGGTTACACCTTCGAGTGGCCTATGTTTTGCCGGAGTGTTGATTAATTTCCGTTCCGGCAAATTTCAGGCGCTTGATATGTCCTATTTTAGCAAAGGTCATGCCGAATTTTTCCGTGAATTTTGTCATGACTTTTGCCAGAATATGTAGGAAATATCGAGTGCCGAGATTTGTGTGTTGAGTATCCTGGTAGTTGTCTTCTATCGATTTTCAATTAATGTTTTAACTATGATACTTGGAAATGTCTGATGACAAAAAGGATTTCGGTATTTGCAAATACTGCGAAGACGAGCGCGGCCTGTGCGACGGAATCTTCCTAGATGATGATAGGCGCTTCAACATCAAGCTGGACGAGAACTTCGAAGTGGATATAGTAAGTCACAACGACAAGTCTTTTTTCGTAATTAAGCATGACATCTGCTTAATTTGCTTCAAATTATATTTTTTTACTATTCTACTAGCGTATCCCCTGCCATGCAAGAGTTTTTGTATTGGATAAGATAGGTTTCACTCATACTATGGAGGTAAAGAAATTTTACTTGAAGACCGAGCATGGTTATATTTTCCATGCAAAATTATACAATTCAGACGACTACACCTATTTTGGATGAAAAACATGGCGAGCACTATACAAGTCTTATGCATTTGAGCCTGATATGGTTATCACATTTGATATTCGTCCGGAAGATGATATTGAAGGTAATACCGACATCTGGGTCGGTGTGCAGACGCCTCCAATTACACCATTATGTAAGTTTCTCAACCATATTTATGTCTTTGATATTGTTTATTCAAAAATAGTTGACAACTAATTTGTATTGTCAGCTTATTTCGGTGCAAGCAAACATGTCTAGTGCTTGGTAGATAGGACCTACTACTGTCCCGAGGCTGAACTAAACTGCGAGGAGCTAAGTCATTATGTTTCATGGCTTGAGGATCTTGATACTATCAAGACAGATTTTCTTCCAGGACTTAGAAATGTTAATACTGAAAACGTGCGACCAATAGTGTTCGTAATGAACTACGGTCACATCTATTTAGGAAGGATGGTAAGAATTTTACTATTTGACCTTAGTGCATCTTTTCCATACATTATTTGTGAAGCTAAACTTCATTTCTAAGTATGTGACCATACGATGTTCTTCAACAGGGACTCCTGATGAATGTTGTGCCTTATGGGATCGAGACTAAAGGTACCATGAGTATTATTAGCTTACGGCCAAGATATCCTACATGTTACTTTAGTGCATTCAAGATCAGCGATGAATGCTTAATAGCGCAAGACTGGACCAGAGATGTGATGGGGGAGCGCAGAGAAGTACTAGGGGGCAGCAAACAGATGTGCTACCCAAAATTAGGAGACAGGTGCATCTGCATGCTCCAACTTGATCAAGGAGGAGAGCTACACATGTTTTATGTTGTTTTACCTAAGAGAGAGCAGCAGGAGTGATTAGCTAGAAATGAGTTTGAGGATGATGATGTGCTACACTATTACTATGATGATAAAATAGCTAGTGTTGGTGGTAATGACTGATGATTATTATTAGCTAGTGTTAGTGGTGATTAAATAAATATTGTTGGTGGTAATGATTATGATGATGATGAAATAGCTTGTGTTGGCGGATTAGATTCAAGTGGAGGCAACATGTGGTGCACATCGAAAGTACTGCTAGTCCAAATTAGATCAAGTTTGGATTAGTAGTATACTTTTGACATGCACCACATATTGCCTCCACTTGAACCTAATCCACCTTCATTTGACACACTGTTATGGACATAATGATGTAAACCTCATAACTGGTATTGTACCAATATTTGTACGATGGCGCATAAGTACACTAAAAATAAAAAAATAAAAAACAATACTAGTAGCGATGGAGAGAAAACACGCTGCCAGTAGTTACATTAGCAGTAGCGTGGGAGTGAACAAGCGCTGCAGCTATTTGTCCTAGCAGTAGCGCGTGCGGCACACGTTACTGCTAAGCAATAGCTGTAGCGCCTTATTAGTAGCACGCCTACCCGCGCTACTAGTGAGCACAAAACCAGCGCTACTGCTAGCGTTTTCCCTAGTAGTGTTAGAGAGAGATAGAGTGATGAAGGTCGAGGGAGAGAGTACCATCAGTGTGTTATGAAGATAAAAGATCATTTTCGACATACAGGTAGCACGAGAGATACCTGAGAGACGATGAACACGTACAGGTCCATAGAGATAGTCCTATATAAGCATGAGTGATAGCTATATGAGACGAATATCTGGATTAAAGGGGATTCAAATATTTAAACTGGAGATCACGACATCGATAATATCATAATGCAAATTGGTGTATCAAACATGCATATTCATTTGAATTTGGGCACACCTGTAATGTTATATAGTTTATCAATATTGGTGATCCATGGATTCTTCTATTACAAACAATGCATGGTTTATATGCAATTAATGTCTAAACGGGATTACACTATATGTTGCGTGCGTGAAACACATTATACATGTTTGAGAAGTAAAAAAACCCGCATGAAACACATTAATTGGAGACAGTTAGCGAGGAATGCATACATTGGATTTCAACATAAAGTGGTTTCAAATATTTGAAAATCCAAATTGATGGGTACAACCTTATGAATCTGAGATCATGCCATTTGTAAACCATATTTATGTATAAATGGTGTTGTGCTTTTGGAAGTATATATAAAAAAATGATGTATATAGAATGTAATTCCAATTGAAAATGGATCCCGCCCGAAAAAACAATAGAATACAAACGGGATTCGAATTGAGTTGGCACGGTAAACGTGCACTCTGCAAAACTTGAACGAAGCGGGGAAAGTCACAGTAACCACCCGAAACCAAAATCTGTGAGACGGAAATTACTACTGCCCATCCCTGCCACGCAAAGCCTATCTGCTGGATTTCTATAGGTTTTGATAGGGGTAGGTTTGTAATTTCACCCAAACGTGACGTAACCGCCTCTCACCCGGATTCATACACGGTGGGCGCCAAAACATAGTGTGTCCTCGGCCGAAATCTACTCCCTCCCTGATTCATATTCATACACGGTGGGCGCCAAAAACAAACTCTCGTTGGCAAATATTCGGTGTATGCAAGATTACCATCCTATCCCCAACCGACTAATGTTGCTGTGATGTAGTAGAAATTTGAAACGGGGGCTAATTTTGTAAATTTCCTTGCATTTGAGACAAGCGCGCCCTGAATACATGGTTCCCCCCTTCCTCTCTACCTCCCTTTTCCCCATTCGTACTCCGTGGGCGCCAAAACACCCTCTCCACCCCACCCTCCTCCGTCCACCACCGTCCGCCACCCCATCCACCGCCGTCCTCCTCCACCATGCCGGAGCTGATACCCCGAAGCCGCCGTCCAGTACAAGAGATCGACCTCTCTCATCCACGGCTTCGGACCGGGATCCTTGCCTCCCGTCCTCTCGCTTCATCCCCGTCATTGTCCTCCTTGCTGGCGCCGCTCCTACAACCGTCTCGTCCACCACGCCCTACCCCCACCGTCTACCCTCCTAGATCTGCTTCCACGCCGCCGACAGCCATCGCTACCACAACACCGCCAATTCTCAGCAGATGCGTACACGACGCCGCACCAGAGGCGGTACTCTTTCGTATCTGCTCAACATATTTATCACAGCAAGAAAATAGATCGCCACTGCTTTACCCTGATTTCTTGTCTTGGTTGCGAAATTGCCTTTGTCCGGTTTGCACCTTCAGATCCGCCATGGCACGCTCAACACTATACTCCCAATGCTTATGGTTTTCCCCTTTTATATTCCACAGTAGTTAAATCACAGTAGACTAAATTTCAAAATTGGGCCATTTGATTTTTCAGAGCTCGTCGGAGTTCGCTGGTGCGAACAAAGGGGCTCGTGTGGGGACTGGGGTGGGGGTGGGGGTGGCGGAGGAACACAGGCGGTGGGGGCCGGTGGACCGGCCGATGGCCCATGCGGTGTTCTGTATGGGAAGAATCAGATAAGAGGAAGAAGAAGGGTTAGGAGACGTAGGATCTTCATCCAACCGCCTGAAATGGTCGACTGACCCAAATGACAAAAGTCACGCGACTTGCATGCATACATGCCTTTATATTCAGTACCATCATCATACCTACTTAGCACTGCTCCTGAATCCATCAAGCTAAACAACGTGCCACTCATAATTCCAAACTTGTTGCTCAAGTACGAATATGATATGATGCTGATATTACTAAAACAAAAAACATTTAATTGTTCAGCTAATGTTCCTACTTTACTTTCGAAAAGCACGTGCACCACATATAGAGAGACAACAAGGAGTTGCTTTCTTGATGCGCTCTGGTTCATCATGTGTGGGCACTACGCAACGAACATTTTATTATTCCAAATCTATTTGCTCTTCTTTAGCATGTTCCTCTTATGTTCTTCTTTAATAAGTACTCTCTCCGTTCCTAAATACAAGTCTTTGTATAGATTCCACCATGGACTACATACGGAGAAAAATGAGTGAATCTACGCTCTAAAATGTATCTGGATACATCTGTATGTGATCCATAGTGGAAATCTCTACCAAGACTTATATTTTGGAACGGAGGGAGTATGATAGTAGGACAATATGTTCCTTGTAGTGAAGATGAGCAGGGACATTGGCAGTGTAGAGGTCTATACGGTCGGTTGTGATGGACACTTTGAACTCTTCGAGCCTCTTTGATTTGTAGGATTTTGTAAACATGGGAATAGGATTTGTAGTGGCCTGCCCACCTGAATCCTATAAGAATAGCAAGGAAATGCGGGGAGTTGTGTCGCCTTTGAGAGTTACACTGATATTAATAGTACCGCACCTTCAGTTGAAGAGAGATGATATCCGAAGCCTTTCTAGCCATACCGGCAATACTAGCACATATATTCCAAGAAGTTCCACTTTGCTGATTTTACTCTGATGCTTACGGTTTTCCCGTTATATCTAGACTATGATCTGTGTAGCTGCTTTGTGTCGCACTGGCAGCAGTCCACTCTTGAAGCTAAACACTGCAATGACTTACAGAATTGGCACCAAGGCATTGAGTGCCATTCTAGATGCAATGAAACTCATACGCTCCCCACATGTTGACTCTTGTTCAGAATATGATCCTAATTACTCTTGTTCAAAATTGCCACATATAGAGAGACAACATTGAATTGCATTTCTTTGGGCGCTGTGATTCATCATGAGTGGGCAACCAACATTTTATGCAATTAAGAGGAACCTCAAGAATATGCTTCCTTTTCTGTTCTTTAACATGTTCCTCTTTTGTTATTCTGTATTTAGTACGTACAGTATGTTCCCTGTCAGGAAGAGGACCAGGGAAATCTGCAGACAACAACTCATAGATCTGGCCTGTACGTGATCGATAGGCTTTCAATTACTAGCGACAATACAACACCGTATTTTCAAGCCAGTTCCACTTTCCCGATTTATATATCGTCGTTATGGTGTACCCCTTTTATGTGCACTATGATCTGCCTAGTTGATGTGTGCTCTTGTTATCATGGTTTGGCAATAAACTCTCTATTCAGTATATTTTAAACCTATCATCTGCCAACTATCCTTACTTCTGGAGCCTATTTTTTGTGTACTTGTGCCAGATTATATAAATGCACGCACCATATTACAGCACACATGAGCTCTCTCATCAGAATCCAGTGATAGCACACAAGTGTTTACAGGGGCGCACCCTATATTAGAATATCCTCTGCATTACAGAGATAATCTCACAAGTATTTATGTTTTCATGGTTCTCAGATATTATACATAATTACAGTGAATATTGGAATCCGCGCATCAGAAGAATATTGTGGAACACTGCAATGACTTACAAAATTGGCACCAAGGCATTGAGTGCCATTCTGGATGCAATGAAATTAATACGCTCCCCACCTGTAGATTCTTGTTCAGAATATGATCCTAATGACTATTCTAACCTCGAGGAGTCAAAGGGAGATGGCCTGTCATGTTCACCCATCAAGGTGCATGTTCTAGTTTGGCAAGGTTTTATTGATTGCGCGTATCTTGCATATGTTGTCTTGCATTTCTTCTACTTTGTTGCACCGCCATCTGCTTAGTTTACTCATCATATATGTCGAGATGCCATGCCCATCCATTATCAATACATATTCCATCTGTCATCATACCATGTTTTTTCACTCAAATGCTGTTCTTGTGCATCAGACATCAAAAAGGAAGAGGGTGATTGTCGAACCTGAAAGAGCACTAGCAAAGTCCTTGAAAAATGTGGTTGTGCCGGAGAAATCGGACAACAACCCACTTATATTGGTTGTACAACTAGTGACACAAAACGTAGGACCGACTCCAGCAGACTGTACCCATACTTCATTGGCCACACCACTAGCCCCACCACACAGGACCTGCACTCCAGCAAAAGGTATGCCGATTTCAGTTTCCATAGCACCAGCCGTACCACAGAAAAATCACACTCCAGCAAAAAGTACAGCAAGTCCACCGGCCGAAGGCCTATCCCAACTGCAAAGACGGTCAATTCCTACAGATTGGAACCCCATTCCATTTATCCCCAGTTTAAAAGACAATGCTTTCAATGTTGTTAGGGACTACGTGCATATATTCCCATCATGGGAAGATTATTGTGAAGACAAACACCATTTTCACATCTTCCAGTCCAACTTATGTGTAAGTGCTATTATTCATGGTTATTATTTTCTTGTTTTCTGCTGATTGAACACATCAATGATTTACATTACATTGTTGTAACTAGGTGAGGGTCAATCTGGATAGTCATGACGAGTAAAGCTTTCTTGTGCTTTTCAAGGAAGCACAGCAGCAGTATCGGTGTTACCTGAGGAAATCACACTTTGATGGCAAGTCTATAAACTAATTTCCGATGAAGTCTCCTGTGCTAAATTTAGAAGACATTGAATGGAAAAACCTTGTTATGCACTGGTCTCGTTCCCAAGATGAGGTACTGTCTATGAAATCACATGAAAATTTGAACTTCTACTTTTCCGCATGTGCCTTACGGATCTTTTTTGCAGGAAATCTGCTCGAAGAAGAATTCCGGTTTGACAAGAATGACATGATATCGAAAATATGCTGCCCGCTGCTTTGCTCTTGTTAGTACCTGTTGTCTTGTATCACTGTACTTGCATACATACCTGGTTCATTATGTGACAACAGTATGCATGATAGCTTGCTAATCAATTGTTTGCTCCAAATTATCTGATCTGTATGAATGGTTACATTAGTGTAGAATATATCCAATGCCAATGTTTTTTTAGCTCTGCATTGTTCTTGTAAGTACATGATGTCCTTTATCAGTGTACTTATAATGACAGGTAGTTGTTCATGTACCATCACTCTGCAGCTTAATTTTCCTTTGCCCTCCATTTTCTATACATTAGATCTATATTTACTCTTACAATAAGGTTGGTACTGAAGAAGTTTAGCTGTGCATAGCTCTTGGCTATACCTTTTGCCTGTATCGCTTCACTTACATTTATAGCTACTTGGTTATGTAGCATCACTCTTCATCTTATCATAAATATTCTCCATTTTTTCGTATATTATCACATCTATATTTACTCTTAACAAAATGTAGAATAAAGGCAATGCTTTTGAAGAAGATTCTGTGGTAAACTTCTTGAATTGCCCCCCCCCCCATCAGCATGGACAAGGCCTTTATAGAGCCTGTCTTCACCAATAGTGTAAGTTTGTCCATCTCAAGCCTTCAAACTTTGTTGTATATATTTGGTTAGGCATGACTGAAACAGCTGTTTATTTTTGGTGTTTGCATCAAATTGCTTGTTTAAAGTTTATTATGTAGTTCATAAACAAAAGTTTGTCCTTTCTCAATTTAAGTTTTCAGTTGTACAACCAAGTTCCTTCTTCATACCATGTAAATTAAACTATACAGAGCAAGTGATCTTCTTTTGCACTGTATGTATGCTTCTGTTCTTCATCTGTAATCCAGTGGTGTGGTGAACCTACCCACTACAGCACAATGTCATATTCTGCAATGTCTTAACTATGAACAATGTGATATCATTCTACTATTATTTAAACCGTCTCTTTATTTGCCAATATGAAATGGTATAAATTGATAGCACACTATCCATTGATACTTATGAGTTCTTGATCTGTAATCCAGTGATGTCGTGAAGCTGCCAACTCCTTCACAATGTCATTTCCTGCCATATATTGACCTGAACAATACCATATTGTGTTAATGCAATTTTAAACTGTGTCACTTTATTCGTCAGGTAGAAATGTGATGAATTGTCAGCACTGATACTTTTATGTGCAAAACCTGTCATTTGTCTGCTTGTTTATCTTTCAGAGTGAGGAAGATATAAGTGTTGGACAAGCGCAGTCTCATCATCTTGCTCAGCTGCTTGCGCTGCAGCTCCCCAGTAGGGCTAACCTTTCTTGAACTCTATTAAAGTGATGTCGGTTTTGTATACTATTTTGTCGGCGTGTTTATTTGCACTGTTGGCGATCTTTGATGCCCAGTGTATGTAATCTGATGTCTGCTTTTGCTTTATTATCATAGTGGCGAACTTTGATGCCAAGTGGATGTAATATGCCGTAATTTCTTTATTGTATAGTCAAGGTTTTTTCTTATTCACGATGTTGCAGTTATTTTACTGTATATATATCCTGTCTTCGCAGTAAACCGGCCAAACCGTAAAATTACGGTACATAATCGGGTCGTCATGCAATCACGATGTAGGTTGGGCCTGAAACGTGCCGAACAACTCACAGGCCGACAGTAGCCCGAAATGAACCCCGACCCATGATTGTGCGAATCAAATCACGGGCTTTTAACAAGCCAAAATTGTCTCGGTCCTTGTTTGGCCCAATCAGATATCGGCTGCGAGTAGGCCGGATGCAAACCGGCCATAGTTAGGCCCAACTATATGACGGCCTTTTAACAGGCCGAAATTAATATAGGGACGAAATGTTAAACGGGCCCTTAACAGGACAAAACTAATATCACGCCGAATTACTAAGTGGGCCTTTAGCAAGTGGGCCCAAAAGCATTGTGTCCATTTGACAGGCCGAATCTGATATGGGCCATAATTTAGCCCGAAGCCTCTTAAAGGGACGGACCTGATCTGGGCCGTAATTTGGCCCAGAACATGGTAGGCTTTTAACGGGCCGGATCTCATATGGGCCACTATTAGGCCCGGAGCGTGCCATGCCATTAATGGACCGAATAAAATATGGGTCGGCATTTGGCCCAAAACATGGCAGCCAGTTAATGGGCCGGCCTACTAGAGTCATCAAAATCTTGTAGGCCTACAGCTGGGCCGGCCCATTAATGTCGGCGAAATCTCGTGGGCCTTTAGCTGGGCCGGCCCATTATGATCCGCAAGAATCTTGTGGGCCTTTAATTGGGCCGGCCCATTATGGCACACAAAAATGTTGTGGGCCTTTACCGGGGCTGACCCATTATGGCCTGCAAAATCTTGTGGGCCTTTAACTGGGCCAGCCCATTATGGTCCACAAAATCTCGTGGGCCTTTAGCTGGGCCGGCCCATCATGGTCCGCATAATCTTGTGGGCCTTCAGTTGGGCCGACCCAATTAAACTTGATGGGCCGGTCCACGTGTCAACATATCATAGGCGTGTCTCGCCCATTGGATGAGTGACACCTGTGCCAACGCGGACCTGACACGTGTCTCCTCCAGCCAATGATGATTTTACACGTGGAAAATCCCCATTGGTCGGGGCTGTTAACGGGTTATCGGATCCAAAACCCGACCCGATAGCTTAACGGCGTTCTGTTATCGTGGATGACACGTGTCGGTCACCCTTGACGAAAGCACTTATGTGACGCGTGATTTATCATCATGGAAGTGGACGCTTCTGTGATGATAATTTTGGTAATGTCATGGAACACTTCTACGACAGCACAGGTATGACTATCTTGATTCTGTCATAAATTTGTCATGGATGTATATGCATGACAAAAAACGCGACCTACTGTGACAAACATGTATCATCACGGAAGTGTATTTTTTTGTAGTTCCTTTGCCTTCTATTATGAAAACAAAGCCTGTTTTTGTAATGTAATTTTATTATGTTTTTAATTCTTTCCTCCTGTGTGGCCGTGTTGCATGTAATCTGAGGGTTGGCCAGTCATCGGCTTCTGCCCTCACGTAGGCAGTACGGATGTGTTCGGGATGCAATCTAAACAATCTTGATCCAATTATATGGTCCTTGAAGGAGTTATTTAGCGCAACAAACAAGGAAATCAGACTATACGGCTTAAACGCCCTCACTTAGCCATAGGAGTTTTATAATAAAGCATGGGCGCTGCCCCTGGTTGAAACCAGAGTGCTGTCAGCATCTGATCGGGAAGTGCCGATCTCTCGCATAACGCGGAAAAAATCTCCAACGATTTGTAACCCTCGAACAGCTGACCAGCTCTCGCCATATCATGACAGCCAGTTTTCGGCTTTCTCTACTGAGGTGCTCATCTAGTCAAGGCCAGGGCACAATCGCAGTAGTTCTCCCTTTACTACCCTAGACGATTCAGCAGAACATAGGGTAGCAAGCACAGGAGCTGGGCAACCCAACTATTGACCAAAGACATGATTCGGAGCCAATGCATATAATGCTAAATTCGGGGTGCCGAACTTATCTATAAGAAGTGTTCGGACTTTGCTGCCGTATTATGGGATGATGGGTTGCCCCTGGCGAATATGAGATGTACGAGATTGTATGGATGCGGTCGATAAGAAAATCAAAATCAAAATGAATTAAGAAATGAAAATCACAGAAACTGGGCCGCAAACCATTTTCATTATAACTGTATGGATACGTCAAGGCGTATCCTGTACAAAAAGTGCGATAAGCATTCGGGCTATTTAACATGCCGGAATTAAGAGGACGCATCATGCGGGTCCTGAGAAATAAGTAGAAATACCGTCAAGAAGAACGTGCAGAGGTTACCCTACGCACTTATGCTACTTGCCGTCTTTGTATGTCGATCCTTCGAAAGGACTGGTTATCAGGCACATGGGAAAAAGAACCTGAAACAAAAGGAAAAAAGGGGAAAATATGTGTGCGTCCGGGGTTGGTCAAGCTGTACTGTGGACCACAAGTTGTGCCTCCGTCGATGCCCAGGGGATTTGGAGTGCATAATTATGTGCGCGTGGTACGAGTGTCACTACTTGATCAGGGCTGGGACAGAGGCCGAATTGCTAGTCAAGCTCTTGACAGGCCGAGTTGTCCTGTGGCAGCGTAGTCCGGACCTTCTTAACGGTGTCCGTGGGCTTGGTAGCCGGATTGCGGATCTGCTTGAAAGGGCCGTTCTGTACTTCTGCTGCTAGGGCGGCGGCGTACTCCTCTATATGAAGGGAGCGTTCCATATTTCCATTAACTGTTATGATGCCGCATGGACCGTGCATCTTGAGCTTGAGGTAAGCATAGTGTGGAACCGCATTGAATCTAGCAAACGCGGTTCATCCGAGCAGTGCGTGGTAGCCACTGCGGAAGGGGACGACATCGAAGATTAACTCTTCGCTTCGGAAGTTTTCCGAAGAACCAAAGACCACCTCCAGCGTGATTGAGCCCGTACAGCGGGCCTCAACCCCTGGTATGACTCCTTTAAAGGTAGTCTTTGTGGGTTTGATTCGTGAGGGATTAATACCCATCTTCCGTATTGTATCCTGGTAGAGTAGGTTGAGGCTGCTTCCACCATCCATCAGGACTCGTGTTAGGTGGAATCCGTCGATGATTGGGTCAAGGACCAGTGCGGCCAAACCACCATGGCAGATACTAGTTGGATGATCTTGACGATCAAAGGTGATCGGAAATGACGACCACAGATTGAATTTGGGGGTGACTGGCTCTACCGCGTAGACGTCCCTGAATGCCCGCTTGCGCTCCTTTCTGGGGATGTGCGTAGCGTATATCATGTTCACCGTTTTTACTTGACGAGGAAATTTCTTCTGCCCCCCAGTGTTCGGCTAACGGGGAACTTCGTCCTCGTCCTAACTTTGTGATCCCTTTTCTTTGTTTTCGACATTTAACTTTCCATCCTGTTTGAAGACCCAACAATCTCTGTTGGTGAGATTGGCTTGTTTGTCTGGGGTGCCGTGTATCTGGCACGGACGGTCGAGTATGCGGTCCAGGCTGGAAGGTCCCTCATTGTTCCTTTTGTAGGGCTTCTTCCGTTGGCCGGACTTGGAGCCGTTGAATCCGGCGTTTATTATGTTGTTGTCGGTGTTATCGCCGTTGCTTTGGCATTTGTGTCTATTGCGCCAGAGCTTGCCGGTGATGTTCTTGGCCTCAGAGGGGCCTGCCTCCATAGCTGTGTTTTTGCTTCGGGCCAGCCAGCTATCCTCACCCGCGCAAAAGCGGGTCATGAGTGATGTGAGGGCTGCCATGGATTTTGGCTTTTTTTTGCCGAGGTGGCGGGCGAGCCATTCGTCACGGATGCTGTCTTTGAAGGCTGCTAGGGCTTCGGCGTCCGGACAGTCAACGATCTGGTTCCATTTGGTTAGGAACCTAGTCTAGAATTTTCTGGCTGATTCTCCAGGTTGTTGAACTATGTGGCTTAAGTCATCGGCATCGGGTGGCCGGACATATGTACCTTGGAAGTTGTCGAGGAAGGCTTCTTCCAAGTCCTCCCAGCTGCCGATGGAGTTCTCAGGCAGACTATTTAGCTAGTGTTGAGCTGGTCCTTTGAGCTTTAATGGGAGGTATTTGATAGCGTGGAGGTCATCTCATCGGGCCATGTCGATGTGGAGAATAAAATCTTCTATCTACACTGCGGGGTCGGTTGTTCTGTCGTATGATTCAATATTGATAGGCTTGAACCCCTTGGGGAATTCGTGATCCAGCACCTCATCTGTGAAGCAGAGAGGGTGTGCCGCGCCTCTATAGCGGGCCGTGTCACGGCGCACCTCCGACGAAGTCCCGCTGTGGTTATCGGCCCGGGTGTGATTAAGTTTGTCACGTCCGAATAGGTAGCTGTCATCCCGAGTAGGGAAGCATTCTCGTGATACGTATATTGATCTGGTGTGTCCTGCTCTACTATCCAATTCCTGCCGAAGGTCGTATGTATAGTCCCGAGCTGGTCTGTCCCTGTGTTTGCGAGGTGGTGGGGCGGGCTCTTGTTCGGCCTGAGTTGCCGTTTTATCCTGACTGTGGGGTGGTCGGTCTACTGCACTATCCCGACCGCGTGGTGGTCGGTCCGCATTGTGCGAGGGAGGTATGGGATCAGGTGCCTCCTCATCGAACTGAGGTAGCAGTCTGCGTTTTGGGTAACACTTGGCTGGGCGCTTGAGGCCATATTCTCCGGCTGCCATGACGTTGGTCCATCTATCGATGAGTAGGTCTTGATCTGCTCGGAGTTGCTACTGCTTTTTCTTTATCTTCTTGCAGTAGCTATGAGCTGGCGCTTAAAGTGCTCCTGCTCGAGGGATGCCTCAGGCATGATGAAGTCCACATTGCCAAGGCTCTCATCATCCTCGAAGGGTGGACGATAACTATCATCATCAGAGTCAGTGGGCGTGGCCTGTTTATCAGGGTTAACCTGCTTGTTGTCTTGCTCCTCCTATTCGGATGCGGCTCCGACAGGGTCTTCATTGTTTTCGGCGTCGCCCGGATTACTGTTTTCTCCGGTGCCAGTGTTGCCATCTTTTGAGTGACGAGCCTTAGAGCGGCGTTTGTCAGGACCCGATTTTCGGGATATAATTCCCCAGAAAATGGCCCTTGTGCTCACCAGCCCCAGGATTACTGTTAGCTGATGATGCACCAACTTGATACAGAAACTCCAAGCAAAATACAAGATATGTAGTACAAGACCATTCTGGCCTATGAGTACAACAATTGGTTTCTAGTGGTTGATGGCGGAAGCGGTTTGTGGACCAGCAGCGTCTATGGGACTCCATTTCCCATAGGAACAGCTGACCTGGATAACTCCTATCTTCGCGAGGCTGCTATCACCATTGCGTAGGTTCCGGGGATGTCATCGCAACGCTCATCTCCACGCAAGAAATCTGGCCAAGACAATAGCCAGGGACAAGCCAGTGAGTACTTTGAATGTACTCGCAAACATTATGAACACAGGTATAATATAACAAATGATAATCATGCTTTGAAGTATGCCATGATCAACACGTCAGTCATGAAATGAGATGCACACAAGCAAATTATTCATATAGAACATGAATAAACAACCGGAGGATAGAAATAAAATGGACCGATCGGGTGTCTGAAGCGACGCCTCGAAAGGATAATAATATAAATCATGCCTCAGTCGGGCGTCTGAGCGACACCACATAAAGTGCTTATATATAAAAGATATAACAAGCATGCCATAATCGGGCGTCTGTGCGACAACACATAAAGGGCTTATAAGTATTCGAAATAACAAGCATGCCACAGCCGGGCGTCTGAGCGACACCACATAAAGGGCTTATAAGTAATCGAAATAACAAGCATGCCACAGTCGGGCGTCTGAGCGACACCACATAAAGGGCTTATAAGTAATCGAAATAACAAGCATGCCACAGTCGGTCGTCTGAGCAACACCACATAAAGGGCTTATAAGTAATCGAAATAACAAGCCTGCCACAGTCGGGCATCTGAGCGACACCACATAAAGGGCTTATAAGAATAATCACAGTGAATATCCAGGAGGTAGAACCGTCCCAGGGATACTCATTAATTCAAATAATACAAATTGGTTAGTACACAATAATAGTAATCATAATCATCGTATGTCACATGTCATAATCAATGTTACGGTTTAGTAGTTTTTCCTCCGAAGACCAACAATAAGAACGACACTTGACCCATCCCAGACTGTAGTCCTTAACCATGGACATGGTTATTCGAATAGATATAATCTCTGCAGAGGGTGTACTCTTTACCCAGTAGCAACGGATTCCTTTAGTCCATCGGGACTAATTCCGTCTACGGTCTTTCATTCGAAAACACACCTGACCGCACACACCAGCATAACTTACCGGTGTCTGGAATCACCCATGACACCCTTCAAGCAAAACTCTAAGTGAGGGGGGGGCTACAACCTCGCTTAGCATGGGATCAAACTTATATCACGCGCTCTAAGGGGTGCCCCCTCTCGGTCCCAACCGGAAACACCCATGCCCCCGGACCAAGTGGCATGCCTACCGGATGCAGCCGATATCTTCCACCATGGCCTCTCTGTACGGTGTGTGCTAGGACAGGGGTTGACAATTTACTGAACTGTACCCTACCTATGGCAGTGACAAGTGGTAGTACGAAACATGTATGGGGGTTACTGGAACAAGACTCGATCTATGGTCGACTTAGGAGGTTAAGGCATTTCCTGCATGGTTAGCTCAAGAATTATATTTCACATCCATCAGACAGAACCACCACTCATCATACCTCCCCATGCCCCACAGGCCATAACCGTCTCGACGAGGGGTTAGGGTCAAGCTCGTGTCTACCCAAGACAGAGACTTTCCCGGATCCTTCCCGGTAGGCATGAGAGGCATATGAGGGTGATTGCTATCACAAACATATCAAATACCAACAGCATGAAATCATCAATATGCACTTATGAGTATGATCGTATCATCGCATAAAATAACGAAATCTCCAAGACAGGGTGGGGTTGCAACCGTATCAATAACACAAGACAATATTATGCCAGGGTTCAGAATGCTTGCCTTAAGGTTGTGGAGAGGCAGGGTGCATTCCAAAACTTTTGAAAGTTTCTTCCTTCTTAAAAAATCTTGTTTAAGAAGATTTGAAATCAACACATAGTTTCAAAACAGTAGAAAAAAGTTGTTTCGAAAATTTTCAAATAAATATGAAAATAATCAAGACCAAATTTGAGGAACAACAAAAATGAATCAAGTCATTTGGACTTATATTTAAAAAGTTATAGCCAGTCAAAGTTTAGTCAATATTCTGTTTTCAAATAAAACCAGAAAAAGAAAACGCTTCGGGGAGAATACGCTTTCGAGGCAGAGGAGACGTACTTTAGGGGTTTACGCCTCCACTTAAACCAGCGCGGCCCGGCTCGGGTCACTGACAGTGGGTCCCTCAGGCCCACTGGTCAAGTTTGACCAGTCGCCCGCGCCTCCATCCTCCTCTGTCCGAGAGGGGCGGGGCTCCGGCGATCGCCGCCGACGAACGGCGGCTTCCCACGGGGATCCAAGGACAGGGATAGATCCGCCAGGCCAGGGCGGTCCTTCCGGTGGTCGAAGGGCTGGCGGGGACGAAGGGAGTCGCCGGCGGCGAGCTCCGCATCGGAGGAGGCTTGGGGTGGATTTGGGGGTTTGGGCTGCGGTGGTTTTCGATCGCGTTTGAGAGGCTGGGCGGCTCCGCAAGGTAGAGGGGAGAAGGATGGTGGCACTGGATGAGCTGGAGAAGCTCTGTTCGCGACGCACGACATCGGAGTGGGTGGCGGCCGAACCGGCCGGAGACGAGGGAGAAGGCTTCCCGCCGTCGATTGCTGGGTGTTGGGGGCACTAGGGGGATAGTACGAGGTTGCTTGAGTGCTTGGTCGAGCTCGGGGTTCCATTATATGGGCGTTCGAGGTCGGTTCCGTGGTGGCCGGAGATAAGATCGGCTAACCTCCTAGCTGTCGCTTGCAGGGCGACGTGGCGGCGAAGGGCGCTAGTGGACGGGCTCGAGGATAAGCTTGAGCTGCTCCAGGGGGCAGCTGGCGAACGGAGGAGGCTTGGGCGGCGCCGTCCAGGGCAGAGGTTGCTCTGGCCATCGGCGGCTTGCATCGGTGGCGCTGTGGGGCGCCAGGAGGGGGGCCAGGGCGGCTCTGCGGCGAGGGAGGAGTCGGGGCGCGACGACTAGGAGAGGGGAGGGGCCAGAACGTGCGCGGGTAGGCGGCAGTGGGATGCGGCGACTCGTGCGCACGCACATGCAAAACGCGCGCTCTAGCTGCGCCCACAGCATGCACGCCAGGCGCTCGACGAAATGCTAGTGTGTGTTAGAGAGCTTGGGTGAGGTTGGCAATTAGCAGGTCTAGGTTAGAGGCATCTAGGAGTTTAGTGGACAAGGTTGCTGGGTCAGTGGATCAAGCTTGTAATGCAAACTCAAAATCGTGCCAAAATTGGCCATGCACTCAAGGTGCTTGACAGAATGCCAAGGGCATCTAGGCAACTCGTGGGGTGGCCAAAATCTCGAGAATAGTGTCTCTTTAGATGATACAGAGGGTGGCAAGGTTAGTTTGTCAAAAACAAAAACTTGTTAGTGCAAGTTTGTGAGAAAGCTGAATCTGGACAGAAAGTAAAAGGCATCATTGCATCGACCAAACATACTCCAATAGGTCCACTCTCCTGGACTTAAGGTTTTTGTAGGGTGGGCTATAAGTAGGAAAAAGCTCATGGTTACTAGAGCAAGATAAATTAGGGTTGCAGTGGAAAATGCCAAGCTAGACCAGAATGAAGATGAGGACAATTAACTCAAATTTTTCAAAGAACATCACTGCGTTTTTGCATAAAGTTGAATAATATACTCCTATTAACATCCCCTAATTTTGGTGGAGGCTATAAACAAATATATAAATAGGTTGTAGTGCAATTTTACAAACTGGACCAGATTTGAAAACTTGGGGTAGAGCTCAAAATCTCTAATGAATAAAAGATATTTTTGCATAAAAGTGATTTTAAAACATCACATGACATCCCCAAATTTTGGTGAAAATTTAAAATGCATTTATCAAATGGTTGTAGTGCAAATAGAGCTCTAAAACTAATGAAAAATCACTTTAAGGAATAAAGCTCGGAGAGAAATAATTATGCAAATAAATCCACTGATAATAGAAATGTTTTTCTTGAGATGGTAAACAAGTCCAATAATATATTTGGAAAGTTTTCACTTGGGGTAAAAACTCCATAATATCAAAGAAAGGAGTGGTTCTGAAATCAAAGAAAACCCAAAAAATGAAAGGTTTAATTTCCTGGCAAAATTTTAATAGATAAGTCATGGTTAAATTTTTGGGGTGTTATAGCGTTTAGGGCATCGGCGCTTGGACTGTGTCTCGGAGGGTTTATTCGCGTCTGGCTCTTCTTTGTCGTCGCTGGATCCTTTAGGTGTATCAACCATGTACACGTCGTACGAAGAGGTGGCCATCCAACGTCCAGTGAATGGCGGGACTTGGCCTTGCTCCTTGTCGGCATCGTCGTCCATACCGTTGATGTCTTCGGAGCCATAGTCGAGCTCGTCGGTTAAGTCCTCGACGGTAGCTATGAAGTGGGTGGTGGGTGGGAAGCAAAATTCCCCATCATCAGCCTTAACTCGAACCGAACATAGTTCGGCTGCGAGTCCTTCTCCAAGGACAAATTCTTTAGAGAGTTCAGCACATCGCCCAAAGGTGAGTGCTGGAAAAAGTCTGCGGCGCTGAATTCGAAGATCGATAACCAATCTAGCTCGGTGTTCGTTGGCGTACACGGTGCGAAACTTATAGCCGGAGATGAGTCCGAAGCTCCGTTGAAGCAAACACTGCAGGGTGTTGAGTCTGTGTGCGGCCCCAACACCGCAGACTCTATGGCTTTGGATGGCATGGTCTGCTCTGGTTTTAAGGCCGTTGCAGCAACAAGAACCATCTCATGGATGTGATCCGATGACAGACTTAAGTCATGTTCATCGGAGCAAGGGGGAGCGATCGCCGCGGTCTTGTACCCATTGAAGATCAAGTCTCCACGGATATCCGTGACATAGTTCAAGCTTCCAAACCTGACCTGATGTCCAGGAGCGTGGCTATCGACCTGCTCCAGATGGCCAAGCGAGTTGGCCCGCAGTACGAAGCCGCCGAACACGAAAATCTATCCGGGGAGGAAGGCTCCTCCTTAGACAGCGCCATTATCGATGATTGATGGGGCCATCGAACCTTTTGTCGACGGGACAGTGGAACTCTCAATGAAAGAACCAATGTCAGTGTCAAAATCAGTGGATCTCGGGTAGGGGGTCCCGAACTGTGCGTCTAGGGTCGAGGGTAACAGGAGATGGGGGACACAATGTTTGCCCAGGTTCGGGCCCTCTCTATGGAATTAATATCCTACTTCCTGCTTGATTGATCTTGATGAATATGAGTATTACAAGAGTTGATCTACCACGAGATCGTAGTGGCTAAACCCTAGAAGTCTAGCCTATATGACTATGGTAATATGTGTGTCCTTTCCGGACTAACCCCACCGGTTTATATAGACACCGGGGGGATCTAGGGTTTACATAGATTCGTTTACATAAGAAGGAATCTTCATAATCGGTCGCCAAGCTTGCCTTCCACGCCAAGTAGAGTCCAATCCGGACACGGGTACTGTCGTGGTTCTAAGTCTGACAGTAAGAATGGGGGGTAAGTATGGAGAGGCAAGATCCTAGCTATGGAGTAGTTGTATGCGCAAGGAGTTTTACGAGTTCGGACCCTTCTCTGAGGAAGTAACAGCCCTACGTCTCGGAGCCCGGAGGCAGTCGACTGGATTATGTGTGTGAGTGTTACAAAGTTCCGAACCCCTGTCTTAGTGGAGGGGGGTGGCTTATATAGAGTTTGCCAGGACCCCAGCCAGCCCACGTTACAAGGAGTTTAATGTACATAAAGAGAGGGGGTTACTGGTAACGCCTGTAATAAAGGACCATGAAGGCCATAAAAGCTACTTATGAGATGACCGTTTGTGGGCAGTGCCTTCAGGTCTTCTTATAGTCGAGTGGCTGTCTTCATGGTCGACTGCTTGTGCTTCTGGTCGAGTACGCTCGTGTCCGTCGACTGGGCTGACCAGGTCGACTGAAATGTTGATACTTCTCAAAATGTCTTTCATTGTAGGAGTCATGTCCTTGATTGGGTACCTCAGGTATGATAAGTTACCCTACCCTAGGTACGTATCCTCGTCATTAGCCCCCGAATGGGTCAGGGGTTAAGTGAGAATGGGGCCGAGCCTATGCTTCCGACTCAACCTCCATGCTTCGGTTGCATCTGTCTTTGGATAAATGGAAGTTACGGTGGGAACCCATTCTTCAGTTGCCTTGATCCATTCAGATGTCCGTTGAGTGGTTTATTATTACCGTCGAGTGTGTTTACATGACGAGTCTCTTGGGAGACTTAAGGAAACGGATCTTTTCGTCTGACAAACCGTCCTGTCGATCGCGGATCTTGCGGGATTTGAAAATTGAGAAGCGCACCGGGCGGAGAAAATCGCGCGAATCGGCTGGATAGGGCAAGGGCGCCTCGATCTCCGCGCCACCTTTTTCGCCACGTACCGCGCGTGCGTCCGCTGCGGGATTTGACTGGGGGGCGCAGGCCCACTGATCAGCCACTCGGGTGTGGCCTTATATAAGGTAATGATTCCGATTTTTTCTTCACTGTGCGCCCTTGTTTTTCTTCCCCCTTCCTCCGTAAGCCTCCGCCTCGCTCTTCGCTGCAATCTCGACACCGCCGCTCGGCCAAGACCTCGTTCGAGACAATGGGGACGGACAAGACGGCGGCGGCCGAACGCGCGAAGTAGGCCGCGGCAAAGGGTAAGGGGAAGAAATCTGGCCGAGGCGGGTCGTCCTCGCGGGCCGCTCTGCCGTCCGGCTGGTTGCAGGGGGATTGGATGCCCTCCATCCTTACTCAAGCGGATATCGACGACATGGTGGAGGGGGGACTCATTCCCTACAAGGCTGCTCGCCTCCCTGGGAAGGAGACGGAGCCGGAACCTCGCAAGGGTGAGCGCGTCCTGATAGCCACCCATGTCGACCGGGGGTTTTCCCTGCCCCCGAGTCCTTTTTTTAGGGCCTTTCTGAACTTCTTCGGAGCGCAGCTCCACCATTTCACGCCCAACTCCATAGTCTATCTTGCTGCGTTCGTGTCTTTGTGTGAGTGTTTCTTAGGCTGTCGACCTCACTGGGGCCTCTTCAAGCACATCTTCACTTGCCGATCCCAGTCGGTTAAAAGGCTTAACCCGGACGGGGAAAGGACGCAGGTGATCCAGATGTGCGGGGGCCTCGGGATCCAGACGAGGGGTAAGAGTTGTTTTCCTCCCATGACACTTCCCGATTCCGTGCGCGGGTGGCAGTCGACTTGGTTCTACTGCAAGGACCAGCCGACCCCTGGCCACTCGACCGGCCTTCCTCCTTTTACCTTGGACCGAGTGCAGAAACCCGCTTCTTTGAAAGTGGTTCCAGAGGAGAAGGCTCAGGTGAAGGTACTAGTCAGTCGAGTGGTTGAGTTGGTTCGGGAAGGCGTGACCGGCATGGACTTGCTCGAAGTCTTCCTCCAGCGACGAATCCAACCTCTCCAGGCTCGGGATCACTCGATGTGGTTGTATTCTGGGCCCGATGACTCCACTCGGATCCACCCGGAGGGGGTCGAGGCTTCTGTACTGGAGAGCTGGCTGACCAGCATGATCGGGAATAAGGACAACCCCAGGGGTTCCAGGAGGATTGCTCCGCTTGATGGGATGATGGAGACAGACAAGGTACGTTTTACTTCTTCCGACTAAAATTTTCACTCCGTCTAGTGACTGGCTTGCGATAAGTCGACTGATCTTTGCTCTGCTCATTGTCTTGCAGGAGATCAACGACATGTATTCGATGCCGAATGGGAACCAGGAGCAAGTATCTGAAGGAGGAGGGAGTGGAGGCGAAGGAAGTGAGGGTGGAGGTGATGTCGAGGAGTGGGAATCTGATGATGACGTAGAGGAGGAGGCCAGCGACGACTCGGGTGATGAAGATGAAGAGGTGGAGGTCGACCTTCCTCGACGCGAGAGACGCTCCAAGAACGCTCAGGATCCCGCCGTGGAGCGCAGTCAGTCGAGTGTTCCGGTGGGCCAGTCATCCAAGCGCCCTCGGACCGCATCGCCGGCCCCAACTGAGAAGGCACCCAAGCAGCCCAGAGCCATCCCGACCAAGCCACCCAAGGCCTTGCCCAAGATCAGGGTCGCCATCCCTGTCATCTCTGGGTAAGTGACTGTTTTTATCTTTCTTAAGTCGACTAGAACGGATTCTTAGTCGATTCACTTTCAAATTATTTGCTTGGAATCGTGCAGCGCCGCTACTTCCGAGACTTCCATCCAAAATGTCGATGAGACTATGGAGGACGCCGTCACTTCCAACTTAGGTATAATCTTTGACACGATCCGACTGTTTAACTGCTGAGTCGATTGGATATTCATTTCTGAACTTTTGTAGCTCCGACCAACATTATTGACCTTCCGGATGATGAGGAGGAGGCGGAAGTGCCGCTCAGGCCTTTTAGGAGGATAGGCCGGAGGGCTCTGGTCGACAAGGCTCCTCAGACCGCGTTGACTGCTGAGGCGGTGGTCCAAGGGGGTGACAACACCGCCTGGACTACTGTGACTTTTGCTGAACCACTGACGACTGCCCGGCCTTCGTCGTCGACTGCTCCCCCACTGGTCGACCCGCCCTCGTTCTTCGCCGCCTACCAGACCCCGGAGGATCAAGCGAGTGCTGCTAAGGAGGCTATACGTCAGGCGGGGCTCGTGATGGAGCAGACCAAAGCGGCTCGGGATGCCAGTCAAGCGGCCTATGACATCAGCTCGGCGTTGCAGCAGAACGTCCAGGTTAGTTGGTCTTCACTTGCGTTGTACACCCAGTGGGTGCTGTTGATCTGAAATTTTTCATTGGTGGGGGCACGCTGAGTGCACCCACTGGGTGTAGTCCCCAAGGCCACGGTCGACTGCTGGCAGTCGACTGCGGTCTTTATGCTTTCAAACTTCCTCACTCGACTGATCGGATTGGGTCGAGTGGAAATCAAGGAAAACCGGTGGGGGCACGCTGAGTGCACCCACTGGGTGTAGTCCCCGAGGCTACTGTCGAATGTTTTGATTCGGCTGTAGTCTTAGAAGTGTTGTGCTGTTTCTTTCGGTCACTCGGGAGTAATTTGTCTTTGATACCCTTTGTCGATTGACTCTTTGCAGAAGTCTTGTGAGCTTGTTGCTCAGCTCGCTGATCTGAAGGATAAGCAGATCCAGCTTAATCTTGATTTACAGTTTGCTCAGGAAAACGTGCAGAAGGCGAAGGATGAAGCAAAAGGTATGGCTGGTGAGGACTCGACGGCTGTCTCTGTTCTCCTGCCTGTTCTCAACTCTGTGCTCATTGTTGCTTTGCACACGAACTGGAGAAGGCCCTGAAGAAGAAAGATCTTGACCTTGCGGAGGCACAAAAGGTGGCTGCGGAGAAGTTGAAGCTCGCTGAAGAGAAACTTGCTTCAGTCGGTCAACTTGAGAGCGAGAATGCTAGGCTGAAGTCTGCTCTTGACGCGGCCAATAAGGAAGTGAGTCGACTGAAGACTGACAAGGTTAACCTGACTGACAAGATCGGCCAGATGGCGGGGAAGCACAAAGACTTGGAGGATTATCTTAGAGGTCTTGCCAAGAAACTATTCCTCATGCTTGAAGGTAATCCCCTTTGCACGACTGACTTGCTGTTGTCGACTCATCATTTGATTACAATTTTGCATTGTCAAAACTTCTTTCAGAATTCTGTCGGAATTTTGAGGAAGAGACCAGTCGAGTGGAGACCAGCCTGGACCCTATCAATTCTCCTGTGAAGGATGAAGTGGCCATGAATGTCCTCCGGTTGGAATCCCGTATCGCTGGTGTGGTGGACTACCTGGCTCGACTGAAAGCTGCAGTGTTGCGGATCGACTCCGCACTCTGGCCCAAGGAGACGCTTCAGAACGACCTTGAATCCTTGGTCACTCGACTAAGTGAGGTTCCAGGCCGAGTGCAAGAATGGAAAAAGTCTTCTGCCAGGTGTGGTGCCGATGTTGCTCTGTCGCTGGTTCGTGTCCACTGCAAGGAGGCTCGAGAAGAGAAGCTGGCCGCCCTCCAAGTTGCCAATACGAGGAAGCATAACTTTCAGGACTTCATGGAGACCTTCATCGCTGCTGCCACTCGGATCTCTGATGGGATTGACATGGACGAATTTGTTGCACCATCCAGTCCTCCACCGGAGGAGTAAAAAACTGTTGTTCCTTGCCTTAAATTTACCTCGGAATGCCGAGTGGTTTATGTAACCGATAAACTCCGTCGAGCTTATAGCTCGAGTACTTTTATTTGCGATCTAGGATCTTTTGATTTTATCCGAACATGGCTCGACGTTGAATGTCTTCGTGACTTGATCCGCCGATCTAGTATTCGTTGTTCCCTCAGAGGCTGCTATTCGTTGTTCCCTCAGAGGCTGCCTGGTTTGCACGATGCTTATCGCCGCGATGGTGTCTGTCAACATGGCTTAGGCGAGCACTGGGCTGCAGCTAAGTCCCCGAGTGGGAGGTTTGCTCTCCACTCGGTAGGATTCCAATTACTTAGGCGAGTGCTTGGACTGCAGCTAAGCCCCCGAGTGGGAGGTTCGCTCTCCACTCGGTAGGATTTCAATTACTTAGGCGAGTACTTGGACTGCAGCTAAGCCCCCGAGTGGGAGGTTTGCTCTCCACTCGGTAGGATTTCAATTACTTAGGCGAGTGCTTGGACTGCAGCTAAGCCTCCGAGTGGGAGGTTTGCTCTCCACTCGGTAGGATTTCAATTACTTAGGCGAGTGCTTGGACTGCAGCTAAGCCCCCGAGTGGGAGGTTTGCTCTCCACTCGGTAGGATTTCAATTACTTAGGCGAGTGCTTGGACTGCAGCTAAGCCCCCGAGTGGGAGGTTCGCTCTCCACTCGGTAGGATTTCAATTACTTAGGCGAGTACTTGGACTGCAGCTAAGCCCCCGAGTGGGAGGTTTGCTCTCCACTCGGTAGGATTTCAATTACTTAGGCGAGTGCTTGGACTGCAGCTAAGCCTCCGAGTGGGAGGTTTGCTCTCCACTCGGTAGGATTTCAATTACTTAGGCGAGTGCTTGGACTGCAGCTAAGCCCCCGAGTGGGAGGTTTGCTCTCCACTCGGTAGGATTTCAATGACTTAGGCAAGTACTTGGACTGCAGCTAAGCCCCCGAGTGGGAGGTTTGCTCTCCACTCGGTAGGATTTCAATTACTTAGGCGAGTGCTTGGACTGCAGCTAAGCCCCCGAGTGGGAGGTTTGCTCTCCACTCGGTAGGATTTCAATTACTTAGGCGAGTACTTGGACTGCAGCTAAGCCCCCGAGTGGGAGGTTTGCTCTCCACTCGGTAGGATTTCAATGACTTAGCCGAGTACTTGGACTGCAGCTAAGCCCCCGAGTGGGAGGTTTGCTCTCCACTCGGTAGGATTTCAATTACTTAGGCGAGTGCTTGGACTGCAGCTAAGCCCCCGAGTGGGAGGTTTGCTCTCCACTCGGTAGGATTTCGATTACTTAGGCGAGTACTTGGACTGCAGCTAAGCCCCCGAGTGGGAGGTTTGCTCTCCACTCGGTAGGATTTTTTCAAACTTAGGCGAGTGCTTGGACTGCAGCTAAGCCCCCGAGTGGGAGGTTTGCTCTTCACTTGGTAGGATTTTTTCAAACTTAGGCGAGTACTTGGACTGCAGCTAAGCCCCCGAGTGGGAGGTTTGCTCTCCACTCGGTAGGATTTCAATTACTTAGGCGAGTACTTGGACTGCAGCTAAGCCCCCGAGTGGGAGGCTGGCTCTCCACTCGGTAGGATTTTTTCAAACTTAGGCGAGTACTTGGACTGCAGCTAAGCCCCCGATTGGGAGGTTTGCTCTCCACTCGGTAGGATTTCAATTACTTAGGCGAGTACTTGGACTGCAGCTAAGCCCCCGAGTGGGAGGCTGGCTCTCCACTCGGTAGGATTTTAATTTCTTAGGCGAAACGGATTCGCAGCTAAGCCCCCGAGTGGGAGGCTGGCTCTCCACTCGGTAGGATTTTCTGAAAACTTAGGCGAAGCGGATTCGCAGCTAAGTCACCCACTGGGGGAAATTTAAACGAACAGAAAAAGAAATATCAGTCTTTTGCTTGAAACAAAAGAACTACAGAGGTACTTTTATTACATCTCAGTCGAATGAGTTTTTAAGTGTAAAAAGGACGGAGCAGGTCCGCGTTCCATGCTCGAGGCTCGTCGATCCGTCGATCGATGTTGTAGAGGTGATACGCTCCGTTGTGCAGGACTTTGGTGATGATGAAGGGGCCTTCCCAGGTCGGGGCAAGCTTGTGAGGTTTTTGCTGATCCACGCGGAGGACCAAATCTCCTTCCTGAAAGGCTCGACCCTTCACATTTCAGGCGTAGAACCGACGCAACTCTTGCTGGTAGATGGTCGAACGGATTAGAGCCATCTCTCTTTCCTCCTCTAAGAGGTCGACTGCATCTTGCCGGGCCTGTTCTGCTTCTGCTTCGGAATATAACTCGACTCGAGGCGCGTTGTGGAGCAGGTCGCTCGGCAAAACCGCTTCGGCTCCATAGACCAGAAAGAATGGTGTTCTTCCAGTCGACCGGTTAGGGGTGGTCCTCAACCCCCATAGAACTGACGGAAGTTCGTCGACCCAGGCGCCTGCTGCGTGTTTGAGATCACGCATCAGTCGGGGTTTTAGTCCTTTGAGGATGAGGCCATTCGCGCGTTCGGCCTGTCCATTCGACTGAGGATGAGCAACTGAAGCGTAGTCGACTCGAGTGCCCTGAGAGGCGCAGAAGGCTTTGAATCTGTCATTATCAAAGTTTGATCCGTTATCCGTGATGATGCTGTGCGGAACTCCATATCTGAATATCAATCCCCTGATAAAACTGATGGCAGTGCTTGCGTCGAGGTCCTTTATGGGTTTGGCTTCTATAAACTTCGTGAACTTGTCGACTGCAACCAACAAGTGGGTGAAGCCACTCCTACCAGTTCTCAGTGGTCCGATCATGTCTAGACCCCAGACAGCGAAAGGCCAGACGAGTGGAATGGTCTTCAAGGCGGAGGCGGGCTTGTGAGACATGTTGGAATAAAACTGGCACCCCTCGCACTTGTCGACTATATCCTTTGCCATTTCGTTCGCCTTTGGCCAGTAAAAACCCGCTCGGTATGCTTTGGCCACGATGGTCCGGGAGGACGCGTGATGTCCACAGGTCCCCGAGTGGATGTCCTCGAGAATTATCTGTCCTTCTTCAGGTGTGATGCACTTCTGACCAACTCCAGTCGCGCTTTCTCTGTATAGTTGCCCTTTGATTACTGTAAAGGCTTTGGATCGACGGATGACCTGTCGAGCCTCTTCTTCATCTTCTGGGAGCTCTTTTCTCATGATATACGCAATGTACGGCACTGTCCAATCGGGAGTGGTGACCATAACTTCCATAATCAGGTCGACCACAGCTGGAACCTCCACTTCGGTCGAGTCAGAGGCGCTTTTTGGTTGTGGAGGCTCTTCTGTGAAAGGATCTTCTTGCACTTATGGTGTGTGAATGTGCTCCAAACACACATCTTTAGGGATGGCCTCCCTTTTGGACCCTATCTTCGCCAGATCATCTGCAGCTTGATTTTTCAGTCGGGGTATATGATGGAGCTCCAACCCCTCGAATCGTTTCTCCAGCTTCCTCACTGCACTGCAATATCCCGTCATGGATGGGCTTCGGACGTCCCACTCCTTCATCACTTGATTAACAACCAGATCTGAGTCGCCGTAGACCATGAGGCGACGGACGCCGAGTGAAATGGCCATACGTAATCCGTATAGAAGCGCTTCATACTCTGCCTCATTGTTGGAGGAATCAAAGTGAATCTGGAGGACATACTTGAGCTTATCTCCTCAGGGGGAAACCAGTACAACCCCCGCACCGGATCCGTTCAGCATCTTGGAGCCATCGAAAAACATAGTCCAGTGCTCCGAGTGAACTTGAGTCGGAAGCTCCTGCTCGGTCCACTCGGCGAGGAAATCAGCTATTGCCTGGGACTTAATAGCTTTCTTTGCCTCGAACTTGATATCAAGAGGAAGAAGTTCAATTGCCCATTTTGCCACTCGACCGGTTGCGTCTCTGTTATGAAGAATCTCTGATAATGGAGCGTCGCTGACGACTGTGATAGAGTGATCAGAGAAATAATGAGCAACCTTCTTCGTGGTCATGTAAATCCCGTAAACAAGCTTCTGATAGTGGGGATATCTTTGCTTCGACGGGGTCAGAACTTCAGAGAGATAATAAACTGGGCGTTGAACTTTGAAGGTCTTTCCTTCCTCTTCCCGCTCGACCGTAAGAACGGTACTAACGACTTGTCCCGTGGCTGCTATGTAAAGCAACAATGGCTCTTTGCTGACAGGAGCAGCAAGCACCGGCTGGGTGGAGAGCAGAGCTTTTAGCTCTGCAAATGCTGCATCAGCTTCTGGAGTCCATTCGAACGTGTCTGACTTCTTCATCAGTCGGTAAAGCGGCAGCGCCTTTTCACCGAGCCTGGAGATGAATCGACTTAGGGCGGCCAAGCATCCAGTAAGTTTCTGGACATCGTGCACACACACGGGTCGTTTCATCCGGAGTATGGTGCCAACTTTTTCGGGGTTAGCTTCGATTCCTCGTTCGGAAACAAGAAAACCGAGTAACTTTCCTCCAGGACTCCAACTGTGCACTTCGACGGATTGAGCTTGATATCATAATTCCTGAGATTGGCAAAAGTTTCAGCTATGTCAGTCAGCAGGTCGGAACCTTTTCGTGACTTGACCACTATGTCATCCATGTATGCTTATACATTCCGACTGATTTGACTGATTAGGCACTTCTGAATCATTCTCATGAATGTAGCTCCGGCGTTCTTGAGACCGAAAGGCATGGTAACATAGCAGAAACACCCAAATGGGGTGATGAAGGCTGTTTTTATTTCATCGGGTCCATACAGACGGATCTGATGGTATCCAGAGTAAGCATCTAAAAAAGATAACCTCTCGCATCCTGCAGTCGAGTCGACTATTTGGTCGATGCGAGGAAGAGGAAAATGATCTTTCGGGCAGGCCCGATTGATATGCTTAAAATCGATGCACATGCGCAACGATTTGTCCTTCTTAGGGACCATCACAACATTGGCGAGCCACTCGGAGTGATAGATCTCGCGAATGAATTCTGCTGCTAGGAGTCGGGCCACTTCTTCGCCAATGGCCTTTCTCTTCTGAACGGCGGACCGTCGGAGATGCTCCTTGACTGGTTTGACCTTTGGGTCGACTCGAAGGCAGTGCTCAGCCAGTCCCCTGGGCACACCTGGCATGTCAGCAGGCTTCCATGCAAAGATGTCCCAGTTCTCACGGAGGAACTGGACGAGCGCTTCTTCCTATTTGGGGTCGAGTGTAGTGGAGATGTTGGTTGGAGCCGCATTTGGATCGGTCGGGTGGATGTGGACTTGCTTGGTCTCACCAGTCGACTGAAATGCTGACTCCGTGGCGGGCTTCTTGGCTCGTAACAACTCACTCGGATCCGCAGTCTTCTGGTACTCTTGTATCTCTATCTTGGCCATCTGAGCATCAGCAATTTTGGCGCCTTTCTGGAAGCACTCCCCTGCCTTCTTCCGATTGCCAACGATGGTGATTACACCTTTGGGGCCAGGCATCTTCAGCTTGAGGTATACGTAGCATGGTCGAGCCATGAAACGAGCATAGGCTGGCCTCCCAAGAATGGCGTGGTACGCACTCTGAAAATCCACGACCTCAAAGGTTAACTTTTCTTTCCGGAAATTCTTCGAGTCACCAAAGACGACGTCGAGAGTGATTTGACCGAGTGACTCAGCTTTCTTCCCAGGAATGACTCCGTGGAAGCTCATGTTGCTGGGGCTGAGTCGGGACATCGGAATGCCCATCCCCTTCAACGTCTCTGCATACAACAAGTTTAGCCCACTGCCGCCGTCCATCAGAACCTTGGTCAGTCGAGTGCCTTCAATAATTGGGTCGACCACCAACGCTTGCCTCCCTGGGGTGGCAATATGAGTCGGATGATCGGACTGGTCGAAGGTGATGGCGGTCTGGGACCACTTCAGGTAATGGGGTGTCACCGGAGCGACCATGTTTACTTCGCGATTGATGACCTTCAGTCGACTCTTACTTTTGACATCAGCGAAAATCATCAGAGTGGAATTGATTTGGGGGTATTCTTCACCGCTGTCTTCCCTGTCTTCAACTTTGTCTGACTCTTTCTCTTTGTCCTTGGCCTGCTTCCCTTGGAACTGTTGCATCAGGAGTCGACATTGTCGAGTGGTATGCTTAGGGTAAATGAGATTTCCCTCTTCATCTTTCTTCGTGTGAATGTGGCATGGTAAGTCCATCACATCGTTCCCGTCCTGGTCTTTCACTTTCTTGGGGTTCCAAGGACCCTTGGGTTTCCCCTTAAACTTCCCTGGGGTCACAGCTAAGGCTTCCCCGGGGCGACTGGCTCGGCCTTGCGCTTTTGCTTCCGACTGGAGTGTCCTCCGCCGGCCTCATTAGCGGCCGCCTTATACTTGCCACTCCGGAGTCTATCTTCCTCTTCCCCGTTCGCGTACTTGGTGGCGATTTCCATCATTCGACTCAGGGTCATATCCCCGGTTCGACCGAACTTCAAACTTAACTCCCTGTTTCTGACGCCTTCCTTGAAGGCGCAAACTGCCTGATGATCGGACACATTCTCGACCGTGTGATTCAGAGTGATCCACCTTTGGATATAATCCCTCAGGGTTTCACTCGACTTCTGAACACATGACTGCAATTCTGTCAACCCTGCCGGTCGCTTGCAAGTCCCTTCGAACGTCCTGACAAACACCTGGGCTAGATCTTCCCAAGTATAAATACTGCTGGGAGCCAACTGATTCAACCACGCTCTGGCTGATCCTTCCAACATGAGGGGCAAATGCTTCATGGCCACCTCGTCATTGCCGCCTCCAATCTGAACAGCCACTCGGTAATCCTCGAGCCATGTGTCCGGCTTGGACTCTCCGGTGAACTTGCTGACTCCAGTCGCCAACCTGAAGTTGGGAGGAATCACTGCAGCTCTGATTGCTCTGCTGAAACACCCGGGACCTGAGACGTGAACTCTGCTGCTGGACGGCGCGCCTCTGTCACGGTCTTCTCGGTGAGCTCTATTTCGGTCGACCAGACCTTGAACGATGATGGATCTCGCATCAAAGCCTGGTTCCCTGGGGTCGACTGGAACCCTTCGCCCAGTACTGAACTGGCGTCTGTCCTCTTGCCGTCGAGGAACGTACGACCCCGCTCTTGGGGCAGGAGAAGGCACTCGACGTTGATCGTTGCGATCGAATCGGTGCTCATATCGCTCGTGCCCTTGGTATTGATCCTCGTGCCGGCCTCTGTGTTCTTCACGCCTCGGGGGCGACCTTGGGCTATGAGCCGACTGAACGGAATTCGCAGCGACGGATCGACTGTGAATCCTGTTGCGCGACTGAGATACGGCTGAATTCTGGTCACCCGCTGCACGGAGCAAATCTCTGATCTGCAACAGACCTCTCCCTGCCTCTGACTGTGAAGGCTGGATCGACTCCGCTATGCGAGCCGTAGCTGCAAAATTCTGAATCGGGGTACGGTATACCTGGGTCGGCGGCTGGAAGAGGCGACGACGACTGGACTCGGGAACGGGCGGTCGTGCGCGCTCGTCGAGTGCTCTCTGGAGATTCTCCAGTCGAGTATGTTCAGCCAAGTTGGCCAAGCGCACCTCCTCCAGGGCTCGTGCCTCAGGGGTTTCTCCAACGATAGGAGTGTGAAGGGCGTCCATGTTCCGGCGATGGAGTTCCTCCCTCTGCACTGAGGTAAGGGGCTCGGGCCTGTACTCTTCGTGGCCCCACACCGGAATCCCCCCTGCGGCAACCTCTTTGGTGCGGGGGAATCCGGGGGGACTACGTGGTCCGTTGACCATTAGTACTTCCGCCGCTGGATCACTGCTGTCGCATTCGGACGCAGTCTCTACGGAGCCAGTCAACAGGTCGAACAGGCCGTAGAGTGACTCGTCGGGCTCGATGGCCGCGACTTGGGGGATGGCCGACTGGCGGGCCAGTGCGTGCTTCACCCACCGCTGGAGTCTCGACCGACCGGTGCGCTTGCGCCGGTGGGAAACTGATGACGACGATGGCGAAACGAATGCCGACCCGTACTGGGTCGACGGTTGCCGCAGGAGGATGCCGCGGACGCATGCGCGAAAATGCGTGGCTCTGCGGGCGGGAAGTGCGTCCACGTCGAGTGGAGCCTCCTGCAGCCAAGCAGAGTTGTCAACGATGAAGGAGAGAGCGCCGAGACGGATCTCGCGGCTCTCGACCATGACTCCGCTTGAAAACATGATGTGGGGTGAAAGAATCCCAACTCCTCCAACAAATCGCTAGAACACCTGCCCCACGGTGGGCGCCAACTGTCGTGGTTCTAAGTCTGACAGTAAGAATGGGGGGTAAGTATGGAGAGGCAAGATCCTAGCTATGGAGTAGTTGTATGCGCAAGGAGTTTTACGAGTTCGGACCCTTCTCTGAGGAAGTAACAGCCCTACGTCTCGGAGCCCGGAGGCAGTCGACTGGATTATGTGTGTGAGTGTTACAAAGTTCCGAACCCCTGTCTTAGTGGAGGGGGGTGGCTTATATAGAGTTCGCCAGGACCCCAGCCAGCCCACGTTACAAGGAGTTTAATGTACATAAAGAGAGGGGGTTACTGGTAATGCCTGTAATAAAGGACCATGAAGGCCATAAAAGCTACTTATGAGATGACCGTTTGTGGGCAGTGCCTTCAGGTCTTCTTATAGTCGAGTGGCTGTCTTCATGGTCGACTGCTTGTGCTTCTGGTCGAGTACGCTCGTGTCCGTCGACTGGGCTGACCAGATCGACTGAAATGTTGATACTTCTCAAAATGTCTTTCATTGTAGGAGTCATGTCCTTGATTGGGTACCTCAGGTATGATAAGTTACCCTACCCTAGGTACGTATCCTCGTCAGGTACGGTCTTCGGCATTCATGTCTTCACAACCCATCAGTCCGGCCCATGGATAACAGGCCGGACGCCCGAGGGCCCCTTAGTCCAGGACTCCCTCAGCGGCGGCTCAGGTGGCAGCGGTTTTCATGGCCAGGCGGCGGTTCAAATTCCAACTTTCAAGGCTCTCAAGGAAATCAAGGTGGCTATAATCAGCAATCTGGCCACGGAGGAGAGCAGCAGCAGCAGTCTGGATATCAGAGCAATCCAAAGCAGCTGAATAGTGGACAGTATCATGTGTTCACCACCAGTTTGTGCAAACGGGACCAGAAGCTTCATAAGAGGGTTGTGAACGCTGTTGAGCCGACAGTTCCTCGTTATTTGAGATGGTCTGAGTAGCCTATTCTATGGAGTAGGGAAGATCACCCTCCCCAGGTTGACAATCCAGGTCACCTGGCCTTGGTGGTGGCACCTTAGGTTGGTGGATATAAATTCACTAAGGTGCTCGTGGACGGAGGCACTAGCATCAGCATCCTCCATTATGAGACTTTCCGTCGCATGGGGTTGACTGATAAAAATCTTAAGACATCCAACATTGTTTTCCATGGAGTGGTGCCTGGTAAGTCGGCGTACCCAGTGGGTAAGATTGAACTAGAAGTAGCCTTCGGAGATGAGCATGATTCTAGGGCTGAGAAGTTAACTTTTGACGTGGTCAAAATCAAGAGCCCGTATCATGCCCTGTTTGGACGGCCGGCTTATGCCAAGTTCATGGCACAACCGTGTTATGTTTATCTGCAGCTCAAGATGCCGGGTCATAAGGGCACCATCACAGTGCATGGGAGTCTGAAGATAGGCTTGGAATGTGAGGAAGGCGATGCTGCTTACGCTGAATCTATTTGTGCAACAGAGGAGTTGAAGTTCTACAAGGACAATTTTGACCCGGCGGACATGACGTCTTTGAAGAATCCAACCACAGAACATGAGCCGGTACTGAATTTTAAGTCGGCTAATGACACCAAGCTTGTCGATTTTGTTCCAGGCGACTCATCTAAGTAGTTCAGTATCAGTGCTAATTTGGATCCCAAATAGGAAAGCGCGCTCATCGAGTTTATCCGTGAGAACCGGGACATCTTTGCGTGGAAACCTTCTGACATGCCGGGTGTACCGAGAGAACTCGTTAAACACACTCTCAATATTGATCCAAAGTCTAAGCCGGTCAAGCAGTTTCTTCGGCGGTTTAATGAGGAGAGGCGTAAGGCCATTCGTGAGGATGTGGCCCGGATCTTGGCGGTCGGGTTCATTATTGAAGTTTTCCATCCAGAGTGGTTGGCTAACCCGTTGCTCATTCTTAAAAAGAACGGCACCTAGCGTATGTGTGTGGATTACACGGACTTAAACAAGGCTTGTCTGGCTGATCCTTTCACGCTCCCTCGTATTAATCAAATCATTGATGCTACGGCAGGTTGTGAGCGTTTGAGCTTTTTGGATGCTTATTCTGGTTATCATCAGATCAAGATGGCAGTTAAGGACCAGGAGAAGACGACTTTTATTACTCTGTTTGGGGCCTTGTGCTATGTGTCTATGCCTTTTGGGCTTAAGAGTGCCCAGGCGACTTATCAGCAATGTGTGCAGAGCTGTCTTCACAGTCAGATTGGGTGCAATGTTCATGCTTATGTGGACGACATTGTGGTGAAGTCCAGAGAAAAGGAGACCTTGATAGATGATCTGAAGGAAACCTTTGATAACCTCCGGGTCTACAAGATGATGCTTAACCTAGCCAAGTGTGTTTTTGGAGTGCCAGCAGGCAAGCTTTTGGGATTTCTTGTTTCTAACAGAGGCATCGAGGCTAACCCGGAGAAGATCAAAGCAATCGCTTCTTTGGCTAAGCCGGCGTTTATCAATGTTGTTCAGCGTTTGGCGGGTCGTATTGCTGCTTTAAGCCGGTTCATAAGCCGGTTAGGTGAGAAGGCCATACCGCTGTATCAGATGATGAAGAAGACAGACGACTTTGTCTGGAGTGATGCCGCTAACGCTGCCTTTGAAGATTTGAAAAGACAAATCGCTGAGCCGCCGGTCCTTGCTGCTCCTATTGAGAAGGAGCCATTATTGTTATATGTGGCTGCTAACACACGTGTTGTCAGTGTGGCCGTTGTCATAGAGCGCAAGGAGGCTGGCAAGGAATATCTGGTTCAACGACCGGTTTACTACGTTAGTGAGGTGCTTATTGAGTCCAAGCAAAGATATCCACACTGGTTGAAGCTCGTTTATGGGGTGTTCATGAGCTTAAGCAATATTTTGAGGGCCATGCCATCACTTTGGTAAGTTCTGCTCCTTTAGGAGATATCATTCAAAATAGAGAAGCCACAGGATGAGTCGCCAAGTGGGCCATTGAACTTGGGCCTCATGGTTTAAAGTATGTGCCACGCACTGCTATCAAGTCTCAAGCACTGGTGGACTTCATCAATGATTGGACAGAGCTGCAGATGCCGGAAGAGAAGTCGGACAAGACATATTGGACTATTTATTTTGATGGGTCCAGGCAATTGGAGGGCTCGGGGGCTGGAGTTGTTTTAGCTTCCCCTCAAGGTGAGAAATTTTGTTGTGTGCTATAGTTGATGTTTCCATGTACTAACAATGCAGCTGAGTATGAGGCCTTGCTCCATGGTCTTCGGATGGCTAAGGAGATGAGCTTAAGCCGGGTAAGGTGCTTTGGCGAATCAGATTTTGTGGCTCAACAAGTATCAGGCAAGTGGGATTCCAAGGATCCTCTCATGGCAGCTTATTGCCCTGAAGTTGATACCATTGCTGGACACTTCAAGGGTTACCAAGTGGAGAACATTGATCGCAGAAAGAATGAAGCGGCTGATGCTTTAAGCCGGCTGGGGTCTCAGCGTAAGCCGATGCCACCTAACACTTTCTTAGATACTCTGCATAACGCTTCTGTCAAGTTGCCTACAGAGGAAGACTTGGCTGTCCTAGATCCGGAAGCACAATTGGTGGCAGCTCTTCACGTCATCCCAGATTGGACACTGCCATATTTGGCTTATATAACTAGGGCGAGTTGCCTGAGGATGAAACCTTGGCTAGACAGATAACCCGGTGGTCTAAGTCAATGACAATTTCCAATGGTGAGTTGCATCATCGCAGTGTCATTGGGGCGTTTCAACGCTGTGTCTCTCCTGAGGAAGGTTAAGAAATTCTTTGTGAGATTCATGAAGGAGATAGCGGCCATCATGCCGGTTCAAAGTCCCTTGTGGCCAAAGCTTTCCGTCATGGATTTTATTGGCTGACGACTCACGCTGATGCGGAAGATCTAGTCAGTAAATGTGATGGTTGCCAAAAATTCTCACGATGGGCTCACGTGCCGGCTCAAGAATTGAGGATGATTCCAATTACTTCGCCTTTTGCAGTCTGGGGGATCGACATGGTTGTGCCTTTCAAAAGGTCCAAGGATAAAAATACACAGCTTCTGGTGGCGGTTGAAAAATTCACAAAGTGGGTTGAGGCAGAGTCGGTTAGTAAGTGTGATGCAGTCACGGAGGTTCAATTCATGAAAAATGTGATCTTTCGTTTTGGCTTCCACACAGGATTATAACTGACAATGGTACTAATCTATCCAAGGGTGCCATGGAGGAATTCCGTCAACGTGAGCATATCCGGCTTGATGTTTGATCAGTAGCTCACCCCCAATCCAATGGTCAAGATGAAAGAGACAATCAGGAAATCTTGAAAGGCATCAAGCCCCGGCTTATGGGCCCTTTACAACGGACACCGGGTTGTTGGGTGGAGGAGTTACCTTCTATGATATGGAGCATCAATACAACCCCTAACAGGTCCACGGGTTACACGCCTTTCTTCATTGTTTATGGAGCCGAAGCGGTTCTCCCTAGTGACATCCGTCATGACTCACCCCGCGTGGCAGCTTATGTGGAGGCTGATAATGAACAAGCACGTCAGGATGCACTTGACATGTTAGATGAGAAGGGTGACTTGGCAGCAGCCCGCTCGACAATTTACCAGCAGGACTTGCGCCATTATCACAGTCGCCGGATTAAGTCCAGAACCTTTCAAGAAGGTGATTTGGTGCTCCGGCTCATCCATGATCAAACTGATGCACACAAGTTATCCCCACCTTGGGAAGGGCCCTTTATAGGCAGTAGGAACTTGCACAACGGGTCATGCTACCTCATCGATGTTTGAGAGCACAAAGACTCACGTAAGTCGGAGGAAGAGACCCGCTGGCCGTGGAATATCGCTCATCTTCGGTCTTACTATACTTGAGCCACCGGCTCTCATGATGTACATATTTTGACGTTGTATATATTATGATAAGTAATAAATCAGGACCTCTGTCCTTTTCATCCTCAATGATCATATGTCTTCATCATCATAATTTCAAACGACCAATTGGGCGCTGATCGTGTTCGAATCCAACTTAACCCTTTGGTCCGGCTCATGATTGTCGTGGTATTCTCATGGGGGGGAGGGGGGCAAGACAACATATGCCGCAAGGTGGCTTCGTGTGAGGGCAAGACTGCTGCCGGAATATCCAGGGACGGGTATGCGAGTAGCACGCAGTAGGTTACCCAGGTTCGGCGATCTCCGGAGAGATAACACCCCTACTCCTGCATGTCTGAGTATATCTAGTATGTATATCTGGTACAGAGTGCTCCTGGAGTTGTATCTGAGATCAGTGCCAGGTGCATCTGATCTCGTATATGCATATAAGCACAAGTGTGTGATAGGCCGAATGGATATGTGTGTGTGCTAGCTAGCTAGCTTGCTAGCTAGCATGCATGCATGCGTGGAGTGTGTGAGAATGCCTAGGGAGCCATTGTGGCCAGCCCCCATGGACTGATGGTTGCTAGCTATATATAGTGTGGGGGTAGCTTACTACCTAAGCTAGGTAGTGGCGTGGGGGGCAAGTGGGCATGGGGCACCATGCCCATGTATGTGATGTGCATGCCTCTTTGTCCCTGGTGCACTTTATAAAACAATACCCAGGGATAGATACACTGTAGATGACGTCGCGGTACGGTCGTTTCGTCGGTGTCTTGTGAGTGTCGGGTCGGGCTACAGTCGGCAGCCGGCTGGTCGGCGCAGTCGGCCGCCGGTAGCCGGCCGGGCAGAGCTGTCGGACGGGGAGCCGGCAGGAGCAGCCGGGCAGTCGGAGTGAGGGGCTTTGCTAGCCACGATGTCTTGATTTATTGTCTCACCGTCTTCGGGGTATCCATGTCCAATTACTTCGGCAATGATCGTATTCGAATCTAGCCGTTAAACCTCATGATCACTAGGGGGCTTTGTTGAGGATATTACCGCTGGGCGTAAACCTTCCAGGAGAGGCCGGGTTATCCGCATAATGGACTATTATATCTGAAGCCCATGAAGATCAACATGGAGGCGCTTTATGAAGGCCCAGGGCCCAAAGTCAGTTTAAAGTTTTGTAGATGTAAACCGACATTGATATGTAAACTTGTGTTGTAACATAGAAATAGCAGAGACCGAGCGGGACAACCCATGTATATAAGGGGACGACCCGGCGGCGGTTTAGGGACAACAAACAACAACTCGAGAGCCAGGCATAGCGAATTCGCTCCCTGGTCATCAAAACCATAGCAATTCCACAACAGCTGGACTAGGCCTTTACCTTCACCGCAAGGGGCCGAACTAGTATAAACTCTCTACGTCCCTTGTCCGCTTTAACCCCTTTAAGCTAACCCGTCGCGATGGCTCTACGACTAAGTCCTTTCTCTAGGACATCTGCCGTGACAAAACCACGACAGTTGGCGCCCACCGTGGGGCTATCGCACGATGGTTTCGAGTTCTTAGAGGGTAGCTTCTAAGGACTCAAGGGCTACGCTGTGGGCCGGATGACCAAGAATCGTCGCGGGAAGCTCTACATCAATGACGCAGGCTGGGACCCGTGGCCGGCTCAATCGAGTACGGGTGCCGGGTCCCCTTCAGCGGCATCCACGTTTTCATTGGCAAGATTGACGAACCGGGCCCTGAGCCGGACATCTGCACCGACATCATCGAGATGGCTCAGCATGCTAAATCTGCCCGGGTTAAGCCTTTCATGAAGCGTGCCTTCGTGGGAGTTATCCACGGAGTGTAATCTGAGGATATATCAGAATCTGGTGGTGAAACCGTTGTTTATTCCGGCGACGAGTCATCGACCGGAGAGACCGAGTCATTGTACCAGTTGCGAGATGGCCGGATTGGGGGCTATTCCGATGGCGATAGTATTCCGGACCCCTTTGATCTGCCAAACCGGGTTGTGATCTTCATGGCCGGTATGCAGCAATCGCTCCACTCTTTGACTGCAGCGGCGATGGTTACCGGATCAGCAGTGGCAACAACGGCCGGGGCAGGAGGCCCCGTGCGACCACCGGCTCAGGTTTTATCCGATTTATTCGACACTTCGGGAACACTGATGGCGGAGGTTAACCCGGCAAATCAGGATGAGCATAATGTGGAAATTGCAAAGGTGAAAGATTAGATAACTCAAGCCAAGGCCGACCTGGCAGTAGAGGATGCCAGGATGGCTGCAGAGTGGGCCGCATTAGATGCACAGGCTTAGCATCTTAAATTGGATCAGAGCGCGTCAAACGATGTCATGAGGAGAAGGTACCGGTCTCACCTGCCACCGGTTTATGAGGCGAGGAACCTCTTTAATACCCTAGGAGCGGGGACCAGTAATCCGCCACTGGTAAACCGGGCGGAGGCACCTGGAACGGGGGCGCCGGTTCAGCCACGTCCAACTGATCCGCTTCGTCCATACAACGTTTTGTCACAGCACGTTCCAACACCAACGGGTCATTACTCTATGCCGATGGATAACATTGTCGCTGCCGCTTCGCGATTGGCGGCTCTCCCGATCAAAGGCGAGTCCCCAGTAGCGGTCGAGATGCGACGGGCTAGGGAGCTCCTTCAGACGGCCCCGACTCAGCAGCAGGCTTATTCATGTAGCCGCGAAAGGATCCATTCGACTCCCCGCCCAAGCCAGAGTTACAACAGGCATATATACGAACCGGCCGTGTCAAGCAGTGCATGAAACCGTAATCCGCCCTGTGGCCATAACCCGGCGGGCGGCGGTGGTGATGCTCAGGATGTGGTGGATCGTGCTAGGGCACGTCGAGAGGCCGAGTTAGCGGCGCAGCATGAAGCCCGCCAACTTACTCCGGTTCATCCAACCAAGTCGGTGGAACCAGGTGTCGGTGTCAAAATCGGCGGATCTCGGGTAGGGGGTTTCAAACTGTGCGTCTAAGGCGGTTGGTAACAGGAGGCGGGGGACACGATGTTTACCCAGTTTCAGGCCCTCTCGATGGAGGTAATACCCTACTTCCTGCTTGATTGATCTTGATGATATGAGTATTACGAGAGTTGATCTACCATGAGATCGTAGAAGCTAAACCCTTGAAGCTAGCCTATGGTATGATTGTTGTTGTTCTACGGAGTGAACCCTCCAGTTTATATAGACATCGAAGGGGGCTAGGGTTACACAGAGTAAATTTCAAAGAAGGAGATCTACATATCCGTATTGCCAAGCTTGCCTTCCACGCCAAGGAGAGTCCCATCCGGACACGGGACGAAGTCTTCAATCTTGTATCTTCATAGTCCAATAGTCCGGCCAAAGGATATAGTCCGGCTGTCCGGATACCCCCTAATCCAGGACTCCATCAGTAGCCCCTGAACCAGGTTTCAATGACGATGATTCCGGCACACAGATTTGTCTTCAGCATTGCAAGGTGGGTTCCTCCTCCGAATACTCCATAGAAGATTTTGAACACAAGGATAGTGTCCGCCTCTGCAAAAAAAGTTCCACATACCATTGTAGAGAGAATAATATTTCAACAAACCTAATCTACTAACACGTTTGGCAGCATGACATCACACCACGGCCCGGTCATTATTCGAACCGTTGTTCTCAACCAGCCACAACACGTGTTGCAAGGTGGTTTTCTTGGCACGTCTTGTCAAAGCAGAGATCGTGTCTCTATTACGGGATTCTCATCAATACGGATGTGGGTAACCCAACCGTGCCTTCAATTACAGTGCTTGGGGAATAAGCGAGTTTTACTAGGCAGGTGGGGAGGCGTATGCCCCTATAAAGGGACGATGATTCCTCTCTTTGCCCATGCCCTCTTCCTCCTTGCTTATCCATTCTTGCGCACTCGAGCTCCAGCACCCAAGTTTGCGTCTTTCTCCTCAAACCACTCCAAGCATGTACGGAGCGAGAGGCAAGTGGTTGGTTTCATCCGTTATGGAGGAGAACATCACCAAGCTACGGGAAGCCGGATATCTAGCCACAGTCATCGCGCACCGGCTGCCGGATGCGGGGCAGATCATCCCTACGCCCGAACCCCATGAGAGGGTATGCTTCCTTACCCACTTTGTCCGCGGACTAGGGTTTCCCCTCCATCCATTTGTCCGCGGGCTCATGTTCTACTACGGGCTGGATTTTCATGATCTGGCCCCTAATTTCATCCTCAACATCTTGGCGTTTATAGTCGTGTGCGAGGCATTCCTCTGCATCAGTCCCCACTTCGGCCTGTGGCTGAAGACATTCAATGTTAAACCGAAGGTGGTGGACGACCAGCAAGGGGAGTGCAGAGGCGCCATGGTGGGCAAAATGCCTAATGTCACCTGGCTCGAAAGCTCCTATGTGGAGACCATAAAGGGGTGGCAATCGGGGTGGTTCTACATCACCGAGCCGCGCGACACCAACTGTGGCGGCCCCCGAATTCCGATCCGGAATCCCTACGCGGCTTACCTCCTGGAAAGAGAAGGGCGTGTCCTGGGGTTCATCGGTGGAGCTAACCGGACTCCAGAAATGCATCAGGAACATGATGAGCAAGAAAATCAAGCTTGTCAACGTGGTCCAGGTCATGCTCTTCCGCCGAATCCTCCCGTGTCAACGTCGGGCATTCAGTTTGTGGGAGTTTGACCCGGCCGAGCACCAGACGCTGCGCGAGCTCTACGACATGATGCACAAGGATGTCTGGAAGGTGCTATTCAAGGGCGCCGAGCTGCCTCCTCCCCTTATTGAGGACCGTGGACTCAGCGCAAAGCGCCATGCCAATCCGGTAAGTTTTTTATATCTCATAGGGTGTTCATTTTCCCCATATTAATCATATGCGGGATCTAAGTCTCCATGCCATTAACAGGAATGGGTAGAGACGGCAGAGCTGGTTGATTGCCCAGCCCCCCTACCCGAGGATCTAGCAGATGCTCTCCTGACGGCGGTGCTAGTTCCGGCGCCTTACGAGGTGCCGGCGAAAAAGGCCAAGAAGAAGGCCACGGGGACCCGAAAGGGTCTCCGGCGCACGGTTGTGTCGGATTCATCGTCCGAACACTCCGAGGTGCACTCATCCCACGAAAACGAGGAGGAGGAGGAAAGTTCTCCCCGCCCCATCCGGGGGAGATAAGAAAAGGAAGGCCACCCCAACCGGGGAGGCCGAAGGGTCCAAGAAGAGAAGGACCCTCCTTACGGACTGCTCCACGACCGCCGCCTACAGCGACAACGAGTGGTTGCCCAGGGACAAGCCCCTGGCAAAGTCGTAAGTATCCGGATACCGTAGTAATTCATGATATGTTTCTATTGCACTGCCTCACCTTACGCCGAACATGATTATGCAGTCCATCCCGAGCCCGTATCGACGTATCCTCATCGGACGGTTCTTTGGACTCGTCAGATATGAATAGCGATTCACTTCTGACTGCCTCCACCCCTCGCCCTATGGACAACATTTAGGTGTTGTCTCAAAAGGCACCGGGCCGAGGGGAGGTAGTCCTGGAGGTGCCTCAAGGCGACCTTCCGGACCCTGGGCGCAAAGGGAGCAAGACTCCCAGGGGCTCCAAGTTCGGACCCCAACCGAACACTGCGCCGGAACCTTCGGTGGTTCCGGACTCCGGCAGGCGACCCCCCGTCACGAGGGGCAAGCCGTCCGTGCCAGTGGCCTCTGTCCATCCAGAGGCACCGGACAACTTGCTGGAAGCGCTTCACGGTGCTTCCATCGACGAAGAACACCGCACTATGATGAGTGCGGTGATCGAGAAGGTTCAGCCTGCCAAAAGCGGACTAAGTGAAGCTTGCGCCATCCTCCTAACAGGCTTTCAGGTAAGTAATTAAGTTATAGGAAAATATTATCACATAGACAGTAGCCCCTAATGCTCTATTTGGCGTTCGCGAAGAAAGTCCGAATAGAGGATCAAATAATGACTCGGGAGTCTAATCAGAATATGTCTATTTGCATATGCAGGCTTCACTGCTGGCCGCTGCCGCACGTACTGCAGAGGTCGGTGCACTGAAGCAGGACCTTGAGCGGTCCAAGGAAGAGCTCGGCGTTATCAGGAGGCAGCTCGAAGAGAACAAAGGTAAGCAATACCTTGTATATTTATTAGAAAGAAATATGGTTGTAAAATAATAGGATCATCATGAATTTGCCAGGGGCCAGGAACGAAGTGGCGACCTTGAAGAAAGCGCTGTCCGAGGCCGAAGACAAAGCGGCGAAGGAGCGCATTGAGCGAGGAAAGCAAGAAGCTCGGGTAGGCGAGGTGCATCAAGAGCTCGAGGCTCTCGCCAAGAAACACGAGTCCTTGGAGCTTGACTCTAAGACACGAGAGTCCGAGCTTGCAAAGGCGCTCGAAAGCGCACAACACACCAAGGGGGAAGCCCACAAGGCCCTGAAATGTATTATGACGGTGTGCTGAAGGGTAAGGCATTCAATATGCAAAGCAAGCATGTGAAGGGCAAGGCATTAAATATGCAAAGCACGCATGAGAGTCATGTGGGCTTCACATGCCGAATGTATTATGACAGTGTCCTGAAGGGTGCCCGCCTTGTGGAGGAGGAGTGTACCAAAGATGTGATTTTTGAATGAATGTGCTCATGTCATCCTTTAATGTGAAAAGTAGTTCATTTGCGCTATGCAAAGCTTTTTGAATTTAAAATATTACCTTCTGTGCGGCCGTTTATCAAATCTGAGAGTTCACCAGTTGTAACGCCCCGGATTCGATGCGCCAGGTGTCCGCCAGTTATTCGCCATCGTTGCCATGTCATGTGTTTGCGTGTTGCATTTTGCCATGTCATCATCTGCATTTCATATCATGGCATCATGTGCATTGCTTTGCATACGTGTTCGTCTCTTGCATCCGGTCTCTTTCCCCATTGTCCATTTTGCAATCCGACACTCCTATGTCCTCCGGCGCCCCCTTTTGCCTCTTTTCAGGTGAGGGTGTTAAACTTTCTCGGAATGGACCGAGGTTTGCCAAGCGGCCTTGGTACACCACCGGTATACAGCCTGTCAAGTTTCGTGTCATTTGGAGGTCGTTTGATACTCCAACGGTTCTCCTGGTAACCGCAAAAACCTCTTTTGTGTTGCAGCCCAACACCCCTCCAAAACAGCCCAATAACCCATCCAAGTCATCTCCATGCTATCGGTCATTCGATCATGATCGTGTGGGTGAAAACTACACTCCATTTGGAGTCTCCTAGGTCCATCTACCTATAAATATGTGCACCCCTCCTCTAATCCCGCAGTTCAAAAACCCTAAATACTTCCCCCGCCGCCCGCCGGACGAAACCGCGCCGCCGCCTCCCAGCCAATCCAGAGGCGCCACGTGTCCCCCGCGCCTCCTCCCTCTCCTCCCGCCGCCGCCGGCCCGCAAAGCCCATCTGGAGCCCGCGCCGGGCTGCGTCGGGCCCGGATCCGCCCGAAGCCGCCAGATCCCGTGAGCCCGAGCGCGCGTGCTTGGCCTCCCGATCCAGCCCCGCCGTCGGTCGTCTTCTCCGCCGCCGCTCGCCAGAGCACCGCCGGGATCTCGCCGGAGACCTCCAGCAGGCCAGGCACCGCCTCCCCTGCCCTCGTGTCTGTCCTTCTCCCGTCTGCACTCTCCCTCGCGCAGCTCTCTCTCCCTCACGCAGCTCTCTCTGTCCGTGGACAGGAGCTTCTCCCGCTGGCCATGGAGCCCGCAGCCCCAAGCTCGTCGTTCGTCGCCGTCCGCCGCCGGATCCTCGACCCTGACTGCCGGATCCGGTTGCCCCGCGCCGGATCTACCCATTCCCGGCCTTCCCGAGTCCTCCCGGTGTCCCGGCTCGCCGCCGCAAGCCATGGAGCTTCGTCAAGCCCCGTCCGGGAACTCCCTGTCCCGATTTTCGATTGGTAAAAAAACCACCAAGTCCCTGATATTATATCATTCTGGTGCCATGTTCATCATGCCATAACTTCTTACATATAGATCCATTTTGTGCATGTAATATATCAAAACGTTCATCATGAGATGCTCTTCATTTTGTTCAACAGTGTCATGCTTGTTTGAATCCATCTTGACGCCCTAATGATCATTGCAAGAGTTCTATATAATGTTATCTGATGTCTGTTAACAGAACATGCTCATTTGTCATTTTTGCATCTTTTTCTGAGTTTTTCTTTTGACCTTGATATCTATAAGAGTTATGAGATACAACATGTCATCTTTACTGTGGTGCAACCCATTCTTCATGATATGCCATGTATTGATTGTTTCAATCTTGCAAAGTAGCCTCCGTGATGTTGCTGATTTCAGTGACTTAGATTTTCACCAAGTCTTTGAATGTTGTTATTTTTATGCCATGTATTTATTTTGCTACAGTGAGATCCATGCCTCTTTTGAGTATGATCAGTAAGGATGTTTTGGACATACGGTTATGCTCTACCCATACATGCTCTTGTTTGCATTTATAGAGTTTTCTAGCATGTCTTACTCTTGCTCTACTTTTGCTATAAAATGTTCCTGGCATATTGTTTACATGTTATTCAATTTTGCCATGGTTTTTGTTAGTGATCCAAGCATGCTATGAACTTGCCCTTCCCATGCTTAGCTTCATGAACATGTCTTCTTGCTGATTCGATTGTTATCTTGTCATGCAATGCTTTGTGGTGAGTGTTTCAAGCTCACTAACATGCCTACTTATTGTTGTTTATGCCATGCTCTGTTTTTCAGTCTGAATCTGTTTATGAAACTTGCTATGTTTACCTGGGTGCCATCATATTTTATGTGCCTTTTTGGATCATGGCCATTAAGGGACATTTGTTCTATGCTTTGAGTAGATTCACTCCATGCCTTTGGTTTCCATGATAAGTTCATGTAGCATGTTTATTGATAGCTCGAAACATTGCAACCTGATGTTATTTCTGCCATGTCCTGAAATTCTGCAAAGTCTGTGAACCTGGTATCATTTGCAATCTGGCCATGTCCTTTTGAGCATGTTCTACTTGTTTATGGAGATAGCTAGTGTTCATGTTTTGTAATGATCTACCTTTAAATCATGTCCATGCCTTTTATTTTCATTTTGAGATCCTGTAGCATGTTGTTTTGATGCTTGCAATATGCCAAGTTGCTGTTTTGGACAGCAAACCCTTTAAACTTATATGGTGTGTATGTGTTGAACCGTTGCTCCGTTTTGAGTGTGCTCTATATGAAACTTGCTTTGTTTTTCATGTAGTTTCATGTTACCTTGTCGCATCCATGTTTTGAGGTGTGTGCTTGATATTTGAATGCATTTTGCATCAATGCCATGCTTATCTTATTTTGCTCATATCTTCTAGGCCGTAGCTCCGAATCTAATGAACTTTAAATGTAACTTGACTAGAATTTCGTGTAGATCGTCGTGGTGCATCTTAACTTGCTGTTTAACAACTTGAACGTAATGTTTATTCAGATCTGGACCAATTTCGAATTTTGCATATGAGGACTTATCGGAGTTGCTCTATGTTGTTTTCGGCCTCATTTAAACTTGCTTTGATGTGTTGTTCTTGTATGCATCATCTCTTGCTATGAGTACCTTCATGTAGCCTTTTCATGCATCATACTTGGTTGAGCATCATGCCTTGTTCATGTGTGGTGTGTTTACCATGTCGTGTGCTTCTTCTCGATAGTTCCCGTTTCATTGCGACCGTGAGGATTCGTTCGTCTACGCTTGGTTCGTCTTCGTGGATTCATCTTCTTCATGGATTCATTCTTCTTCCTAGCGGGATTTCAGGCAAGATGACTGTCACCTTGGATCTCACTACTATCATTGCTATGCTAGTTGCTTCGTTCTATCTCTATGTTGCGTTACCTACCACTTGCTTATCAAGCCTCCCAAATTGCCATGAACCTCTAACCGTTGTTACCCTTCCTAGAAAACCGTTGTTTGGCTATGTTACCGCGTTTGCTCAGCCCCCTCTTATAGCGTTGCTAGTTGCAGGTGAAGAAGAAGATTGCTCCATGTCGGATTATGTTTATGTTTATGTTGGGATATCACAATATCTCTTATATTATTAATGCATCTATATACTTGGTAAAGGGTGGAAGGCTCGGCCTTATGCCTGGTGTTTTGTTCCACTCTTGCCGCCCTAGTTTCCGTCATATCGGTATTATGTTCCCGGATTTTGCGTCCCTAACGCGGTTGGGTGATTTATGGGACCCCCTTGACAGTTCTCTTTGAATAAAACTCCCCCAGCAAGGCCCATCCTTGGTTTTACCATTTGCCTCAGCACCTCCTACTTTTCCCTTGGGAGTCACTCTCTCGAGGGTCATCTTTATTTTAGCCCCCCCAGGCCAATGCTTGTCCAAGTGTTGGTCCAAACTAGAGCATCGTGCGGGACCGTCCCTTGGCAACATGGGATATGTTGGTACCTGTACGCTTCACTTATCCGGTGTGCCCTGAGAACGAGATATGTGCAGCTCCTATCGGGATTTGTTCGCACATCCAGCCGGCTTTGCTGGTCTTGTTTTACCATTGTCGAAATGTCTTCTAAACGGGATTCCGAGATTGATCGGGTCTACCCGGGAGAAGGAATATCATTCGTTGATCGCGAGAGCTTATAATGGGCTAAGTTGGGACACCCCTGCAGGGTTTGAACTTTCAAAAGCCGTGCCCGCGGTTATGTGGCAGATGGGAATTTGTTAATATCCCGTTGTAGTAAACCTGAAGTAAAATCTTCTAAAATACACCAACTGTGTGCGTAACCGTGATGGTCTCTTTTGAGGTTGTTCGAGAGGAGAACACGGTTTCTGGGTTATGTCTGACGTAAGTAGGAGTTCAGGATCACTTCTTGATCATTACTAGTTGACGACCGATTGCTTTGCTTCTCTCCTTGCTCTTATTTGCGTAAGTTAGCCACCATAATAATTAGTCGCTGTTGCAACCTCACCACTTTACCGCTTCCTTTCCCTTTAAGCTTTGCTAGTCTTGATACCCATGGTAATGGGATTGCTGAGTCCTCGTGGCTCACATATTACTACACCAACAGTTGCAGGTACATGTTGTTGCGATGGTCATGACGCGAGCGCGATGTTTGATACTTTTGGAGTTCTTCTTCTGCTTCTTCCATCAGGGGATAGGTTCCAGGTCGGCAGCCTGGGCTAGCAGGGTGGATGTCGTTTGAGTTTCTGTTTATGTTTCATCCGTAGTCGGATGTTGATCTTGTATGATGTATTGTCGTATTCATGTGACGTTGTTGTCTTGGATGTATCCTCACTATTAAGTAATGGTTTGATGTAATGATATCCACCTTGCAAAAGCATCTTCAAGATGTGCTTCTATCCTTGGTGGGACCTTCGAGTTCCTTTAGGATAGGGTCGCATCTTGGGCATGACAAGTTGGTTTCAGAGCCTCGACCGACCCTAGGAGCCCCCTTGATTGATCGTGTAGTTTGGCCGATGTCGAGTCTATAAGAAAATTTTTCAGAGTCTCGTTATATCGGAGAGTTGGACTTCTTTTTACTCCTCTGCCCCTTCGTCGCTCTGGTGAGAAATCTTGACGTAGGTGTTTTGAACTACTCCTCTTCCCGTGCAAATTTTTCTTTAGGATCACGCGGTTAGTTTTTGTTCGTTGTCCTTCCTCTTTTGTCCGATGCACTTCTCGTCTAGTCGACTCGAACCGCTTTGTCTTTTGAGAGATCAATCCTCAGTTCTTTTCAATCGACGTTGTTTTCCTCTCCGAAGTTGTCCTTGTTTTTATTCCCACCCACCCACCCTTCTTCTCGAAGCCGGAGCCCCTAATCGAGTATCCACCCTACTCGTGTGAAGCCTTTGCATTCTCTCCTCAATCATTTCAACCGGTGCTTTCTCTCAAGTTTTTCGTCGATTCCCCGTTTCAAGTTGCCTGTGTTTTTTTTTCGCCCTCCCACCCTTTTATTCCGGAGTCTGAGCCTCTATTCAAGTATCAATTTCATTCGTGCGGAGTATCTTCAGTCTTTTCTCAATTGTCTCAACCGGTGAATTCTCGTCTAGTTAATCATCGCTTTTTCTTGTTTTCCTTCCGGAGGTTTCAATACAATTATTCGGTGTTGATCATATTCTTTCCCGCAGCTCAAATATTTCCCTCTGATCATTCGCCTCTCGCCATTTTATCATTCCGGAGTGCTGAAGACATCTCAGAAGATTCGTGTTTGCATTCAATTATTTCGAGGTTGTCACCTCATTCAAATCTTTCAATTGTCCCGGTGCATCACTTCTCATTCTACAATCCCTCTCAACGGTGTTTCTTTTAGCGGGCCCTAACCCATAGGTCTTTTCCCAAGATCTTACCTGACTCTTCTAATTCTTTCCGAAGTCATTCCCAAATTCTTTTCGAAGTTTGACATAAGAATGAAGTATCATTAGTCATATTCCTTCTCCAATATCGCTTTCAAATTCTCTCTTGCGCGGGTCAATGTTTCCTCTTTTCATTCTCCCGGAGTATCTCAACAATTTTGCTGGTGATTCTCGTCGTCATTCTCAAAATTTGAAGACCGAAGAAGAATTTCTCGTAAATCTTGCCCGTTCTCCCGGAGATACGCGGTGCTAGCTCGATGTTATCCTATCAAATGGTTTCCAGTCGGCCAATTCTTTTCATCCATCCGGAGTATTTCAGGAGTTGCTTTCAACGTTCATCCGAAGGCCATCTTTTCGGAAGATTTCTTCGTTCTAAGTTTTCAGATTCGTTCTCCAATTTTTCTATATCCATGCCCTTCATTTGTCTCAATATTCTTCCGGTGCTTCGTTCTAGTATTCTTCAATTGGTTCGCCATCTCTTCGTTCTTTTGTCTCTAATTCCCTCAAGTATCTTCGTTCTTTTCTAATTCTTCCCGGTGTTTCATTCGTTTTCGTCATTTGATTTACAATTCTTACGGTGGTTCGTGCAAGATTCCTTTTCCTTTGGTATCATATCAATTCTTTCGCTCTTTCCAATCGTACCGGTGGTTCATGAAGACCTTCTCAAGGTTGCGCTATATCTCTCTTCGATCCTTTCAAGAAGAATAGGTTGCATGCCAAATCCATTGCTTCTCATCAATTTAATTGATGAAGGATAAGCATAACATAATTCTTATTTCTCATTTCATCGTGGTCAAGTTGATTAATTCTTTTTTTCGGAGATTGTTCGTGATGAGTGATTTCTCGGTTCCAAGTTCTTCATCTTTTCTTTTCCGGAGTTCCAAGTCTTCTCGCTTGTCTTGTCGCGAAGCTCCATCTGAATCATCGCAAGACTTTAATCTTATTTCTTTTCGTCCCTCAATTCTATCTCATCATTCTTTTGTTACCGGAGTTCTTCACGGTGGATCGTCATGATTTAATTCATTCCTCAAGTGTTCATCAAGATTCTTGTAGGTGAAGCTCAAGTATCTTTTCTTCTTACATCTCTAAGTGCAATTAATTCTTCAGATTCTTTTGAAATGGAGTTTTGCATTTCTTCTTTCTTCTCAACTATTTATTCTTTTCCGCTCGTGGTCGGAGATCACCTCATAATTCTGAGTTGTTATCCATAAGTTCACAACAAGCTTATTCTTTTCTTGTTGATTTTTCTCAACAATTCCGTTCAATCCTTCCTTCTAAGGATGCTTTCAAAACCAATTATGGTAGATGGTATCATTTGCTTCTCCGCTCTTTTCATCCAACTCTTTCAAGTTGTCCGGAGGCTTTGTGATGTTCCTCTCGTCAACTATCTCTCCATTTTGTCAATCTCAGTTCCAACTCTTTCCTTGTTCAGCCAAAATTCTGCCTAAATTCTATCATCCTTATTCCGCTTCTATCTAGTTCTAACCGGAGTGGCTTCGAATTCTTTTTGTTTTGGAACTTTGATTCTCGTCATAGTCGTCGTTTCTTTTCCTACTCGAGTGTTCTCTACTTTGTTCGTCCTATCTCGTTTGTTCTTATTTCACCTCTTCCTCTTTCCCCCTGTCTCGTTCCTAAGATCTCAGGACGAGATCTCTTGTTAGTAGAGGAGAGTTGTAACGTCCCGGATTAGACGCGCCAGGTGTCCGCCAGTTATTCGTCGTCGTTGCCATGTCATGTGCTTGAGTGTTGCATTTTTCCATGTCATCATCTGCATTTCATATCATGTCATCAGGTGCATTTATTTGCATACGTGTTCGTCTCTTGCATCCGGTCTCTTTCCCCATTGTCCATTTTGCAATCCGACACTCCTATGTCCTCCGGCGCCCCCTTTTGCCTCTTTTCAGGTGCGGGTGTTAAACTTTCTCGGAATGGACCAAGGTTTGCCAAGCAGCCTTGGTACACCACCGGTACACTGCCTGTCATGTTTCGTGCCATTTGGAGGTCGTTTGATACTCCAACGGTTACCTGGGTAACCGCAAAAGCCTCTTTCCTGTTGCAGCCCAACACCCCTCCAAAACAGCCCAATAACACATCCAAGTCATCTCCATGCTATCGGTCGTTCGATCACAATCGTGTGGGCGAAAACTACACTCCATTTGGAGTCTCCTAGCTCACTCTACCTATAAATATGTGCACCCCTCCTCTAATCCCGCAGTTCATAAACCCTAAAAACTTCCCCCGCCGCCACCGGACATGTCCGCCGCCCGCCGGACAGAACCGCGCCGCCGCCTCCCGGCCAATCCAGAGGCGCCACGTGTCCCCCGCGCCTCCTCTCTCTCCTCCCGCCGCCGCCGGCGTGCGAAGCCCATCTGGAGCCCGCGCCGGGCCGCGTCGGGCCCGGATCCGCCCGAAGCCGCCCGATCCCGCGTGCCCGAGCGCGCGTGCTTGGCCTCCCGGTCCAGCCCCGCCGCCGGTCGTCTTCTCCGCCGCCGCTCGGCGGAGCTCCGCCGGGATCTCGCCGGAGACATCCAGCAGGCCAGGCCCCGCCTGCCCTGCCCTCATGTCTCTCCTTCTCCCGTCTGCTCTCTCCCTCACGCAGCTCTCTCTCCCTCACGCAGCTCTCTCTGTCCGTGGACAGGAGCTTCTCCCGTTGGCCATGGAGCCCGCAGCCCCAAGCTCGTCGTTCGTCGCCGTTCGCCGCCGGATCCTCAACCCTGACTGTCGGATCCGGTTGCCCCGCGCCCGATCTACCCATTCCCGGCCTTCCCGAGTCCTCCCGGTGTCCCGGCTCACCGCCGCAAGCCATGGAGCTTCGTCAACCCCCGTCCTGGAACTCCTTGTCCTGATTTTCGCTGGGTAAAAAAACCACCAAGTCCCTGAGATTTTATCATTCTGGTGCCATGTTCATCATGCCATAACTTCTTGCATGTAGATCCGTTTTGTGCATGTAATATATCAAAACGTTCACCATGAGATGGTCTTTATTTTGTTCAACTGTGGCATGCTTGTTTGAATCCATCTTAATGCCCTAATAATCGTTGCAAGAGTTGTATATAATGTTATCTGATGTCTGTTAACAGAAAATGCTCATTTGTCATTTTTGCATATTTTTGTGTGTGTTTCTATTGAGCTTGAAGTCTATATGAGTTATGAAATACAACATGCCATCTTTGCTGTGGTGCAACCCATTCTTCATGATATGCCATGTATTGATTGTTTCAATCTTGCAAAGTAGTCTTTGTATGCTGTTATTTTTATGCCATGTATTTATTTTGCTACAGTGAGGTCCATGCCTCTTTTGAGTATGATCAGTAAGGATGATTTGGACATACGGTTATGCTCTACCATAAAATGTTCCTGGCAGATTGTTTACATGTTATTCATTTTTGTTAGTGATCCAAGCATGCTATGAACTTGCCCTTCCCATGCTTAGCTTCAAGAACATGTCTTCTTACTGATTCTATTCTTATCTTGTCATGCAATGCTTTGTGGTGAGTGTTTCAAGCTCACCAACATGCCTACTTATCGTTGTTTATGCCATGCTCTGTTTTTCAGTCTGAATGTGTTTACGAAACTTTCTATGTTTACATGGGTGGCATCATATTTTCTGTGCCTTTTTGGCTCATGGCCAGTAAGGGACTTTTGTTTTACGATTTGAGTAGATTCTTGTTATGCCTTTGGTTTCCATGATAAGTTCATGTAGCATGTTGTTTGATAGCTCCAATCATGGCAACCTGATGTTATTGCTGCCATGTCCTGAAATTCTGCTAAGTCTGTGAACCTGGTATCATTTGCAATATTTCAATGTCCTTTTGAGCATGTTCTAGTAGTTTCTGGAGATAGCTCAGTGTTCATGTTTTGTAATGCTCTACCTTTAAATCATGACCATTCCTTTTATTTCCCTGTTGATATACTGTAGCATGTTGTTTTGATTCTTGCAATATGCCTAGTTGCTGTTTTGGACAGCAAACCCTTTAAACTTATATGGTGTGTATGTGTTGAACCATTGCTCCGTTTGGAGTGTGCTCTATATGAAACTTGCTTAGTTTTGCACGTAGTTTCATGTTAACTTGTTGCATCCATGTTTTGAGGTGTGCTTGATGTTTGAATGCATTTTGCATCAATGCCATTCTTATCTTGTTTTGCTCATATCTTCTAGGTCGTAGCTCCGAATCTAATGAACTTTATATGTAACTTGACTAGAATTTCGTGTAGATCGTCGTGGTGCATCTTAACTTGCTGTTTAACAACTTGAACGTAATGTTTATTCAGATCTGGACCAATTTCGAAATTTGCATATGAGGACTTATCGGAGTTGCTCTATGTTGTTTTCGGCCTCATTTAAACTTGCTTTGATGTGTTGTTCTTGTATGCATCATCTCTTGCCATGAGTAGCTTCATGTAGCCTTTTCATGCATCATACTTGGTTGAGCATCATGCCTTGTTCATGTGTGGTGTGTTTACCATGTTGTGTGCTTCTTCTCGATAGTTCATGTTTCGTTGCGACCGTGAGGATTTGTTCGTCTACGCTTGGTTCGTCTTCGTGGCTTCATCTTCTTCATGGATTCATTCTTCTTCCTAGCAGGATTTCAGGCAAGATGACCGTCATCTTGGATCTCACTAGTATCATTGCTATGCTAGTTGCTTCGTTCTATCGCTATAATGCGTTACCTACCACTTGCTTATAAGGCCTCCCAAATGGCCATGAACCTCTAACCGTTGTTACCCTTCCTAGAAAACCGTTGTTTGGCTATGTTACCACTTTTGCTCAGCCCCCTCTTATAGCGTTGCCACTTGCAGGTGAAGATTAAGATTGCTCCATGTCGGATTATGTTTATGTTTATGTTGGGATATCACAATATCTCTTATATTATTAATGCATCTATATACTTGGTAAAGGGTGGAAGGCTCGGCCTTATGCCTGGTGTTTTGTTCCACTCTTGCCGCCCTAGTTTTCGTCATATCGTTATTATGTTCCCGGATTATGCGTCCCTAACACGGTTGGGTGATTTATGGGACCCCCTTGACAGTTCGCTTTGAATAAAACTCCTCCATCAAGGCCCAACCTTGGTTTTACCATTTGCCTCACCACCTCCTACTTTTCCCTTGGGAGTCGCTCTCTCGAGGGTCATATTTATTTTAGCCCCCCGAGCCAATGCTTGTCTAAGTGTTGGTCCAAACTAGAGCATCGTGCGGGACCGTCCCTTGGCAACTTGGGATATGTTGGTACATGTACGCTTCGCTTATCCGGTGTGCCTTGAGAACGAGATATGTGGAGCTCCTATCGGGATTTGTTGGCACATCCAGGCGGCTTTGTTGGTCTTGTTTTACCATTGTCGAAATGTCTTGTAAACGGGATTCCGAGACTGATCGGGTCTTCCCGGGAGAAGGAATATCATTCGTTGATCGCGAGAGCTTATAATGGGCTAAGTTGGGACACCCCTGCAGGGTTTGAACTTTCAAAGGCCGTGCCCTTGGTTATGTGGCAGATGGGAATTTGTTAATATCCCGTTGTAGTAAACTTGAAGTAAAATCTTCTAAAATACACCAACCGTGTGCGTAACCGTGATGGTCTCTTTTCGGGTTGTTCGAGAGGAGAACACGGTTTCTGGGTTATGTCTGACGTTAGTAGGAGTTCAGGATCACTTCTTGATCATTACTAGTTGACGACCGATTGCTTTGCTTCTCTCCTCGCTCTTATTTGCGTATGTTAGCCAGCATACATGCTTAGTCACTTCTGCAACCTCACCACTCTACCCCTTCCTTTCCCTTTAAGCTTTGCTAGTCTTGATACCCATGGTAATGGGATTGCTAAGTCCTCGTGGCTCACAGATTACTACACCAAGAGTTGCAGGTACATGTTGTTGCGATGGTCATGACGCGAGAGCGATGTTTGATTGTTTTGGAGTTCTTCTTCTGCTTCTTCCATCAGGGGATAGGTTCCAGGTCGGCAGCCTGGGCTAGCAGGGTGGATGTCATTTGAGTTTCTGTTTATGTTTCATCCGTAGTCGGATGTTGATCTTGTATGATGTATTCTCATATTCATGTGACATTGTATGTCTTGGATGTATCCCCACTATTAAGTAATGCTTTGATGTAATGATATCCACCTTGCAAAAGCGTCTTCAAGATGTCCTTCTATCCTTGGTGTGACCTTCGAGTTCCTTTAGGATAGGGTCGCATCTTGGGCGTGACACCAGTCGTCGGCTTCTGCCCCCATGCAGCTAGTACTGGGGTGTTTGGGATAAATCTGAGCACTCTTTTTCCCATTTTTGGGTCCTCCGAGGGAGGTGCTTAGTGCAACAAACCAGACAATCGGACTATAAGGACTTGAGACCTCTCGAACAGCGACCAGCTCTCGCCTCATCATGACAATCAGTTTTGGCTTTCTCAACTGAGGTGCTCGTCCGAAAGAATCGGGACACAATCGCAGTAGTTCTCCTAGTGCTACCTTAGCTGATATAGTGGAACGTAAGGTACAAAAACATGGGAGCCGGGCAAACCCAACTATTGACCCAAGACATGATTCGGAGCTGATGCATATAATGCTATAAGTGCGGGGTGCCGCACTATCGAAAGTGTTCGGACTTCTCACGTCGTATTATGGGGTATACGAAAGCCCCTAGCATACTGGCCGTACCAGAATGTACGGGTGCTAATTGTCGTAAATAAACATATATAAAAAATAATAGACAATGCAGTAATAGACTAATGTTGTGCATTGTTATTTAAAGAATACGTCGAAGCGTACTGATACAAGTACTGCAATGAGCAAGAAATAGGACTATTTGACATATCCTATCCAAGGGCAAGCTGCGTATGGGTATTAAAAAGCGGGTATGTCGATTGTTATTAGAGACCACTTGGGGATTCCCTTGTACGTCTTAGTTTCTTGCCTCCTTGGTTGTTCCTTCCCGTAATGTGTCTGGCAATCGTACTGCCGGTACGGTCCTCCAGAGAGTAAGGTCCTGAAAGAGAGAAACTGATAAAGGTATTCAACCCCTAGGGCGATTGAGCCGCACTGTGGGACGTGCCCTGGTCATGCCCCCGCCTATGCCCATGGTATTTTCAATGCATAATTATGTATGCACGGCACGGATTTCGCCGTTTGACTGGGACTAGGGCGGGGGCCAAATTGTTAGGCGAGCTCTGCACGTGCAAGGCGATCCTGTTGCAAGTCACTCCGGACTCACTTGACGGTGTCCGAGGGCTTTATCACCGAATTGGTGGATTGCCTTAAGAGGCTACTTTGTGCTTCTGCTGTGAGGGCCGCAGTGTGCTCCTCTATGCGGAGCGAGCGCTCTGTGTTTCCGTTGACTGTTATGACCCCCCTAGGTCCTGGCATCTTGAGCTTGAGGTATGCATAGTGTGGTACCGCATTGAATCTTGCAAATGCGGTTCGCCCGAGCAGTGCGTGATAGCCACTGCGGAACGGGACGATATCGAAGATGAACTCCCCGCATTGGAAGTTTTCCGAAGATCCGAAGACCACTTCCAGTGTGATTGAGCCCATGCAATGGGCCTCTACACCTGGGATGACGCCTTTAAATGTCGTTTTTGTGGGTTTGATCCTCGAGGAGTCTATACACATTTTGCACACTGTATCTTGATAGAGCAGGTTTAGGCTGCTGCCGCCGTCCATAAGGACTCGAGTGAGGTGAAATCCGTCAATGATGGGGTCTAAGACCAATGCGGCAGATCCTCCATGACGGATACTAGTGGGGTGGTCCCTGCGATCGAAGGTGATCGGACAAGAGGACCATGGGTTGAACTATGGGGTGACGGGTTCCATCACATAGATGTCCCTTAGTGCACGCTTCCGTTCCCTCTTGGGGACGTGGGTTGCGTATATCATGTTCACCGTCCTCACTTGTGGGGGGAACCTCTTCTGTCCTCCAGTGTTCAGTGGCCAGGGCTCCTCCTCGTCATCACTATGCAGCCCCTTGTCCTTGTTTTCGGCATTTAACTTGCCGGCCTTCTTGAACACCCAACATTCTGTGCTAGTGTGATTGGCTGGCTTATCGGGGGTGCCATGGATTTGACACGAGCGATTGAGTATGCGGTCCAAACTAGACGGGCCCGGAGTATTTCTTTTGAATGGCTTTTTCTGCTGACCGGGATTAGAGCCAATGAATCCGGCATTGACTGTCGTATCTTCGGCGTTATCGCCGTTGTTGCGGCGCTTGTGTCTGCTACGACATGGTCTACCGTTTCTATCCTTGGTATCTGAAGTGCCAAGATTCCTTTATATGTTTTTGCTGCGAGCCAGCCAGCTATCCTCTCCCGCGCAAAAGCGGGTCATGAGTGTCGTGAGGGCTGCCATAGACTTCGGCTTCTCCTGGCCGAGGTGTCGGGCGACCCACTCGTCACGGATGTTATGCTTAAATGCCGCTAAGGCTTCTGCGTCCGGAAAGTCGACAATTTGATTTTTCTTGGTTAGGAACCGTACGTGTACAGAATTGCCTGGCCGATTCCCCCGGCTGCTGAGTTATATGGCTCAAGTCATCGACATCCGGTGGTCGCACATAAGTGCCCTGGAAGTTTTCAAGGAATGCATTTTCCAGATCCTCCCAACAGCCAACGGAGTCTGCTGGCAAGCTATTCAGCCAATGTCGAGCTGGTCCTTTGAGTTTTAGTGGGAGGTACTTGATGGCATGTAGATCATCACCACGGGCCATGTGGACGTGGAGGAGGAAATCCTCAATCCGTACCGCGGGATCTGTTGTACCATCATATGATTCGATATTTACGGGTTAAAAACCCTCTGGGAATTCATGATCCATTACTTCGTCAGTGAAGCATAGGGGGTGTGCGGCACCTCTGTGCTGGGCTATATCATGACGCAGTTCGTATGAGTCTTGTCTGCTATGTTCGGCCCGGCAGGATTTACTTTTAGTGTATCCGGCGTGACGGTCATCGTCCCGCGTAGGTGCACGCCCCCGTGATCCGTAGATCGGTCTTGCATGTTTTGCCCTGTTTTCCAATATGTCTCGCAGGTCCCGCGTGTTGCCCTGGCCTTGGTATTTTTGTTTGAGTGGCGGTGCGGTACAGGCTGAGCTTCAGGCTAAAATGCCTCTCTGTATCGGCCACGAGGTGGCTGATCAGCAGCATCGTACGCTAGTGATGTAGGTTTCAATGCTTCCTTCTCAAGTCGGGGTAGCAACCTGCGCTTTGGGTAACCCTTGGAGGGGCGTTCGAGTTCATATTCCTCGGCCGCAAGGACTTCAGTCCATCTGTCTGCTAGCAAATCTTGATCAGCTCGAAGCTGTTGTTGCTTTTCTTCAGGCTATTTGCTGTGGCTATAAGCCGGCGCTGAAAGCGCTCCTGCTCGACGGGATCCTCAGGCACGATAAATTCTTCGTCGCCGAGGCTCACCTTGTCTTCGGAGAGAGGCATGTAATTGTCATCCTCCGCTTCTCCGTTTGCTGCTCGCTCAGGAGGGCTAGCTTGTTCATCCTCCCGCTCTAAATCTTCCTGGAGGGGATTGTCGTCGTCTTCGGCACTATCCAGAGCGCTATTGTCTCTTGTGCCGGTATCACTACTTTTGCTATGGCGAGACTTAGAGCGGCGCCACTGACGTCGGCGCTTGGGTTGCTTCTTGGAGGGGTCTTATCGCCATTGCCTTCTTTGGGTGTATTCACCATGTATATATCATATGATGAGGTGGCGGTCCAGTGGCCTGTGGGCAGTGGTGCCTATTTGTCTCCTGCATCGTCGTCCATACCATCGGTATCTTCGGAGTCGAAATCGAGCATGTCGATTAAATCGTCGACAATGGCTACTAAGTGGGTGGTGGGTGGGGAGCGAATCTCTTCGTCGTCCGCATCCCATCCTATCCGGACATAGTTCGGCCAAGGTTCTTCTGACAAGGAGAGGGACCTTAACGAATTTAGCACATCGCCGAAGGGTGAGTGCTGAAAGATATCCGCGGAGGTAAACTCCATGATCGGTGTCCAATCGGATCTGATAGGCACAGACGTAGGTGGTTCGGAGCTCGTGGCCAGGGACGAATCCGATGGTTCGGTAGCATGGCTCTCGCAAGGGGTGAAGTCAGTATTCGGCTCTATTGCCACTGAGAGTGCAGCCTCCAAGGAGGGGTCTATCCACCCGTCCTCGGATGGCACAATTTTCTTCTGATCGAGGGCCGGAGTAGTTGTAGGTGTGATCTCCCGAACACTGTACGACGGCAGAGCTAAATCATGCTCGTCGTGATCGTGCGGCGCTCCTGACATGGGTTCAAATCCGTCGAAGATCAAGTCTCCACGAATGTTGGTGGTGTAGTTCAAGTTTTCGAATCTGACCTGGTGGCCAGGGGCATAGCTCTAGATCTGCTCCAGATGACCAAGCGAGTTGGCCCGCAGTGCGAAGCCGCCGAATACAAATATCTGTCCAGGGAGGAAGACCTCGCCCTAGACCGCATCGTTACCGATGATCGAATCAGCCATCAAGACTTACGGTGACGGCATAGTGGAACTCTCAATGAAATCACCAATGTCGGTGTCAAAACCGGCGGATGTCGGGTAGGGTGTCCCAAACTGTGCGTCTAAGGCGGATGGTAACAGGAGGCGGGGGACACGATGTTTACCCAGGTTCGGGCCCTCTCGATGGAGATAATACCCTACTTCCTGCTTGATTGATCTTGATGGTATGAGTATTACAAGAGTTGATCTACCACGAGATCGTAGAGGCTAAACCCTAGAAGCTAGCCTATGGTATGATCGCTGTTTTCCTACGGACTAAACCCTACGGTTGATATAGACACCGAAGGGGGCTAGGGTTACACAGAGTCGGTTACAAAGAAGGAGATCTACATATCCGTATTGCCAAGCTTGCCTTCCACGCCAAGGAGAGTCCCATCTGGACACGGGACGAAGTCTTCAATCTTGTATCTTCATAGTCCAACAGTCCGACCAAAGGATATAGTCCGGCTGTCCGGATACCCCCTAATCCAGGACTACCTCACCAGGGGTTGCTTCCAGCTCTTTGGGTGTACCGTGTCTCGTCCCAGCGCTGCGCAACGTGCGCCTGCCATGGATTTAAAGGGACCACGTAAAGTGCCGAATTACACTGCCGATTTATCCCCCGAGTCATGGGTTGAAAGCTATGAGATGGAAATGGGGATGCTGGATGTAGACGATGCGGCGTGTGCTAAATACTTCACCACGATGTTGGAGGGGACAGCCCGCACTTGGCCGAAGAACTTGCCGGCTAACTCTATTGGGTCATGGGCCAAATTAAGGGCCCAGTTTATCCAGCATTTCAAGGATACATGCAAGCAGCCCATGTCAATTGTGGACTTAGTTGCTTCTGTCCAGGAGGAAGGAGAATCAGCAACCCGTTGGGTGCGCCGGGTTTCGGAGATTTTGCATTCATCGGACCGCATCAATGCTGATACAGCAGTTTTAACATTGGAAGGGAATTCCCGGTTTGCACCTCTGAAGTCGAAGTTGGGATGGCTCAAACGTCATTGTAATGACATGGGAACACTTAAGGCAGCTCTGGTAAAGTACGCCGACTCTGATAGTACCAAGGACCCCGAGTCTGATGATGACAAGACAGGGAAGGGAAAGAAGAGCGGCACCACCAAGGGGCAGCAGCATAACCCCACGGGTCATGGAAACAGCGGTAAGCGTAAAGCGGATAACAGCTTAGATTTTGTGGCTAATACCAACACGCAGGACAAGGGCCAGCGGCGTAAGGGTAAACCGCCCCAGCGTGGTGGAGGACCAAGTCCTAATCCGGAGCGCCTGTCTTATCTGTTAAACCGGCCTTGCCCAAAGCACGGGACTCGGGACAAACCGTCCACGCACCTCTGGAAAGATTGTTATATCATGCAGGAGTTCAAAAATTCTGACTTTTTTCGGTATGATCACGGACTGGGCGGCAGTTCAGGCCTGGATCTCATGGGCTGGGTTACGGTGGAGGTAGTTCCGGTTTAGGATTTCATGGTAATCAGAGCGGACATGGTAATCAAGGCAATCAGGGCAACCAAGGTGGTTATAATCATCAGCAGCAACAGCAACAGTCGGGCTACCAAAGCAACCCAAAGTAGTTGAATAGTGGGCAGTATCATGTCTTCACAACTAGTCTATGCAAGCGCGATCAGAAGCTTCATAAAAGGGCAGTGAATTCCGTTGAACCGGCGGTGCCCCGTTACTTGAGCTGGTCTGAGCAGCCGATCGTGTGGAGTAGAGAGGATCATCCGCCCCGGGTTGATAATCTGGGTCATCTAGCATTGGTGGTGGCGCCTCAGGTTGGAGGTTATAAGTTCACTAAGGTATTCATGGATGGGGGGAGTAGTATCAATATCCTTTATTATGAAACCTTCCGTCGCACGGGGTTAACAGATAAAAATCTTAAGTCGTCCAATACGGTCTTCCATGGTGTAGTGCCTAGTAAATCGGCATATCCTGTGGGTAAGATAGCTTTGGAGGTGGCTCTTGGAGATGAGCATGACTCGAGATCAGAGACACTGACTTTTGAAGTGGTGAAAATCAAGAGCTCGTATCATGCCCTGTTTGGACGGACAGCTTATGCTAAGTTCATGGCAAGGCCCTGTTACGTCTATCTATAGCTCAAAATGCCGGGTCATAAGGGGACCATCATGGTTCATGGGAGTCGTAAGTTTGCTTTGGAATGTGAAGAAGCTGATGCAGCTTATGCTGAGTCGGTTTGCGCAACAGAGGAGTTAATGTTCTATAAGGACAATGTTGATCCGGCGGATATGACTTCTTTGAAAAAGCCAACTACAGAGTATGATTTGGCCTTGAAGTTTAAATCAGCTAATGAGACTAAGCTTGTTGATTTCATTCCTGGCGATTCATCCCAGCAATTTAGCATCAGTGCTAACTTGGATCCAAAATAGGAAAGTGCACTCATCGAGTTCATTCTGATAACCGGGACATCTTTGCGTGGAAGCCTTCTGACATGCCAGGTGTACCGAGGGAACTCGCTGAGCACACACCTAATGTTGATCCCAAGTTTAAACCGGTCAAGCAGTTTCTTCGCCGATTCAATGAGTAAGATGTAAGGCTATTGGTGAGCAGGTAGCCAGGCTCTTGGCGGCTGGATTCATCGTTGAAGTATTTCATCCTGAATGGTTGGCTAATCCGGTGCTTGTACTTAAGAAGAATGGCACGTGGCATATGTGTGTGGACTACATAGATCTCTACAAGGCCTGTCCAGCAGACCCTTTTGCCCTCCCTCGTATTGATCAAATTATTGATGCTACGGTGGGTTGTGAGCGTTTGAGTTTTCTGGATGCGTATTCTGGTTACCATCAGATCAAAATGGCAGTTAAGGACCAGGAGAAGACAACATTTATAACTCCTTTTGGAGCCTTCTGCTATGTATCTATGCCTTTTGGGCTCAAGAGTGCCCAGGCGACCTATCAGCGTTGTGTGCAGAATTGTCTTCATGACCAGATCGGCCGCGATGTTCATGCTTATGTGGATGATATTGTGGTGAAATCCAGAAAGAAGGATACTTTGATAGATGACTTGAAGGAGACATCTGATAACCTCTGGTGTCGGTGTACAAAACTAGGGTCACATTTTTGCACCCCTTTACGTGCGCACGGGCAGTCAGAGCCGCGCCCACGACCACACCAAGCAGAGCGAGGGAGGTGAGCCAAGGTAAGACCAAAGCCCAAGATGCCCAGAGCAACGACCAGGCCAAGGCCACAAAGAGCAAAGGGACGAAGCAGGTTCCCCCGGCAGGAGACCCTTGCCGGGGCAGCTCGCCCCACACCAACGGAGTGAGCCACGAATGAGCCCACGATCCCCGACACCATCATCTGCGTGGAGACAAGGCCACAAAGAGCAAAGGGACAAATCAGGTTCCCCCGGTAGGAGACCCTTGCAGGGGGCAGCCCCGGCAAGACCCTTGCCGGGGCAGCTCTCCCCACACCAACGGAGTGAGCCACCCTTGAGCCCATGATCCCCGACGCCATCATCCGCGTGGAGCCAAGGTTCGGGAAGGCACCTCCAAGGTGGCATGCAGATCTTTGTGAAGACCTATCCAAGATTAGACGAGGATTAGAAGATGACGACCCCCGGCAAGACCCTTGCCGGGGACGACGGCGTGCCACGAAAAGACCCTTGTCGGGCCACCCGGCAAGGCCATTACCAAGGGTGCTAGCAGGGCCACCACTAGGCCCGCCGGCGACCAAGTTTCCACCGCCATTCGCATACAACTGCCAACCCAACCAGCTGGGTAGGCACCTGCGTGGCGACATGCAGCTCCCAAGCCAACCCGTCAAGCGCATGCGTGGCGGCATGCAGATCCTCGCGATGGCTCCACCACCACGCCACCTCAGCTGCAGGCCTTCCTACATGGCGCCGCACGCATCACTGGCCAGGGCGCGTGTCGAAGCAAGGAAGAGCAGCGACGGACGGGACGGGCCTCGCCCCCGTCCCCGATAAAGCAAAGGGACACCTGCGTGATGCATTAAATGCGTCTTGTCCTGTAATACGAAGGAAAACCTCGCAACACTGTTGCCTTTGCACCTCCTATGTGCCACTGTGGAAACCCCTTTTTCTATAAAAGGAGGCCCGAGGCGACGAGGAGGGGGATTCGGCTTTTTGGAGCTCGTTACACTCCGTAGCTAGTTCAAGAACTCAGAATACGTCCACGAAAGCAGGACTAGGGTTTTACGCATCCTCGCGGCCCAAACCTGGATAATCGAACCGTGTGCTCTCTGTTAGATCCCCTCTTCTCTCAACCCCGCGCCCCGCAACCGCAGTAGGGATTCTTGTGATCCCATAGGTGTCGTTTTGCACCGACATCCTTGGTGCGCCAGGTAGGGGGCGCGTTTGTGAGAATCTGGTCTGGTAGTTAGCCTAGCGGTTCTTCGTCGCCATGGCCCCTAAGAAGATGACGACCACGGTGATCGGCTCGTTGGGGGCCGAACGGCCCGTGCCGGTGCGGACGACCAGTGGACCGGTCGCGGACAGGACTCGGGCCGCGGCCCACGAACACCAGCACCACCTAGGCAATCGGAGCCTGGCGAGTGGCGTCGTTCGTGCACCACACGATCGGCCCCACGCCGCCGGACCCAAAGACAGAGTTGGGCCCCCCGCCGGCGGTGCGGGGCCCTCTGGGGGTGTTGTTGCGCCGACTCCGGGCGGTGCGGCGACCTCCAGGACGCATACACTGGCGACCACTGCATGTTCTTCCCATGGTGTGCTGACCCTGGGCACCGCCATGGGAAGAGCCATGTGCGTCGTCAGCAAGACGAAGGAGTTCAACACACTCGCCGAAGCACTGGAGAAAATGGCACGCAGCCGCTGGGTCGTGACAGAGCTCCTTCTAACATAGTTAGAAGTCGAAGCGCGCCGCGATCCACTCAGCTGTCACCGCCACCCACGCCAGCTGAATCCTTGGCACGCGCACAGCTGCTCCTCGACTTCCCTCCTGCTGCGGAGAAGCTCGATGAGTGGAGGGCCAACATCCGGAGCCTCGTCGTTCTCGCGAACAAAGACGATCCACGATCGGCGGGGCCCTCGGGTCGGTGCTCCACCGAACCACCACATGCTGGCGTTGGGAGGACCGGGGGAGCTGCGGCCACGATGCTCTCTCCTCCTCCTCGCCAGCCGTCACGGGCGTTGGCCCATCATGACGATGCTGGTGATAACATCTCCATAGCGTCGTCCGATCCACGGACCCTCCACGACTAGCGCCAGGTCCTTCGGGAGCAAGCTCACGAAGACGCTCGAACCACCGTCGAGCGCCGACCCGAAACACGCCGCCAGTCGGACAAGCGGGCGGGACACGCTACGGACCACCGGGTACTGGGGGGCCCCGGCGGCCTACCTTACGAGGTGGGCTGCCCCACTTTTACCCGTGAGCTGAGGCAGTTCCAGTGGCCGTCCCACCGCACGTTCAAGCCCGACGTCGGCGAGAAGTACACCGGCAAGACCCATCCGTCCGAGTTCCTTAGCATCTACACCATCGCGATGCAGGCCGCAGGGGCTCGCGACGACAAGGTGCTTGCCAACTACTTCCCGCTGGCGCACAAGCCCAATGTAATGTCTTGGTTGATGCACTTGCCGGCGGACTCCATCTCTTCCTGGTCAGATCTGTGCCATGAGTTCGTTGGCGCCTTCACAGGAGGCCACCAAGCTCATGGCTAGGCCAGTGATCTGCATATCATTCCCTAGAAGGAAGGGGAGACCCTGCGCAAGTACATCCAGAGATCCAGCCGGGTGTACTACAACATCCCCGACGTTCATCCCGCCACTGTGATTAGCGCGTTCCATGAGAACATGCGCAATCGCAAGATGCGCGAGGAGCTGGCGATGACCAAGGTTAAGGATGTGGCCGAGCTCTACGTTCTGGCCGACAGGTGCGCCCAGGCTGAAGAGGGAAGGAAGTACCCCGGCGAAGACGCCGGCGCGGAAACCGACTCTACCGATGAGGACGCCGCTGCCTCGACGAAGAAGGGTCGGCGTCGCAACAGGAAACGCAAAGGCAAGGCCGTGCTTGCCGTCGAGGGATCAGACGATGCCGGTGCCGGCAAGAAGGTCAAGGCAGACACCCCCAACAAGGAGATTGCCAGGTGCGCCGCCTGCGAGGCCGTGGCGGCTACCGACAAGCCAGGAAGCTCCGGCAAGCAATACTGCAAGATCCACCGCACCAAGGGCCACGATCTCCAGAATGCCGACAAGTCGAGCTGCTTGCTGAGAAGCAAAAGGCTGAGTACGAAAGGCGGGGCAAGGAGAAGGAACAGAATGGTGCTGAGGGATCCGGCACAAAGCGTGGCGGCCAAGGAGGCCGCCCCGGCAATGACAACTAGCAAGAGAGGCCCGCCCGGGGCCGCGATAAGAAACAAGGAGACGACGATCACGACGAGGACGACGAGTCCAGTGAGCAAGGGTTCTAGAAGGCTACGGAGGCCATGTGCATCGATGGCGGAGCCACGCTGCATGCCTCTCACCGCCAGCTCAAGCAGTGGGCGCTGGAGGTTACAGCAACAGAGCCGTCGTTCGACGCTCAGAAGCCACTAAAGTGGTCCATTTTTACGCTGAGGACCACCCTAATCGCACTACTGCGATCGGGTGTTTGCCGTTGTTGGTTTCGCCAACAATATGTAACCTCAGGGTGAACAAGATGTTGGTTGACGGCGGGGCCGGCCTGAACCTGATCTCGCATGTCGTGATCAAAAGGTTGCAAATCCCTGACGGAGACCTCGAGGAAACGGGCACGTTTCAAGGGGTCAATCCGGGGAGAAGTCAGCCAAAGGGAAACGTCACACTGCCCGTGACATTTGGAGGAGAGTTGAACTACCGGACGGAGAGGATCGTCTTCGATGTGGCCGAGATCCCCTTGCCCTACAACGCGATCCTCGGCCGCCCGGCACTAGCCAAGTTCATGGCGACATCACACTATGCCTACAACATGCTAAAGATGACCGGGCCGTTGACCATCATCTCCGTCCCCTCCGACAAGAAGGACGCGCTGATCTGCACCGACCAACTTTATCGGGAAGTAGTTGCAGCAGCTTCCGTCAAGGCACCTGCTCCTGCCGCCGATGGCCCGGGAGGAAAGAAGGAGCCCTGCAAGACCTCTCGCACCCACTCCGGCAAGCGCACATCCTCGGGGTGTTGTGCTACCGTTGAGGACATGCCAGAGAGCTCTGCCGACAAGAGCAAGAGGTCCAGAGCAGAGCTGCCGCAGACCAAGAAGGTGCCCGTCGCGGAGGACGGAACAGGAGGGGCCTTCATCACAGGCTTCGCCCTCAACAGCAAATAGGAAGGCGAGCTCGTTACCTTCCTGCGGGAAAATATCGATGTGTTTGCATGGCAAGCGTCCGACATCCCCGGTGTTCCTAGGGAGATGATTGAGCACCACCTAGCTGTCTGCCCCCACGCGCGGCCCGTCAAGCAGAAGGCCAGAAAGCAGGCTCAGGAGAGGCAGGAGTTCATCACAGAGGAGATCAGGAAGTTAGAACCGGCAGGTTTGGTGAGAGGGGTGCTCCATCCGACATGGTTGGCCAATCCGGTAGTGGTGCGCAAGGCGAATGGGAAGTGGAGGCTGTGTATTGATTACATAGATATCAATAGGGATTGTCCTAAGGAGTCCATGGCCGGGTGTGATCTGTTATCATTCCTTGATGCCTACTCAGGCTACCACCAAATCTTCATGACAAGAGAGGATGAAGAGAAGACAACATTCATCACCCCATGTGGTACGTACTGCTTTTTACGGATGCCTTTCGGGTTGAAGAGTGTTGTCTAAACATTTGCAAGAGCGGTCCAAATTGGTTTTGAACCTCAGCTCCATAGAAATATGGAAGCCTACATGGATGACATAGTGGTCAAAACCAAGGACGGGCTGACTCTTGTGCAAGATCTAGAAGAGACATTTGCCAACCTGCGCAAGATTAACCTCAAGTTGAACCCTGAGAAGTGGGTCTTCGGCGTCCCATTCGGCAAGCTTCTCGGGTTCTTCGTGTCACAGCGCGGGATCAAGGCAAACCCAGATCGAGGCGCCCAAGTAGATGAAGGATGTGCGTCGGCTCACCGGCTACGTTGCCGCCATGAGCCAGTTCATCTCCAAGTCCGCCGAGCGCGCCTTTCCCTTTTTCAAGATCTTGAAAAAGGCGGGACCAATAGAGTGGACCCCAGAAGCTGAGGCCGCACTGCAGGACCTGAAGAAAAACCTTTCCTCCATGCCAATACTAGTTGTGCCTAAACCACAAGAGCCGTTACTACTGTATCTGGCGGCGACGAATCAAGTGGTGAGCGCCGCACTAGTGGCACAGAGGGAGGTCGACGAGGAGGCAGCAATGGCTGCAGGACCAGCGGATGGCAAGCCGAAGATTCCCCCGGCAGGGCCTAGTGCCGACAAGGCGCGGCCCCCGGCAGAGTCTGGTGCCACCAAGGTGATGCCCGCGCGGTCAAGTGAAGTGGTGCCCAAGAAAAAGATGATGCAGCACCCAGTTTACTTTGTCAGCTCCCTCTTGCAGGGGGCTAAGTCAAGGTAATCCGGTGTGCAAAAATTTCTCTTCGGCCTCCTTATGGCCTCGAGGAAGCTGCGTCACTACTTCCTGGACCATGAGATCACTGTCGTCACCCGCCTCCCGTAGCAACGGATACTACACAACCCGGACGCAATCGGAAGGATTGTCGAATGGGCCTTGGAGTTGTCAAGCTTCGGCTTAAAGTTTGAGAGCACCTCGACAATTCAGAGCAGAGTCTTGGCGGAGTTCATCGCGGAATGGACCTTGACGCCTGACGAAGAAATTCAGGAGACTACTCTCCCCGGCAAGGAAGCAGACCGCAACTGGATCATGTACTTTGATGGAGCCTTCTCGCTTCAAGGAGCCGGTGTCGGTGTGCTACTTGTCGCACCCACCGGAGAGCACCTCAAGTACGTGATCCAGATGCACTTCCCTAGGGAGATGTCCACCAATAACACCGCCGAGTACGAGGGATTGCTTGCCGGTCTCAGGATCACGGCAGACCTCGGGGTTAAGAAGCTCATCGTCAGGGGTGACTCGCAGCTCGTTGTCAGGCAAGTCAAGAAAGATTATCAGAGCCCACTAACGGAAGCATACGTAGATGAGATGAGGAAGCTGGAGGAACGCTTTGATGGTATCCACACGGAGCACATCCCCCGAGCGGATAACGACATCACCGATTACCTGTCAAAGCGTGCCGCATTCAAGCTACCTGTGGAACCAGGTACCTTTTTGCTCCGTTTAACTCAACCATTCGTCGATCCATCAGCAGGGCATAGCAAGCGGAGAAAATCAAGTCCCGGCAAGTACTTTCCTACCGAGCCCCCCAGGGCTGCCGGCAAGGGTACTACCACGGACACTGAGCCTGACCAAGAGCAACTGGCTCCGGCAGGGCGTCAGGCCCTGGCCGTAGAGACAGCCACTCCCATGGCGGAAGAGATGCCTTTGGTCCTTGCCGTCAAGCCTCAGGCTCCGGCATGGGCGCAGCATACCGTCCAATTCCTCCAAATAGGGGAGCTTCCTGAGGAGCAGGAAGAAGCGGAGAAAGTAGCCCGTCGGTCCGCCCTGTACTAGTTCGTCGATGACGTCCTATACCGGAGAAGGCCGAACGGTGTGAAACTCAAGTGCATCCTCTAGGAGGCAGGACTAGAGCTGTTGGCAGAGATACATGGAGGCATATGTGGCTCCCACATAGTGTCAAGTGCCCTTGCCGGGAAGGCGTTCCGGCAAGGTTTCTTCTAGCCCACCGCCCTCCAGGATGCGATGGCACTAGTCACCAAGTGTGAAGCGTGCCAGTTCCATTCAAAGAAGCTTCATCAACCAGCTCAAGCCCTTCAAAAAATCCCTCTCTCCGGGCCATTCTCGGTCTGGGGGCTCGATATACTGGGCCCTTTCCCCCGCGCTGTCAGGGGCTTTGAGTACTTGTACGTTGCAACCGACTAGTTCACAAAGTGGCCAGAGGTGGAAGCAGTGAGGAAGGTGACTGCTCAGTTAGCCGTCAAATTCTTCAAAGGACTGGTCTGCCGTTTTGGTGTGCCGAACAGAGTCTTCACTGACAACGGCACACAGTTCACAAGCCACACCTTCATGCAGTACATTCGAGACCTCAGCAGCAAGGTCTGTTTTGCTTCCGTGGCACATCCATGGAGCAACGGCCAAGCGGAGAGGGAAAATGCTGAAGTGTTGCGAGGCTTGAGAACGAAGACCTTTGACAAGCTGCACAAGAGTGGAAGGCGCTGGATTGATGAGTTGCCGGCGGTTCTTTGGTCGATCAGGATGACGCCAAATCGAGCCACCGACCAGACACCTTTTGCCCTAGTATACGGGGCGGAAGCAGTTCTCCCAACGGAACTCATACATGGGTCACCTCGAGTGCTCGCTTATGACGAGGTTGAGTAAGAGCCGTTGCGCCAAGTTGACACGACGCTCCTTGAGGAAGATCGTCTTTGGGCGGCTGTGAGAGCAGCACGCTACCAGAAAGCCTTGCGCCGCTACCATAGCCGCAAGGTTCATGCCTGAAGCTTTGAGGAAGGCGACCTTGTTCTTCGGCATGTTCAGTTGGCCAAGAACTCCAACAAGTTGACGCCGAAGTGGGAAGGCCCTTATCGGGTAATACGAGTAACCAGGCCTGGCGCAGTCCGCCTGGAGACCGAGGATGCCGTACCAGTGAGCAACTCCTGGAACATCGAGCATCTTCGCAAGTTTTATCCATAAGGCGCGGCTTGCTGGGCCTCCCGGCAAGCCACCTTTTGTACGAGCTTTGCCAACAAGGCATGTGACCCTTTGTACAAAGCCAGGCGCAGACCCTGAGCATAAATAAATGAAGCGCTAGCGCCCTAAGATATAGCATGCATGCTAGGTCGAGTCTCGTCCTTGGTTAGGGTTGATAGTGCTTAGCGGCGACTAACCCCTAGCCTAGAGGTCGAGTGCGCGTCTATCTGTTCCTTTCCTGTCCTCGATTGGTTCGCAGGGCACGTGAACATTTCTGCTGAGCTACTCGGAAAGAAGGAAATGGACCGACGCCCCTGCCCCAGCAAACCAGAGTTGCCGGGGGGCTCCAAGCACAAGGATCCAACCGCGGCAAGATAAGATTACCGGGGGCTACAGATCCGGATAAGTCTTTTATCCCCTGTCATGCATTTCAGACCCGGATTGGGGTATATGAAACCTCGTTCTTATCTCTAGGCTGTCGTGCTCCCTTTTTTCCTATACCCAAGGGTTATTTCCTGGGTCCGGATTTGGTTGCAGCCGCGGCAGCAAGGAGATGGGACGAGGAGCCTAAAGCCCACTTCGTCCCTGCCTCCGCCAAGAGCGCGAGGATGGTTGAGTAGAGTGGGGGGGGGGCAAGGCATGTTGCTGGGCGAAAGACATTTATCCTAAACAACAACAAGGATTCGCTCCTTGTCGTGGGATTTACCCACGAACAAAAAACCCGGCAAGCATCCCTTTTTCATTAAAAAACACCCCATACAGGTAGTTCGTGCGGGATGAAAAACATGAACGAGGGGATTACAAGTTTTAAATTAAACAAAGGCCCGCAGGCTTACAAGCAAAAAAAGAGATAAGATGCCCGTAATCCCTTTCTTGTCCCTCTCCTCAGGAAGCAGGTCAAGGAGGCGAAAAGGGCAAAAGGGGCGCCTAGGCGAGCTACGAGCAGCAGAAGACACCGAGAGAGCATCGCGGCAGCCGCCCATGGGTAGGCCGGTGATGGCGATGCTGGGAAAAGAGCTGGAAGACAAGACGGCAGGACCGGCGCTACGCGACGAAGGCGTCGGTGCCCGCGTACTCCGAGTTGATGGCCTTGCCGCCCACCCTCTTCCTCTTCCGCAACCTCCCAATGCCAGCCGCCCAAGGAGACGGCCCCGAGAAGTTCAAGGAGCTGGCCCCACCCCCGGCAAACCCCTGCCGTAGGAGAGGCAGGTGTAGATGCTGCTGCTGCCGCACCCGCCTAGGCGCGGGGCGTCCGACGCCTAGTCGGACTCGTCCCCGCTATCCGCCCCGCTGTCCTCCTCCTCACTTTCGCTCAAGGAAGAGCTTCCATCATCAGAATCTCCATTGGAAGAGCTCTCCACGCAGCACTTCAGGCGAGTCCTGAACTCCCCGAAGACCTTGACGGAGAGTAGGTCGTCCTCCATCCATTTGAAGTAGAGGATGTGCCCCGCCGTCAGGCTGTGGATGCGCGTGAACGTCTTCCAACCACGATGGAGGTAGATGACTCGAGGAGTCGGGAAGTCGACGTCGACCTGCGTGCCCCCGTTCCCGCAACCCCTCATGTGCATTCTTAGGGATTGGGGCCGATCATGCTCCATCTCCCGAGCAAACGGGCCAGGAAGACGAAGACGGCAACGCGGACGCCGGCCAGCCTAATGAGGAACTCGCGGGGCTGGTCTCTGACATGGCCTTCCATCGGGAAAGGCACCATGGGCGGGGGTGAAGCTGGCGCGCCGCCCCGCCCTCCTCTTCCCGAGCACTGCGACCTCGTCCCCGACCTCGCCCCCTCCCCCTTCCCCTCACGGCCGGCTCTGCCACCACTGGTGCAGCAGGAGGAGGGACACGTTGTCAGGCTGGGACCCTCGACGCCACCGTTGAAGGACCGGGATTCCCTTTCTCCATGACGAATGAAAGGAAGGAGCGGAAGCAAAGGGACGTAGAAGATGGAAGAATGTTGGATGCCATCTCCCCTTCCCGATCTTTATAAAGGAACAGGGTTGGGGCTCGGCCGCCCCGCTCGGCCAATCAAAACACGGGAAGCGCAGGGAACCAGGAGCGACCCGCTGCCCAACCAGCGATGGCTCGGTTTCCCGCCTCCACCGTTTGCCACCCCGAGCACATGAAAGACGTGTGGCAGACGTGCAGAACCGAGGGGATAGGTGAGGCGAGCTCTCCCCACCCCGTGATCGTGGGGAGTGGATGCCTTGAAGACCGCGCCCCGGCCCCATTCAGTAAATGAGCCATGCCTCCATGCCTCCCTCCCTTTACGGGGAAGGCGTGAGCCGCCTCTTTACTGTGATGTGACGCATGCGTGCGAAAACCACCCCACGCATGCCACCCACGTCATGCACGCCCCTCCACGCCGTGCCGCGCGCGCGGGCCACGGGAAGCACAGCGTGCGAAAAATCTTACAACCGTAAAAACCGCCCCGCCTGCCCGTGGACCGTTTTGGGCCTGACCCAACAATGTGTCGCGCTTATGTGTGGCCCAGGCCCGGGGGCTCCTGTCGGTGTACAAAACTAGGGGCACATTTTTGCACCCGTTTACCTATGCACGGGCAGTCAGAGCCCCGCCCGCGACCGCACCAAGCAGAGCGAGGGAGGTGAGCCAAGGTAAGACCGAAGCCCAAGATGGCTAGAGCAACGCCAAGGCCACAAAGAGCAAAGGGACGAAGCAGGTTCGCCTGGCAGGAGACCCTTGCCGGAGGCAGCCTCGGCAGCCCCGGCAAGACCCTTGCCGGGGCAGCTCGCCCCACACCAACGGAGTGAGCCACCCTTGAGCCCACGATCCCCGACGCCATCATCCGCGTGGAGCCAGGGCTCGGGAATGCACCTCCAAGGTGGCATGCAGATCTTTGTGAAGACATATCCAAGAATAGACGAGGATCAGAAGACGACAACCCCCGGCAAGACCCTTGCCGGGGATGACGGCGTGCCATGACAAGACCCTTGTCGGGCCACCAGGCAAGGCCATTACCAAGGGTACTAGCAGGGCCACCACTAGGCCTGCCGGCGGCCAAGTTTCCACCGCCGTTCGCATACAGCTGCCAGCCCAACCAGCTAGGTAGGCACCTGCGTGGCGACATGCAGCTCCCAGGCCAACCCATCAAGCGCCTGCGTGGCGGCATGCAGATCCTCGCGATGGCTCCACCACCACGCCACCTCAGCTGCCGGCCTGCCTACATGGCGCCGCATGCATCACTGGCCAGGGCGCGTGTCGAAGCACGGAAGAGCGGCGACGGAAGGAACGGGCCTCGCCCCCGTCCCCGATAAAGCAATGGGACACCTGCATGATGCATTAAATGCGTCTTGTCCTGTAATACGAAGGATAACCTCACAACACTGTTGCCTTTCCACCTCATGTGTGCCACTGTGGCAAACCCTTTTTCTATAAAAGGAAGCCCAAGGCGACGAGGAGGGGGTTTCGGCTTTTTGGAGCTCGTTACACTCTGTAGCTAGTTCAAGAACTCAGAATACATCCACCAAAGCAGGACTAGGGTTTTATGCATCCTCGCGGCCCGAACCTGGATAAACGAACCGCGTGCTCTATGTTAGATCCGCTCTTCTCTCAACCCCGTGCCCCACAACTGCAGTAGGGATTCTTGTGATCCCATAGGTGTCGTTTTCCACCGACATCCGGGTTTATAAAATGATGCTTAATCTGGCCAAGTGTGTCTTTGGGGTACCAGCAGGCAAACTCTTGGGCTTTTTGGTGTCTAACAGGGGCATTGAACCTAATCCGGAAAAAATCAAGCCTATAACTTCTTTGGCTAAACCGAAGTGTATCAACGATGTTCAACGCCTGGCGGGCCGGCTTGCCGCCTTGAGCCGGTTTATCAGTCACCTTGGTGAGAAGGCCATCCCTCTATATCAGATGCTGATGAAGACAAATAATTTTGTCTAGAGTGCCGCCGCCAATGAAGCGTCTGAAGACTTAAAGCGCCAGCTAGCCAAACCGCGTGTCCTTGCTGCTCCTGTTGATAAAGAGCCTTTGCTATTATATGTGGCTGCTAATGTCCGGGGTGTCAGTGTGGCTATTGTGGTGGAGCGCAAGGAGGCCGGAAAGGAGTATCCGGTTCAATGGCCGGTTTATTACATTAGTGAGGTACTTATCGAGTCCAAACAAAGGTACCCGCATTGGCAGAAGCTGGTGTATGGAGTTTTTATGGCGAGATGGAAGCTTAAGCAATATTTCCAGGGTCATCCCATCACCGTGGTCAGTTCTGCTTCTTTGGGGGATATAATGCAGAACAAGGAAGCGACTAGCCGGATTGCCAAGTGGGCTATTGAGCTTGGGCCTCATGGGTTGAAGTATATGCCCCGGACGACGATCAAATCTCAAGCACTTGTGGATTCCATCAATGACTGGACAGAATTACAGGCGCCAGAATAGAAGCCGGATCATACCTATTGGACTATTCATTTTGATGGGTCCAGGAAATTGGAGGGCTCGGGGGCTGGAGTCGTATTAACTTCGCCACGAGGTGATAAGTTTTGTTACGTTCTCCGTTTAATGTCCCCTTGCACTGACAATGCAGCTGAATATGATGCTTTACTCCATGGTCTTCGGATGGCTAAAGAGATGAATCTAAGCCGAGTTAAGTGCTTCGGTGACTCGGACCTTGTGGCTTAATAGGTGTCTGGTACTTGGGATTCCAAGGACCCACTCATGGCGGCATATCGTCGAGAGGTGGATCTTGTTGCGGGTCACTTCAAAGGTTATCAAGTCGATCATGTGGACCGGCGGAAGAACGAAGCAGCGGACGCCTTAAGCTGTTTGGGTTCCCAACGTAAACCAGTCCCACCCAATGTCTTCCTGGATGTGCTACATAATCCGTCCGTCAAGCTCGCGATAGAGGAGGATTTGGCTGTTCCTGACCCGGAGGCTCAGTTGGTGGCGGCTCTTCATGTTATCCCGGATTGGACGGTTTCATATTTGGCGTATAGGAACCGGGGCGAGTTACCAGAGGATGAAACTTCGGCCAGGCAGATAATCTGGCGGTCCAAGTCCATGACTATTGTCAATGGAGAGTTACATCATTGCAGTGTGACAGGGGCGTTTCAGCGTTGTGTATCTTCTGAGAAGGCCGTGAAATTTTGCGTGAGATCCACGAAGGAGATGGTGGTCATTACTGTCGGAGTATTGGGCCACGGGTAGGCTAACCCGGGACCCAGAACCTTTCAAGACATCGGGGCAGCCTACGCCCCACAAAGAATCCCAAGACGATCAGCCGACTCTGGGAGTCGGCCACAGCATCGCCGACACCCACTCATGGCTGAGTCCCAGAGACGGCTGTGACTCCCGATCGGCGACTCCAGGGAGGCCGACTATGGGGAGTCGGCCCGCGACTTCACCACTCTCTGCCTTCGAGAAGAAGGACGAGACCGGGGATGGCCGGAGTACGGCCCTCCCCTAAGTTGGTTACCAGGGGCAGGTATGGCTACAGTATGCCATACCGGAGGAGAGCTCCATCCGGCGCGGCACTGTCGCCATGCTTGCCCTGACGACCGCCCGGACGACGGAGCACTGTTCCCACATTGACCCGCGTGTACAGCCTGGAGACGGCGGGCCCCGCTAGTCAGCGGGAGGGACGAAGACGGCGAGAGCACCCGAAGACGGACCCCGTGGGAGTCGGCCTCCGAGCGTCGGCCCGTTCCTCCCACGGGCCCCACACGCCATTAACCAGATAAGACGGGGAGTGGCGACAGTGATCGCCCGCCAGGCGGCGGCACTGTTTGCCACGCCCCCACGACCCACCCAACGTCATCAGAGGCGCGGCTACAGTGGCCAGGTCGGTCGGCGGGGCCCACCGGAGGTGGCCCCAGGAGTCGGCGGAGAAGACGGCGGCCTAAGAGGCAGACGGCTGGGACCCGCGCCCAGTCGGATTACCATTGTACCCCCGAGGGGTAGGCCTATATAAACCCCCCGGAGCACCCATGCAAAGGGTTCGATCCTTTTACCACTAGACAGAAGCATAGAAGGGAGAGAGCTAGCCTTGCCCTCTCCTACCTCCAGAACACAGCTCTAGGAGCAACTTTGTACACATATCACCATAGTGACCATGCGGAGACCCCGCAGAGCAGCAGTAGGGGTGTTATCTCCTCGGAGAGCCCCGAAGCTGGGTAAGATCCGCCGGCGTGCATGTCTACGCCTCATCCCGCTTCCAGGCACCGGCGACGTTCTACTCGCCCCCACCATGATAAGCCATCCTTTGGCATATGTCGCACCTAACCCCCGACAATTACGCCGGTTCAAAATCTCTGGTAGCCAAGGCATTTCGTCACGGTTTCTATTGGCTCACGGCTCATGCTGATGCTGAGGACTTGGTCAAAATGTGTGATGGATGTCAAAAATTCTCACGATGCGCTCATATACCGGCTCAAGAGTTGAGGATGATTCCAATCACTTGGCCATTTGCAACTTGGGGGCTAGATATGGTTGGGCCCTTTAAGAGATCCAAGCATAAGAAGAACCACCTTTTGGTGGCGGTTGATAAGTTCACTAAGTGGGTGGAGGCGGAGCCAGTCAATAAGTGTGATGCAGCTACGGTGGTTCAATTCCTCAAAAATGTGATTTTCCGGTTTGGCTTTCCACACAACATTATAACTGATAATGGCACCAATCTGTCCAAAGGTGCTATGAAGCAGTTCTGTCAACGTGAGCACATCCGGCTTGACCTGTCATCAGTGGCACACCCCCAGTCTAATGGTCAAGCGGAGCGAGCCAATCAAGAAATCTTGAGAGGCATCAAACCCCGGCTTATGGTTCCTTTGCAGCGGATGCCGGGTTGTCGAGTAGAAGAGTTACCTTCTGTATTTGGAGCATCAACACCACAACCAACATATCCATCGGTTACACGCCTTTTTTCATGGTTTATGGAGAGGAGGCGGTTCTCCCTAGTGACATCCGTCATGACTCGCCTCGTGTGGCGGCATATGTCAAAACTGACAATGAGAAGGCGCGACAGGAAGCACTTGACCTGTTGGATGAAGAGCGTGACATTGCAGCAGCCCGTTCTGCGATTTATCACCAAGATATGCGTCGTTGTCACAGCCGCTGGGTTAGAACCAGAACTTTTCAAGAAGGCGATCTGGTGCTCTGACTCATTCAGGATCAAACTGATATGCACAAGTTATCCCCGCCTTGGGAAGGACCTTTTGTGGTCAGCAAGAATCTGCATAACGGGGCATACAACCTTATTGATGTTCGAGAGTGCAAAGGCTCGCGTAAATCGGAGGAGGAGACCCACCGGGCATGGAATATCGCTCATCTTCGGCCTTACTATACCTGAGCCATAGGCTCTGCTTATGTACATATTATGATCAATGTATATATTATGATCAATATAATGAACCAAAGCCTCAGCTAAAGCGGGGTATCTATAGTTTTTCTTATATCATGTGTGGTTACATGGGAGCTTCTGTTCCTAAAGCGGCGTTCGGTTTACACCTTGATTCATCTTATAAAGCTTTATATAAAAATCACTTCAGGGCTTGGTTGTATTTGAACCATAGCTACACCTCTTGATCGGCGCAAAGCGACCAGAAAAATCACTTGGGGCTTGGTCGTATTCGAACCATAGTCACACCTCTTGATCGACTCAAAGCCAAATTACTTCAGGGCCAAAGGGAGTGTTGCAATGAATAAAGAATCTACACTTGTAACAGGGTATCAAGCCATGGATTGGAAGCCTGGTGTATACACCTAAAACCCCGGGTTAGCCTGCCTTTTTAAGTAAGTCACTCCGTCCAGGTAAACCTGGTATGACCCGCTGAACTTCGACAAGTCAATCTGATAAGACCCTGAACTTTTCAAAGTTAAAACGACGATTTGTTAAGGATTGAGGACCATCTTAAAAGGCTTTGTGAAATGGTTTAACTCAGTGGCCTGGCAGCCCATGAAAAGCCTCGAATTTGGGGCCTGGCAGCCTGTGCAAAGCCTCGACTACAAGTTTTCATATGATTTTAGTTGAAAAGCTTTTCCTCCTTTTTATGAGATTTATAAAGTTTTTTGATAGACCGACGTTCATTAGCCCGGCTTGACTTTCAATTACAAGTTGTCAGTACATGATCAGTTATAATTCGAAGATTATTAACCCGGTCTGGTTTCGACTATGAGTCGCCAGAATTGCACATGGAAAAACCGGTGTTTATCGCAACCTGGAACAGTTTTATCATAAACTAGCACAATATGACATGAGTTATTATATTCGAAATTAGGGTTATCACCCTTACTACAAAGTTGGTCAGCCAACATTATGACTCAAGGTCACAGGTATTTATTATTTTCATATTTGATTATCTTTTCACAGCCTTGGTTATAAAACCTGGCTATATATCTAGGCATCATGACCCGTCCGGCGGTAAACCGCCAGGACACTATATACTTCTTGTGTGCAGGAATAGCTTGAATAAATTGCTATGGATTATGAGCATCATATATCTTAAGCATGGCGGATTAACAAGTGTCAGGCACAAATAAATATGCACGACGGCATAGCAGACCAAGTGTTTTAACTAGCCTATTACAAGGCGTTTCAGTGCCTAAAAGGATAATTGTTTCTCGACAAGCATTGCAGCACGTGGGAGACTAAGCCGGCCTCCGGATCATGATTCCTCACCAGCTTGACTTGACGGTTGCGGATCATCTTGCACCGGTTCATCATCCTCCTCTCTACCTAGTAGCTGGAAGTCAATGGTTGCCCAGTCGATCCCAGTTAGGGCTTGGAATACAGCTTCATCGCTTATAAGGGTGGACAGTTCAATATCAGGGCCATAGGTGTGCTTGCGGATTGGCGGGATAAGATTTTGTGCTTTAGGAGTTGGTGCAGCAACCCGTTTTTTTTTGTCGTCATAACTCGCCTGGTAATATGAGAGATCGGCTTCTTCAGCCAGTTGACAAGCCAGTGCACGTACTTCCCGGTTTATGGCTCGGAGGTCATCATTGCCAAATTCTGATCCGTCTTCATTTAAGCTGGGATAGCCTCTAGCCACTTCCACCGAATCAAGGTTAGGTACCCATGCTTTTTCCCGGGTTAGTGTGGTTAGAGCACCCGCCCTTGCAGCAGACCTCTTTAGCTCTTCTACCCGGGCAGGCAGCACAGACAACCTTTCTAAGGTTTCCTTCATTAAAGTGGGGGAGGTTTGTTGTGTGAAGCGGTACAAATGATCCGTTGCGCACCGGTATATAACTGCTCTATAAGAGTATAGGCAGCCTTCAATTTCTTATGTACGTCAGAGCCTAGATGACTAATGCGAGTCCCTGCGTAATTGCAAGCATCAGTAAACCGGCAGTGTATGGGAAGATATGTTGAAAATGTGAAGCAAGGATGTTTACCGAACATAGCAGCCTTCATGCCATGTATCTGCCGCTTTACGCCAGTCAGCTCATCTACTACCGGTTTAAGAGCTGCTTTTGCGTCCTCGGCCCTTTTTTGCAAAGCGGATTTTTCTGTGTCCCAATCCGCCCGCTCCTTGTTGAAACTCTCCTTTAGTTTTTCCATAGCGGCTAAAGCGCTGGTTAGCTCATCCTTTGCTTTGGAGGTTTTGGCTTGCTGGGACTTGATGTTTTCTTGCAGATTGGCATTTTGAGATTCCTTTTTGCTCAGCTCAGCCTATAAGGAACAGACATATTATGAGTTGATGGAACATATTTGAAGTACCAAGCACATAACAAGCACTACAAAAAAAATACACTTTTGTGATGATACGAGTTTGTCACAGTAGGTCGCTTTTTTTGTCATGCATGTACAGCCATGACAAATTTATGACAGAATCAAGATAGGCATACATGTGCTGTTGTAGAAGTGTTCCATGACATTACTAAAATTATCATCACGGAAGTGTCCACTTCCATGACGATAAATCGCGCGTCACAAAAGAGCTTTCGTCAAGGGTGACCGACATGTGGCATCCACCGTAACGGAACGCCGTTAAGCTATCAGGTCGGGTTTTGGATCCGATAACCCATTAACAGCCCCGTCCAATGGGAAATTTCCACGTGTAAAATTCTTTTTGGCCGGACGAAACACGTGTCAGCTCGTCAGTGGGTCAGATAGGCGCCTATGATATGTCGACACGTGGCACGGCCCAACAGTGGCCCATTTAGCTTACAAAGCCGGCCCGTTTGACTTGGTCAAAAGTTAACAGGCTGGCCCATGAAAAGCCTTTTAACGGTCTCTTCGCAAATAGCCCATTTTACGGCCCGTTAGGCCCTAAAGGAAATCGACCCAACAACGTCATGTGGGGCGTCGAATATAATACCAGCCCATTTCACTTTCGGCCCGTGTATGGCCCACGACGTCTTTCGGCCCATAGGAGGCCTTCGTATCTTTCGGCCCATTACAGGCCCATGGTGAGTCTAGCCATAATGAACAGTAATTTTCTATATACCCGTTAACGGCCCGTGATTTACATGGGCCGTTTCCAAACCGTGTTAGCTTTTGGCCTATTGACGGCCCATACGTTCTTGGGCTACTTTTCGGCCCTCAATTACTTCCGTCTCGTTACTGGCCTGTTCCCCTAATGGGCCAAATTCGGCCCATGGCAAGAGTCGGCTCGTTACTGGCTTGTTCCACTAATGGGCCAAATTCGGCCCATGGCAAGAGTCGGCCCGTTACTGTCCTGTTACCATAATGGGCCAAAATCGGCCCATGGCAAGATTCGGCCCGTTTATGGCCTGTTAACCCGTTGCGCCATTTCCAGTCCGTCCTATATTCTGGCCCATTAACGACCCGTTATGCCTGTGATAGAATTAAGCCTTTGCTGTCCTACGGCCTGTTAACGGCCTGTTACCGTGCTGGGCCGATACCAATTACGCCCGATTATGGCCCATGTAGACACATTTATCCAACGGCCCAAGGCCCACCGATTACAGGCCCATTTATCGACAGCCCGTAGGAGACCCATGGATCCTACGGCCCGTATATGGCCCATGGTAGTTGCGGCCACTAGCAAACCTGGGAAAAAGAAGACTAGGAAATAAATAAGGCCGAAACTAACGCTAGGCTATTAAGGAGATTGCACAGATTACATCCACTCGGCATCAAAGATCGCCACCAGTGCAAATATAGGGAACACCCTGCACTATACAAAAATGGCTTGCTGTTTTCTTCAGGCGGTGGCTGCACGTTAAGAATACATTTTGTATCGCACCTAAACAAATTACAACTATATAACAAAAGGAAGGTTGGCATAAACCTTAACAGTCTAGCAGATAAATGCACCACCAGAAGTTCAGAAGCTTATTTCATTTGACCTAACTGTTACGTTTTCATGCTGTATTGTCTGATGGAGCACCATACCCCTCGCCTTCATTTCCCCTAGGCTCCTAAACAACATAGCAAATGTCTGATAGTCTGGTTTCAAAACCATGCATATCTTGACGACATTGAGCAATGTTTCTCCTTGTTTCACAAAGGGTCTCTGTTAGGGAATGGACTTGTGTCTGGAGCGCAGATACAACATTGCTTTGAGCTTGCATATCTCGATCATGAGGCAGTTTGGACGAACCAACCCAGTATTACGCAGGAACGTGCTTTTGGCACTGTTAGTGGACAGGTACTGACCCACTGCAGCAAGAGCTGACATTGTGGTTATAGTTGCCTCGCCACCTTCAGAAGGTGGCGGTTCCACCATTTTTTCCATAGCTCGCTGAAAAGTTGAGGTTTTACATTAGTAGTACCAGAACAGAAGATATTAAGGAGGCAGAAAAACCAAACAAAATAGCTTTGGTCTATATACAGAACTTATACTGGTGAACCCATGTAAAATATTAGTTGTATTTTATTGCAAAGTACATAATAAAACCAGGTTCCAAACATATGACCATGTACCATCGCTAATGTATTGTCTATTTCTTCACATTGTATTGAGGGCTAAGGATGAAGAGACGAAGTTTATAATACGGTAAGCATAGTATGACGTCATTCATATCACAAAACAACTGAGAACAGACAAACAGGCAATTGTAACGTTGTGTGGGCAAGTCCAGCACGGAACTAGATTACGGGTCAAGGTCAAAGGAACATCACTCCTCTCTTTTAAACCTTGTAAGGTGCAATGATACGCTAAGACAATTGTGTATAAAATTGAAAAGAGTAATAGACATTGGCTGCAAACCATGCAGTTCAAGGCACAAGTCAGAGTAAGTAGTAGTTAAAAGGCATGAGGATTAAGGAATTACAACAGCGGCTTTGACTGGTGTAGTCATGCCCTTCTTCTTGCTGGTGTGACAGTCCTTGAAGATTTCCAAAACATTTGGTTCAGGTACTTTTTGGTCCTTGCGGGCTTTCCTCTGCATTTGGAACAAGTCAATATAGATCTGATAATATGGTACAGCGAAAAGAGTGAAACAACAGCTAATTACAAGAGCCTTGCAGTGTGCAATATAGCTACGAGATCCTATCGTCTGTTGGAATTTCACTTTCGTAAGGTTGGCCTTGTTCTTTGAGCAGTTCACCTACAAGAAGATAGATTTGTATGGCACATGCGTAAATAGGACTTCAACATGTGATCTGATGACATATATATAATGTACCTGATACTTCGGATCGGACCAGTGTTTAACGAGGCCTCTCCAGTCTTCATCAGATATATTTTCCACTGGAGATGTTTGGGCAAGTTCACTCTTAGCCTTGCCTTCAAAGTGAGTTTTCCTCAAGTTATACCGATACTATCGCAGAGCAGTCTTGAAAACATGGGTGCAAGCTTGTCTAGTTGCATCATCTTGGCTATCCAACTTGAACCTCATCTGTTGAAAATTATGGGAGTCTCATTATCAGCAACCTAGAAAGTATTGGACAGAGCAAGACGATATTACTAGTTTCCATGCATAACCATACTTACAGATAAATGGTCGAGGAAGGTGTTGAACTGGGTTTCATCTTTGTCATTCATGTACTGAATCCATGTTGGGAGGATACGTACATGACACCTAACAGCAACCGTTGCCTCTGATACTAACTTGGCTGACTCTGTAGCATCACGTGGCCTTTTTAAACCTGCCTCAAAACGGATCTCCATTCTTCCTCCTCTAGATTTAGTTAACCTATCGAGCATTATCCCTGATGTTTGTTTCCTCTTGCGCCTAGGTGCTAGTCCAACAACAAACATAGGAAGTGTTAGTGTACATCAAACTGTGAGACTACATATAAAGAAGCATGCAACGGTAACTTGACTCCAGCAACTACCTTCTTGCTGTTGAAGCTCACAAGGTTCATCTGATATTGCCAACTCGTCTTGTGTCAAGAGTGCTTGGGAAGTAGTGTCAGGTGGCAAGGGAGCTTGGGAACGTGCTGCTAGCTCAGTTGACGCACGAGTACGTCGTGCAGCTGGTAGTACTGTGGTAGGTGTTGCAAGAACTAGGGTTGTCTCTGCTTGTTTGGTGGCAGCTATTTGTTTCTGTTTGTCTTTTTTTGCAACTCGTGTAGCATGGGATGCCGTGTTTGTGGAATTTTCTGCTAGACTTTGACCTTCTATTGTACCATCAGTACCAGCAGAATCTGTAGGACTCATCCGCTTCTCATTCCCTGCCATTCTGTGTTTCTTCCTCTTTCTCTGTGCCATGTTAAGTCAAGCCGACAAGAAAAACGAATAACAATTTAGTTCTTCAGAACAAATTGATGCGTGATGCAGACGAACTGAACTTTGATGTTAGACAACCACATGATAGGAGGATGTAATATGTATGAAAAACAGGGCGGAAGAGATAACCAGAACTATGATGTGTAAACTAAGAAGAAGACATTACACCAAATTAGAAGCAATGCAATGGAAGGTAGACACCATATGAAAGATGCTACAAATGTCGCTCGGCCAAGTTAACAGTGTCTCATCATAAATGGTGTTTAAACAAATGTGAAGCAGTACAAGAAATAAATCATATGCAAGATGCAAACAAAATCAAACTACCATGTTAGAGGTCTCTCGTCATTAGTGCCACTGCATATTCACAACATTGGATATTCATAGCTTATGATGTGTAAACTAAGGACAAGGCATTTCAACAAATTAGAAGCAATGAAAGCTAGACACCATATGAAAGGTGCAACGAATATCACTCTACCAAGTTAAAACTGTCTCGTCATAAGTGCCATTTCAAAAAATTAGTAGTACAAGCTACAAAAGAATGTGAGATGTAACCTATATCACACTCCGAAGTCAAACGTGTCTTATGGTAAGTGATTGTTGCAGGTTACACAACAGTAGTAATATGATGTAAGAACATGGTGTGATAGACAGATATTGTATGTTCTAAAAACAGGAACACGTGTCTTACTCAAGTATAATGTGTAAAGTAAGCAGATGGAATTCAACAAAATTAGAAGCAATACAAGTTAGACATCACACATAACATGCAACCACATATAACAGTGCCAAGTTAGAGGGAGCACCGGTGATGCTGCACTAGGGGAGACATGCTCATCATAAACACAGCTTTGTTGAGTGTCTATGCATGTGTTGTCTTGGAAATCATCTTGGGGGTGTGGAGGAGTAGAAACTGTAGAGGCCCTCCGTTCGGAAGGAGCACCTTTATCTGCTGCCTTGCTAACTTCCTTCCGCTTTATTTATTTTGAATTGTCAAGTAAAACCGACAAGAAAAAGCAAGAAAATTCTGCCTTCAGAACTCATTCATGCATGATACTAACAATCACTACTTTGATGTAAGGCAAACACATGATACCAGGATGGAATATGTACGAAAAACAGGACGGCATGGCATGGTCACAACTGTTTGTGTAAACTAAGCAGAAACCATTCCAGCAAATAAGAAGCAATGCAAGCTAGACACCACATGAAAGATGCAACCAATATGACTCTGCCAAGTTAAAAGCGTCCCATCATAAATGGAATTTCAACAAATTAGAAGCAGCGCATGCTATAAATCATATGAAGGATGCAACTAATATCGCACTGCATATAATAAAGGTGTCTCGTCATGTTGATTGATGCGGGATACAAAAAAACAATAGTTTATGTAAGGACATGCTTAATAGACAGATGTACTATGTACTAATTACAGGAAGGCATGTCACATTGACAGGTATAATGTATAAGCTAATAAGACTAGCACATGCAGTTTAATTAGATTGGAAGAATTACAATCTAGACACCATATGCAACATGCAACCACATGTCACGCTGCCAAGTTAGAGCAAGCACCTGCGATGCTAGTGTAGGGGAAATGCTGTAATCAACTACAGAGCTACGTTCACTATCTTCATGTAGCATTTCTGTTTCTTGAGAATCATGTCGGGAGGCTGACGCTGCATTCTTTAAATGAGGAGTAGTCCCCTTGCCTGCCTGCCTCGTCATAAGTGATTGATGAGGGATACACAAGAACATTAGTTTGATGTAAGAACATGGTTAATACACAGATGTACTAGTATGTACCAAAAACAGAAAGGCATGTCATATTCAAAGGTATAATGTGTAAGCTAAGCAGATGCAATTTAACCAAATTGGAAGCAATACAAGCTAGACATCCGGCTGGAGTGGTGAGCATGATCATCTAGGACCTGAGAGCCTGGTGGGAGGCGGGCTGCTTCGCCACCATCGCAGCTTTTTAGTTGGCTTCCAGGTGATGCCTATCTTTGCTGGGCTTGTCACTGGCTCGGCCAGTGCCCTAACTAGCTATTTGTCTTCTGGTGCTCACGGGGATGGTGGTTCATGTAAAAAATATCTTTCCTTATCTTATTGACTTCAGCCTTTCGAATACAAGCTAGACACCATATGGAACATGCAACCACATATGACACCGCGAAGTTAAAGCAAGCACCTGGGATGGTGGTTCATTGCGAGTGAGGTCATCAACTCCAGAGCTATGTTTCCTGTCTTTATCTGCTGACACTACACCCATTAAAGCGTTGAGACGTGTCTTTCCTAGCCGCACAACAAGCTGGAGCGACTTATCTCGTTTCTTTTTGGCTTCTCTCATGGCAGCAGAGTCTGAAATACCCTTGCATAAAAAAATAGTGAGAGTAAGGGTGAAGTGTGTGTAGAACTAGTGCACTGTAAAAGTAGCAGATAGCAGGTGGCTGAAAAATAAATGATAGGAGACATATGATAGCTCTACAACATTGCATTGCAAACAAAATTAGATTCTACTCTGTATGATTTTGTAATATATGAGCACAGGAAATGCAGGTACTCCTCCAGCACACCACCACATGTGGTCATATCTAAGACAACAGTCGACTGAAAATAAATAGGTCAGTCGATTTTTTTAATGAACCGTCCGATCTATAAGGAACGGGCAGATGGCCTTCGTCTACCTCGCACCAGTCACTGTTGACTATCTTTCTCGAACCGCCAACGGCCACCGGCCCAGACCCCTGCCTCCGCCGCCCCGCCCTCCCATCGACCTCACACCACCGCCGTGCTTGGCCGCGCCCCCAGGGCATCCCTTTAATCCTGGCCGACCTCCAGATCGGGCGCCAGTAGCTCTAGGCCGCACACGCCCCTAAGATAAACACCAAGGCGCTGCTTCCCCGGCGTAATAGGCGTACTAGCACCTGTTACGCCGGGGAATGCTTCCGTTAATTGGGAATCAACTGGCCAGAAATTGAAATTTAGGGGGGCGACGGACCTCTAGCTAAGGTGAAATAGTATATGAGGAGAAACATTTAGCATCGCAAGTTACTAGGAACATCTAGTATCAAGAAGAAGCGGTCAACTGGTGTCTTCTATGGGATGAATACCGTGCAAGCAGAGACGTAAGATTTGCACGAATAAGGGAAGAGGAGTACCTTTTTCGGTTGCCGGTGTGGTCACCCCCACATGTCGCGCCGATCTTCTTGTTTTTACCGGGAAACCGATGTTCTGGAGGGTGCATGCTTGGACGAACCCATGGCCAAATTGTTGACTGTGTTGCCGTGGCCGTATGTCGGCGGAGGGGAAGCAGATCCAAGGCGGCGAAGGACGGCATAGCAGGAACAGCTCTAGTACGATGGAGGGTGGCGAAGTTGGAGCGGCAGCGGTGAGGCACAGGATGGCGTGGTTGAACTGGCTCGGGTATGGACGGCTCGGCCTCGGCTTCAACTACTAGCCGTGGAGGGCGTTGCGGTTGAGGTTGCGGTGGACGACGACGTCGGGGTATCGGCTCTGGCGTGATGGAGGAGGGCGGCGGTTGATGGGTGGGATGGGGTGGCGGATGGAGGACGCCGGGGTTTCGCGGCTGGTGGAGACGTTGTTTTGGCGCCCACGGAGTACGAATGGGGAATCGGATGGGTGGGGGGAACCATGTTTTAGTCTGGGATGCGCTTGTTTTTGGCTTTTTTGAACAGAAGATGGGACGCGCTTGTTTGAAATTTCGGGAAAGTACAAACTTTGCCCCCCTCTTAAATTTCAGACCTACTGCGGTCGGGGGTAGGATGGTAATCCCAGGTGTCCCAAATAGTGGGCGGGAGCGATTTCGGATGCGGTTGTGTGGCATCTAGATGAAGCTACAAACCTACCCCGGTTTAGACCTTTGCACGTCGGGCCGGTAAGTTTCACGGGTCGGAGTTATTAGAAAAGTAATTTCCTTGTACTACCAAACATTGGTCTCACGCGGTTTCGGGCGACTAGAGGCTCTTTTGGAGCTTCATTCGAAATTTTGAAACGCAAGCATTCACGTTTAGTGTACTCTTGAAATTTGAGGATTGACCTAAATATACAATGTTATATTTGACCTTGTATGTTTGAAACCTCATTAAATTATCCGCTTCTTTTTGAAATTTTGACACTTGAAAATCCTATAACTACGATTATTTTGGAATGCAGGAGCTAAATTTGAATCTATTTTGTACACGACTACATATGCTATTATGTACAAAATCAGAGCAAAGATTGGTACCCCCATAATTTAGGTATGGTTTACAAATGCCATGATATCAAATTCAAATAATTGAATGGACTTCATGTTGAATTCGATTTTTTTAAACCACCTTAAGTTGAATTCAAATGTATGCTAGTTCATAGGTAGTAGCTATTTATAATGTCCACTATGTAACTTTCGTATGTATAATGTGCTTTACACACACAACATGAACTATACTCACGTTTATATTCGATTGCTAAAGCGATGCATTGTCTGGAGTTCAAAATACTAACTATGTGGATCAATTGTGTCGAATAATAACATAGACATGCTCAAATTCGATAGAATCTAGATGTCTGATGGATCAATGACCGCTCCTTACGCGAATTGCAAATATCATGATCCCATCCTAATATTTGGATACAATTTATATCTTTAATCAATGTGTAGAGCAGTCTTTTACGTGTAGTTTCACTCTCCATCGGTGGTCTCTCACACATGCTCACACACTCTCTCCCGAGGTGTCTTTCTCGCACACATGCATTAGATATAACCCTCCCTCTCTCTCGTAACCATTTACAACTGTTTTCACTAACCTTTATCACAAGCACTCTTCCTCTCGCAAACATATACACGCACAATCCTCATCGACCCTTTCTATATACATGGACCTGCCTACGTGTCTCATGTACGCACATTATCTTTACGCCTGTCTCTCACGCATTGTCTCACACCTCTCTTCCTAATCGACGAGTATGATTCTAGTAGAGCATTCTGTAGGATGCCCCTTAAAGTAAGGTTGGATGAATAGTAATATCAGAGATAAAGGGGCTACCTTAGTCCAAGAACCTAGGGTTACAAATCCAAGCCGGCTTTGTCAGTGGACACAGAGTCCTTCACAATTCTGATATCTTTGTCTTGTACGACTAGTCATCCATGGGTCTTCCTAAATGCGTCATGGGCCGACCAATGTGGCGCAGGACGGAACAGAACGAAGGGCCTCACCTCGACCCAATGGACCTCACGCGGTGACACACCCTCTGCCCCCACGTCTCATTATCTTCTCACGCCCACACATACCAACACAAACACCACACACAGAGAAAATTTCTCCTGGTGCCTCTAGTCCCTCCCCCTTGCATATACACACTCAAGGGAATGGAATCTCTTGTCGTGACGTCATATTCGTCTCTCTCTCTCTCTCTAGACCACTCTCATTTCTCGTGCTATCTCTCCCACGCCCCCCCTCGTCGGCCCCTCTATCCATGCCTCTCTCGAATACGTAATACACACACATACCTCTCTAGGCCCCGCCAAATGCATCAACTACACATTCACACATGTTACATCACGTACCCCATTGATCTAAAAAGCCCTCTCTTCACGTTTATTTCGCATACAGCATTCCTTTTGAATAAAGTGTGGCCAAATAAATAATTTAGAGTTCCTACATATATACAACATTACAAAGTTATATGGAGGAGTACGAACGCTAATTTGCATTGCATGGTGCCCACAATGATATTTATTCCGCACTGTGAATTTGTATATTTTTATACTATATACAAAGTTAGTCATAATAAAGAGAAACGAAGAGCATCTCTCTCCATCGCATACCCCCCCCCCACCTGTACGCCCTTTCACGTATGCACACAAAACTATCTCCAGGTCCTCTAAAAGTAAGCCCCCCAGAAAATTCAGGCATGTTTCATCTTTCCCTCGCGATATATGCAATTACAATCATTGTATTTGAAGCAAAAGCATGATACGTACATTGGACTTCAGAATCCACTCACTATGGTCACCATTTATGTTTAGTGGTTATTATGCAGTCACGGGCTCACCGTACAACTTTGTATTTGCTCATGACATGACTAGTTGACCAGTTAAACGCTCCACGTGGCACCTCTAGTGTTGCATCACATTATCTCACTACCATCGTGCCCACCTGTCGACTTGTATCTACTGTACATCTACACTCTTATAAAATACATAAAATACACTCTTATAAAAAGCAGAGTTGGTGATGATGGTGTGCCTGCCATCCTGCAATATAGGTTGTCCGATTTATATCTGACGGATAGGAAAGAAACTATGGAAATTTTGCAAAAAGGTACCCACACACCTCTCCACATTTGCAAATTAGGCCTTCCCTCGTTCATCCTTTTCTCTCACAAGATAAACAAGTCATACAAATGCATCTTGATGTTACCTGCAACGCACGGGCATCTTGCTAGTAAGAATGAAAACAAACGACAAAAAAATATTTGGACGGTGGTTCGAAGTCATGACAGCGGGCACAGCGGACAAGGTGGCCTTGTATTGGTATGATGAGCCGTGTATTTTAACACACAGGAGCTGGTGTGGTGATTATACACACACGCATGCATGCACACGAACTGCATCCGCGCAACACTCACACAAACACATGCACCCACGCACGCACGCAACACTCACACGTACACACGCAGCCACGGACTCACGCAACACTCACACGCACGCACGCACGCATGCATGCACGCACCAGTACACCACACGACCAACACACACTCTCACGCTCAAGTGCTCAACCTACACGTGCATGCACACACATCACGCCCTGACACACACATACACAACCAGGTGATTCCTGCGCACGGGTTGGAGCCTTGTCGTGCCTGCGTAAATTTGTGTTATCTGACCTTTTGCCTACGCGAACTGACAGGTGGGACCCACAACGAACGTGGTCAATTTAACTAGTCAACATGGCGCCACACAGACTATTTGGCCGGTGAACAGAGTGCAATCCGATGCTGAGCTGTGAGCAAGTGACCGTATAATCATCGCAAAACGTATATAGTGACCGCAATCAGCTTATTCTGAAGTTCAGTGACCGTATTACGCTTTTCTCTCTGTAGGCCCTCCAAAACTACATCTCTACACGTTCTCGCATGTTACATCTAACACCTATGCAATACAGCACTACTACTACACTCTAACACAATAAATCATATGTGTTTTTAGTTTTACTAGATATCATATGGTTACTTATAATTATTCAGTTTGCATACATTAAAATTGCCTTTGAAATGTATGGCCAGTATCATCTACCGCGCGGGAAAAATCCCGCCCTTTCCTATTTAATCGGGTTTGTATCGATGGATCGTGCGAAACAGCAAAACTATACTAGTACTATACAATACAAGTGACAGTTCACTGGGCCGTCGTGTCGTCTACTCCTCTGTCGTAAGAGCGGAGCGCTCGCTTTCATAAATCTTCTAGTCCCTTTCACCGACATGTGGGACATCAAGCTACGGGGTCCACGTGCCATACCGGAATGCAGTGCAGAGCAGCCGGGGTGAAGCACCCCAGTCATGGCGCCGGCGTAGTAATGAGCAATGAGGCGTCAAATCACAAAGCTGCACCTTTCCCGCAGTTAAGTTGGAGGGACGAAGCAACCATCATTTCACTCGTTGCTGAATCCGCTTCTCCCTCATCTTCTTCAACTTAACCACGTGTTGCTTCTGCCGTTGTTCTAACTCATGTGGGACGCGGATCGACTTGGTAAAGCACTGACACGTGGGACCGTATGTTAGCAAATCGCTAGGACAACGTCCTGCAAAAATAAGTAGCCTAATCCTAGACTTACAAAGGGCTACGTAGTTGCTCAAATAAGAAACCTCCCCCGCCATCCGCGCGGCAAAATCACCTCCTTTTTACTAATCTCGATTTTATAATTTTTTAGATCAATATAATTGAGATTTGTATAGATAGCACACAGGAGCAAAACCAAGTGGTACGGTTAAGGGCATCCACAATGTGTAGCCAAATGTGAAAATAGATTTTGGCATCGTGGGAACCATTGTGGACAGTGTTGCCAAAGCCAAAAAGATGGAACCGAAGCTCCGTGATTGATTGATTGAAGGGATAGAAAAATGCAACGTCTCTCCTCTTTCTCCCATGCTTGGACGCATGTAGTACTACAGTATATAGCACAGGGTCTACTCCCCTATCCCTTCTATCAAAAATCACAAAGCAGTGAGGCGTCAAATCACAAAAGCACGGAGGAAGCAACCACCATTTCACTCTTCGCTGACTCCGCTTCTCCATCGTCTTCTTCGAGAAGCCATCTCACCGCATTAGTTACTCCTAGTAGTACTAGTAAAGGACTTCCTAGATGCAAATAAGGCGGTTATCTCGGCTTGCAGGCGGCACTTGCGAACGACTTATCGTGGTCTCCCTCAATGGTCTTCTCCGTCGAACGCACTTCGCCAAACCACCACAAAAAAAAATATCGTCGACGTCACCGCAATGGGGAAGGAAGTCAAATATAGTTACTACCTCCATTTTTTTGTACACAAGGCCAGTATATCAAAATTACAATTTGGAAAGGGCCACTAACACTAATCGAGGAAAAATTGATGGGGTTAGCAACAAAGGACATTAATATCCCCTGCATGCATGCAGAAGTGAGAAGGTTGGTTTGCATGGCGCTGCATTAATCAAGCGATGAGGAGTGAGATGGTTAGCTCTTTGGTCTTTGGAGAATATAATACGCATTAATTGACACGTGAAACGAGGATTTGTATCGATTAAATCCCGCGAAGGAAAACCCAGCCTTTCTTTTTTAACACAAGTACTCCTAGTACGTATGTACTTATCCTGTTGGGGTCTAGGCCTTGCATTGCCAAACTTCGCCACACATTTTTGCCAAGCTTTCCTAAAGTTTTCAAAATGAGAAGGAGGTACACTTGCGCACAGCTATCGCGGTCACACCGCACCCTCACATGGTCGCTCCTGCAGGCCGCGGTCGCACCGCACCCTCACACAATCGCTCCTGCACGCCGCAAATCCAATCAAGGGAACACACCCTCACTGACACGTGCTGCCACATGTGAACACACCACACTCAGCCATCCTACCGCTGACACATAATTTTTGTTCATAGAGTATGTTTATCCAACCGCATGTTGGGGAGTATCCGTACGGCCCATGCGGTGGTCTGTTGGGGAAGAAGAAGAGGCGAGGAAGAAGGAAAGAAGGGTTAGGAGACGTAGGATATTCCCAACCGGCAGAGATGGTAGACTGACCCAAGTCAGGCGACTTGCATAACAAATATATGTTTTTACACAGCAAAAGATCCATGAAAACAACAACATAAAGAAAAACTATCACTGCTCACGGAAAGAGACGGCCTCGTCGTCTTTGGCTGCCGGCGCGAACCAACCGTCGCTGTCGACGTGTGTCTCCGCACCGTGGTTGTCCTTGGCCTCCAGCTACTTGTTCAAGCGGAGCGTGTGGGCGCTCTACACGGACGAGAGCACAACCCGGTTCAACTCGAGGACGTCCGGTTCTGCCTGCAGGAGGGCCTCGATGGCAGCGGCATCCGCGCGCTCTGCGTCGAGTCGACCCTCCGTCGCCCGGTTCAAGTCCAGGACGTCTAGTTCCGCCTGCAGGAGGGCGTCGATGAGAGCGGCATCCACGCGCTCTGCGTCGAGTCGAGCCTCTGCCGCCCGGTTGAAGTCCAGGACGTCCGGTTCCGCCTGCAGGAGGGCCTTGATGGCAGTGGCATCCGCGCGCTCCACCTCAAGTCGAGCCTCCGCCACCCGGTTCACATCCACGACATCCGGTTCCGCCTGCATGAGAGCCTCGATGGCAGCAGCATGCGCGCGCTCCGCGTCGAGTTGAGCCTCTGCCTCCCAGTCCTCCTACACCATATGGGACTCGGACGCCGGCACGAAGTCGACGTCCATCGTCTCATACCCATCGGGGGCCTTCTACGCCGCGACCTCCGCCATGAACATTGGTTTGGCTTCCTCCTCCTCGTAGCTTGGCTCTAGAGAACTCGGGCATTGGCCCGCCGCAAAGCGAGCTTTGGAACAGAGATCTGTGGCACCGACCACCACCGCGATTTCTGCGCGGCACTCCGGCGTCAGCATCTTATAGAAAGTGATCTTGCGGTGCACCATGGCTTTCCGGCGATCTAGGGGACGCTTGATACGGGCTAGGGGATCGAAAGGTGGGGTAATGGGCTGGAGATTTGGTGTGGTTTAAGGGCAGTGGCTGGCGTAGGCCGAGCAGCGAAGGTTATGGTGTGAATAGTGGTTCCGGTGACGACCGGTCAATCGGTTTTGACTGTACATTGCTCTTGTCGCGTTCGCATTGCAGCCCGGCACGCTGGACCCTCCACGTCGCTCACCGAATGGAACGTGCTTCGTCTTGCGTTTTCGCTCACTTGTGGGACCGCAGTTGAGAGCAAACCGACGTCCCTCCCCCTCCCCCGCCAGCGTCATTTATTATACCACCACTCCCTATGTTTTATGCAGAGTAAATAAAAACAGAGGGTTACTGCGGATGAGGATCCCCTGACGTGGCCGAACCCATTGAGTAACTGACATGCGGGGCCTAGCAAGCATGGGGTCCGCTAGTAAGTGACCGAAGGGGAGGGTAAGGCAGGGATACCTACGTCAGAGGATCCACTTCCACTATACTACTTTGACCACATGTTAGAGTAATAATATATGACATGCAACTTACACAAATTTTAGAGTAATAATATATGACATGCAACTTACACAAAGCATACAGGGTCTAATGCGTTTTTCAAGGCTAACTTTGACCAAATGTTAGAGTAATAATATATGACATGCAACTTACACAAAGCATACGGTCAAATTCGTACGTGAAAGGACTTTCCAATGATATAATTTTCACAATATACATCTCATGTACTATTAATCTTGTCAATAGTCAAATTGGAAACCATCTCGAGTACAAATCTAGGACTACGTACGAATCTAACAATATTGATTGGGCGTTGTTGAATGTTTATTCCTTTTTTATCAAAGTAGATATACTTTGACTACACATAAAACTTATATGTAAACTACACTTTATATATGATTTGCGGAGTAGAAAGGATAGGAGGGAGTATATTGTACGTTCAAAAACGAAACGAACATTGAATACCCTTTATATATGATTTGCGGATGCTATGATCACCAGTTCAAAATTTTGAATCTGCCTTAGGTATCACGTGCCCCCACTCGTTCCCTATCGATTTCATCTCGGGGTCCGGGGATCTATTGAAAGAGGACTAGGGTGGGTACATGCGAATGATACTCGGAGGAATGTTCAAATGAGGGATGCGGGAGGATGGACTCGACTGGAGGGCGACATGATCGATGGAGAAGAGGGTTGGAGAGGAATGAGAAATAAGCGAACGCCACATGATTATACTTGAACGGCTCAAATAAACAATAAGTTGTCTCCCTTGGCCTACATAGTGAAAGGCCTAATGCGCAACGCGGAGCAGTGACGCTGGAATATGGCCGGGAAAATAGGGAAACAGACATGTGGGGCACACTCGTCGGGACGACGTAGTGCAGACTAGTCCAATGGAGGAGCTGGCCCACGACCTCCTCACCACCGACAACCGTTCATGTGGGTCGTTGGGGCCAACAACGGGGTGCAGGTCTAGCACCGCCTCTGGACACGGCGACCGCGGTGAGCAACACGCTCATATCGTCGCTAGACACGGGCGGTTTCAGTTTGCCGAGGGTGGCGTTAGTGTTGTGGCACGACCAACGGTATGTTTGGTTTGTGCCCAAGGTTGCCCCATCAAAGCATTGGGTAGCCAAAATTTTGGTTCAGGTATTGGTTGCCCATGATTTGGCCGACATTGCCAAGAAAAATGAACTTGAGTTGGCTAGAGTTCATTGGCATGCCAAAGAAATGGCAACCATCCAAACAAAGACCAATCTTTGGGTCATGACCAAAATTTTGGTTGAGGTATTGGTTGCCCATGATTTGGCCGACATTGGCAACAAAAATGAACTAGAGTTGGCTAGAGTTCATTGGCATGCCCAAAAAAAATGGCAACCATCCAAGCAAAGACCAATATTTTGGTCATGACCAAAATTTTGGCAAGGTGAACTTCGGCCACAATCCAAACACAGCCCAACACCCGGCTCGTCGAGAATGCACGGGGCGTCGCGATGCGTCCGCGGAGTGGTGTAGCGCGGCCACTGCATCCTCTGGACCTGAGACCATGACGGGTCGTCTTGCTTTTTCAATGACATGCGGGGATCGCATGTGAGCAAAGGGCATCTCCAACGTTGCCACGACCGCAGCTGACTACCCTGGCACACGAAAACCCTCATCCCTCGCGCCGTCACGCGGTGCGTTCCCGGACGGCACCAGCTGCCCGCATTTATGTCATCCGTTCGTATGTCGTCATTAAGAGGCTCGGTGCCCGAGGAACAACTCCGGCGACTTAATGACGCACCCGGACGCTTGGCCTCACCGGAATGTGCTACTTAAAGCGGCAACGCCCAGCTAACCTCACACCATACCGTATCGTCCTCCTACCTGGAACCACAACTGCCATGACCGCAAGCGCGAACGCTCTGCGGGAAAGCTTGTCTTCGGGGATGGAGCTCGAGGTCGTCGCCCTCGCTGAAGTCACCACACAAGCGGTGGCCACGCTGGCGGCCGACAATGGGAGCACCGTCCGCCACGCGTCCTACTTGCCACTTTCCAACGTCCCGCACCACCGAGGTCGGGGACTCCTCCGAGGATGAGTAGGGCATGGGAGGCGGCAGGGCATGGTGTGCCAACTGGCTGGCCCGTCTCCCGTGTTCTACCTTTCCTCACCGGAGACCGCACCTTCACTTCACGGGTGTTGAACCCTGCCCCCGTACATGGTGATCACAGATGGAGGACGTTGGTCGCCGCCGTAGAATAGGTTTAGGGTCGGGTTTATTTTATTTTTTTGTCCTATAAAAGTTTGAAATGTAATGAAAATCTTCCGTGTTTGCATTAATCTCGGTCGGTGTATATGAACTTTCACAATAATATACATATTGTAGGAGTACTAGCAAGATGCCCGTGCGTTGCACGGAAGATCAAGATCTTGTGGGAGAAAAGGATGAACGAGGGAAAGCCTTATCTGCAAATGTGCAGAGGAGTGCGGGTAAATTGTCATAGTTTGCTTCCTATCCGTTAGATATAGATCGTACGGCCTATATTGCAGGATCGGACACATCTTTCTACATCTACGGGAACCTACGAAAGGGTTGACGTAAATTGCCTCTCTCTCTCCCCCCTGATTATCATGGTGGTGGGCCCCTCCCTCCCCTAATCTACAATCAACAGCTCACATGTTTCACATTACATTAATTACGGAACTGGGATTACGTAGGTGTAGCATTACTCGCCCTAAAAAACCCAATTAAGCCAACCTCCCAGCATATCGCGCGGGAAAAGACCCGGCCGCGCCGTTTTAGTCGGGATTACCGGATAACTAGTAGTAGTATCGATGGATCAAGCGAAGCAACATATTTTTTTGTGGGGCGAAGCACCTAGTTTAAAAGGAAAAAATGCGGTACACTCACAACACTCCTGTCGCGGTCGCATTGCACCCCACACACGTTCGGTCCTGCACACGGCTCACGCAAACGGACCGCTCTTCGGCTTGGCTCTTCACTGACACGTGGGACTGCACTTGGAGATCATGCGCCAAACTCCCCCCGCCCACCGCGCGAAAATCCTCCCCCCCACACACACCCCCAAAAATTCCCCCCAAATCCGATTCAACCGCCCTTCGGCCAACTAGCCAATAATATTCCCCAAACCCCCTCCCCCCTGTCCCCCTCCACTCCATTCACTCCGCCAAAGCCGCCCTCCCCGCCATGCCGATACGTCGACGCCGCGGTTCGGCGATCCTCTCGCTCCCATAGTACACTCTCGTAGACTGCCGTCCTCTAGCCGCACTGCCACCTCTGGCTACGTTCTTGTGGAGGCGCACGGCGGTCAGCGCTGCCACCGCTGGCGACGTTCGTGTGGAGACGCACGGTGGTGAGCTTCTCCCACGGTACGTGCATTCTAGACTGAGGCCCCGCTCATGTCGGTGTAGCGTTGAATGTTAGCTGATAGACGCTGTTAATCTCACTGTTTGCCGAAGTAGTTAACTGACAATATGCTCTGCTTAAGAAGCTTCCTTGCCCTGTTCTGCACTCAATCTGCTTAGCTGAGATGGCATGCCAAGGCCGATTAGTTGCTAAAATATCCTGCCATATATTTATTGTGATGTAGATTGCCATGGTCTAGTAGCCAATCTGTTAGGTGAAATAGCTCTACACCGTTTTATACTCGATCTTTGTTGCTGCGATGGCCTTCGTTAGTTTGATGGCTGTGTGCTCGGCCTCATTGACTGCTGAAACAGCCTGCCATAATTTGGCACTCAATTTTTTTTGCTGAATTAGCTTTACATATATTTCGTTACTTAGATCTGCTCGTCCAAATATCTTGTCATAGCTTTAGACATCGACCTAGGTATTTTTTTCTGGACTTCGTAAAAAAGCATATACGTTTTTCCTGTAATATCTAGTAGAAGAACTAATGTGTATGTCCAACAGATGGACAGTACTTGGATAACTTCTGCTCGAAGATTCTCCGCTACATATGTTGACGGGATTGAAAACTTCATGAACTTTATCAGAGCTGAGTACGGTGGTCGGAAATCAGATGTGCTCTGCCCGTGTAGCAGTTCTATGAATTCAGTTACAAGACCCCAGTCAACTGTGCAAAATCATCTACACTTGTATGGGATGTCGGTCACATATACTAGGTGGGTTCATCATGGTGAAGCTGTGAACGTCAATGTTATTGACAACGTGGAAGCAGTAGATCATCATCTTGATCTGCCTGATGCTCAGGTGGAAGAGGAGGAGGTGGTGGTGGCGGAGCCAGTGAGTTTGACCAACATTGAAACAATGCTACGAAATGCTCGTGCATTCCATTAACTTTCACCTGCAGAAGAAAAACGATGGGCCCGCATGTTGGAACAATGCAACGTTGCTGTCACCCCAGGAAATAAGCTGTCAGTATTCTCAGCTATGGACACCTTTCTTCAGGTGAAGACATCTGAGCGGATGACCAGCAAATCATTCGATGTGATGTTGGCTGCTTTCCGCGAATCTTTCCGAGATGCATCTGAGCTGCCACACACCTACAGTAAAATGAAGAATTTCCTTCTTGCAGTTGGAATTGGATATGATATGATCCATGTTTGTAAGAATAATTGTGTTCTATTCCGGAAGGATTATGCCAACTTAAGTGAATGCCCGAATTGCAAATCATCAAGATGGAAAGATGGTGATGTTGTGAAGAGGATTCCTCACAATGTTCTGAGACATTTTACAATTACACCAAGATTGCAGAGGTTGTTTCATGATGCTGAAACAAGAGAGGATGTACTGTGGCATACTAGGAACCAGGAGTACAGAGATCGGAATGCAATGAGACATCCATCTCATGGTAGTGAGTGGAAAAGCTTCAACGATAAACACAAAGAGTTTGTTACTGACCCGAGAAACATTAGACTTGGCTTAGCTTCAGATGGATTTAATGTCACACCCTGTTTTTTAGGCCACTACACTAAAGCTAACAATCATGATAAAATGTGGTTTGACAAAAACTTTTGAGTGTTTTGGACCTTGCCTTGATTGGATTTTGTCTGTTGTTTGCAAGTGCTCTAAAAATAAAATAAATCCTACAACTCTTATACTCCTTCTCCTTGATCGAAAACCTTTTCCCAATGATCATGCCATGTGAATAGAGCAATATAGTATTTTCTTACAAAATAATTTGTCCAAAAAGTATTTTCAAAAATTAGTTTTCCAAAAACCCCTGAATTGGGGTTTGCACTGCAAGTACTTAATTAAGGGCAGTAAAAATCTTTCCAAAAATATATTTGACTCCTATTAGATATTGGACACGCTGAAACCACAAAATTATAATTTTAAAAGTTATTTTCCTATTCTATTTAAAGGCTTTTTCTTAAGGCTAGAAATGGTCTTTAATAGGTTAAAATTATTTTAAAGCTTTAAAAATATTTGAGAAAAATTAGGGAAACTCAATGGACATATATTTTCCATATATATGAGTTTCAACACATGGTCATGATCAAAATATTGGACAAAACCTCCCAAAACCATTTCTGCTCATTTCAAGGATTTGAAATATTTCTACAAGAAATATTTTCCAATAAATCCAAGAAAATTCTAGCATGTCACATATGACATGTTTGATGATCTTGCCAAGTCTCATGTCATGGAGAACAGTGTAACCTCATGAAACCCTCTCAAAACCACTTCTGTGCTTTTTCAAGTTTGAACAACTTTGCACTGTCAAACATGTCCAAATGCTCTCAAACTTGGTGCACATGCTCAAATGGTGTAAAAATGCATCTAGAAGAAATGGCACAAGTTGGAGAGAATGTTATCTTGATTAAAGTGCCCCAAAACCCTCTCTGTCCAGAACCAAATTTGAACAAGTTTACATTGGCAACTTTCTCCTTTTAATCTCAACTTTTGTGGACATGTTCAGAACCTCAAATTATGACACTAAATTAAGTGGTGCATCAAGGAGAATAGATTTGCATGACTAAATCTTGGAAAGTCCATTTCTGTTGATTTCTAGGGTTTACCAAAGTTACATTGGCTACTTTGCCCAAATGATCTCAAACTTGGTGGAACATCCTATTTCTATGTGCCATTCCATCCTGTTAATTTTCATGGCAAGTGGAATTAATTTTCTTACCCAAACCAACAACAAACACCTTCTGCCATTTTTCCAAAATCATCATTTTGACCTCTTCCACTGATCTCCATGAGCCCAAGTTTTCACCACAGCTGCCCCAGGTCACCTCCTACCTCCAGTAGCTCCCCCTCTTCCAAAGCTCCCTGATTGATGGGGTAAAACCCCATTTCCCCCCTCTGGACAGCCACTGTTCACCTCTATCTAAACCTCTCTCCTCTCCTAGAGGCTCTCAAGAGCATCCAATGCTTCCTCCCCTTTCATTTCTACTCCCTAGCAATACTGGACACAAGGTGGCCGCGCCCACTTCCCCCTTTTTTATGCAGTGGCATGCCAAAGGCGTGCTCCAGAGCGCGCTATAGTGCTCCCACGTACAGTAGCTGCTCTCTGCCCAAGCCACGCGACCACCTCGAGCCTCCCCCCGCGCCATTCGAGGTGCCTCGACGTCCGCACCACTCCACCGTGTTGTCCTCCTCCTTCCCCTCTCTTTCTCACCCCCTGAAGCACGCGCCAGACGCCGCCCAGCTCGGCCAATGCATGCGCCAACGCCAGGGACCCCCTCGAGCTCGCCCCGCTCCTCCTCTCTCTTCCTGACGCCATACTCAACGCCCACGAGGGCCGCAGACAGCCCCGAGCCTCCTCCCATGGACACCACAGCCATTTCCGCGGGTGCCCGTAGGCCACGTCCACGGTGAGTCATGGCCTCACAATTTAAGGGCTCCCGAGGCCTCCCTCTGGACCCCCTTCGCCCTCTCTCACTTCCAGTGATCCCCTGGACCAAGCCAACTCTATCCCCATGCCCTCCATCCACCACCATGGCCGGAGCCATGCCGTCGGCCTCGGCTTAAATTCGCAAAACCAGAGCCCCTTCTCTCCACCTCGTTGTCTCATAACATCGCCGCCACCATCATTCATATCTCCTCCACTCCACTTCTTCCTCTCCGCGGTTGCAGCGCCATGCCCCAATCTCGCCGCCGCCTCCATCCGCCGCGGGTGATGCACCGCCCGCATCCGACCGCCCCAGCAGTCATGGCGCACCTTGGCGGGTGCGTCACGTTCTCCTGAACCCGACGGTGTGCCGGGCATCGCCGGAGGTGGACTGTGCCGCCGGAGCCCACGCCTGCAAGTGTTCGGCCCTGCCTCCCCTGCCTCGCCTCTGTTCGAGAGCGGGAGGTGGGGGGCGAACCCGACATGTGGGCCCCGCGCGTCAGCGGCACAGTGGGGCGGGCCCATGTGTTAAGTGGACACGGTTTCTATGCGGGTCGTTTCCCTGTAGCGAAAGCGTAAATCGCGAGGCCGCCTTCGACGTGGCCCTTCCCGCTCGCAACTGAGCCACTGGGCCGGCCCAGTGTAACATCCCAAATTTTCAATTTGGAATGTTATACATTAGATCATCATGCATAACATATTTCTTGCATTTTTTATCGATCCTAGAAATTTCATGCAACTCAAGGACCCTCGGAGAGAGTTGGAGATTTCGTTATTTTCATAATTGAGTTTTCTCAAATTTTGAAAAGAGGATCATTTGATTTTATTTATTTCATCTTCAAATATTTTTCCAATATAGAAATATATGAGAGGGAATAATATGACTTTCCCAAATTTTAGGAAAAATGAGGATTTAATAAATAAATCAAATTTCGGATTTTCTTCGGAGTTTATTTGCATTAGGGAAAAATGCGCGTTTTCAAAAAAATTGCATTTTGCCCGAAGAAAAGTTCATTTTGTTCGACTCATTTTTAGGAGTCGGGGAAAATTTACTTCATTAGTTTTGGAGTCCGGTAGATTTCCTTTTTCTATGTTTTTCCGTGCACAAAACCGATTTAAAAAAAAATCCCGCGCGAGCCCTGGGCCAAAGGCCCAGCCGGCCGGCCAGGCCATCGCCGCGCACCCTCTTTTGGAAGTCCTAGTAGGACTTTTGTCCTACTTCCGTTATTCCGTTTTTGTTTCTAGATCTTTCCTACTCCTATTTTTATTCCTTGATCCCTCCTCCAAGTAAACCCCCCCTCCCCAATATAAATACCCCCACACCCCCCCTCTAAATCATCAAACCCAAAGCCCCAAGCCTCCACCGCGCCTCACACTCGCGCCCCTCACCCGCGCCGCCACCCTACACCGTGCTGCCGCCGCCGCACCATCGCCGCCGCCGCCCCACGCCGCCGTTTGCCGGAACCTCGCCGAGGTAGCCGCACCGCGTCTCTTTCTCTTTCATCGGATCGTTTTCTTCTAATCGTTCCGATTCTTTTCTTCTCTTCCGATTCGTTTTCTTTCCGGTTCTTTTCTAAACCGTTCCGGTTTTCTAGATCGGTTTTTCGTTCGGTTTTCTTTTCCGAAACCCTAGATCGGATTCGTTTTCTTCTCCGATTTAGTTGCCTCGATACCGTTCGCCGAACCGTTAGTTCTAACGAACGTGATCACCGGATTCTTCTAGGTTAACGAACGTCCGTTCGTTCAACCGTTCTTCTTTTTCTTCTCGTCAGATTTATTACGCGATCGCGATCTCAGATCCGATCTTCGTTCTAGTTTATCTTCTCGCTCGTTTATCGGAATCAGGTGATTCAAGCGCCTGGAGTTTCATTTCAAAACCGCCGTTCCGTCTAATCAACTTAAACAAAGTTTTGCTATGGTAAAATTTGACCTAGTTTCAAATTGCTAGAATCGATTTGTTTTCTTTCACCGTTTGTTTTCCGTTGCTTTGTTCGATTCGATTCTTTTTGCAACCGGAGTTCTTAAGTTGAACTTTATGGTTAGATCTTTTATTCGAGTTTTACCTGTGCATTAGATGAGTACTTATTGTATGCTTGTTGTTTGTCTGCGATAGATCACCCGGAGTGCGCCGCCTGTTATTTCGAAGCTCTATGTTTCGCGTATCCTCAGCAAGGCAAGTAACACTTTGATCATACCTTTTCTACTACCCTGTTTTATTGCATTAGATCAATCCTCAAACACTGCATGATTAGGATCTAATTAACTTGTGGGATGGGAAGTAGTTGAGGTAGTACCTATCACCTGTTTTACTTATGAAACCTTTGGGAGTTACTTCTACGTTTGCTTATTATGCCATGCTATGCTAGTAGACGTGGATTGGGTGAGTGATATCCATGACAGATTTGAGTATTGTTAATTAATGGTTTATCTAAGGTGGCAACTTAAATACACATATGGGTGGATTGAGGCACCTGGTTTCTATCAGGACTTGCCTGTTTTTCTTTGGACCGCCACCCAGGCTCAAAGGGATCATAAGATCATTCATGCTAGTAACTTCCGTGTGCAGCCACAAGCCATTATGGGCTCTTGCATAGCTGACTAAGTCATGCGAACTCTTACAGTGGTAGACTAGCAGATGTAGGGGATGTAGGTTGGTACGGTCTATCACAACCTAAGGTGTGAGTGCTTCTGAAAGACTATGTCTCGGTCATTCGTCTCTCAAACACCATGTAGTGCGAGAAACCAACGGAGGCGATCGAGTCTTGTGGGGAAAAGTGCGCAAACCTCTGCAGAGTGTACAATCTGATCATGATTAGTCGTGTCCCTGGTTATGGACGTCTTGAGTATCTAGTACTTGAATATCATGTGAATCTCATTATGTTACTTTTAATTAATATTGTTGGGTTTATAATTGTTCACTTAATTGGGATCGGAATGCTGTCAACCATTCTCGATGTTTCAACCACCATGATAGTTAAATAAATTTATTCCTTTGCAGTAGGGAAAAACTGGCTTTACGCAAAACGGTAACCATAGAGCTTTTCCACCAGCCATATATGCATGTAGTATAGGCTTATTCATTCATTATTCTCTATGTGTTACATTGCCAGCATATTCCATGTGCTGACCCGTTTTCGGGCTGCAACGTTTCATGTTGCAGACTTTTCAGACGACGAGTAAGGTGCTTTTAGGTCGTGGTTCTATACTCAGTGATGCCATTGGAGTTGATGGACCCACTTATCTTCCAAGTCTTCCGCTGTTATCGATATTAGATGGCCTTAAGCCATATTTATTGTAATAAGTTCTCTTTGAGACATCGATGTAATAAGTGTGTGATTGCTACTCTGCTATAAATCCTTCGAAGTACTATGTGGTGTCAGCATTACTGATCCAGGGATGACACCGGAGCACAGATACTTGACCATCTGAGGTCAGGTCGCTACAGAGAAGGTATCAGAGCCCACGCTGATCGTAGGACACGACCACTAAGTTAAAGCCATAGATCACTATTCTCCTCTCATTTTCTAACTCCTCATCTTTTCTACTCTTTTAGGATGACGGACGCGAAGATCAAGTACGCTCAACCGGATGAAGGCACACCTTTTGGATTTCACTTGAAGGAAGTCACCAAGTACCTGAACATTGTACTACCAAGCTTCACCGGGACCTTCAACGCCACTCTGCCTGAAGAGGAGCACTGGAAGATTCAAGCTCACGTTCCGGGAAGGACATTCGCGCCAATCACGAAGCCCATAGATAGTGTTTTCAGTGCACCAACCTGGAGTCTGTGAAAGAGCATGGCAGCTCATATCACCATGGGACGCATTGGAGAAGTTTATCAAGAAGACCTCAAGGACACTATCTACCAGATTTGTGGACGCCGAGATGAAGAATGGGAGATAGTCAGCACCAAGAAGGATAGATCCATTGCAGCTTTCATCCAGGAGTTAAATCAGCACATTCGACGCCAAGAGAACCAGATGTGCAATGACAGGATAGAGTTGAAGAATGCAAAGGCAAGGATCATCGAGCTAGAAGGAGAACTGAAGGGTACACGCAAGGACTACATGGACGAGATCGTAGCTCTAGCAAGACACAATGTTGATCTCAAGCAGGAAATTGAAGAAATCAAGGGGAGATTAGCATTCAAGAATGAAGACAAGTACGTCGCATGCCCAAGCAACTACATCATCATCGACGACACCGATTCGGATCCAAGTGAACCCGACTTTGAAGACGAAGCTGGAGCAGACATCATGGAGTCTTCCACCGATTCAAATTAGTAGATGACCACCATATATTAGTATCATTATTTCCTCCATGTAAACATTTTTAGTCCACGCACTTTTGCGATAGTTCTAGACCGTTTGTAAGCCCTTGTTTGAATTGAATGAAGTGATTTGTGTGAATTTGTCTCATGTGCATTTGGGTAGTGTTTTCTCTTAGACCTCATTCTATTCTTAATTCTCATCTTTTCAAAACCCTCAGATGCCTCCGGGACGTGAGAATGGATTCCCACCGGAGCTCACTCAGTTGATCCAGCAGCAGAACCAATTGATGCAGTTGTTAGTCCAGAATCAGCAGAACAACAACAACAACAACAACAACAACAACCCTCCGCCGCCGCCACCTGTTGATCACCTAGCCCGTTTCCTTAGGATGAATCCGCCGGTGTTTTCCAGTAGCACCAAGCCGATAGTAGCAGACGAATGGCTCCGCAAGATAGGAAGGGAGTTGACCACTTCAGGATGCACAGATGTGGAGAAAGTGAAGTTTGCCGCACATCAGCTTGACGGACCCGCGGCAGCATGGTGGGAGAATTTCACAGCCACTTACCTAGTTGACACTGTCACATGGGATCAGTTTCAGCAAGCTTTCCGCACTGCCCATGTTTCAGCAGGAGCTATGGCCATGAAGAAGTGTGAGTTTGGCAACTTACGCCAAGGAGGAATGACAGTTGGCCAGTACGTTGACGACTTTAGCAAGTTAGCACGTTATGCCCCAGATGACGTTGCTACGGATGCAGCTAAGCAGGAGAAGTTTTTAGAAGGACTAAATGATGAGCTAACGATGCAGTTGATGGTAGCAAGTTTCAACAACTACCAGGATTTGGTAGACCGTGCCATCATGATTGAAGGGAAGCAACAACAGATTGAGAACCGCAAGAGGAAGTATGGACAGGGGAAGTATAACTCTGGAGCCCAGCAGAAGCCCCGTTTTACCCCTAAACCGGGAGTTCAGTTTCAGTATACCCATGGAGGAAGTGGATCGCACAATCATAATGGCCACAAGAATGGTAATGGGAATGGAGGAAGCAACGGCCAGAACCGTACCACCCCATCAACCCCAGCCAAGAGAGATCTGAGTCAAGTCACCTGTTTCAAGTGTTCCAAGACCGGACATTACGCCAATGAATGTCCTGAAGGCCAGAATGGCAATGGAAGCTCTGGGAAGAAGCCGAACCCTTTCAATAGGGGACAGGTGAACCACGTTAGCGTGGAGGAGGTTGAAGCTTAGCCTGATGCAGTAATCGGTAAGTTTTTGGTTTAGTCATTTACTGCACTCGTTCTTTTTGATACTGGTGCATCACATTCATCCATATCAAGGGGATTTGTGGACAAGTATAACCTGCCAACCCAAGCCCTTATGTCACCCATGTTAGTAACCTCGCCTGGAGCAGAATATATGGCTAATCGATGGTGTGATCGATTACCATTAAGAATTGGTAACTATGTGTTTCCCTCAGACCTAATAGTATTGGAATCTCAAGGATTGGATGTGATATTAGGCATGAATTGGTTGTCAAAGTATGAAGGGAACATTGAATGTGCCAGTAAGACAATTTTGCTCACGACTCCCGAAGGAAGAAGGATCAAGTATGTATCTCGGCATGCGCCCAACAGGACACAAGTAAATTCTTTATCAGGAGTCGTACAGGAGGAAGTACCAGTGGTGAATGATTTTCCTGATGTATTTCCTGAGGAATTTCCAGGCATGCCACAGGATAGAGACATCGAGTTTTTGATTGAACTTTTGCCAGGCACTGGACCAATATCAAAGAGACCATACAGGATGCCAGCACAAGATTTGGTGGAAATTAAGAAGCAGATCAAGGAGTTACTGGATAAAGGTTAGATTCGCCCAAGTTCTTCGCCTTGGGGATCACCCGTACTTCTAGTGGAGAAGAAGGATGGATCATTAAGGATGGTTGTTGATTACCGTGGATTGAATGCAGTAACCATCAAGAACAAGTACCCACTGCCAATGATTAATGATCTGTTTGATCGTTTGCAAGGATCTAAAGTGTTTCCCAAGATTGATTTGCGATCAGGGTACCATCAGTTGAAGATTCAAGAGCAGGACATACCTAAGACAGCTTTTACCACGAAATACGGATTGTATGAGTATACCGTTATGTCATTTGGACTGACTAACGCACCTGCCTATTTCATGAACCTGATGAACAAAGTGTTTATGGAAATTTTGGATAAGTTCGTCGTAGTGTTCATTGATGACATTCTGATTTTCTCGAAGAATGAAGAAGAGCATAAGGAACATTTGCGTTTGGTTTTGGAGAAACTAAGGGAACATCAGTTATATGCCAAATTCAGCAAATGTGAGTTTTGGTTGAAGGAAGTTGGATTTCTTGGACATGTTATATCCGGAGAGGGTATAGCAGTTGACCCCACCAAGGTTGAGACCATAACCGAATGGGAAGCGCCAACGACAGTTGGAGAGATCCGGAGTTTTCTTGGACTCGCAGGATACTACCGAAGATTCATTGAGAATTTCTCAAAGATTGCTAAGCCTATGACTGAATTGTTGAAGAAGGATACCAAGTTCAATTGGACTGAGGAATGTGAGGCCAGTTTTCAAGAGTTGAAGAAACGATTGGTTTCCTCACCAGTGTTGATTTTGCCAGATCAGACCAAGGATTATGAGGTGTATTGCGACGCTTCACGTCGAGGACTTGGAGCAGTACTTATGTAGGAAGGAAGTGTTGTTTCGTATGCCTCATGACAACTAAAACCTCATGAACTAAATTATGCTACGCATGATTTGGTGTTAGCAGCCGTAGTGCATGCGTTGAAGACATGGAGACATTTCCTCATTGGAAATCATTGTGAGGTGTACACGGATCACAAGAGTTTGAAGTACATTTTCACGCAGAAGGAGTTGAACCTCAGACAAAGGAGATGGTTGGAACTCATCAAGGATTACGATATGAGATTGCATTACCATCCAGGAAAAGCTAATGTAGTAGCTGACGCGTTGAGCCGTAAGAGCCAATTCAATACATTGATGACGGGAGAAATACCTAAGGAGTTAGCCGAGGATCTTCATGAGCTATGTTTGGAAATAGTTCCGAGAGGCTATGTAGCAGCATTGGAGATTCAATCAACATTGATGGATAAAATCAGAGAATCTCAGAAATCTGACAAGGAGATTGCAGAAATAAAGAAGAAAATGAGCGAAGGAAAAGCAAAGGGATTTCGTGAGGATGAGCACGATACCCTATGGTTTGAGGACCGTGTTTATGTGCCCAATGACCCGGAGATTAGGAAGTTGATTCTGCAAGAGGCACATGATTCACCCTATTCGATTCACCCAGGAAATACCAAGATGTATTTGGATTTGAAGGAAACATTCTGGTGGACCGGAATGAAGAAGGATATTGCAACATATGTAGCAGTTTGTGATGTGTGTTAGAAAGTGAAGGCAGAACACCAGAAGCCAGCCGGATTGTTACAACCATTGCCGATACCCTAATGGAAGTGGGATAAGATAGGCCTGGATTTTATCACAGGACTACCCAGGACAAAAGCAGGCTATGACTCGATATGGGTAGTAGTTGATCGTTTGACGAAGGTAGCACATTTCATCCCAGTTAAGACCACTTACACCAGTGCTAAGTTGACAAAGATATACATGACTAGGATCGTTTGTTTGCATGGAGTTCTGAGGAGTATCGTATCAGATAGAGGAACCCAATTTACCTCAAAGTTTTGGAATCAGTTGCATGAAACTTGAGGAACCAGACTAGAGTTCAGCACGGCTTTTCACCCACAGACGGATGGACAGACCGAGAGAGTGAATCAGATTTTGGAAGATATGCTGAGAGCTTGTGCACTAGACTATGGATCTAGTTGGGACGATAACTTGCCGTATGCGGAGTTTTCTTATAACAACAGTTACCAAACCAGTCTGAAGATGGCACCTTTTGAAGCTTTATACGGAAGGAGGTGCAGGACACCGTTGTCATGGGACGAAGTTGGAGACCGTCAGTTCTTTGGACCCGATCTGATCAAGGAGTCTGAACGGAGAGTTAAGTTGATTCGCGATAGGCTCAAGGTAGCCCAATCCAGGCAGAAGAGCTACGCAGATTCTAAGCGCAAGGAGACAGTTTACGAAACTGGAGTTAGAGTTTATCTTCGAGTATCCCCACTTCGAGGAGTTAAGCGCTTTGGAGTTAAGGGAAAGTTAGCACCGCGTTTCGTTGGACCGTATAAGATTTTGCAACGCATGGGAGAAGTCGCTTATAAGTTGGAATTACCAGAAGGACTGTCAGGAGTTCATGATGTATTCCATGTTTCTCAGCTGAAGAAATGTCACGCCAAAATGGCGGAGGTACCGCTAAGAGATACAGTGCCGCTTGAGGCGATTCAGTTGAAGGATGACTTAACATATGAAGAGAAGCCAGTTAAGATTCTCGAGTATGCCAGCAGAGTTACCCGCAGCAAGGTTATCAAGTTTTGCAAAGTTCAGTGGAACTACCACTCAGAGGATGAAGCCATCTGGGAGAGAGAAGAAGATTTGCTCAAGGACCACCCTCACCTATTTTCTAGCCAACCCGAATCTCGAGGACGAGAGTCATCTTAAGGGGGGTAGGTTTCTAACATCCCAAATTTTCAAATTGGAATGTTATACATTAGATCATCATGCATAACATATTTCTTGCATTTTTGATTGATCCTAGAAATTTCACGCAACTCAAGGACCCTCGGAGAGAGTTGGAGATTTCGTTATTTTCATAATTGAGTTTTCTCAAATTTTGAAAAGAGGATCATTTGATTTTATTTATTTCATCTTCAAATATTTTTCCAATATCAAAATATATGAGAGGGAATAATATGACTTTCCCAAATTTTAGGAAAAATGAGGATTTAATAAACAAATCAAATTTCGGATTTGATTCGGAGTTTATTTGCATTTTATTTGCATTAGGGAAAAATGCGCGTTTCAAAAAAATTGCATTTTTCCCGGAGAAAAGTTCATTTTGTTCGACTCATTTTTAGGAGTCGGGGAAAATTTACTTCATTAGTTTTGGAGTCCGATAGATTTCCTTTTTCTGTGTTATTCCGCGCGCGAAACCGATTTAAAAAAAATCCAGCGCGAGCCCTGGGCCAAAGGCCCAGCCGGCCGGCCAGGCCATCGCCGCGCGCATCGCGCCAGGCGTAGGAGGCCGCCGCCGCCGCCCTCTTTTGGAAGTCCTAGTAGGACTTTTGTCCTACTTCCGTTATTCCGTTTTTGTTTCTAGATCTTTCCTACTCCTATTCTTATTCCTTGATCCCTCCTCCAAGTAAACCCCCCCTCCCCAATATAAATGCCCCCACACCCCCCCTCTAAATCATCAAACCCAAAGCCCCAAGCCTCCACCGTGCCTCACACCCGCGCCCCTCACCCGCGCCGCCACCCTACACCGCGCCGGCGCCGCCGCACCATCGCCGCCGCCGCCCCACGCCGCCGTTCGCCGGAACCTCGCCGACGTAGCCGCGCCGCATCTCTTTCTCTTTCATCGGATCGTTTTCTTCTAATCGTTCCGATTCTTTTCTTCTCTTCCGATTCGTTTTCTTTCCGGTTCTTTTCTAAATTGTTCCGGTTTTCTAGATCGGTTTTTCGTTCGGTTTTCTTTTCCGAAACCCTAGATCGGATTCGTTTTCTTCTCCGATTTAGTTGCCTCGAGACCGTTCGCCGGACAGTTCGTTCTAACGAACGTGATCACCGGATTCTTCTAGGTTAACGAACGTCCGTTCGTTCAACCGTTCTTCTTTTTCTTCTCGTCGGATTTATTCCGCGATAGCGATCTCAGATCCGATCTTCGTTCTAGTTTATCTTCTCGCTTGTTTATCGGAATCAGGTGATTCAAGCGCCTGGAGTTTCGTTTTGAAACCGCCGTTCCGTCTAATCAACTTAAACAAAGTTTTGCTATGGTAAAATTTGACCTAGTTTCAAATTGCTAGAACCGAGTTGTTTTCTTTCGCCGTTTGTTTTCCGTTGCTTTGTTCGATTCGATTCTTTTTGCAACCGGAGTTCTTAAGTTGAACTTTCTGGTTAGATCTTTTATTCGAGTTTTACCTGTGCATTAGATGAGTACTTATTGTATGCTTGTCATTTGTCTGTGATAGATCACCCAGAGTGCGCCGACTGTTATTTCGAAGCTCTAGGTTTCGCGGATCCTCAGCAAGGCAAGTAACACTTTGATCATACCTTTTCTACTACCCTGTTTTATTGCATTAGATCAATCCTCAAACACTGCATGATTAGGATCTAATTAACTTGTGGGATGGGAATTAGTTGAGGTAGTACCTATCACCTGTTTTACTTATGAAACCTTTTGGAGTTACTTCTACGTTTGCTAGTAGACGTGGATTGGGTGAGTGATATCCATGACAGATGTGAGTATTGTTAATTAATTGTTTATCTAAGGTGGCAACTTAAATACACATCTGGGTGGATTGAGGCACCTGGTTTCTATCAGGACTTGCCAGTTTTTCTTCGGACTGCCACCCAGGCTCAAAGGGATCATAAGATCATTCATGCTAGTAACTTCCGTGTGTAGCCACAAGCCATTATGGGCGCTGGCATAGCTGACTAAGTCATGCGAACTCTTACAGTGGTAGACTAGCAGATGTAGGGGATGTAGGTTTGTACGGTCTATCACAACGTAAGGTGTGAGTGCTTCTGAAAGACTATGTCTCGGTCATCCGTCTCTCAAATACCATGTAGTGCGAGAAACCAACGGAGGCGATCGAGTCTTGTGGGGAAAAGTGTGCAAACCTCTACAGAGTGTACAATCTGATCATGATTAGCCGTGTCCCCGGTTATTGACGTCTTGAGTATCTAGTACTTGAATATCATGTGAATCTCATCATGTTACTTTTAATTAATATTGTTGGGTTTATAATTGTTCACTTAATTGGGATCGGAATGCTGTCAACCATTCTCGATGTTTCAACCACCATGATAGTTAAATAAATTTATTCCTTTGCAGTAGGGAAAAACTAGCTTTACGCAAAACGGTAACCATAGAGCTTTTCCACTAGCCATATATGCATGTAGTATAGGCTTATTCATTCATTATTCTCTATGTGTTACATTGCCAGCATATTCCATGTGCTGACCCGTTTTCGGGCTGCAACGTTTCATGTTGCAGACTTTTCAGACGACGAGTAAGGTGCTTTTAGGTCGTGGTTCTATACTCAGTGATGTCGTTGGAGTTGATGGACTCACTTATCTTCCAAGTCTTCCGCTGTTATCGATATTAGATGGCCTTAAGCCATATTTATTGTAATAAGTTCTCTTTGAGACATCGATGTAATAAGTGTGTGATTGCTACTCTGCTATAAATCCTTCGAAGTACTGTGTGGTGTCAGCATTACTGATCCAGGGATGACACCGGAGCACAGAGACTTGACCATCTGAGGTCGGGTCGCTACACCCAGTGGCTGTCCCTCGCCCGATGCGTGTTTTAGGTATAAGCCTAAAGATTTTATTTTTCTTTTCTATAGACCTGTAAAATCCATAAATAAGTCAACAAAGCTCCAAATTTGATGATTCAAATTTCTAGGGGTTCAACAAGTCATGTTATATCACATGGTGCTATTTGCACATTTTTCCAGAAACTTGCTCCTCATAAATATTTATCAAAACCCCATTTTCCATTTCTGTGATGAACTTTAGAAAATCACAGAGAGCTCAGATTTGATCAAAATAAAGTGATTCAAATTCCCAGATACATCTAAGATCATAACTTAGGTTATGAACATTTTTGTTAATACTTTCTGTGCAACATAATACTATGAGCCATTTCTTCATATTTGTCAACTTTGCAAATTCATAGGAAATTCATTTGAAATCCAAATCCAGTGAGACCAACTCCTAAATGCTTCTAAAATCATGGTTTGTTAAATGGGTGCCTTTGCTCATTTTTCAAAAATATATTTTTTTACACTTCTTACAAATCCATAAACCCCTTTGAATCCATCATATCAAAATGTTTAGAAATATCCACTGACCAAATTCCATTGAAACTACTCTGGTTATATTTCATATAACTAGAGATGTCCTAGAAAAGTCAAATTAATATTTTTAGAGCACTTTTATTTTCTGCCTTGTTGTGTTGCTTATTATGATTGTTTCGACGTTAGTTGACGAAGTAGACGGAGCACTTGGAGAAGGACCAGAAGATCTCGGGACTCTGATGAACCAGGCAAGTATCCCTTTGACCATGTCTATGAAACCCTTTTTATGCATGACATATAGCACCATATTGTTGTTGCAACGGAATCATGATGAGGTGGAACCACTTTGATCGTTTGCCTCCATTACTTTCTCGTTGATACTTGCATTGTGCATGACCATACCTCCTTATGAGGGTTATGCCGGTGGGAGTAGATAGGATGCTAAAGTAGTTGCTACGCAAAAAGGGAGGGGAATATGCATGGTGGTGGAGACAAAGTATTTTCAAAGGACTTTTCGAAAATCCCGTCGGGTGCCACTTATGCCTGAGGGAGATAATGAGATGGGTAACCGCTTGATGACGAAGTGGTGTACTGAGGCAAGTGTGTGTGTTGCTTTCAAAAACGGATTGGTTTAAGTTGCGACCGTTATTCCAACCTTACATGCGCAACCACTGTACCCTTATATGGGAAAGGGCATTATTGATTACCTAGGCCGATACTAGCTTGGAGCCCGCATTACTAGTGACGGGGGAGAGTTGGTGCTCTCTCTCGGGTCGGGGTCGTGCCAGGTAGGGCGGTCAAGAACATTTTTATGGGGCACCGGACACACCGTTGGTACCCCGTGCCAGTGGTATGTGATGAATATGGGAGCGAGGCTCCACAATTTTATGGTGTGAAATGTTGGGCACGGGGGTTACTACCAATCGAGTGGACTCCATGTTAGTGTCGTCTAGGGAAAGATAGTGATCGGGTGCGTACCCCGGGTGCTTGAGGTACCGCGGGTCGTGGATGGCACGGAAGTTCCTAGGATCTTGTGGGTAAACTGTGCAACCTCTGCAGAGTGTAAAACTATTCGAATAGCCGTGTCCACGATCAAGGACAGTTGGGTAACCGCTCTTGGGCTACGTCACATATTTACAAACCAGTGTGCGTGTTGTGATAAGTGGGAAGTACTACTTGGGTCAAGTCAAAGGACTTGACATGATTGAGCTGGGTTGATGCCCACTCTATTTATGTTGATATGTGTAACCTGTCCTCATGGTTAATTGAATTCTCCTGATGCATGTCTTACAAGTTGTCGAATATGGCATTGCACTCAAAACTAGCTTTCTGAAAAAATTTACCTATATCATGCATTGTTGTATCTTGAACCAAAACATCGGTTGCTTGCGAGTACATTCAAAGTACTCATTGGCTTGCCACTGGTCATTTTATTGGCCAGGCATGAAAGACAAGATATATTGAAGAGTTCTTTGGTGACGATCGTGCGAGCTAGGACGCTTCCCAGTCAGAATGCCTGTAGGGTTAAGGCAGATGGCATGGGTCCAAGTTATCGACGAAGATTTCCGCTGCGATGTTATACTCAAGACTTGACCATAATGGTCCTACTTTTGTAATACGGTATGTATGGATGTAAGACTCTTGTTATTCAGCTTCTGTGTGTTTAGTGAGCATTGATCTCTGGGATCACTATACACATGCATTCGGTGATCACGACTTATGAGTCGGGGTCCCCACAGATGTGGTATCAGAGCCATCCTGACTGTAGGAAGCCTTAGTTAGCATGGTCATTAGTTAGGGTGAAACTATTCTTTAAAACTACTACTAGTTATCAAAACTATCTATACTTCTCTTCTCTTCTCAGTTTTTCTTCAAAAACCAAGGTATACTTTCCTTATTGATCTCTTCCCCTTCAAAATTATTGCAACGGTCACTAGGACCCTCAAGCCCCTGACCACGGGATTCCTTGTAATCCTCGAAGGAGTACACCTTGCCAAACACTCACCCACCTCTTCTGAACACAAGATTGGTGACACCACAACAAGACGATACCAACAGAAGATACATCCTCGAGGAATGAGGACATGAAGGCCCAGAAGATGGTGAACCCCTTGACATTACTCCAAGATGATGCGACCTTAGCCTATGATGATCAGGGTATAGGAAATGCAAGATCATGATATACATCGCTAATAGAGCAACCATGTCCTTACCGTTGTTGTATTGGCAACCGCCGGTGGATGAGAACCTCGCCATTTGGTCCGCCTCACTATAGTGAGCAGGGAAACAGTTCTCTTTGTCCCCCGCTCTTGGTGACGATGTTGTCATCAACGTAACCGATAGGTTGGACCTCTACTATGCCTTGTCATTGCATAAGTGATTGCTTACCTGAAACCCTTGGCGCCTTAAAAGGAAAAAGGGATCGTCATAAATAAAAAGACAAGAGGACACCAAGTCAACGCTAGCTACGAGGAGCCACCTTCACCCCATCACTTCAACAGGCGAGAAGTTGTTGAATACTCTCCAGGCTCAACCCAGATCGTTTCATCAAACAACTACAAGAGACGTAGCAACACCTGAGGAAAACTCAGAAGACTGCACAAGGCACAAGGCACGACTACTGAGTCCGAGAACCCCTAGGGTAGGATGAGTCGTGTACCCCCATATGCGCAGTCGAGTCCGTGAGATGGTTCGAATAGAACCATGATTGTGTGTTATTTAAGATAGGTCGCAACTTTTGCCCTACGCAACAAGTACGCGACTATATCACCTTCCTTACCTTGCTTCTTTTGTTTGACCCTTTCGGCACTTGTTTGTTTGCACTTGCACTATAGAACCCCCCTTTAGGCATTCCCATCCTCTATGCTACTTTTCCCTCTCATCTCTCGCCTAAACGGAAGACCGGCAAGACAAGCTACACCAAGGATTCTGCCTCGGCAAGCAACTAGCAATGAAGACTTCTGCTACAATCTCCACGACCAAGTGCAACCCCATAGAATTATGTTTAACTCTCCAGACTAGAAACCCATTCCTAGACTCTTCGAGACTTCATGAGATACCCCAGCTCGAGTCCTTAACCATGTGCTTAACCCATAGAATTGCAAGAGAACCAGTTAAGCCTCTGTAGACCTTGCACAGCACTGGGTTCATTATGGAACTAGTGGACATAGTGAACGAGCACATTATCATCCTAATATAGCACCAGAACTGACGATGCCATAGGGAAGACCAGTTTGAGGATATAGGAATAGAGGACAAAGGCCTTGATGAGTTTATATCAATGACTTGAGGAATTATATGAGACTATTTGGTGGATTATGAGGCTTTGATGTTGGTAGATGAACTTGGTGGGATCATGAGTATAGATTAGCATAGCTTTCATTACCCCTAAGTAAATTGGATTTAGTAGGACAATTATGATCGCAAGCTGAGATTCTTGGAGGTGCAAGGATTTGACTTGATCAGATGATATTCATAGGAGACAGTTGATATCACGTAAATAACTTGAGGGAAACATGTAGGAATTCTCATTGGACACGAGATTTGGATTTAAGTAGGTGATCCTAGTTGAGTATAGATGCCGAGTAAGTCTACATGGTTTGGAGTAAAGTGGATTTAGATTAAAGATCTCGATCATGATACCATGTTCTCGGTGGACGGTAAACTAGGAGATTGGATAAATTGTTGGAGTTGATTTAGGGATCTATATACGCCTGACCTTGAATTTTACTTGACCACATAATGGAAATTGGTGGACTGACTATAGTAGGGGTAGCCCTTTCAAGCATTTGGGGATTGTATGACATAATAAGATCATGTGGAACACCATAGACATTGGATTTGTAGAATTAATGGATGGTGCAATAATTGATGGTAGATAATGGGCTGTTAGAGTTGCTTCATGGGAAGGAAACAAGATATTGGAGTGGCATATGACGTGTTTCCTTAGGGTAGAAAAGCCTTACACCTTGTAAGAGTAGGATGAGCACTTGGATTGCAACATTCAAGCTTAGTAGCTTGTATGTTCTACCGATGGATTTTTAGGGGTAGACATACATATGAGCTTGGGGATTGTAGACATATATGATTTTTTTAGACCTCCTCTCGAAAGTCATAAGTATAGGAATAGCATGAGTGATGATTGGAGTTGACCTATATGAGATGATTCTTTTGGTAAAACGATGTGGTTTATTTGGAGGTCTACGTAGAACTGTTGGCATCTCAGAAACTGTGCCCAAGGATAAGATGATAAACGTTCACTCGCACACTAGATCCTTGAAACCCTTAAGCCCTACCAAGCCACAACATGGTCGGATCATAACTTTGGGTCTTGACTCTAGATCGAAAACACCTTGGCCCACACTCAACCGTGACCACCACCAATACCCCATCCTACTTTATGTACCTCATGAACAAGGTCTTCATGGAGTTCTTAGACAAGTTGGTTGTCATCTTTATTTTGGTAACATACTTGTCTACCCGAAGACGGAAGAAGAATCGTTGAGCTGGTCAAGGAACATCTGAAGATCGTCATGTCTAGGAGGAAGAACTATACTAACCACCGTCATCAAGAAGTAATCCTCCACATTAAAGACTAGGTGTATCTGCAAGCCACTTGTCCCTAAGGAACCAAGCATTTCCATGACAAGGAAACCCACACCAGGATTCATCGGCCCTCTTCGAGATCACTCCAAGATTTAAAAACCCCCTCCGAGATCGCCACAAGACGAAGAGAAGACAGTTACGAGATGGAGTTACCACCTGAGTTACCCATTGTGCATAATGTTTCCACATGACACAACTCCGGAAGTGTTTTCGAATTCCTAGCTAGCCCGATCACCAACAAGGACATCGATCACCAAGCCATCGACCCCCAGCCCAACCTGACCAATGCAAGAAACCCCTTAGCAACCTGGATCAAGCAGGATGTCTTACACGAAGCCATGTCATTAATTATTTCAAGGACCAATGAAGCACCACACGGAAGCAGAAACAGTACGAGGACATGAGGACTACCCCAGATTTAAGTCTCTTATTCCTTTTCGCGCCTAGTCTGGGAATCTCGGGGACGAGATTCTTGTAAGGGGGTAGGTCTGTCACACCCTGATTTTCAGGCCACTACACTTAAGCTAACAATCATGATAAAATGCGGTTTGACAAAAACTTTTGAGTGTTTTGGACCTTGCCTTGATTGGATTTTGTGTGCTGTTTGCAAGTGCTCTAAAAATCAAATAAATCCTCCAACTCTTATACTCCTTCTCCTTGATCCAAAACCTTTTCCCAATGATCATGCCATGTGTATAGAGCAATATAGTATTTTCTTACAAAAATAATTTGGCCAAAAAGTATTTTCAAAAATTAGTTTTCCAAAAACACCTGAATTGGGTTTTGCACTGCAAGTACTTAATTAAGGCCAGTAAAAATCTTTCCATAAATATATTTGACTCCTATTAGATATAGGACACCCTGAAACCACAAAAATATAATTTTAAAAGTTATTTTCCTATTTTATTTAAAGGCTTTTTCTTAAGGCCAGAAATGGTCTTTAATAGGTTAAAATTATTTTAAAGCTTTAAAAATATTTGAGAAAAATTAGGGAGTCTCAATGGACATATATTTTCCATATATATGAGTTTCAACACATGGTCATGATCAAAATATTGCACAAAACCTCCCAAAACCATTTTTGATCATTTTAAGGATTTGAAATATTTCTACAAGAAATGTTTTCCAATAAATCCAAGAAAATTCTAGCATGTCACATATGACATGTTTGATGGTCTTGCCAAGTCTCATGTCATGGAGAACTGTGTAACCCCATGAAACCCTCTCAAAACCACTTCTGTCCTTTTCCAAGTTTGAACCCTCAGCTTAAATGCGCACAACCCGAGCCCCTTCTCTCCACCTCGTCGTCTCATAACATCGCCGCCGCCATCATTCATATCTCCCCCGCTCCACTTCTTCCTCTCCCGGCTGCAGCGCCATGCCCGAATCTCACCGCCGCCTCCATCCGCCACGGGTGATGCACCGCCCGCATCCGACCGCCCCAGCAGTCGTGGCGCACCTTGGCGGGGGCGTCACGCTCTCCTGAACCCGACGGTGTGCCGGGCATCGCCGGAGGTGGCCTGTGTCGCCGGAGCCAACGTCCGCAAGCGTTCGACCCAGCCTCCCCTACCTCGCCTCTGTTCTAGAGCGGGAGGTGGGGGACGAACCCGACATGTGGGCCCCACGCGTCAGTGGCATAGTGGGGCGGGCCCATGGGTTAACTGGACACGGTTTCTATGTAGGCCGTTTCCCTGCAGCGAAAGCGAAAACATGATGGCGCCTTCGACGTGGCCCTTCCTGCGCGCAGCTGAGCCACTGGGCCGGCCCAGTGGCTGTCCCTCGCCCGATGCGTGTTTTAGGCATAAGCCTAAAGATTTTCTTTTTCTTTTCTGTAGACTTGTAAAATCCATAAATAATTCAACAGAGCTCCAAATTTGATGATTCAAATTTCTAGGGGTTCCACAAATCATGATCTATCACTTTGTGTTATTTGCACATTTTTCCAGAAACTTTCTCTTCATAAATATTTATCAAAACCCCATTTTCCATTTCTGTGATGAACTTTAGAAAATCACAAAGAGCTCAGATTTGATCAAAATAAAGTGATTCAAATTCCCAGATACATCTAAGATCATAACTTAGGTTATGAACATTTTTGTTAATACTTTCTGTGCAACATAATACTATGAGCCATTTCTTCATATTTGTCAACTTTGCAAATTCATAGGAAATTCATTTGAACTCCAAATCCAGTGAGACCAATTCCTAAATGCTTCTAAAATCATGGTTTGTTAAATGGGTGCCTTTGCTCATTTTTCAAAAATATATTTCTGTACCCTTCTTACAAATACATAAACCCCTTTGATTCCATCATATCAAAATGCTTAGAAATATCCACTGACCAAATTCCATTGAAACTACTCTAGTCAAATTTCATATAACCAGAGATGTCCTAGAATAGTCAAATTAATATTTTTAGAGCACTTTTACTTTCTGCCTTGTTGTGTTGCTTATTATGATTGTTTCGATGTTAGTTGACGAAGTAGACGGAGTACGTGGAGAAGGAACAGAAGATCTCAAGACTCTGATGAACCAGGCAAGCAGCCCTTTGACCATGTCTATGAAACCCTTTTTATGCATGACATATAGCACCATATTGTTGTTGCAACGGAATCATGATGAGGTGGAACCACTTTGATGGTTTGCCTCCGTTACTTCCTTGTTGATACTTGCATTGTGCATGACCCTACCTCCTTATGAGGGTTATGACAGTGGGAGTAGATAGGATGCTAAAGTAGTTGCTACGCAAAAAGGGACGGGAATATGCATGGTGATGGAGACAAAGTATTTTCAAAGGACTTTTCGAAAACCCCGTCGGGTGCCACTTATGCCCGAGGGAGATAATGAGATGGGTAACCGCTTGATGACGAAGTGGTGTACCGAGGCAAGTGTGTGTGTTGCTTTCAAAAACGGATTGGTTTACGTTGCGACCGTTATTCCAACCTTACATGTGCAACCACTCTACCCTTATATGGGAAAGGGCATTATTGATTACCTAGGCCGATACTAGCTTGGAGCCCGCATTACTAGTGACGGGGGACAGTTGGTGCTCTCTCTCGGGACGGGGTCGTGCCAGGTAGGGCGGCCAAGAGCATTTTTATGGGGCACCGGACACATCGTTGGTACCCCGTGCCAGTGGTATGTGATGAATATGGGAGCGAGGCTCCACAATTTTAAGTTGTGAAATGTTGGGCACGGGGGTTACTACCAATCGAGTGGACTCCATGTTAGTGTGTTCTAGGGAAAGATAGTAATCGGGTGCTTACCCCGAGTACTTGAGGTACCGCGGGTCGTGGATGACACGGAAGTTCCCCGGATCTTGTGGGTAAAGTGTGCAACCTCTGTAGAGTGTAAAACTATCCGAATAGCCGTGTCCACGGTCAAGGACAGTTGGGTAACCGCTCTTGGGCTACGTCCACATATTTACAAACCAGTGTGCGTGTTGGGATAAGTGGGAAGTACTACTTGGGTCAAGTCAAAGGACTTGACATGATTGAGTTGGGTTGATGCCCACTCTATTTATCTTGATATCTGTAACCTGTCCTCATGGTTAATTGAATTCTCCTGATGCATGTCTTACAAGTTGTTGACCATGGCATTGCACTCAAAACGAGCTTTCTGCAAAAATTTACCTATATCATGCATTGTTGTATCTTGAACCAAAACATGGGTTGCTTGCGAGTACATTCAAAGTACTCATTGGCTTGCCACTGGTTATTTTATTGACCAGGCATGAAAGACAAGATATATTGAAGAGTTCTTTGGTGACGATCGTGCGAGCTAGGACGCTTCCCACTCAGAATGCCTGTAGGGTTAAGGCAGATGGCATGGGTCCAAGTTATCGACGAAGATTTCGGCTGCGATGTTATACTCAAGACTTGGCCATAATGGTCCTACTTGTGTAATACGGTATGTATGGATGTAATACTCTTGTTATTCATCTTCCGTGTGTTCAGTGAGCATTGATCTCTGGGATCACCGTACACGTGCATTCGGTGATCACGACTTATGAGTCGGGGTCCCCACATTTAACCCATTTGGCCACCAGAGCGCCACATATAGCACGTGGCCAGTGCTTGTTATCCCTTACAACATGCCTCCAAATGTCTGCACCAAAGAATCAAACTACATTATGGCCTTGCTCATCACAGGTCCAAAAACTCCTGGAAAGGATTTTGATTTGTTCATGGAGCCTCTTGTGGAGGAACTTCAACAGCTTTGGAAGGGTTTTCTCACTCGAGACCTATATAGCAGCCCACCAGCTGATTTCTTTCTGCCTGCTGTTATAATTTGGTGCATCCATGATTATCTGGCTTTGGGCACTATGTCAGGGCGAACGACACATGGCTACAATGCATGTGTTCGCTGTCACAGGAATCCACTGTCATACTCAATACTTAGCAAGATCTGTTACATTGGACACCGTCGTTTCCTTGCCAAGGACAAGCCGCTTCCTAGAAAATACTGAAGACATGTGTTCAATGCAAAGCATGAAAACCGTGATGTGCCAAAGAGGCTCACCGCCGATGAGTTGCAAGTGGAATTAGAGAAGGTCAGGCATATCACACCAAGAAACCATCCTGATAATGGTAGCGGGAAAAGGAAGCGTGGCAGGGCAGAAGAGAGATTATTGTTTACCCGCAGGTCCACTTTGTGGGACTTGGAGTATTGGAAAGATTTGGATCTGCGGCATAATCTTGATGTGATGCACATTGAGAAAAATATATGTGACAGCATTATCGGCACACTTCTTAATATTGAAGGCAAGACGAAAGATACCTTAAAATCTAGGATTGATTTGACACACTTGGGTATCAGACAGGATTTGTAGGTGCAAGATCAAGGTAAACCACGGGATATGGCACCAGCTTTGTACGTCTTGGACAAGGTAAAAAGAAAAGAATTCTGCGAGGTCCTGTCATGTGTGAGATTCCCATATGGATTTGCTTCCAACCCGGAAAGGAGAGTCGGTGCATATGGAAACAAGGTACAAGGTTTGAAAACTCATGACTGCCACATCCTACTTCAAAGGGTTTTACCTGTTATCCTTAGAGGATTGGGCCGCCCTGACTTATACAGAGCAGTTGCAGAGTTGGGACAATTCTTCAGGGAACCGTGCAGTAGGAATATCAGGATAGATGCTTTGGAGCGTCTTAGAGACAAGATACCAACTATCCTATGCGACCTTGAGAAGATATATCCTCCAGCCTTCTTTGATGTGATGGTGCATTTGGCTGTTCATCTACCTGATGAGGCACTACTTAGAGGTCCAGCATAGTATGGCTGGATGTACCCTATTGAAAGGCGGCTAGGCACTTTCAAGGGCTATTTTAGGAACATAGCTAGACCCGAGGGTTCCATTGCAGAGGCCTACATTGCTACAGAAGCATTGACATTCTGCTCAAAATACATTGAAACAGCTGATCAGCTTAGCAAAGAGGTGGGTGAAGACAATCCCGGGCTCGATGTTTTCGATTATTCTGTTTGAGTTACAGGGAAGAGTCGACAAGAGGACAAACCTTAAGATTTGGAAAAAATGGTTTGGTATGTGTTGAATAACTGTCCTGAGATACTACCTTATATCAAGTAAGTGAAGTACTGCAGCTTATACATCGTAATCTACTAAACTTGCAACACATTCTTATATATTTAGATGTTTGATGCGATCACTATGTTGTGCAACATCTACAAAGAGGAGTTACTGCCGCAAAATCCAAGAAACATTGACAAACTGGTTATGGCAGGATTTGCGAAATGGTTCAAGAACCATGTAAGCTTTTGAAGTGCACTGTTAGTTTTTTTTAATATATTGAGTAGATAAGATGATCAAGTTGTCTATTTTCTAACCATAGGTTAAGAAGATGCGGGAGGATGGGAAGGCAGTTGATGATGCCCTTTACTCACTAGCAATGGGTCCTGATACTCGGGTAAGACATTATGAATCTTGCATTGTTGGAGATGTGCGCTACAACACCCTTGCACGAGACGAAGGCAGGAAGACACAAAACAGTGCCATCATGAGCACGGACACGTATGACAACGAGACAACTGAAATGTATGCTAACATAATAGACATTGTTCAGTTGCAGTATATCTCCAGTTTCGAGGATCATCGGTGTGTGGTTCTGTTGTGCTGTCGTTGGTATAACTTGTTTTCCAGGATCGCAAAACCCAGAGCTGATGATTATTTCAAATCCATCAATGTCAAGGCGGCGTGCCAGACCAACGAGCCTTTTATTTTGCCAAATCAAGCAACACAAATATTTTTCTTGGAAGACACATTTGCACGTAGCGATGACTGGAGAGTATTGCAAAGGTTTGAGCAGAGGAATTCGTTTAATGAAGTTGCAGAACAAGATGATGCTTACACTGCTCCTGATGTACAAGATAACACAGATGTTCCTAATATCTTTGAGAACCATCACGTCAATGACGCCGGCGAAAAGATTGCCTGTCGTGCTGTGGACATACAAGAGTTGATCAAGAAGAAGCCAACGTTCGAGGATGTTGAGGACGAAGAAGAAGATGACACCGTGGGTAATTACGATTCAGACAGATACACATGGTGAAGATGTTGACGCTGCTGCTGCGGATGATGATTACATTGCTATTGTCGTATTTGCCTGTTAGAAGACATTTTTTTATCTACTATGTGAAACTGTGTTTGCTATGACAACTGAAACCTGATGAACATGTTGTTTAGTATTTTGTTGTGAGAACATCACTTGTTATGTATGCTGATTTGTGTTTGGTGATTGTATGACAACTAAAACATCATGACATTGCTGTTTAGTTCTACTCATATTTGGCTGTGAAACTTGAATTTGATGACATAGTTTGTTGTTGGACTGCAATTTGCTCGACGTCTTTGAATGAGAACAAAGCTGACCCGACAGGGCCTCTGCTTTTTATTTATTTATATGAGCAAAAGGGGATACCCCCTGATTTCCGTTAGTAGAAATCATTAGATGTTCAAAACACTACGCCCAGCCTGCTACACAGGTTTCATTCATTACTAGTTTCAGCAAAGTGCTCATGTCGTAGCCACTGAATACATCACGAGTGCTACATACACTGCAAATAAAGAGACAATTATCCTACAGAGCACATCGATTTTGCCATTATCTTCACAAGCTCTTTCATCTCCTCATTGCTGTCAAGGCCGTTCAGCAGCTGTTGCTTGGCCATGATCAGAGGAACTGCATCTTTAACCTTCTGCTCTGCATCTTCCTCTTCTGTCGTTCCTTCAGTTACGTGTCGAACACCCCAACCTGCTGGTATTGGGATTCCTCGGCTAACCAAATAATCAGCGTAGTTGCATTCCCCCACATCAGCAACTTCCCAGAAATACAAATCACACGAATCTTCCCTTTTCTACATGAATCAAATTGGTAGATCATCAACCAAACTAGTAAAAAAATCAGCAACTGAAAGCAGCAGAACAACACTTAAACATATTATTACCCCATGATCCGGGCATTTGTAGAAGACTCGGCCAGGGTTGCGGATTGTGGTTGAGACGCGACGGATGACTCTGCGTGATTTGCAGCAGTGGCACCACACCAACGGCAGCGGGTTGCGATGAGCAATCGGCTGCGGTGCGCGTGCTGGCGAGGGTGTGATGAGACCCACAGGCGATGGTACGGGTTGCGACTTGGCGCATATCTGGTTGTTACCTGCTGAAGAGCAGGTGGACGTGCAGCCAACGGACATGGTTGCTGTGGCCAGAGCTTCTGATGCTAGGCAGAGTAAGTAGAGAAGAGGAGAAGCGAACAGTGGATATGTCAGTTTCATTACTTGCAGAGTAGCATAGCACCATATATAGTCATAGTCTAGGTTTGGATTCGAACCAGCTACAGGAGCACGTCTTGATTTTTTCTAAAACTGGGCAACGTCTCTTTACTGGTACACTAGCTTGTTCTGTACGCCTTCCCAAGTCTTTGATTTTCTTTCCCTTTTTTTGCGAGGACCAGACAGCTGGGACCCACCGGAAGGGCCTTTGTATTTCGCGAAAAAAACGTTCCCCCCGCTGACATGTCGGACCCACCTGCTATATCTTCGCACGCAAGGAAGTTCCTCCTTATTATGCACAAAAAAATGAATACCCCCTGCGAGCTGGGACCAACCATAGTGGGAGGATGACTTGTGGGCCAACAAAGTTGACGGGGACAGAGGGCTTTGTCAACTTAGTCAATATGAACGATTCTAGGTCTAGTGAACGTACGATGTCCATCCAACGGGTGTAGTGCTTCTTCAACCTCTGGTCTTCTTGCTCCAGCCGCCCAAAGAAGCGCCGGTCGTGCCGGATGCTCCTGCCTCCCGTGACCGGCTGTGCTGCTGCGGAGGCCTCACCGCCCTATACTATTCCCACCGCTGGCCAGGCCTTGCGGCGACGGCAGCCTCACACTGCAGCCGAACCAGTGAACCCTCGTACTCCTCTCCGCGCGGGCTTCCACTACCGCGTCTTCCCCGGCTCCGCGTCGTCCCCTTCCTAGGCCTCGCCGTCATCCACCGCCATGGTTCTCTCCGCACGGCGTGGTCAACGTGATCAAGGAACAACTTCCATCGGAAGAGTACTGTACGTGGAGAGGCTGACAGTTGGGTCCATGGCCACAGCCTAGTTTTTTTGTGATTTGCCAAGTAAGTCACTTTGTCAGGCCCGCTGGGCTGCAAATCTTTCAAGACGAGGAGAGCTTTCATTCGGCAGGCCGAGAAAATGGCCCATCAGTAATGAGAAATGGGCTATACAGTTTTAAAACACATCAAACCGGCAATTAGTTTCAAATATCTTTTTTTTATTTCAAGATTTTAAATTACATTAATTTTTATGTGTGGAGAATTTGTTGTATTTTATATTGATATACATTTATTTTTAAAATCAGTTTGAATGTGAGTCGAAATTTCGGGATTAAAAACAGTTCGGACCGCACCGAAATATGCAAAATTTCATATAATTTTTTAACCGTGGCCACAATTTGGGCTGTAATACTAACAGAAAGAATATGGGCTCCAAAAAAACCCTTAAGAATTAGCAAATGGGCTGAAAATTATTAGAAATAATGGCAGATATGCTGTTTGCTGTTTTCCATAGATTTGAGGCTTTCCTGTAAAAAAGGTTGACGCACAAGTAGTGAGTGTTGGATGTCCATCCAACGGCCGCCGTGCTTCTTCAATCTCTGCTCTTCCTGCTCCAGCCGCTCAAACAGGCGCCGGCGGGATTGCCTGCTCCCTCCTCCCCGCGGCCGGCTCTGCTGTCGCGTAGGCCTCACCGCCCCATCGTACTCCCATCGCTGGCCTAGCCTGTCACATCCCTAGCTTCTGGTTTTGCACTAGGCTAGCTTCATGTGTGCATCATGTTTAAAAATTTCTATAAACTTGAAGTGGGGATGAACCAAACCTCCAGCACCACTTAAACCAACTAGGGTTACTAAAATATTTTCCCAATGAACCGGAAATGCCCTTCAAAATGTTCATCATTTTTGCCTTGGTCTAGAACCTCTGCCGAAATTGGTTCACATTTTATAGGACACCTAAGGTCACTGGATTAAATAATTAGCTATTTGCATTTGGACATTTCAATGCTATAAAATATTTTAAATGTCCAAATAATCTTGAACTTAAATGAGGGCTGTTGGAAATAATCCAAACAGTGCCCAAAACTATTTTCAGGATTTTTGAGTTTGCTCTGGCATTTTAAATAAAGCCAAAATCATTGCAGAATATAGAAAACATTAACAAATTAGAAAACCAGAGAGAGGCAAAGCTTACCTAGCGCAGCCCACCTAGCCCAGTGGAGAAGGAGGCCCAGCCCACCAGGGGCATGCCTGTCTTCTTCTTCGTGCCAGCGCACGAAGCATCTCGGTGGCGAGCACCGACGCCGCCCCGGCCACCTCCAGCCTGCCTGCTCGCCCTGGATGGCTCTGGACGATGCCAAGCGACCCCCCCGTCTCTCTCGCTCTCTCTCGTCCCCATCCTCTCCCCTGGCCCTCTCCCTCGCACGCACCGAACGCAGTCGTCGCCGCCGCTCGCTGTTGCCACGGCCACTGGCCCTCCCTCGCCCATCCAACGTGATCGAGAGCTCCGCCACGCCGTCCCCGTCAAATCCACCGAGCCACGTGAGCTGGGAAGCACCGCAACGCCCCGATGTCGTCGTCTTCTACCTCGGGCCACCGAGATGGCCGGCTCCGATTCACGCCAACCGGGTCGTCCCCAGCCCCGCCATCTGCACCCTTCACCTCGCCGTGAGCCCTGGTCCCTTTTCCCCCTTCTTTCCTTGTCGTCCGCGTGTTGTAGCACAGAACCCCGCGAGTTCCCGCGCCGCCGTCCGCCATGGCTGGTAGGCCCGTGCTCCTGAGCTCTTCCGCATGCAGCCAAGCATAGCAACGCGCTCAGCGCGTCTGCAGGAGCTCAAAACACCCAATCGCTACTCCTAACGTGCTCTGTGGCGTCGACTCGGTCGATGCCCGAACTCCGGCCGCCGCTCCGACCGTCGCCACCGCCGCTACACTGCACCCCGGCACCTGCCGCTGCCTCCTTTAGATGCGCGGCACCTCCAGCTCGCCGTAGCAGCAAACCATGCGTGAAACGGTGCTCCGTACCGCCGTCCCGAGCAACTCAGGCGAGTTCCGGCCGTTGCTGTGGTCGCCGGCGTCAACTGCTGACGTGGCACCGTCGTTAGGCACTAATTACCTAGCTTAATTACCCCCTGACCCACTTACAGAGGGGCCCCACCCGTTAATTAACCACAGGGTTATTCCCTGTTTGATTTAAGCTAATGCCCGTGGCCCCACCGGCCTGTTTGACCTTGCCACCTCAGCGTTGACCGACCCCATTGGTCAGCCTCTGCTGCCGACATTGTTACACTGGCATGCGGGACCCACTGGTCAAGGTTGACTTGGGTCAGCGATGTTGACCTGCTGACGTAGGCATGACGCAGTGCTGATGCAGTAATTGACTTTTGGGTTTTAAATAAATCAGGAAATTTCAGAAAATACCCCAAACTTCTAAAATTCATAGAAATTCAACCGTAACTCCAAATGAAATAAATTATATATGAAAAATTATCAAAAAAATTCAAGGAATCCATCTGTACCATTTTCATGCATGTTTGAACAATGCTTGTCCTCTGTTTTGGACAAAACAAATAAAGGGCATTTAGATAATCATATATGGAGTTGGAATTTGAATCATGTATTCAAACCAACTTCATTTAAATCATAGCTACATACATTAGCTCAAATCACAGCATATTGCCATGTCATGATCATGCATCATATTGTTGCATTGCATTGATTGTGTCCTTCTCTGTTTGCCGGTAACCGTCCCCTCTCAGTCGACGATGTTTCCGACGATGTGATCGATGACACCGATGAAGAGCTATATTATCTTCAGAAGTGCCAGGCAAGCAAAAACCCCCTTGTTCATTCCGATACAATCCCACTCTCTCGCTCCTGCTCTCTTTTACTGCATTAGGACAACAACGATTCAACTGTTACATGCTGCGGTAGTTGAACCCCTTATCCTCTGCATGACCTGTCATTGCCACAGTAAATAGATGAAAGCCAATAGCATGAGTAGGAGTTGTTTGAGCCCTGATGTGCCTACTCATTTATGCTTGTTTGTCGTGCCTGCTACTGCTTAGAGTTGAGTCGGGTCTGATTCATCGGGAATGAATTGGAATGGTGATGAACATGTCCTACTGTGTGTGAGCTAAGTGTGTGAATACGATTTGGTAAAGGTAGCTGTGAGAGGCCATGTAGGAGTACATGGTGGGTTGTCTCATTGAAGCCGTCCTTAGGAACTGAGTTCTGTGTTTGTGATCCATGAAACAGTTACTACCACGCATTGGGCCCGAAACCAATGGACCCTCTTGGCTTCTTAATCACCCTTGTCCTCTGTCCAGGAGTTGCAAGTAGTTTCTGGTGTTTGTAGTATGCTGGGGGCCGCACGCAGCACTGACCGTTGGGGTGGGCTGTGTTGCGATAGGCACATGGCACGGTGTACCGGGCGCCCGTTTGGTGTCTTGGGAACCCTGCACACATCGTTCGGGGCCGTATGTGGAAACATCAGCCGGACTCCCTGCGGATGGAACCTGAATAGGCGATAAACCTGGACTAGAGACTTGAGTGTTCGGTAGGCCGTGGCCGACACCCTCGCTGGGCTTCCGCTTGAAGGTTGCCGAGTACATGTCGTGTAAATGGCGATAAGTGGTGAGAGCGTGTGTGAAGAAGTACACCCCTGCAGGGTTAACATCATCTATTCGGATAGCCGTGTCCGCGGTAATGGACTTCTGGGTTGCCTATAACAGTTCATAGACAAGCGAAAGTGGATACTCTAAAATGCGCAAGATAAGCGTGAGTGCTATGGATGGCGTTCTCGTAGGAAGACGGGAGCGGATCCATAGTGGTGTATTGATATGGTGAATATGTGGACTCGTGTGCGCCACCTCAAAAGAGTTGCTTGCAGTCGTAGTTCAGGTTAGCCACTGAGTCAAAGCTGGCTTGCTGCAGTTGAACTCCACCACCCCCTTTATTGATATCGATGCATATGTAGATAGTTCTGATGTAAGTCTTGCTGGGTACATTTGTACTCACGTTTGCCTATTTTATGTTTTGCAGAGAGTCTTCAGTCTCGCTAGTAGTACCGCTTGGACTTCGACGTTTAGCTTGATACCTCAGCTACGATCTTGTGCCCTCGGCAGGATCTGGTAGATAGTCAGGCTTCTCAGCCTTTTTCATTTGTAGATGTCTATACTCAGACATGTTAAGCTTCCGCATGTTCTTTGACTTGTATGCTCTGAATGTGGGGTCATGAGACCCATGTTTGTAATATCTCGCTCCTCGGAGCCTAATGAATAAATACTTTGAGTCGTAGAGTTATGTTGTGATGCCATGTTGTATTTACACATATTGAGCATATTGTGTGTATGATTGAAGTGCTTGGTATGTGTGGGATCCGACAATCTAGTTGTTTATCCTTGGCAGCCTCTCTTATGGGGAAATGTAGTCTAGTGCTTCCATGAGCCATAGTAGTCCGCTACAGCCCGGTTCACCGGAGTCCTGCTAGCCCAGCACTACTGCTCAGGACACTTGACTGGCCGGCATGTGTTTCACTTCGTTCCTGTGTCTGTTCCTTCGGGGAAATGTCACGCGGTGACATCCGGAGTCCTGCCTAGCCTGCTACAGCCCGGGTTACCGGAGTCCTGTTAGCCCAGTGCTACAGCCCGGATTCACACGCTGTTGACCGACATGCTCGAAGTTGATTCATGTATGCCTGTCCCCATGGGTTAGTGCCACTTTGGGTTCACGACTAGCCATGTCGGCCCGGGTTCTTTGTCATATGGATGCTAGCGACACTATCATATACGTGAGCCAAAAGGCGCAAACGGTCCCGGGCCAGGTAAGGTGGCACCCATGGGAATACCGTGCGTGAGGCCGCAAAGTGATATGATGTGTTACATGCTAGATCGGTGTGACTTAGGATCAGGGTCCTGACAGCGTTGGTATCAGAGCCTGACTGCCTGTAGGATTACCAAGCCAAACTGGTCGAAGTTGTGTCTAGAAATGCTTTAGCTATGTAAGGGAATTGATTGTGGGATGGAACGTAAGGCTCTTTTTACTCCTTATACCTTATGCCCTTCTGATTTGAGTCAACCTCTTCTTTTCTACGGGGATTAAGAACTAGGCCTTCTCATCTATCTATCAGGATGACGTGTTACTAATCCATAGACTTATAAGATTGTTGGATTCAAGCCCCGGTTCAGTTCTACTACTTTCGTGTGTTCTTAGTTGATCTCAGAACATTGATATTGTGATGTTGAGTGGTTATGCACCATTTTGCAGGATGTCTCAAATCATTTTGAGCATTTACAGCCGTTATGCTGTCCGAGTCATCCCAGGTCTCTACATAGTCTGATGCATTTGCAAATCCTTTCTTCCCGTTCCCGTTGTCCTTTTGGTCAGAATAAGCACATTAACCGATCAGTTGAGGTACTTTATTGCCTCGACATATATGTTGGAGCTATTATTATGACCTAGGTGTTTTAGGGAGTCACCTAGTAATCTAGCAATGTTTTATATTCCTAGTGTGATGATTCTGGCCACCATTCTCGAAAGCATCCCGTGATGCCATTTAGTAGTTGGTATTCTACTCCTGGGTTTTCAAACCCGAGATTCACCTTACTTCATGTTGTTAGTATTTGCTAGTTTCCTTAAGATATTAGTAACCTTGCGACAGTCTTCGAGGTCCGTGGTATATCCTTCTTCAAATACCATGGATCAATGTGGCAGAAGTTCTTTGAACCAAAAGATCACAACAGGAGTGCTCTTGATGAGATCTCGATCCTATATTGTGAACATGCCAGTCCTACCTTTCTGCATGGGTTGTCCGGAAGAAACATGTTGAATTTATTCAACATGCTAACCGATGCATCTACAACTTAAGAAATTATATGTTCCTTGAGTTGACCCTCCTCAGCTATATTCCGACCCTAGTCTATCAATTGATAGTCAGGAATAGTTGTGCGTTCGTGTTCATCGATGCCTATTATTCTTGTGGTTCGTCAAGCCGTTCTATTTCAGAATGACTAGGAGAAACAAACTCCAGCACCTCATCCATATCCAGGATTGGGTCAAAGCAGTTGTGTTCCGCAGATCAAACGTTAATCCAGCTTCTGATTCTGTTCTACCCTGAAGTAACACGGTCTTATGTCAAGGATGTCATGAGAATCACATACCATCTTATGAATTCTTGATACAGTGATACTTCTCGCCATCATTATTCATTCCTCGGTGTCGTGTTGTCGCAACCAGAATGCCGACAAGTGAACCATGATGTGTGAAATCAATACTCCTAGCAATTGTGTTGCTTGGTAGTAAATGGTGAATATTCCCATCCTTAGCGTGTTGGTTATTGGATTACCACCCTAGGGCTGATCGTGCTACCTAGTCCATTTCTGTTGGTGCACTCTTCGATCGATGAGTTAGGATTTGATCAATCCCTTACTCTTCTGATCATGTCGTCTTGCCTTGAAAAGCAAGATTGTTCTCGAGCTTAGGGACATATCGGTGGTTCGTGATTTTCCGGATATCTTCATGGGAGTATCACCAGGTCGTCCCCTGACCGATATGTTGAGTTCGTGATCAAGTTGGTTTTCCAATAAACCACTCTTTCTCCAAGAATCTGTGTTGGATACCCCTGAGCTAGTTGGTAAAGCTTAACAACAACTTGGAGAGTTGAAAGATAAAAGCTTGTCTGACTTAGTTCATGTCAAGGGATATCTTTTTGTGTGTGTGTGTGTGTTGAAGAAGGATGATATCTCCATCGATTGGTCCTCGTGATCAGTTGTTGGATCTATTGCCTTGTCAAAACTTTGACTTGAGTATGGGCTATCGTCAAGTCAAATCAGAACCAACGACGTTCGTAATGTTATCTTACTCGTGGTTGATCCCTCGAGCATACACCATTAAATCTTTTGGTCTGACCAATGCTATCACCGTGTTCACATGATGGTGGAAGTCCAGTGATATGGAAATTCTGATGAGTTGTTGTTGAGCCCATCAGCAGCATTTTATCTCCCCCATGATTCATGTTGAACATCCAGCTAGCGTTGGAAACTTGTGTAAGCATTTTCTTCATGCCCCGTTCATGAAGTAACCGTCTAAGTGAAAGAAGTAACTTCCTTCGATTCACGTGCATTAGATGTAAGTTGCCGCCGTGAATTCGAGAAAGTTTGTTTTTACCTCCTCTTGAATCATCCCAAGTTAGTCATGCACGTGCGAAGTGCTCTATGGTTTCATAGGTTGGCCGCCTCCATTCTATATGTGTTCCTAGCACACCAAGCCACTGATTGACTTGCTCAAGGATAAGAAGTTCATCGATAAGTGCACAAGGACTTTGACATCCTCGATGATGGTTCCCCACCTGAACTCGGTAGTGTTTCGTTGTAAGACTACTATATGGTCATGCTTGTCTGCGACAACGTGTTCACATGTATGTAGCAGATTCAGCTCATGTTTTGGAGCTTGCTATCGTAGCTCATTCCCGAGAATCTCGCAACCTCATCTCGTCGAATTGCGTTGCAAACCTTCATTTTTCTTTCTAGACTTGATGGGTCTGGAATATCCTGACACCAACCAGATCTGAATCTCAGGCAGATATGATGGTTGGATTGTGTTCCAAGAATTATAATACTGGTCTCTCGGTAACCCGGTAACGTGGATGTCGTGGCCAACCCACCTAGCCGGAAGGCCTATCATTGTAATATCTTGGTTGAAGAAGTTGGTCACCTCCCCGTGAGGATCTGCCTCCGTAGTTATTCCTTATGGATTCTTGAGCCTCCGAAGTCTGACCTTTTACTTGATGTCCTATTTATCAAACCATATCTATAAATGGGTTGCGCTAGCACATCAAAGAGAACATTAGAAGCGGGGTGCTAAATGTCTCTCGGTCGATCATCCAGATTTTGTTTCCTTGGCCTCGCTAAGGTGAAATCTGAGAAGGTGTTATCTTCCTTTGCATCTGCATCGTCCATCACTATTCGTCATGGTAGCATGTTGTGTTGCCACGATCCTTGACGCGGATGTTGGTAGAACCTTGATGAATATGGAAATGCTCAAGTTCTTGAGAGCACGCGCAAGCAAAATCATCCCTTGCGTTGTCTTCAACAAGGTAGTTCACATCATCCATTCTAGACCGAGTGTGTCGTTCTCTCGTACCCCGTCAACGATTGCTCGTAAATTGCCTTAGGCTGGTATAAAGAGTTTCAATGATGTCTGAATCAAAAGTAATTATTTTTGCCACTTAAGGGAATAGCTCTACGAGCCACCTCCTCTAAGGTGCCCCGTTTGACATGAAGGGCAACTTAACTCCTCACTACTTGAAACACATCGCCCATCTTCTTAAGCATGGAAATGTTGCCTACCAAATTGAATCTTTTCTTATCATAATCCTCCCATCCATCTTGATGTGTGTTTTGTGTCCCAACTCGAGATGTTCCAACATCTCATTCCACGAGTTGATCTTGAATGCTCGATCTTCGAGGAGATCGGTTCCTATAGAGTTCTTTCTGTCGCCATCGTGTTGGATGAAGATCTCAAAAGCGAGGACGTCAAGATCAATGTGATGCAATGAATCAACATCCTCGGGAAAGACATCTGGATCGTGAAGATTGTGATAGCTTGTGTCCCTCTGTCTTCTTACCTCACGACTTGAATCTCGGGACGAGATTCTTGTTTAGTAGGGGTGAGTTGTCACATCCCTAGCTTCTGGTTTTGCACTAGGCTAGCTTCATGTGTGCATCATGTTTAAACATTTCTAGAAACTTGAAGTGGGGATGAACCAAACCTCCAGCACCACTTAAACCAACTAGGGTTACTAAAATATTTTCCCAATGAACCGGAAATGCCCTTCAAAATGTTCATCATTTTTGCCTTGGTCTAGAACCTCTGCCAAAATTGGTTCACATTTTATAGGACACCTAAGGTCACTGGATTAAATCATTAGCTATTTGCATTTGGACATTTAAATGCTATAAAATATTTTAAATGTCCAAATAATCTTGAACTTAAATGAGGGCTGTTGGAAATAATCCAAACAGTGCCCAAAACTATTTACAGGATTTTTGAGTTTGCTCTGGCATTTTAAATAAAGCCAAAATCATTTGCAGAATATAGAAAACTTTAAAAAAATTAGAAAACCCGAGAGAGGCAAAGCTTACCTGGCGCAGCCCACCTAGCCGAGTAGAGAAGGAGGCCCAGCCCACCAGGGGCATGCCTGTCTTCTTCTTCGTGCTAGCGCACGAAGCAGCTCGGTGGCGAGCACCGACGCCGCCCCGGCCACCTCCAGCCTGCCTGCTCGCCCTGGACGGCTCTGGACGATGCCAAGCGACCCCCCCGTCTCTCTCGCTCTCTCTCGTCCCCATCCTCTCCCCTGGCCCTCTCCCTCGCACGCACCGAACGCAGCCGTCGCCGCCGCTCGCTGTTGCCACGGCCACTGGCCCTCCCTCGCCCATCCAACGTGATCGAGAGCTCCCCCACGCCGTCCCTGTCAACTCCACCGAGCCACGTGAGCTGGGAAGCACCGCAACGCCCTCGATGTCGTCGTCTTCTACCTCGGGCCACCGAGATCGCCGGCTCCGATTCGCGCCAACCGGGTCGTCCCCAGCCCCGCCGTCTGCACCCTTCACCTCGCCGTGAGCCCCGGTCCCTTTCCCACCTTCTTTCCTTGTCGTCCACGTGTTGTAGCGCAGAACCCCGCGAGTTCCCGCGCCGCCGTCCGCCATGGCCGGTAGGCCCGTGCTCCTGAGCTCTTCCGCACGCAGCCGAGCATAGCAACGCGCTCAGCGCGTCTCCAGGAGCTCAAAACACCCAATCGCTGCTCCTAACGTGCTCTGTGGCATCGACTCGGTCGATGCCCGAACTCCGGCCGCCGCTCCGCCCGTCGCCACCGCCGCTACACTGCACCCCGGCACCTGCCGCTGCCTCCTTTAGATGTGCGTCACCTCTAGCTCGCCATAGCGGCAAACCATGCGCGAAACGGTGCTCCGTACCGCCGTCCCGAGCAACTCCGGCGAGTTCCGGCCGTTGCTGTGGTCGACGGCGTCAACTGCTGACGTGGCACCGTCGTTAGGCACTAATTACCTAGCTTAATTACCCCCTGACCCAATTACAGACGGGCCCCACCCGTTAATTAACCACAGGGTTATTCCCTGTTTAATTTAAGCTAATGCCCGTGGCCCCACCGGCCTGTTTGACCTTGCCACCTCAGCATTGACCGACCCCACTGGTCAGCCTCTGTTGCCGACACTGTTACACTGGCATGCGGGACCCACTGGTCAAGGTTGACCTGGGTCAGCGCTGTTGACCTGCTGACGTAGGCATGACGCAGTGCTGATGCAGTAATTGACTTTTGGGTTTTAAATAAATCAGGAAATTTCAGAAAATACCCTAAACTTCTAAAATTCATAGAAATTCAACCATAACTCCAAATGTAATAAATCATATATGAAAAATTATCAGAAAAATTCAAGGAATCCATCTATACCATTTTCATGCATGTTTGAACAATGTTTGTCCTCTGTTTTGGACAAAACAAATAAAGGGCATTTAAATAATCATATATGGAGTTGGAATTTGAATCATGTATTCAAACCAACTTCATTTAAATCATAGCTAGATACATTAGATCAAATCACAGCATATTGCCATTTCATGATCATGCATCATATTGTTGCATTGCATTGATTGTGTCCTTCTCTGTTTGCCGGTAACCGTCCCCTCTCAGTCGACGATGTTTCCAACGATGTGATCGATGACACCGATGAAGAGCTATATTATCTTCAGAAGTGCCAGGCAAGCAAAACCCCCCTTGTTCATTCCGATACAATCCCACTCTCTCGCTCCTGCTCTCTTTTACTGCATTAGGACAACAACGATTCAACTGTTACATGCTGCGGTAGTTCAACCCCTTATCCTCTGCATGACCTGTCATTGCCAAAGTAAATAGATGAAACCCACTAGCATGAGTAAGAGTTGTTTGAGCCCTGATGTGCCTACTCATTCATTCTTGTTTGTCGTGCCTGCTCCTGCTTAGAGTTGAGTCGGGTCTGATTCATCGGGAATGAATTGGAATGGTGATGAACATGTCCTACTGTGTGTGAGCTAAGTGTGTGAATACGATTTGGTAAAGGTAGCGGTGAGAGGCCATGTAGGAGTACATGGTGGGTTGTCTCATTGAAGCCGTCCTTAGGAACTGAGTTCTGTGTTTGTGATCCATGAAACAGTTACTACCACGCATTGGGCCCGAAACCAATGGACCCTCTCGGCTTCTTAATCACCCGTGTCCTCTGTCCAGGAGTTGCAAGTAGTTTCTGGTGTTTGTAGTATGCTGGGGGCTGCACGCAGCGCTGACCGTCGGGGTGGGCTGTGTTGCGATAGGCACGTGGCACGGTGTACCGGGCGCCCGTTTGGTGTCTCGGGAACCCTGCACACATCGTTCGGGGCCGTATGTGGAAACATCGGCCGGACTCCCTACGGATGGAACCTGAATAGGCGATAAACCTGGACTAGAGACTTGAGTGTTTAGGTAGGCCGTGGCCGACACCCTCGCTGGGCTTCCGCTTGAAGGTTGCCGAGTACATGTCGTGTAAACGGCGATAAGTGGTGAGAGCGTGTGTGAAGAAGTACACCCCTGCAGGGTTAACATCATCTATTCCGATAGCCGTCCCCGTGGTAATGGACTTCTGGGTTGCCTGTAACAGTTCATAGACAAGTGAAAGTGGATACTCTAAAATGCGCAAGATAAGCGTGAGTGCTATGGATGGCGTTCTTGTAGGAAGACGGGAGCGGATCCATAGTGGTGTATTGATATGGTGAATATGTGGACTCGTGTGCACCACCTCAAAAGAGTTGCTTGCAGTCGTAGTTCAGGTTAGCCACTGAGTCAAAGATGGCTTGCTGCAGTTGAACTCCACCACCCCCTTTATTGATACCGATGCATATGTAGATAGTTCTGATGTAAGTCTTGCTGGTTACATTTGTACTCACGTTTGCCTATTTTATGTTTGGAGAGAGTCTTCAGTCTCGCTAGTAGTATCGCTTGGACTTCGACGTTTAGCTTGATACCTCAGCTACGATCTTGTGCCCTCGGCAGGATCTGGTAGATATTCAGGCTTCTCAGCCTTTTTCATTTGTAGATGTCTATACTCAAACATGTTAAGCTTCCGCATGTTCTTTGACTTGTATGCTCTGAATGTGGGGTCATGAGACCCATGTTTGTAATATCTCGCTCCTCGGAGCCTAATGAATAAATACTTTGAGTCGTAGAGTTATGTTGTGATGCCATGTTGTATTTACACATATTGAGCATATTGTGTGTATGATTGAAGTGCTTGGTATGTGTGGGATCCGACAATCTAGTTGTTTATCCTTGGCAGCCTCTCTTATGGGGAAATGTAGTCTAGTGCTTCCATGAGCCATAGTAGTCCGCTACAGCCCGGTTCACCGGAGTCCTGCTAGCCCAGCACTACTGCTCAGGACACTTGACTGGCCGGCATGTGTTTCACTTCGTTCCTGTGTCTGTTCCTTCGGGGAAATGTCACGCGGTGACATCCGGAGTCCTGCCTAGGCTGCTACAGCCCGGGTTACCGGAGTCCTGTTAGCCCGGTGCTACAGCCCGGGTTACCGGAGTCCTGTTAGCCCAGTGCTACAGCCCGGATTCACACGCTGTTGACCGACATGCTCGAAGTTGATTCATGTATGCCTGTCCCCATGGGTTAGTGCCGCTTTGGGTTCACGACTAGCCATGTCGGCCTGGGTTCTTTGTCATATGGATGCTAGCAACACTATCATATACGTGAGCAAAAAGGCGCAAACATTCCCGGTCCAGGTAAGGTGGCACCCGTGGGAATACCGTGCATGAGGCCGCAAAGTGATATGATGTGTTACATGCTAGATCTGTGTGACTTAGGATCAGGGTCCTGACATAGCCATCCCTCTACTCACCCACACCTGCTGTTATTCTCCGGCGACGGCAGACGAACCAGTAAACCCTCGTACGGTCATACTCCCCTCCGCGTGGGAAACAACTGCCGAGTCTTCCCTGCCTCCATGTCGTTCCCTTCCTAGGCCTCGCCGTCATCCACCACCTTGGTGCTCTCGGCGCGGCCTGGTCAACGTGGTCAACGACCGACATGCATCTTAAGTGGACTGTACGTGGAGAGGCCGACAGTTGGGTCCACGGCCGCACGCAAGGAAATGCCTCCTTATTACGCGCAAAATAATGATTCCTCCACCTGACATCAGGGACCCACCGAAAGGGCCTCTGTATTTCGTGAAAAAACGTTAACGCCGCTAACAGCTCGGACCCACCAGCTATATCTTCGCACGCAAGGAAGTGCCTCCTTATTACGCACAAAAAAATTGAATACTCCCCCTGTTAGCTGGGACCCAGTATAGTGGCAGGCTGACTTGTGGGCCTACTAAGTTGACAGGGACGGAGGGCTTTGTCACCTTAGTCAATAATGCACGATTCTAGCTCCAGTGATCGTACGATGTCCATCCAACGGCCGTAGTGCTTCTTCAACCTTTGGTCTTCTTGCTCTAGCCGCCCAAACCAGCGCCGGTCGTGCCTCTTGCTCCTGCCTCCCGTGGCCGGCTGCGATGCGGCGGAGGCCTCACCGCCCCCTCACTACAGGAAACTGGTAATTTGCCGTCTGTGGATCACAGACGGCAAAGACCTAAATCCAGACGGCAAAGACTTTGCCGTCAGGAAGCAGACGGCAAACTCAGACGGCAAAGATAAGTCGGCAAAAAATACTTTGTCGTCAGCTTTTTTATCGAGAAGACGGCAAAGACTTTGCCGTCAGCCAAATCTCCTTCGCCGTCAGCCTTATAAATAAAAGATGGCAAAGAATGCGGTCGCTGCCGTCAGTCAAAATGTGTCCTTTGCCGTCATCAAGACTAGACTACATATGGCAAAGATTGTTTTTTTAAATAACGTCAGTCCAAGCGTTCGGAGGGCAGCCGCTGCTCCAACCATCCTCGGGCCCGTGCTCGCCGGAGCAGCAACAACCAGCAGCCGCGCCCCTCCCTTTATCCATGGACAGGAGCACACCGATGCCACCATGGACTCCCGAGGAGCTGAAGCCATCCGCAGTTGCGCTGGAGCTCGCCACCCTCGTCCCGGCGCTGGAGACAGTCGTTGACCCAGGATCCATTGGACCCTGCCAACTCTGTCAGTGCCAAGCCCCGCCGCTGGCAGAGAAGAGCAGCGGAGACCCACGGCTTGAGTTGGAAAGAGGGAGACAGAGGAGGCGTATGCCGGCGGTGCCCGAAGCAGGGCGTAGGCCGATGGCGCGCAGAGCCGCGTAGAGGGCGGGAGGAGGCCGGCGGCGCGCAGAACAGGGCAGTGGTTGTCGGCGGAGGGGCGCGCAGCAGCTCGGAGGCGGGCGGAGCGGCGCGGATGCCGGCGGAGACGGGCGGCCGGGCAGAGCCTTGCGGCACACAGAGTCGGGCAGAGCGGCCCGCGGAGGCCGGCGGAGGCGGGCGGCCGGGCAGAGCCTTGTGGCGTGCGGTGCGGCGCTGATGCGGGCAGAGCGGGGCGCGGAGGCAGGCGGCCGGGCGGAGCGTGGCGGCGCGCGGAGCGGCGCTGATGCGGGCAGAGCGACGCGCGGAGGCAGGCGGAGGCCGGCGGCAGCGGGGTCCGGCGAGGCAGCAGGGTGGTGGTTGAGTGGTGTTGCGGTCGCAGGGGGTCGGGGTGGTTCCTGTCATATGTGAGAGCACGCGCGTGATGGGTGGGGTCGGGTGGAGTCAGAAGGAGAGGGTGGGAGAGAGAGAACGTGGGACGTGGGAGAGATCAGGGAGCGTGGGGTGGGGATCCTGCCACCTCATCGATCCAGGAGATCGATCCACGGGGTGTGTTTCTTCACTTTGCCGTCTGTATTAAAAAAGGCAGATGTCAAAGATCTTTGCCGTCTGTGTTTTTTAGTACAGATGGCAAAGTGCTCATTTTGCCGTCTGTAATAAAAAATACAGACGGCAAATATATTTGCCGACTCTGTTTATTTTTGCAGATGGCAAAGTGAGCTTTTTGCTGTCTGTTTTTTTTCACAGACGGCAAAGTCTATTTTGACGTCAGTTTTTCTTTGCCGTCTATGGGTGACGGCAAACCCATTCTTTGCCGTCTGCCCGACGAAATGCTGACGGCAAAGACGCCCCCCGACGGCAAATTAGTTGTTTCCCATAGTGCCAACTACTCCCACCGCTGGCCAGGCCATCCCTCTACTCACCCACACCCCCTCTTACTCTGCGGCGACGACAGCCTCATACCGCAGCGAACCAGTGCCCTCGTACTCCTCTACACGTGGGCATCCACTGCCGCATCTTCCCCGGCTCCGCGTCGTCCCCTCCTAGGCCTTGCCGTTGTCCACCGCCCTGGTGCGCTCGGCACGGCGTGGTCAACATGGTCAAGGAACGGCTTCCTTCGGACGTGGACTGTACGTGGAGAGGCTGACAGCTGGGTCCACGGCCGCAGCAAGGAAGTGTCTCCTTATTACGTGCAAAATAATTATTCCTCCACCTGACAGCAGGGACCCACCGGACGGGCCACCAATATTTTGCGAAAAAAATCATTTCCCCCTGACTGCTGGGACCCACCTTGGTGGGAGGCTGACTTGTGGGCCTACTAAGTTGACGGGGACGAAGGGCTTTGTCAACTTAGTCAATATGAACGATTCTAGCTCTAGTGACCGTACGATGTCCATCCAACGGCCGTAGTGCTTCTTCAACCTCTGGTCTTCTTGCTCCAGCCGCCCAACACAGCACCGCTCGTGCCGCATGCTCCTGCCTCCCGTGGCCGGCTGTGCTGCCGCGAAGGCCTCACCGCCCCCTACTATTCCCACCGCTGGCCAGGCCCTGCGGCGACCGCAGCCTCACACCGCAGCCGAACCAGTGAACCCTCGTACTCCTCTCCGCGCGCGCGGGCTTCCACTATCGCGCCTTCCCCGGCTCCCCGTCGTCCCCTTCCTAGGCCTCGCCGTCGTCCACTGCCCTGGTGCTCTCGGCGCGGCATGGTCAACGTGGTCAAGGAACGACTTCCATCGGACGTGGACTATATGTGGAGAGGCTGACGGCTGGGTCCATGGCCGCAGCAAGGAAGTGCCTCCTTATTACGTGCAAAATAATTATTCCTCCACCTGACAGCGGGGACCCACCGGACGGGCCACCGTATTTCGCACCCCTGACTGCTGGGACCCACCAGCTACATCTTCGCAGGCAAGGAAGTGCCTGACAGTCAGGACCCACCTGGTCGAAGCATACGTAGCGTTGTCATTCTGGTCGTGAACGTGTACGTACATATATACTGGTGGATGTAGAGACGCGCACGTGTCGTAGTAGAGGCGGCCAGGGTGCAAGAAAGAAAATACGGCCACATATGTGTATATACGGGCGGGGTCTCGAACGCCTACTCGCGCATACGTACGGAGAGGGCTCGTGTACATGGCTGGGTCAGAACAGAGAAACATCGTCGTCGTCGTGTTCATGGGTCGGAACGGAATGCGTGGTCGTGTTCATCGGGAGGGCTTGGACAGAAGAGGCGTTGGAAACGAGGCCAGGCGTACTGCACAACGGAGAAAACGGAACTCCTACGGTCGAAACAGGGGTCCTGTTAATCGGGAGGGGTGTGGCGTACCGCAAAACAGAGGAAACAGACCTCCTACGGTAGAAACGGGGGTCCTGTTGATCGGGAGGGGTGTGGTATACCGCAAAACGGAGGAAACGGACTTGTGTTGGAGTGCTGTTCAACCATCCCTCCAGCGTGACTCCACGGGATACTGTTCATCTCCACCGTTGACCCCCTCCAGCCTCAACGAGCTACTATTCATCCACCGTCGACCTCCTCCAGCCTCCACCTGCGACTGTTCATCCACGGGCTCCTGTTCATCCAGCCTCCACCCCGCCCTACTCCACCGGCTACTGTTCAACCACCCCTCCACCGTCTACTGTTCATCCAGCCCTCCACACCACGGGGTCCTGTTCAACCACCCCTCCACGGGCACCCCTCCACCGTCTACTGTTCATCCTGCCCAACACACCACGGGGTCCTGTTCATCCACCCCTCCACGGGCACCCCTCCACCGTCTACTGTTCATCCAGCCCTCCACCACACCACGGGGTCCTGTTCATCAAGAGGCAATGCCACCGCTCACTGTTCATCCAGAGGCAATGCCACCGCTCACTTTTCATCCAAACCCCCCCGCAACACTCACTGTTCATCCCATCGATCGGCTTCAGTTAGCAACAGTAGCCAAGGAATCGCTCGATCGGGTTCAGTTAACAGCCATCGATCGATCGCTCGGGTTCAGTAACGCGTAGCCTGCAGTGCAATCGCTCGGGTTCAGTTAGAGCCCAACGCCTCGCTTGGGTTCAGTTAGAGCCAACGCCTTGCACACACGCGCGTACGTGTACGAGAGAAACACGCATCGCTCGTCACCCGACCTCCCACCGTAACCGGGAACTCCCTGAAATTTTCCTCCCCCTCGCTTCTACCACGGTTTGTTCCGTCATGGACGGCCCAAAGAATGTCATGCAGCTGCGTGTCCGGCCTTCCCAGGACGAAAAGCCCATTTTCTGTCACGATTTTTTTCATAGAAGTAAGAGCCCACCACATATATGATGATACCGGGTTTTGTCACAATTATCGTCATACAAGTGTCATATGTATGACAAAAAAATTTTGTTCGGCCCAAAATGTCACGGATGTGTCTTTTTTTGTAGTGAAGTTATGCACCTGATACTTGGGGGCTAATGCATATTTGCTTGTTCTCGGAAATTTCTACAAGTCCCAAGCACAATACAAGTATTACTCTTGGCACTTGGGGGCTAATGTATGTTTGCTCAAAGTACTGAGACGGAAACTCTTCTACAATCCCGGTTCATCTTTATAAAGTTAAACCGGCCCTTGGGGGCTACATCAGTGAAAGGTACAGTATTGCAATTCTAAAGTACCGGTTCATCTTAAAGAGATAACCTGGTCCCTGGAGGCTAAGCATGCAAAGTTAAGATATTACATAGTCTTGTTTAGATTAACATCATAAACTGGCGCTTGGGGGCTACTGGAGTTGACATTTGAAATTGGACATAAGAGAAACAGTTGTGTGGTTACCTCATACCGCTCCTTCATCAGATTCACTAAACCGGCTTCGTAGTCGCGACTGGTGTACAGATGGTTCATGAAGCTAGAATGAATGTCTTGGGCGTTGAGATGGGCGTAGCTGGACAAATCGGTGTTCCATTTACCTTTTCCCATAGCAGAAAGCTCATCCTTGGTGCTATGCTTGGATAAGGTGACCGGATTGCCAGGAGCGGTGTGGCTAACGCTAGTAATCATAATATCATCTTCTTTATCATCAGCAGCCTTCTCTGGAGTGGACGGTTTATTAGCAACCTTCACTGGACTGGTCGGTTTATCATTCGTGCGAGCCGGACTAGTCGGTTTGTCAGTGTGACCTGTGGTGTCAACTTCTACTCGATCAACAATGAAGTCATAATCTTGTGGTGGCGGATCATCAAGTAGAGTGCCAACATTGGTTTCCAGATCAAGAACCACATTATCTTCGGCCGGCTTATTTAGCCGAGCCTTCTTATTGGGTCTAGGCTTGGCACTGAGAAGAACAAATATAAAAGGTCACGACATCAAATGTATATAAGTTATTAAGCATAAATTTAAGGCATAACTCACCCAGGAACTGTCTTGAGGGTTGGAAGTTGTGTGGCTGTTGACTCGCAGAAGACGAGTGAGGTGTTCCCTGATAACTCGAATCAGACGGATTAAGAGGCTGTCGGAAACAACCCGCCTTGGGGCAAGAAGTGTCAAGAGTATAAGAGACCTCTGATCGGCGTTTCCGAACCGGAGTGTTCGGTAAACCGGCGGAGGTAACTACCTGGCCGTTGTGCGGGGTTGTGCGGCGAGCTTCGTGTTGCTGCATCTTCAAAAGAAAGTTTGGGTCCAACTAAGCAAGGGGGTGAGAAAATTTTATTTTCCGGTTTGCTCGACGGATTTTCGGTGTTGACAGAGGATCAGAACCGGACGAAAGGATAATTACCTCTACATCATCAGCTTGGCTGCCTTCGGCATCGTCCTGATAAGGGTCATTGTCAATGAGATGTATGAAAAATGAACCAAGAGAGTCAAGTTCTACCTCTGAGTCCGGATTAGCCAAATCGGCATCAACATTTGGCTCGGAAGACACATTGGTCCTCTTTTTGGCAGGTTTTCTAACAACCTTGGTCTTCTGGAAAGTGGCTTTGCCGGTTTATCTTGTGGTTTTTCCGGTTTATCCTGTGGTTTTTTCTTTCAGAACGGATCATCACCCTGTCAAAGATGGACAAAATTTTGAGAGAATATTTGAAAGAAGAAAGTTAAACAGCAAAATTTTTATATGATCCTTACAGTTGGCGGTTTGTTGGAAACACAGAAAGGACTTAATCCGGCCTGGCTACATACAGCCTCCTTTTCGTTCAGTATCTTTTTCACAGCCTCAGTGACTTCATCATCTGTAAGCTGAATATCAATGTGTCACTGAGGGTCCTTCAAACTCCCGGTGTATTCACACATTAAACCGGGGCATCGGCTTAAGGGCAATATGCTCCAAGTTATCCAACAACGAGCAAAATCAACACCTGTTAAACCGTTCTCCATAAAGGCTCTAAGCTTTGACAGTTGTGGAGCATAGTTGGATCTTTCTTTTACAGTTAATCTCTGAGGAAAGGGATGTGTATTGCTAATACGGTGAGGGCGGTAACCCGGCAAAGGACATCAGTTGGAGATGTGTCTTTGCAATAAAACCACGTCTGGTTCCACTCTGGGGTGACTGTGCAGCTTGGCGTGAGGGAAGCTGACATCCTTTCTCTTTTGAATTGTCATTCCGCCGAGCTCAATATTGGGTCCATCAGTGAACTCTGTGCGACGGTTTAAATGGAAAAAATCCCTAAACAATTCAACTGTGGGATCCTCTTGAAGATAAGCTTCACAAAAGACTTGGAAATGGCAGATGTTGGACATAGAGTTTAGGTCGATGTCCTGAGGGTGGAGCTGAAAACTGGCAAGCACATCTCGGAAAAACTTTGAACCGGGAGGACTAAAGCCTCGACCCAGATGGTCAACGAAAACTACTACTTCTCCGTCCTTGGGTTCAGGTGGATTTCCTGGACCAGGGGCCCTCCAGTGGATGGTCTCTTTCTTGGCTAAAGCGCCAGTTGCGACACATCTGTCTAATTGATCTTCAGTGACCCGGGAAGGAAGCCAGTTTCATTCATAGACTTGTTTGGCCATTTCAATGGAAGCTGAAACATAGTTATTGCCGGTTTAAGATTTATAATGAACAAGTATAAAGTGATGCAAGTTGAAGCAGAGGTGTATGCATATTGTTAAACTAGAATATGACATTACTAAACCGGAGTCTGATATTGCTAAGCCGGAATCTTATGATGGAAAAGGTGCAAAGATAAATGAATCGGCGGTTTAAGAGGGGACTAATGATAGCTACCGAATTATCATTTTTTCAAAGCTAAACCTCCTATATTGGTATGAAAGATACAGATCTAAAGTACCTAAGTGAAGGAAAAATAAATTTGCAGAGTGATGTGATAATTTTAGATCTGCAGTGTGACAGAAAACTAGAAAATATTCAGACCTAATTTCAAGTGCTTAAACAGTTCATCAAGTTCAGATGAGTTTTTATATAAAGGAGATGCTCCAATAAGTAAAAAGTGGATTATGGCTACAACCGCACAAGAAGTATCAGATCCAAACTAGCTGTTTGTGCTACTAAGAAGAACAGGGAAGAACAGCGCCAGAGCTTCAATAAACTCTGATGAACACTGAAACCCTAATGGTGGATCTAGAGAGAGGAAAAGAGGAACTTACTGATGCTAAGGGAACAGCGGAGGAGCACCACGTTTCTCTGGTGCGGTCAGGTTGATGCAGCGGCCGTCGTTGGGGCGAAAGCGAAGGTCGGCGGCGGCGGTAGAGCTCCAATGGTTCGGCGGTGCGAGGAAGAGGACGATGTGATGGGGCACGAAGGGGAAAAGTGAAAAGGACCCCTAGGCCTAATTTATAAGGTGAATGGATAAGTGGTAGGCGCGAGAATCGAGGAGCCCAAAAAATGGGATATATGACAGCTCTGTCGCCTCGATTGTCGGAGGCTCATTAATGAAAGTGAGTTATATGCAATTTCTAAACAGATGACATCATGTCGGTTTATCATGATCTTGGAAGATGTCGTCATAGCGGTTTACAAGATTTATGCGAAGGTACTGAAGAAGAAATTTTCTTAAGTATTGAAGATTGACATGAACTAGTTCAAATCAATCTAGGGCCTAATGTTGGGGATATTACTACTGGGCGTAAACCGGCCAGGAGAGGCCGGGTTATCACCATAATGGATTATTATATCTAAAGCCCATGAAGATCAAGATGGAGGCGCTTTATGAAGGCCCAGGGCCCAAAGTCGGTTTAAAGGTCTGTAGATGTAAACCGACATTGATATGTAAACTTGTGTTGTAAGATAGAAAGAGCAGAGACCGAGCCAGACAAGTTTATGAGGCGGCCTCGGAATCCTGTAAACCGGCGGGCGTCAACCCATGTATATAAGGGGACGACCAGGCAGTGGTTTAGGGACAACAAACAACAACTCGAGAGCCAGGCATAGCGAATTCGCTCCCTGGACATCGAAACCCTAGCAATTCCACACCAACTGGACTAGGCCTTTACCTTCACCGCAAGGGGCCGAACCAATATAAACTCTTTGCGTCCCTTGTCCTCCTTAACCCCTTTAAGCTAACCCGTTATGATGGCTCTACGACTAAGTCCTTTCTCTAGGACATCTGTCGTGACAAAACCACGACAGTCTGTTCAAACATAGGTCGTATTCGAACCAAAGAGAACATAGTTGTCGGTACCCTCTTGATCGGCACAATGCCAAACTCACTAGGGGGCTTCTTGATCGTATTCGAATCATAGCTTAACCCCTTTTGGGTCCGAATTTGATCATATTCCAATGAGAGTCGTTAAAAAACTCTCATGGTCATTTGGGGGCTTCCTGTTCAAACAAAGGTCGTATTCGAACCAAAGAGAACATTGTCGGCACCCTCTTGATCGGTGCAACGCCAAAGCCACTGGGGGCTACATGATCGTATTCGAATCCTAGCTTAACCCCTTTTGTCCAGTTTACTGATCGTATTGGAATCAGAAGCCTTAAATTTTTCTTTCTATTTTGCTTAAGTTTTTTGCAAACAATATTTGTTTTTGTCTTGAGGCTTTTGTCCAGATCTAAGTATAAGTGTGGTTTAAATTTAACCTAGCTTGGTTTTGGATGATAAGTCGCCAGCGTATGACAATCATGAAGTGTTGGCTTCTAAAGGATTGGGTTATCACCATTACTGTTCAGGTCACATGAACTTGTAGTGCAAATTCAAAATCATAGGTATGATATTATAGTTGAGTTTCAAAGCTATAATTTGTAACAGGCTTCTCTATGTCTCTTCTTTCAATATTAATGGTTGTATGTAAGATATTATGACCGGCCTGCGGTAAGCCGCTAGGGGTTCTTCTGATCTATTTTTGTGTGTAGGACAGTTCAAAGACTTTCTTATGCATAAAGAAAACGGATGATAAGTTTAAAAAGGGGAGAGTATAAGGCGGCAGCTTAAATAGTGTTGAGCACCAAAACGTGCACGATGGCATGACAAAGCAAAGTTATTTCTACCCTATTACATGACTCACCGAGTCCAAGTGATTAAATTGTTTTTCAGCAAGGTACAAATATGAGCCGCCCGGCGGGTTAATTCTCTTGTTGGCCTGAAGCTTCCGGATCAACCCTTTCCGCTCTCTCGTCCTGTTCCCTGTCTTGGAAGGTTGATGATGACCAGTCTATGCCATTCAAAGCTTCAAATTCAGCTTTAGCATCAATTAGTCTGGCCGGGTCAACTTCAGGGGCGAAGGTATGCTTACGGATTGGAGGGATCAGGCTGGTCACTTCATAATGCGGTGTTGGACTCCTCCGATACTCCGCGTCATAACCCGACTCGTACCTGGTGAGATCTACCTCATCAACAATCAGGGTGGCCACAGGGCGTATTTCCTTCACACAAGCGGCGAAGTCCTCCTGTTCAAATGATGTGCCATCCTCCTTAAGGCTTGGATATCGAATGACGATGTCGGCCGGGTCTAACTCCGGTAGCCACGCCTTGGCCCGGCTTAAGGTAGCCACGGCTCCGGCTCTTGCAGATGATCGCCTTAATTCATTCAACCGCTGGGCAGCATAGAAAGCCGCTTTAGCACAATCCACCAGGAGTGTGGGGACTTCGTTTGACACGGCAACTGTGGCCAAGGCACGCTGAGATCTAGTATAAAGTTGTTCCACGAGCGTGTAAACCACCTTCAGCTTCACCAGCATGTCCTAGTTGAGGTTGGAGCTCTTGGGGCCTGCATAGCAATATCCGGTGAGTTAATGACAAGTCATATAATCACTAGAAAGATTCAATATTTGACACTTGCAGGGCGACTTACCAAATATTGTTGAAACCATCTGAGATACATGGCGTTTTAAGCCGGACAATTTAGTAGTCACCTCTTCAAGAGCCGTTTCTGTTGTTTCATCTCATTGAGTTAAGGCAATCTTTTATTCAGCCCAGGCCTTCTTCTCAACCTCAAACTCGGATTTAAATTTCTCTTGTTCAGTCACACTGAATTCAAATTTGGAATTGTCCTTTTGAGTTTCAGTCTCCTGAGCCTCCAGGCGGTTCTTCAATTCAGACAGTTCTGATTCAAGTTTAGTAGTGGTGGCCTGTACAAATACCGGGTCAAAACCCATGAATATTAGCATACAATATTAACTCCAAGCCTTTTGCAAGCAACAATACTTGGCACTTGGGGGCTAATGTCTAACGAAGGTTTTATTTAAGTGGTGGTTCATGTGAGTAAGTCCCAAGCACTTTGCAAGCAAGAGTACTTGGCACTTGGGGGCTAATGCATATCGCTATTAGATCTACACAAGGACTATATTCTGCACAAGCATGTGAAGGACCGGCTCATTCGTGTTGATTAAACCGGCCCTCGGGGACTATAGAGTAAGCCGGATTTTTTAACAGGTTTGACCAAATGATATTACTAATGCTTATACGTCTGTTCTATGTCTACAACATATTCATCATAAGCAATAGACTTGGGGGCTGGCATAGTAAGGATAATTCAGTGAAGGGAAAGAGTTTATACCTCAAATTTTTTGTGCATTTGCTTCATCATATAAACTTTGAGGTCACGACTGCTGTGCACTTTGCTAAGATATCCAGTAAAAACTTCCCCAATGCTCATGTGGGTATAATCAACAATGTCAAATCTAACCTTACGACGTTCCAGGTGCTCTTCCTTGGCAGAACACTTGGCTAGCATAGTAGGTCTCCCTGGCTCAGTGTAGCCGGTCCAAATAATTTCAACATCAGCATCTCGTGGGTCGTCTGTCTTGGCCGGGCTGGAAGCTCCAAGGGTTACAGAGCCGTCGGCGGCTTGATCATCAAGCGGGTCAACAGTTGGCATTGGCATGTCATGAGCTGGTTCACGTGGCGGCTCAGTAACAGAGGCTTCTGGTGCGGCTGTCTGGAGTTCTGGCTCGTTGATGGAGGGCTCTTCGGCCGGTTTGCTCTTCTTCACCTTCTTGTTGGGCTTTGCTTTTCCGCTGCATAAAGATCAAAATATCAGTACAACTATAAAGAGTTGAAATGAATACATGATAAGTAAATTATCATTACCCTGGAGCGGTCTTAAAAGCCGGCATGTTGGACTGGAGTGAGTCGCCGGAGGTAGGTGAAGTTTCCTGATAATTCGAGTCAGAAGAGTTGAGTGGTTGACGAGTGAGACCCGCCAAAGGATAAAAAGGAGTTAAGTCGGAGGTGACCTTGTTCCGGTGCTTCCTTGGTGTATCTGGTAAGCCGGAGGAGAGCTCTGCGTCCTTGCTAGTTCGGGTCTGCCTCCGGCTCTCATGAATCTGTCGCTTCAAAAGAAATTGAGGATCTTGATAAGCTAAAGGATGTGAAAATCTTACTTTCCGGGTTACTCTTCGGGTTTTCTGTCTTGGCAAAGGCTTGGAGTCGGAGAAAATAATAGTTACCTCTTCATCCACTCCGTGGCTCGTTCCCGTGTCCTCCTGATGATAATCAGTGTCAATAAGGTGCTTAAAAAAGGAACCTAGAGAGTCAAGAGCTACCTCGGACTCAGAGGTATCTTCTATCCGAAGCAAGCCTGAGGCGCTGGTGTTGTTTCCTTTCTTCTTTGTGGCGGTTTTCCTGGCAGCTCTCTTGGCCTTCCTGGCTCTCTTTGCAGCTTCATGATCGTACTTTGTCTTCCAAAATTTGTCATTAGCCTGTGAAAATCAGCAAAAAGTCTGAGTAAAGACAAAACATCAAGGATTAAGGTAAAAATGCTCAATTTGGCGGCTTACCGCTAGAGCCGGGTTAGCTTTGCAGAAAGGGCTTAAGCCCACCTTGCCACAATCTCCTAGGCTTTCGTTCAAGAGCAACTTTGTCATGTCATCAATGACATCGTCAGGTAAATTGTCAGGGTTGTGCCACAGAGAATCATTCTTCTCGCATGTATAGGTGTACATCAAACCAGAATGGCGGCTCAATGGAATGATCTGCCAGGCAAGCCAAACCCGGACCAAGTTGATACTAGTTAAACCATTCCCCAAAAGAGCCTTGATTTTAGCCATGCTGGGGGCGAGTTTCTAGTGATCAACAGCGGACAACTTGTCTGGTAGAGGATGCTTAGATTCGAGGTGCAAGGCGCGAAAGCCGGGCAGAGGGTTCTCATCAGCCGGAGAAGTGTCTTGGCAATAGAACCATGTTTGGTTCCAGTCTTTGGGGTGACTTGGCGGATTCACATAAGGGAAAATGGCGTCTCTCCGTCGTTGGATTGAGACCCCCACCAAGCTCCAAGCTAGGCCCGTTGGCACATCATTCTGGCGGTTCAAATAAAATAACTCTCTGAAGAGTAGCAAGTTGGGCTCTTCTCCAAGATATACCTCACAGAACACTTGAAAGTTGAAAATATTAGACATAGAGTTGGGTCGATGTCTTGAGGACGAAGGTCAAAAAAGTGTAGGACGTCTCTAAAGAACTTTGAGCTGGGTGGGGAAAAGCCCCGGTTCATGTGATTAGTGAAGACGATGACTTCCCCCTCTTTGGGTTGAGGCTTTGCCTCGGTTGGATCAGGGGCACAGTAGGACATGATTTCCTTCTTTGGCAGATAGCCAGTCTTCACAAAGTCATCAAGTGTACTATCTGTGATGATGGATTTGACCCAATTGCATGAAGTGGGTATTTTTGGCAGCATTATGAAGACGGAAACCTAACAAAGAGTGAAATTGCCGGTTCAAACTTAAGCCGGAGAGGAAAAATATTACAGTGCATATTAAAGGTGGCGGCTTACCAAGGGGCCTAATGGTATATGACTAAACTATGTCAGGTTACATAAACCGCCATGAGCAGTGCAAATTATTTAAGCCGCCATTATAAGTTGGATGATGTCTGTTGAGCATTTCAATTTAAGTCGGCAATTTGAGCCACCATGGCTAGATGGATCTAACAAATGCAGTTTTTGCCTAAGTGTTACATAAACAAGTTTCACAGGCTGCAGCTATTATTTTGGATCAACGGCTGTTCAGGAAAAGAAGAATAAATCTAGACCTAAAAACCAGTACAGATGAGTTCATGAGCTTTCACAAGATCTTTTCTTCCAGCAAAGGGGATCTACTGATATCAAAAGTGGAAATAAAACAACTGCCGCATTGGTTGTACATCGTTTTAAGATCAAAGAAGCTCGTGATACGAGCATGGAATATGAACTACGGTGAACTACGAAGAACACAGAGAAACTCGCAAACCCTAATGTGGATCTGAGGTATGGGAAGGCCGAAACTTATAGCTGCAAATCTACTGCGAAGGTCGCCGTCGTTCTCTAGATCGACTCAGGTTGATGCAGCGGCCGAGGTTGAGGAAGACGAGGTGCTCTGCGGCGGCCGCGGAGCTCGAGCGACAGAAGGGTTGTGAGAGGAAGAAGACACTGGAAAGGGGGAGAATGAGGGAAGACCGGTCGTGCCTATTTATAAGGGAAGGCTCGTAAATGGGTGCAAAAAACGAGGAGGCCGAAAATATGGTTACCCAGCTACCAGGACGCCTCGATTCTTGGGATGGTCATTAAGATAAGGATCCATTGAGATATGTTGGATAAAGTGTGAAGTAATGACATATGACGTCATGGCAGGTTATCGCAAATCCAGAAGATGACGTCATGGAGGGTAACAAATTCTCGCACAATGAAGAGCAGAAGATTTTTTGTAAGTGTTGAAGATTGACATGAACAAGTTCAAATCAATCTGGGCCTAATGTTGGAGATATAAGTATTAGGTATGACCCGCCCAGGAGGGGCCGGGTTATACCAATGGCGATTCATGAAGCCCAAGACAATTTTGGAAGATGGCGGTTCAGTCAAGGGCCCAAGGCCCAAAGGAGACTCAAGGCCTATAGAGATAAACCGCCATAAGTACATAACTTGTATTGTAAGACAGAGATAGTAAGAGACCGAGCCGGACTCTGTTTATGAGCCGGTTGGGACTCTATGAGCCGCTGGGCATCGACCTCTGCATATAAAGGGACGACCCGGCGGCGGTTCAGCACAAGTAACATCAAATCGAAAGATAGGTCAAGTGGATTCGCTCCCTAGCAATTGAAACATAAGCAATACCACCTCAAACTGGATTAGGCCTTTGCCTTCACCGCAAGGGGCTGAACCAGTATAAACCCTCGTGTCCTTTGTCCTGTTTTAACCCCTTCAAGCTTCCTAGTTGCGATGGCTCCACGATTAAGTCCTTTCACAAGGACATCTGCCGTGACAATTCCACGACAGAACCACTAGTACTATGGAGGTCGCCATTACCTCGACTATTGTTAATCCGGATTGGGTGAGCGTCTTTATCTTGCTCATGACTTGACGAACTTCCACACTATCATCTTCCTCAAGACTCCGGGGGTGCCAGCTGTGGCGTTTCTTCAACGGAACGCTTGCAAACTCGGGACGACCCTTCCGAACTGGGTCGCAAAGTGCGACGTCCTCGATATAAAACCATTCGGAAGGCCATTCTTTGGATGCCTTCCTTGGTGTGCCGGACAGGTATCCGGTATCGGCGATGCGCCATATTTTGGCTCCGCCCACTTCAAATATTGATCCCTCGTGGTTACGCGGGACAAGGCAGAATAACTTTCTCCGTAGTTCAAACTGGGCCTCACAACCAAGAAATAGCTCGCATAAAGCGACATAACCCGCAATGTGCAGGATGGAGGCGGGAGTAAAGTTGTGCAGCTGGAGGCCATAGTATTCCAGGAGCCCTCGGAGGAATGGATGGATTGGAAATCCGACGCCCCTTAGCAGATAGGGGACGAAACATACTCGTTCCCCCGGATGGATTGGGGAAATCCTCCGCCTGGGTTTTGTCGTTGAAGGAGGCCAGCCCTGCTCAAACAGGGACCAGATCCGCAGGAGGGAGAAATCACTGTGTTTGCAGCTTCACCAGCTGACTGTGGGGTATGGAGCACTTCTCCCACTCGCCTTTTTATGGGCCGCAAGGACGGGAGGAGGAGCCGGGAATGCTAGACATGTTGGAGTGTTCTTTCCCAGCAATCTTTGAGGATTTTTCCGCGAGATGTAAAATGAATCTGAGATCCAATCTCTTTAAATAGATGCTATCCCTCGCATGGCCGGGGTGTTATGTGCAAAAATACCCTGACCTCCTGCATTCGCTCGACACGTGGAAGCTGAAGTCATTGATACACAGAAGCCGAGGGGTGCAACATTAAATGGAAGGCCGAATACATTACTTGGAAGTCATTGGTGGAGGAATACGCCTTGCAATGCCGAAGACAATCTATGCGCCGAACACCTCATCATTGAAGACTGGTTCGGGGGCCACTGAGGGAGTCCTGGACTAAGGGGTCCTCGGGCTTCCGGCCTGTTAGCCATGGGCCGGACTAATGGGCTACGAAGATACGAAGACCGAAGACTGCACCCGTGTTCGGATGGGACTCTGCTTGGCGTGGAAGGAAAGCTTGGCGATCAAATGTGTAGGTTCCTTTCTTTGTAACCGACCTTGTGTAACCCTAGATCCTCCCGGTGTCTATATAAACCGAGGAGTAAGTTCGGAGGAGGAGAGATACTCATTACCATAGTCATACAGTCTAGACTCTTAGGGTTTAGCCATTACGCTCTCATGGTAGATCAACTCTTGTAATACTCATATTCATCAAGATCAATCAAGCAGGAAGTAGGGTATTACCTCCATATAGAGGGCCCAAACCTTGGTAAACATTGTGTCCCCTATCTGCTGTTACCATTGACCTTAGACGCAGAGTTCGGGACCCCCTACCCGAGATCCGCCGGTTTTGACACCGACAGTCCTCCTGCACTTCCTCTTCATCTTTAGCTCCTTGCTTATCCATCAGCTAGAAGTCAGGCGTAGCCCAGTTGATACCGTTGAATGCTCTAAACATAGCTTCCTTATCAATAAGATTGGATGATCAATGTCAGGAGCAAAGGTGTGCTTACGAATCGGCGGGATGAGATCATTTGGCTCGTGAATTGGCACGCTCACTCTCTTTTCTTTTCAGCATCATAAGCCGCCTCGTATGTGGATAGACTGGTTTCGTCAGCCAGCTTGCTTGCTAAAGGACGCATGGCTCTTGCTATTTCTTCAAAATCATCAGCACTGAAGGTAGATCCGTCCTCTTTAACACTGGGGCAGCCATTGGCCAATTCTTCCATATTGAGATCAGCTTGCCATGCCTTTGCTCGGCTTAAGGAAGTCAAGACGCCGGCTTTGGAAGCTCCCCGTTTCAAGTCATCAATTCTTTTGGGCAGCACGGATAGCTGCTTCAGTGCATCTTTGATAAGCGTGGAGGGAGTTTTCTTGTGTAGCGTAGCAGCAATGGTTCGTTGGGCACCAGTATGTAACTGTTCTACAAGAGTGTAAACAACCTTAAGCTGGACGCGCATATCTGAGCCTAACTTGACGCTCCGAGAACCTATATCAGTCAAGTTATGAGTAAGCCAGGAAGATGTTTACAACATGATCCTTAAAGTACAAGGAAGGCATATTTTTCTACTTACCAAAGATGGCTGACAACATGATATTAACTGTTGCTTTAAGCCGGATAACTCTTCAGTCACCGGCTTAAGTACCGCTTCAGCATCATTTGCTCTTTTCAGTAGAGCCGCCTTTTCAGTTTCTCAGCCATCTTTGTCAGAGTTGAAGTTCTGTTTTAGCTGCTCAATATTCTCCAAAGCAGGTTTTGACTTGGCCTTGGATGTCTCTGATTGCTGAGTTTTGATGTTGGCCTTAAGATCATGAAGCTGCGAGGTCTTTCTCAGTCAATTCAGCATGTGCCATAAGCGCACACAGACAAGATTACGATCATGATTACTCTTCGAAGTCCCAAGCACAATACATGTATTACTCTTAGCACTTGGGGGCTAATGCATATTGCTCTTTTTTAAGACACATTTTTGAAAGTCCCAAGTAAAATACAAGTATTATCCTTGGCACTTGGGGGCTAATGCCTATTGCTCTGTTCCAAGACAAATTTATGACTCGGACAAATGATGTGATCCGGTTTAAAAAGTCTACAAGCTGGAATATTCGTTTTTGGCAGGATGCTTAGTCCCGGTTTACTCATGACTGACCAAACCAGCCATTGGGGGCTACGGATGCAATATTGATTCTTGCTACTTAAAGTCCCAGTTTAACATATTTCTTAAGCCGGTCCTTGGGGGCTACACATACAAAGTTGAAGTGTTGATCTTATAAGTCCCGGTTCATATTGAAAGCATAAATCGGCCCTTGGGGGGGGGCTACTGGATTTGATCTATGCAACTATTAAAGTTTACAGTACATTCTATTCTATCATGTCCAATAAACTTGGCGGCTAAGGTAAGTATATTCATATAAGAAGGAGTTGCGACGTTTACCTCATAACGCTCCTTCATCAGGTTTACTAAGCCGGCTTCAAAGTCACGGCTGGTGTACATGCGGTTCAAGTAACCAGAGTGGATGTCTTGGGCGCTGAAATGGGCGTAGCTATCCAAATCTACGTTCCACTTGCCTTTGTCTTTAGCAGAAATTTCTTCCTTGGCGATGTGCTTAGATAAGACAGTAGGTTGACCCGGAGCTGTGAATCCAAACCCAATGACAACAACATCATCGGTCTTCTCCTCAGCAGGCTTAATCGGGCTTGGCGTCTTACAAATAGCCGACCCAACGTCCATATGATCTATGGAGGCTTCATGATCTTGTGGTGGTGGATCATCAAGGGTGGCCTCAGCAATTGGGATAGAAAGTTCTGGTTGTTGTTCTGGCTCAGACGGGTTGACATCATCGGCCGGCTTATTCAGCTTTGCTTTCTTGCTAGGTTTGGCCTGGCCCCTGAAAATAAGAAGCATAAAGAGGTCAGTGTAATGATCAGGTATAAGGTCTAAATAATTGAACATATTCTTACCCAGGTACAGTTTTGAAAGAGGGGATTTGAGCTCCCGTTGACTCGCCGGAGGAGGACTGAGAAGTCCCCTTATAGATTGAATCAGACGAGTTAAGAGGTTGATGGAAATGACCCGCCATGGGATAAAGTATATCAGAAATATGTAAGACCTCTAGGCGGCGTTTGCGAACCGGTGTGTTTGGTAAGCCGGAGGAAGTAATCATGCCGCCACTATGTCGGGTGGTGCGGCGAGCTTCATGTTGCTGTTTCTTCAAAAGAAAGTTGGGATCCAAGTGAGCTGGAAGGTGAAAAATTCTCACTTTTCGGCTTGCTTGTCGGGTTTGCTGTGCTGGCAGAGGTTCTGAGCCGGAGGAAAGAATAATTACCTCTACGTCACCTGCACGGCTGGCCTCTGCGTCGTCCTGATAACAGTCATTGTCAATGAGATGTATAAAAAAGGAGCCAAGAGAGTCAAGTTCTACCTGTGACTCATTATCATCATCGTCATCATCAATGTTTAACTCGCGGCCTTGGTGGTCTTCTTCTTGGCAGGCCTCTTGGTGGCTTGGTTTTGGTACGAGCCGGCTTGGCTGGTTTATCTTGCGGTTTCGTCTTCCAAAATGGTGAATCAGCCTATTAAGGTCAGAAAAATCATAACTGGGCATAATCATTGAAAATATTGATTGAGCGGAAGGTGTGCAACACTTAAGGCTGGCGGGTTGTTGAAGGTGCTGAAAGGACTAAGTCCAGTTTTGTTGCATTCCTTTAAAGCTTCGTTCAGCAATTTTTTGGTGGCTTCAGTAATTTCCGCATCAGACAGTTGAATGTCACAGTGGCACCGGGGATCTTTTACATTGCCAGTGTATTCGCACATAAAGCCGGGGCGACAGCTTAATGGCAGGATACTCCAGGACACCAGCACTGGACAAAGTCGATGCCAGTTAAGCCATTGACCATAAAGGCTCTAAGTTTTGAAAACAATGGCGCATATTTGGCCTATTCCTTCGCACTCAGCCGTGAGGGGAGTGGATGTGTGCTGCTAAATCGGTGATCGCGGTAACCCGTGATACGTCTCCATCGTATCTACTTTTCCAAACACTTTTGCCCTTGTTTTGGAATCTAACTTGCATGATTTGAATGGAACTAACCCGGACTGACGCTGTTTACAGCAGAATTGCCATGGTGTTATTTTTGTGCAGAAATAGAAGTTCTCGGAATGAACTGAAACTTCATAGAGAATATTTTTGGAATTAATAAAAAATACTAGCGAAAGAATCAACACCAGGGGGCCCACACCATGTCCACGAGGGGGGGGGGGCGCCCACCCCCTGGGGCGTGCCCCCTGCCTCGCGGGCCCCCTGATGCTCCACCGACCTCAACTCCAACTCTATATATTCACGTTCAGGGAGAAAAAATCAGAGAGAAGGATTCATTGCGTTTTACGACACGGAGCGGCCGCCAAGCCCTAATCTCTCTCGGGAGAGCTGATCTGGAGTCCGTTCGGGGCTCCGAAGAGGGAATCCGTCGCCATCGTCATCATCAACCTTCCTCCATCACCAATTTCATGATGCTCACTGCAGTGCGTGAGTAATTCCATCGTGGGCTTGCTAGACGCTGATGGGTTGGATGAGATTTACCATGTAATTGAGTTAGTTTTGTTAGGGTTTGATCCCTAGTATCCATTATGTTTTGAGATTGATGTTGCTATGACTTTGCTATGCTTAATGCTTGTCACTAGGGCCCGAGTGCCATGATTTCAGATCTGAACCTATTATGTTTTCATGAATATATGTGAGTTCTTGATCCTATCTTGCAAGTCAACAGTCACCTCCTATGTATTATGATCCGGTAACCCCAAAGTGACAATAATCAGGACCACTCCCGGTGATGACCGTAGTTTGAGGAGTTCATATATTCACTAAATATTAATGCTTTGGTCTAGTACTCTATTAAAAGGAGGCCTTAATATCCCTTAGTTTCCAATAAGACCCCGCTGCCATGGGAGGGTAGGACAAAAGATGTCAAGCAAGTTCTTTTCCATAAGCACGTATGCCTATATTCGGAATACATGCGTACATTACATTGATGAACTGGAGCTAGTTCTGTGTCACCCTATGTTATAACTATTGCATGAGGAATCACATCCGACATAGTTATGCATCAATGATCCAATGGCTATGAGCTTTTCACATAGTGATCTTTGCTTAGTTACTTCTCCGTTGCCACTGTTACAGTTACTACAAAACTGCTACGATTAGTTTTGCCACTGTTACCGTTACTTCCATACTACTTTGCTACTAAATACTTTGCTGCAGATATTAAGTCTTAGAGGTGTGGTTGAATTGACAACTCAGCTGCTAATACTTGAGAATATTATTTGGCTCCCCTTGTGTCGAATCAATAAATTTGGGTTGAATACTCTACCCTCGAACACTGTTGCGATCCCCTATACTTGTGGGTTATCAAGACTATTTTCTGGTGCCGTTGCCGGGGAGCATAGCTCTATTCTTTGAGTCACTTGGGATTTATATCTGCTTATCACTATGAGGAACTTGAAATACAAAAAGACTAACATTTATCCCTCAACTACGAGGGGAGGTAAGGAACTGCCATCTAGCTCTGCACTTGATTCACCTTCTGTTAAGGGTAAATTTGCGACACCTACTCCTGCTATTGATTCTTATATGTCGCATGTTAATGATGATGCCACTTCAGCTTTGCATGATACTTATGATGAAACTACTTCTATGCTTGATAATACTGTGCCATTAGGTGAATATCTTGATGAACAACTTGCTGGGGTTAGAGAGAATGAAACTATTGAAACAGATAATATTGATTAAAGTGATGATGAAGATTCTCCCCCTAGATATGAATTGCCTGATGTGCCTGAGGGTTATGTTATGGATGAAGAAACTGCTAGAGACTTTTTTTGCTTGCAAAGATAGATATGATCTTAACAAACTGTTAGCTAAGCTGAAAGCAAAATCTTTTAATGCTAGAATGAAATATGACCCTGCTTTTGCTACTTCACCTATCTGTATTTCTGATAAGGATTATGGTTTATCTATTGATCCTGAGTTAATTACTTTGGTTGAATCTGATCCTTTTTATGGTTATGAATCTGAAACTGTTGTGGCACATCTTACTAAATTAAATGATATAGCCACCCTATTCACTAATGAGGAAAAAATTCGTTACTACTATATCCTTAAGTTATTTCCGTTCTCATTAAAGGGTGATGCTAAAACATGGTTTAATTGTCTTGATCCTGGTTGTGTGCGTAATGCCAGGATATGATTTATTACTTCTCTACTAAATATTTCCCCACTCATAAGAAAACAAGCTGCCTTAAGGGAAATATATAATTTTGTGCAAATTGAAGAAGAGAGTCTCCCACAAGCTTGGGGGAGGCTTCTCCAATTACTTAATGCTTTGCCTGATTATCCTCTCAAGAAAAGTGAAATACTTGATATCTTTTATAATGGACTAACCGGTGCTTCCAGAAACGACCTAGATAGTTGTGCTGGTTGTGTTTTCAGGGAAAGAACTATTGAGCATGATGAATTGCTATTGAATAATATGTTGAGTAATGAAAATGATTGGACACTTCCTGAACCAACTCCTAAGCCAACTACGAAGAAAAGGGGTATTCTATTTCTCAGTCCTTAAGATATGCAAGAGGCAAAGAAATCTATGAATGAAAAGGGTATTAAAGCTGAATATTTTAAGAATTTACCACCTATTGAAGAAATACATGGTCTTGATAACCCGACATAGCTAGTAAAGGTAAATTCTCTCTATAGATATGATAAGGGTGAAATCCCATCTACTAAGTTTTCTAGCCAATGCTTGGATGAGTTTGATGATTTTATTGTTAAACAAGAAAACTTCAATGCTTATGTTGGTAGACAATTGAAATGTAATGCTTATATGATTGAACACTTGAGTGATTATATGTCTAGAGATAAAGGTGAACTTAAACTTATTAGTAAACATGCTTCTATGGTTAGCACTCAAGTAGAACAAGTGCTTAGATCTCAAAATGATTTGCTCAATGGATTAAATAATAAGAAAAATGATAATGTTGTTAGAGTTATGACTAGAGGGGGTAAAATGACTCAGGAACCTTTGTATCCTGAGGGCCACCCTAAGAGAATTGAGCAAGATTCTTAGAGAACTAAAGTTGGTGCACCTAGTCCTTCTAAAAAGAAGAAAAAGAAAAATAATTGGACTTTGCATGCTTCTAGTGAACCTGTTGTCGACACACCTGAGAATCCCAATGATATTTCTATTTCTGATGCTGAAACACAATCTGCTAATGAACATGAACCTAGTGATAATGTTAATGATGCTCTACCTAGCAATAACAATGATGTAGAGACTGAACCTGTTGTTGATCTTGATAACCCACAATCAAAGAATCAATGTTATGATAAGAGAGGCTTTGTTGCTAGGAAGCATGGTAAAGAAAGAGAACCATGGGTTCAGAAACCCGTGCCCTTTCCTCCTAAACCATCCAAGAAAAAGGATGATGAGGATTTTGAGCGCTTTGCTGAAATGATTAGACCTATCTTTTTGCGTACGCGTTTGACTGATATGCTTAAAATGAATCCTTGTGCTGCGTATATGAAAGAAATTGTTACAAATAAAATAAAGATACTGGAAGCTGAAATTTCCACCATGCTTGCTAATTACACTTTTAAAGGTGGAATACCTAAGAAACTAGGAGATCCAGGAGTACCAACTATACCATGCTCCATTAAAAGAAACTATGTTAAAACTACTTTATGTGATCTTGGAGCCGGTGTTAGTGTTATTCCTCTCTCTTTTATATTGTAGACTTGATTTGAATAAGTTGACACCTACTGCAATATCTTCGCAAATGGCCGATAAATCAACATCTATACCTATCGGTATTTGTGAGGATGTGCCTATTGTGGTTGCAAACGTACTATTTTTACGGATTTGTTATTCTTGATATTCTCGAGGACGATAGTATGTCGATTATCCTTGGTAGACCCTTTCTGAATACTGCAGGGGCTGTTTTTTATTGCAACAAAGACAATGTCACTTTTCATGTTAATGGTAATGAGCATACGGTACACTTTCCGAGGAAACAACCTCAAGTCCACAATATCAATTCTATTGGAAAAATTCCAAGTATTACTATTGGAGGTTTGGATTCCCTCTCCATACTGTCAAGAAGAAATATGATATGCTTATTGTTGGGGATGTGCATATCCCCGTTGAGGTAACCTAGTGCTATTTGAAAATTCTCCAGTTTCATGCAATTTGGAATGAGTTTGTTAACAAGACTTGATCAAACTTGTTAGTGGATTCCTTTTTATGAGCATGAGATTGATGAAGTTAGAAAGCACAACTCTTTGTACCCTCCTTTTATTTTCTATTATTTAGAATAAATAAAGAAAAAAAATATTATTTTTAGTTTGTTTTCTGAGTTATCCTTGCAATAAAAAATACTACGAAAATAAAAGTTCTCCAAACGTCCCGAAAATGAAATATGATTTTAGAATATTTAAGAATATCTGGCACTAAGAACATAGCAGAGGGAGCCACCGCCTGGCCATGAGGGTCCAGGGCGTGCCCACCCCCTGGGGCGCCCCCCTGCCTCGTGGGCCCCACGTGGCCGCCCTCCACTTATTCCTGCACCCACTCACTTCTTCTTCCTCCAGAAAAATCCTCCCATATCTCAAACCCGTGTTCTAGCTCATATTGCTGCGATTTTCGATCTCCTTGCTCAAAGCTCCATTCATAAAACTGCTTTGGGGGATTGTTCTTTGGTATGTGACTCCTCCAATGGTCCAATTAGTTTTTGTTCTAGTGATTTACTTATTGCAAATTTTTGCAGCCGAGGTGACCCTGTTCTTGAGCTTGCATGTCAAATTTATATGGTCCCAAGTAGTTCTAATGCATGATATAGCCTCTAGGCACCTGTGGGAGTAGTTGCTATCAATCGTGTTGAGTTTGGTTCTCTTTTATTTTGAGTCACTAAAAATTACAGAAATTTTTCAGAGGAAGAAATATGTTTAGGAAAATGTACCAAGGTGGTTCTTCAAGGAAGCAATGACCAAGGCTCGCGATACGTGAGCCGGACAATGAACTACCAAGGGAAGATCAAGTGCAGCCTTGTGAATGGCCGTTTTCGGTGTCAAAACCGGCGGATCTTGGGTAGGGGGTCCCGAACTGTGTGTCAAGGCCGGATGGTAACAGGAGACAAGGGACATAATGTTTTTACCCAGGTTCGGGCCCTCTCAATGGAGGTAATACCCTACTCCTGTTTGATTAATATTGATGATATGGGTAGTGTTCGCACACGAGCACGTCACCGTGTACCTCCAATGCCGAGGGTGATGCACCGCAGCTCACCGTCGAAGGAGGCCCACCGGAAGCGCGGTACGCAAGACAATCCCGCGGGCGCTTTTGTAGACCCAAAACCCCACACGCCCGGGAGGGACCCCGTCAGGGCGCGCGGCGGCTATGGGCTGCCCTAGGTCGATTCGCTCACCCCTAGAGCCTCGAGGATCGCTGCCCTTCAACACGAAGAACGAACGAAGAACGAGAGAGAAAGAACAAGGGAGAGATGTAAAAACTAGGGTAAAAAGTAGTATATTGATTTGCCGATTATGTGTTGTTCAATCGGCCGTCACCTCTCATCTATTTATGAGGCGGCTGGACTTCCCGTACAAGAAAAGTACTAAAAAGTTCGTCCAAAACATCAAAAACCCTAACTTAACTCGGACAAGAATCTTTGACAATTTCCGGATCAATCTCGGTCTCACCGATTGGTTTGCTTCGGTCCCACCGAGTGAACATGGCCAACTCTCTGTAACCTTCTGTAATTTCCGGATCAATCTCGGTCTTACCGATTGGTTTGCTTCGGTCCTACCAAGTCAACATTGCCAACTATCTGGTAAACTTTGGACAAACTCGGTCTCACCGATCAAATCAACTCGGTCGGTCCGAAATGACTCTGCAGCTTCTATTTCTGATCTTGTTTTGCCTTCACAGGTTGCATACGACCTCGGATTAATACAACTTATGTAGAAAGTTTTTCCATTTGATATCGTCTTGGGGGCTTAATCCGCCAAACTGTACTCTGAATATAAGATCTTAGTACTTTGAGCATAGTTTCGGCCTTCGACATGAAATCGGACGGCTATGGCCCAAACTTCAAAGATGTTCATATCAACAATAGGGAACTCTCTCATGTAGATCTTCTCCATTTGATGCCATTTTAAATAAGTTCTTAATCGTGCCAAAATCTGGTGTCAACACATGCCCCCCTGTTTTTTGGCAAACTTGTGTGCCGAAAAGTAACTTGCACGATGCTTTTCCTAAGAACGATGTCAACACTCCATCGGCCATTTTATGTGCTTAGGGCGATAATTTCTATATCAGCCATATTTAACTTCGTGTTTACATCATACCCTGGAACCGATTACCACCAATCGGCTTTAAAGAGATGGGAATGAACCCGTTCCCCGTAGCACTAAGGAAATCAAACTCCGAGAGGTCACGCCCTGTTAAGCAAGTAACATCCGGATGATTCCAATTCACCGATGCATCAGCCAAAGCAACACAAGCTGAATTATCTGCGTGAATGACTTCTACCTCATCATCGACCCACTATATTAAGAATTGATGCATGGTAGATGGCACACATTGGTTAGCATGAACCCAATCGCGGCCTAATATAACATTATAGTTACCTTGCACCTCGGCGATGAAGAATGTGGTGGACAAAGTTTTGCTTCCCACGGTGAGTTCCATGCACATCACACCTTTGGCCTCTGTCTTTTCTTTACCCTCAAATCCATTAAGTACCATATTGGTCCTCATCAATGCATCATCGTCTAACCCCAACTTCTTGAAGATCGAGTAGGGCATAAGATTTACCACAACACCACCATCAACGAGCATCCTAGCAACTGGCGATCCGTTAATATGACCTTTGAGGTACAATGGCTTCAAGTGTTTCACCGGTTCTTTTGGCTTCTCTAAGATAGCATTCTTAGGACCAAAATCCAGCTGGGCTACCTCCCCTTCTTCACCTATAGCACGAAACTCGGCAGGTAAGTAATATACCATATTAATCTCCATACCTTCCCGAACCGGCGTAGATTCATAATCCACCATCTCATCTTCATCTCCCAATGTGAATATTGGGCTCAAAGATTCCTCAATTGAAGGGGGTGTTTCAGGTGGTGTGGATGATGTAATAGGGGTTGCATCATCCTCTTTTGGTGGCAAATGTGTTGTTGTAGCTAATGTAGAAGCATCTGCGTTTTGTTTTTGTTTAGGCCTCCACACTTGTTTTGTGAGTGCCATGGGCCGAATTTCACTTAACAATTCGGCCCTTTGCCTCTCCTTTTTCTGCTCCACCTTCTCGTGGTTCCTCATGCGTTGTAATCTCCTTTTCATGGTTTTGGTTAAACCGGGAGGACACCACTTAGGTTGAGTATATTTGGGATCCCTTGGTTTGGCCTTGCTTGTGCTCGCCTCATGATCACTAACCATGGAACCCTGCTGAACAATAACAATATCACCATTAGAAGTAGCCAGATTACCAACAACCGGCTTTTCGATCTCCTTTTGCTTGTCGCATTTTGAATTTTTCGCATTAGATGACTTAACACGCCACACTTTTTTATTGGCCTTACTTGGAGAAATTTTTGTTGGCCGATTTGCACCATAGCTCAAACGGCCTTGTGTGGGATAATAAAGCCTCTCGCGAGCAGGCCTTCTAGGTGCTGCCCACCCCATATGGAAAGCATAAGGAGCCATTGGGGGCTGGCCCCATCCTCCACCGAAGCCTCTCATGTAATATGGCGCATAGAAGGGTTGTGACGTCCATGGTGTCGGTGCCCATGACCCATATGTCCTTGCATATCATCGAAACTCTTGCTCCGGAGGCAATCTTGAATGCTTTGAATGTGATGGCCGATTAGAGCTAGAACCGGCCGCTTGACTTGCATATTTGGATAGCAACATATCAAAAGTTGGCTTGATTCTCTTGTTCTTAGTTTCATTCTTTTTCCACTTGCCAACTTCTGAATTCTTGGGCTTGATCAATTTAACATGAGCATCCTCTTGTACTTGTGGTTGCCCCCCGAGTGTGGCATTTTTTATAGTGATCTTCAACACTTCCTTGCCATCGGGTTGCTTCTCAAGCACAATCTTTCTTCCCAAGACATTGTCGCCCTCCTTGCTATTCCTGGGTTCACCAATAACAACATTATCTTTATTAGCAGATTCAGCTATGCTAGGCCGAATCAACATTTTCTTTCCCTCCAAGTCTATGGTGTTTATCGGGAAGGGTTGTTTATCAACTTGCATCTCAGCAAAATTCAATCGTCCGTGATTAATGGCCGATTGTATCTGTCGTCGAAAAACATTGCAATCGTTAGTAGCATGAGAAAATGAATTATGGTACTTGCAATAAGCACGTCGTTTCATCTCATCAAACGGCGGTTTGGTGTGTGATATTCTAATCATCTTAACTTGCAAGAGAGCATCAAATATTTTATCACATTTAGATATATCAAAAGTGAACTTCATCTCATCATCAGGATTCTTGCGAATAGGCTAAAGAGCATTGCATGTATAGGGTTTGGCCTTTGAGGACCAAACAAATTCAGTAGTATAGACATCAACCTCATCGTCTGAATTATCATCATTGTGTTCAACCATATGCATTCTAGGACGATCGGTTGTAGACCTATGGACCTCTTTACTTCGACTCTCTTGGGCCAAAGCTTTTTGTAAGACTTGATTGATGCTCAAAAACTCATAACTTTCTAGCCTCTCTTTAATGTGAGTTTTCAAACCATTAAGAACAAGATCTGCCAAGTCTCTCTCAGTTATCACTAAGCTATAACATCGGTTTTTTATATCTCTAAATCTCTTAACATAACCGGTGGCCGATTCATCATGTTTCTGCCTAACCGATGTAAGATGTGACAACTTTAGCTCATTATCCCTGCTATAAAAGTGATCATGAAACTTTTTCTCTAATTGCGACCATAAGAGAATTGAGCCATGTGGTAGAGCAGCAAACCATGAAAATGCGGTACTAGTTAAAGATAATGGAAATAAACGCACTTTCAATTCTTCTGTGGAACTTGCTTCACCCAATTGTGCTAGATACTGACTAACATGCTCCCAAGTTGTTTTCGTACCCTCACCACTAAATTTAACAAAATCAGGAACCTTATAACCTTGAGGGTAAGAAATTGCATCGAAGTGTTCAGGATAAGGCTTTTGGTACACATGACTCTTTACTTTCGGCTCGTCTCCGAAAGTTTCTAGAAACATCTTGTGCAAACCCTCCCTTAATTTAGCTAAAATTGGATCCGAGGTGGATGAAGATGTTTGTGGCAATGACATAGGAGCAACCTGAGTACTAGCTATTGGTGCAACTTGTGGGATGGACGCCGAACCATAATTCGGCTGAAGATCAAACATGCTTGCGCCTATGGGTGGTGTGACAAAGTGATTCGGCGTTGACGCCGAACTGGGCACACTCATAATAGGATTAGAGTCTGTAGGTGGAGCCACAAGCTGGTTGGTTTGAGTAGGGTAAAAAATCAACGGCATATTATATTGTTGTTGCATAGGTGGTGCCGATGAAATAGGTAAAATTGGACTAGGGTTTTCAGATATACCAACAGTACCACTAGATGATGGAGGCATATTTTTCTGAGCATTAGCACTAGCCACAAAAGAATTGTATGCCATCACATTACCCTTACTAACAAGACTTTCAATCACAACCACTTGTTCTGGAGAAAAAACTTTACTCACAGTGATTACATCTTGTTCGTCAATGAGAGGAGGGAAATTGACGTTTCCAACCGGAGTGATGTTGCCTTGACGGTCCTTCTTGAAACTTGAAAGAAACACCTCCAAATCCTCCTCCTCGCGCTTCTTCTTGAGCGCCTCAAAAGCCTCTTCACACTGCTTCTTGCGCGCTTCGTAGGCTTGGCGATGTTCATCTGATAGTTCATCAAGACCGGGCTTAATGATGTTATCGGCGCTAACTTCTGAGGGCTTGGGGACATCTGACATGGTTGATGATGATTCTTGATCTTTCTTCCCCAGCGGAGTCGCCAAAAAGTGTGTTCGCACACGAACACGTCACCGTGTACCTCCAACGCCGAGGGTGATGTACCGCAGCTCACGTCGAAGGAGGCTCACCGGAAGCGCGGTACGCAAGACAATCCGGCGGGCGCTTTTGTAGACCCGAAACCCCACACGCCCGGGAGGGACCCCGTCAGGGCGCGCGGTGGCTATGGGCTGACCTAGGTCGATTCGCTCACCCCTAGAGCCTCGAGAATCGCTTCCCTTCAACACGAAGAACGAACGAAGAACGAGAGAGAAAGAACAAGGGAGAGATGTAAAAACTAGGGTAAAAAGTAGTATATTGATTTGTCGATTATGTGTTGTTCAATCGGCCGTCACCTCTCATCTATTTATGAGACGGCTGTACTTCCCATACAAGAAAAGGACTAAAAAGTCCGTCCAAAACTTCAAAAACCCTAACTTAACTCGGACAAGAATCTTTGACAATTTTTGGATCAATCTCGGTCTCACCGATTGGTTTGCTTCGGTCCCACCGAGTGAACGTGGCCAACTCTCTGTAACCTTATGTAATTTCCGGATCAATCTCGGTCTCACCGATTGGTTTGCTTCGGTCCTATCTAGTCAACATTGCCAACTTTCTGCTAAACTTTGGACAAACTCGGTCTCACCGATCAAATCAACTCGGTCGGTCCGAAATGACTCTGCAGCTTCTATTTCTGACCTTGTTTTGCCTTCACAGGTTACATACGACCTCGTATTAAGACGATTTTTATATAAAAATCGACCGCCTCGATGAGACGAAGACAACTTATGTACAAAGTTTTTCCATTTGAGATCGTCTTTGGGTCTTAATCCTCCAAACTGTACTCTGAATATAAGATCTTAGTACTTTGAGCATAGTTCCGGCCTTCGAGATGAAATCGGACGGCGATGGCCCAAACTTCAAAGATTTTCATATCAACAATACGGAACTCTCTCATGTAGATCTTCTCCATTTGATGCCATTTTAAATAAGTTCTTAACCGTGCCAAAATCTGGTGTCAACAGGTAGTACAAGAGTAGATCTACCACGAGATCGAGGAGGCTAAACCCTAGAAGCTAGCCTATGGTATGATTGTTGTGTATGGAGTTGATTGTCCTACGGACTACAACCCTCCGGTTTATATAGACACCGGTTAGGGTTAGGGTTACACAGAGTCGGTTACAATGGTAGGGGATCTTGAATATCCACATCGCCAAGCTTGCCTTCCACGCCAAGGAAAGTTCCATCAGGACACGGGACGAAGTCTTCAATCTTGTATCTTCATAGTCCAGGAGTCCGGCGAAGGTATACTCCGGCTACCCGAACACCCCCTAATCCAGGACTCCCTCAGTAGCCCCTGAACCAGGCTTCAATGACGACGAGTCCGGCGCGCAGATTGTCTTCGGCATTGCAAGGCGGGTTCCTCCTCCAAGTCCTTCATAGAAGATTGTAAATACCAAGAATAGTGTCCGACTCTGCAAGATAAATTTCCACATATTGCCATAGAGATAATAATATTAACACAGATCAAATCTGCTGGCGTATTCCGTAGTGCGTCATCACACTACGGCCAAGTCCTTTTACTCGAATCGTTTTTACTTTCCACCTCAGGACGTTTTGCGAGGCGGTTTCCTTTGCACGTCTTGTCAAAGAAGAGATCATGTGCCCTTTTTACGGGATTCTCATCAATACGGACGTGGGTAACCCAACTGCGCCATTTACCACGGCGCTTGGGAGGCAAGCGAGTTTTATTAGGCAGGTGGGGACGCATAACCGCATCCGCCCATATAAGGGGATAAGGATCCACCTTTTTTACCTACGCCTTCTTCCTCCTTTGCCTATCCATCTCCTGCGCACTCGAGCTCCAGCACCCAAGCCCGCTCTTCCCACCTCAACCTTCTCCAGCAATGTCCGGAGCGGGAGGCAAGTGGATGGTATCCTCCGTCATGGAGGTCCAAGTGAAAAAGTTAAGGAAGGCCGGATACCTGTCCAAGGACATCCCGCACCGGCTTCCCAAGAAGGGGCAGCTTCTCCACACCCCAAGGCCCCATGAGATGGTAGTGTTCCTTCCCCTCTTCCTCCGTGGACTGGGTTTTCCACTCCACCCATTCGTCCGGGGACTCATGTTCTACTATGGCATGGATTTCCATGATCTGGCCCCGAACTTCATCCTCAACATCTCGGTGTTTATCGTCGTGTGTAAGTCCTTCCTCCGCGTCCGCCCCCATTTCGTCCTCTGGCTCAAGACCTTCAACGTCAAGCCCAAGGTGGTGCGCGGCAGCCAGGCGGAGTGCGGAGGCTCCATGGCGGGCAAGATGGCCAACGTCCTATGGCTCGAGGGCTCCTTCGTGGACACCCTAAAGGGGTGGCAGTCCGGGTGGTTTTACATCACCGAGCCACGCGATCCGAAATGGGTCGCAGCCCCTGAGTTCCGATCCGGACCCCCCACGCGGCTTATGTCCTGGAAAGAGACGGGCCTGTCATGGGGCGACGAGAAAGAGGTGACCGGACTACAAACATGCATCTAGTCCCTGGTGAACAAACCGATCAGGCTTGTCAACATGGTCCAGGTTATGCTCGTCCGTCGGATCCTCCCGTGTCAACAACGGGACTTTACTCTGTGGGAGTTCGACCCAGCGCAGCACCAAACCCTCAAAAGGCTCTTTGACACGACGTATGAATACGTCTGGAAGGAGCTAACCAAAGGCGCCGAGGCTCCCACATCCGCCTCCGAAGACCGCGGATACAGCTTGCAGCGTCACGCTAGTGAGGTAAGCTATTTCTACCCTTCACGGGACGTTTAAGCTCTTTTTCATAGTTTGACTCTATGCGGGATCTAAACTCCCTTACCTTTAACAGGCTTGGCAGGCGATATCCGGACCGATTAACTGTCTGGCTCCCTTGCCCGAAGACCCAGCCCCTGCTCTCTTAGCGAAGTTGCTGGCTCCGGCGCCTTATGTGGTGCCGGAGAAGAAGGTCCAGAAGAAGAAGACCACGGGGACTTGAAAGAGTGCCCGTAACGTGGCGGTGTCGGACTCATCATCTAATGAGTCTGAGACGCTCTCCCCTCGTGAGAATGAGGAGGAGGAAGAAGAAACCTCTCCCCCTCCAGCGGGGGGAGGAGAAAAAGGGAAGGCCGCCGCAACGGGGGAGGCCGGAGGGTCCAGAAAGAGGAAGACCCCTCCGCCGGAGTACTCCCCTGACGCCGACGAGGACGACGAGGAGTGGTCGAACAGGACCAAGCGTCCGACGAAATCGTAAGTATTCGGATACCAGAGTGACTCATGATATTCCTAGGCCATTCAGCTTTCCATAATGCCGAACATAACTGTGCTGCCCGCCCCATGCCGAACTCGATGATTCCTCGAGCGGCTCCCTGGATTCGTCGGACATGAACTCAGTTCCGCCCGCTGTGTCCCCCTGCACTGCAGACGACGCCGAAGTGGCGTCGCAACGAGCTCCGTGGCAGGAGGAGGTGGTCCTGGAGGATCCGAAAGGCGACCTCCTGGATCCCAGGAATAAAGGGGACAAGACACCCCAGGGCTTCGAGTCCGGCTTTGTGCCAGACACCGCGCCGGAATCTTCAACAGTTCCGGACCACGGTAGGCGAACTCCTTCCAAGAGGAGCAAGCCTTCTGAGCCAGCGGCCTCCGTCCAACCGGAGGCGCTGGACAATCTGCTGGAGGTGCTTGACGGCGCCTCCATCAACGAGGAGCACCGTACTATTATGAGTACGGTGATCCGGAAGGTTCAGTCTGCCAAGAGCGGACTGAACGAAGGTTGCTATAGCCTTCTAACAGGCTTCGAGGTAAGCAGAAAATATGCAAGAATATAACCGCATAGACAGTAGCCCCTGATGCTCTTTTTGGCGTTCGGAAAGAAAAGCCGAATAGAGGATCTATTAAATTTTGCAGGAGTCTAACAAAAAAGAGTCAATATGCGTATGCAGGCTTCGCTGCTATCTACCGCCGCACTGACTGTGGAGGTGGGTGTCCTGAAACAGGACCTCGGGCGGACCGAGCAAGAGCTCGGCCTTGCCAAGCGGCAGCTCGAGGAAAAAGAAGGTAAGAAATGCCTTACAGAAAAAAGTGCCTATAAAAAGGCGTGATTGCAAAAAATAACAGGATTGTACTGCTTATTGTAGGAGCCACGACTGAGGTGGCGACCCTCAAGAAGGTGCTGTCTGAGGCCGAAAAGAAAACGGCCGCCGAGCGCACCGAGCGAGAGAGACTTGGGGCTCAGGTCGGCGAGGTGCAGCAAGAGCTTCAGGCTCTCATGAAAAAACATGAGAGTTTGGAGCTTGGGTCAAAGGCGAAAGCATCTGAGCTCGCGTCGGCCCTTGAGACCGCCAAGTCTGCCAAGGCCGAAGCCCAAAAGGCCCTCCAAGAGTTGGAGGAGATGAGGAAGATAGCAGCGGGTAAGGTATTCTTTATGCAAAGCAGAAATATAAAAGTAAACTACTTGTTACTTACCCGAATCCGGAGCTCTCCAGGGGCATTCGCAGATCTTCCCCGCAGCGTATCCGATGCCGCCGCATTCTACCGAGCTGAAGAGGGCAGCTCGACGGAGAAGGTGTTCTGGTTTCAGTATTCTGAGGCCGGACACCCTGTGCCCTTGAGTGACCAGCTGAAACAGCTGGTCGAGCTCCACAAGGCGGCCGAACAGGCCATGAAGGGCTTCAAAGTTCGGCTCTGGCCCGGAGAGGCCCTGCCTGGGAGCTATTTCGGGCTGGTGCGGCGGCTGGTGGAGGCCTGTCCAAGGCTCGAGGTCATCAAGCGCTCTGTCTGCATTGAAGGTGCCCAGAGGGCCCTTGCCCGTGCACAGGTGCACTGGGGTAAGCTGGACGGTGAGAAGCTTGTGAGGGATGGGTCGCCGCCGGGGAAGGAGCATCGCAAGCCCGAGAACTACTACAAGGATGTTCTTGCAGGTGCCCGCCTTGTGGCGGATGAATGTACCAAGGATGTAATTTTTGAATGAACTCGCTCGTGTTTATCCTGTGTGCTGAAAACTTGTTCATATGCGCTAAGCAATGCTTATTGAATTTAAAATATTATTTTCTGTGCGGCCGTTTATCAAAAATTGAGAGATGGCCAGTCGTCGGCTACTGCCCCTGTGCCACTAGTGCTGGGGTGTTCGGGATAAACCTGAGCGCTCTTTTTCCCATGGTTGGGTCCTTCGAGGGAGGCGCTCAGCACAACGAACTAGGCAATCGGACTATAATGCTTGAACACTCTCACTTAGCCATAGAACTTTATAATTTTAAATTTCGGCAAAGCCCCTAGTTCGGAAGACCGAGTTCGGGGCGCTATCCACGCCTTGGCCGGACAAAGCCAGCTCCTCGCTCGAAGCGGCATAAGTCTTTAGGGACTCGAAAAACCTCTCGAACAGCGACCGGTCTCTCGCCTCATCATGACAGTCAGTTTTAGCTTTCTCCACTGAGGTGCTTAACCTAGCTGAACCGGGGCACAATCGCAGTGGTTCTCCTAGTGCTACCTTAGCCGATATAGAGGAACGTAAGGCACCAAAACATAGGAGCCGGGCAAACCCAACTATTGACCCAAATCATGATTCGGAGCCGATGCATATAGTGCTATAAGTTCGGGGTGCCGCACTTGTGAAAGTGTACGGACTTCTCACACCATAATGAGGGGTACTGAAGCCCCTGGCGTGTTTGCCGTACCATGGTGTACGGGTGCAATCATGTTATTTAATAAACAGATATATGAAAATAGGATAATGCAAAAAATAGACAAAAAGCTATGCATTTTTTATAGAGCGGCTATTTCTCAAAGCCAAACGATACAAGTAGTGCGATAAACAAAAAGATATTGGACTATTTAACATGTCCTGACCAGGGGCAGGCCGCGGAATTGTATTTAAAACAGGTATACTGCTCGTAACAGAGACCACCTTGGAGTTCCATAATGCGGCATGGCTTGTCTGCCTCCTTGGATCTTGCATCGTTTGTGCGGCGATCAAATTGCTGAACAGGTCGTCCGAAGTGTGGAGTCCTGAAAGTAAAAAGAAAAAGAGAATCCGACAGCCCCTAGTACGTTTTAAGCCGTATTTTGGGTGTGCCGTTATTGTGCCCCTTCCCCTGTGCCCATGGTATTTCAAGGGCGTAGTTATGTACGCGAGGTACTGGTTTCGCTATGTCGCGAGGGCTGGGGTTGGGGCCGCGTTGCTACGCCTGCTCAGAAAGTGCCAGGCGGTCTTGTTGTAGGTTACACCGGGCGCGCTTGGCAGTGTCCGGCTTTTTAACGGCCGTACTGGAGAGTTGCCTAAGAAGGCTGCTTTGTACTTCCGCTGCGAGAGCCGCCGTGTGCTCCTCCGTACGGAGGGAGCGTTCGGTGTTTCCGTTGACCGTGATTACTCCTCGAGGGCCTGGCATCTTGAGCTTGAGATATGCATAGTGCGGCACCGCATTGAACTTTGTGAATGCGGTTCGTCCGAGCAGGGCGTGATAGCCACTGCGAAACGGGACTATATCGAAGATTAACTCTTCGCTTCGGAAATTGTCCGGGGATCCAAAGACCACGTCAAGTGTTACTGAGCCTGTACAGTTGGCTTCTACACCTGGTATAATGCCTTTAAATGTCATTTTTGTGGGCTTAATCTTTGAGGGATCTATGCCCATTTTTCGCACTGTATCCTGGTAAAGCAGGTTCAGGCTACTGCCGCCGTCCATGAGGACTCTTGGGAGATGAAATCCATCGATGATTGGGTCGAGAACCAATGCGGCAAAGCCGCCATGACGGATGCTAGTGGGATGGTCCCTTCGATCAAAGGTGATCGGGCAGGAGGACCATGGGTTGAACTTTGGGGCAACTGGCTCCATCGCATATACGTCCCGTAGCGCATGCTTCCGCTCCCTCTTGGGAATGTGGGTTGCGTATATCATGTTCACCGTCCGCACTTGTGAAGGAAAGCCCTTCTGTCCATTGTTGTTCTTCGGCCTGGGCTCCTCCTTTTCTTCGCTATGCAGCCCCTCGTCTTTGTTTTCGGCTCTTAACTTGCCTGCCTGCTTGAACACCAAACAATCCATGTTGGTGTGATTGGCTGGCCTTTCGGGGGTGCCATGTATCTGGCACAAGCGGTCGAGTATTCGGTCCAAACTGGACGGGCCCTGAGTATTCTTTTTGAATGGCTTTTTCCGCTGATCGGATTTATAGCCTCTGAATCCGGCATTAACTGCCGTATCTTCATTATTGTCGCTGCTAACGCGGCGATTTTTCTTATTCCGACGTGTCCTGCCACTTTTGTCCTTGGTATCCGAATTACCAGGGTTCTTAGCTAAGTTATTACTGCGAGCTAGCCAGCTGTCTTCTCCCGCACAAAAGCGGGTCATGAGTGTCGTGAGGGCTGCCATTGATTTCGGCTTTTCCTGTCCCAGGTTTCGGGCAAGCCACTCGTCGCGGATGTTATGTTTGAAGGCTGCTAGGTCCTCTGCGTCCGGACAGTCGACTATCTGGTTTTTCTTTGTTAGGAACCGTGTCCAGAATTGCCTGGTCGATTCCTCTGGCTGCTGGATTATGTGGCTTAGGTCGTCGGCATCCGGTGGTCGCACGTAAGTGCCCTGGAAGTTGTCGAGGAATGCGGCCTCCAGGTCCTCCCAAGAACCGATTGAGTCTGCTGGCAAGCTGTTAAGCCAATGCCGGGCCGGTCCTTTAAGTTTGAGCGGGAGGTATTTGATGGCGTGTAGATCATCGCCGCGTGCCATGTGGATGTGAAGGAGATAATCCTCGATCCATACCGCCGGATCTGTTGTGCCATCGTATGATTCGATGTTAACGGGTTTGAAACCCTCCGGAATTTTATGATCCATTACTTCATCCGTGAAGCATAGTGGGTGTGCGGCGCCCCTGTACTGGGCTATATCACGACGCAGCTCGGAAGAGCTATGTCTGTTGGGTTCGTCCCGGCCGGATCTTTTGTATCCAGAGTGAAGCTCATCGTCATGTGTCGTAGGGCGCCTGCGCGATCCGTAGATCGATCTTGTTTGTCTTGCCTTATCCTCCAGTACGTCTCGCAGGTCTGGCGCGTTTTCCCGTGCCTTAGTTGAGTGGCGTCGGGGCATGGCTTGGGTGGAGGGCCGAGAGGCCTCTCTGTCGCGTCCGTGAGGTGGCCGGTCTGCCATGTCGTGCGCTGGTGATGTAGGCGCTTCCTCCTATGATCGGGGTAGCGGCCTGCGCTTTGGGTAACTCTTGGAGGGGCATTCGAGTTCATACTCTTCGGCCGCAAGGACTTCAGTTCATCTATCAGCTAGCAAATCTTGGTCAGCTCTAAGCTATTGCTGCTTTTTCTTGATGCTGTTTGTCGTGGCTAAAAGCCTGCGTTTAAAACGCTCTTGTTCGGCGGGGTCTAATGGTACGACGAATTCGTCGTCATCGAGGCTTGCCTCGTCTTCGGAGGGAGGCATATACTTATCGTCCTCAACCTCTCGGTCTGCTGCTCTCTCATGAGGGATGGCTTCTCCATCTTCCTGTGCCGAATCTTGATGGGGTGGGTGTTCTTCGGCACTATCCGGGGTAGTATTATCTCCCAGGCCAGAATCATCGTTTCTGCTTTGGCGGGATTTAGAGCGGCGCCGCTGACGCCAGCGCTTTGGCTGTTTCTTGGAGGGGTCATCCCCCGCTGTTCCATCACCATCTCCATCTTTTGGAGTGTCCACCATATATATGTCATATGACGAGGTGGCCTTCCAGTGCCGTACAGGTGTTGGTTCCTGTTCGTCTCCTACATCGTCGTCCATACCGTCGATGTCTTCAGAGCCGAAGTCGAGGATGTCGGTTAAATCATCGACAGTGGCTACAAAGTGGGTGGTGGGTGGGCTTTGAATTTCTTCATCGTCCGTACCCCATCCTCGCTGACCATAGTCCGGCCAGGACTCTCCTGATAAGGAGAGAGACTTGAGAGAATTCAGGATGTCGCCAAAAGGCGAGTGCTGAAAGATGTCCGCGGCGGTGAACTCCATTATCGACGCCCAATAGGATTCGATTGGCAGGGGCGCGGGGGGGTTCGGAGTCTGGAGAGGAGTTCGGACCCTCGGAGTCACTGGTCATGCAGAGTGCGGGGCTGGCGTTCGGCTCGATCTCCTTTGAGATCGCAGCCCCCGAGGTGACGTCCAACCGCTCATCCTCGATCGGCGCAATAGGCTCCGAGTTAAGGGTCGGAACCGGTGCGGGTGCGGCCTCCAGGACACTGTTCGGAGGCAGAGCTAGATCATGCCCCTCGAGATAGTGCGGCGTGCTTGGCCGTGGCTCAAATCCGTCGAAGATCAAGTCTCCGCGGATATCAGCCGTGTAGTTTAAGCTTCCAAACCTGACTTGATGGCCAGGGTCGTAGCTTTCGATCTGCTCCAGGTGGCCAAGCGAATTGGCCCGCAGAGCGAAGCCGCCGAAGACGAAGATCTGTCCGGGGGGAAAAGTCTCACCCTGGACCTCATCGTTGTTGATGATCGAAGGAGCCATCGGGCCTAAAGGCGACGACATAGAGGAACTCTCACTCAAAGCACCAATGTCGGTGTCAAAACCGGCGGATCTCGGGTAGGGGGTCCCGAACTGTGCGTCAAGGCTGGATGGTAACAGGAGACAAGGGACACGATGTTTTTACCCAGGTCCGGGGCCTCTCGATGGAGGTAATACCCTACTCCTGCTTGACTAATATTGATGACATGGGTAGTACAAGAGTAGATCTACCACGAGATCAAGGTGGCTAAACCCTAGAAGCTAGCCTATGGTATAATTGTTGTGTGTGGAGTTGATTGTCCTACGGACTACAACCATCCGGTTTATATAGACACCGGATAGTGTTAGGGTTGCACAGAGTCGGTTACAATGGTAGGAGATCTTGAATATCCACATCGCCAAGCTTGCCTTCCACGCCAAGGAAAGTTCCATCCGGACACGGGACGAAGTCTTCAATCTTGTATCTTCATAGTCCAGGAGTCCGGCGAAGGTATAGTCCGGCTACCCGAACACCCCCTAATCCAGGACTCCCTTAGCCGTCATAGGAGTTTATGGTCGAAGAAGGTATCAAGGAAGAATTTCACACGTACGTGCGTAATGCTGATCTTGAGGGCTTCGTGTCAGATAAGTGCCCTCAATACCAATACCTAACTTATTCATTTGTGAGAACCTTTAAATTTACATCCTCGCGCAATTCTCACACTGTTTTAATTGATCTATATGAAAATCATATACCATGGACCTAGAAGATTTTACTGCTCCTTGTAAACTCCCGCAGTGGGGTAATGTTAGTGAACCACGCAAATCTGAATATAAAGATTTTTCTTGCTAGTATCACTGTGGGGGAATCTAGAGAAATCACACAAGCTACCATAGGGAGCATTCATTTTCCTGCCATACATTATTTTTCTCTCTTCATAGGTAGATGCATTAACGGTAAATATGAGGCTTGTCACATGTGTGTTCCGGATCTTTGCGTCCTCAAGAGTGATGTATTTGGAGATAAACAATATAACTTGGGGGCTATTGTTGCACGAAGATTGCACCTTAATGGTTTAAGTAGAGATTTGTTTGGTGAAATTTATGTAACTCGTGTAGCTAATTATCTTGAGGTACCTATACATGAAAATGATATTAGGTTGCCTCCTACTTATCTAGATTATAATGCTATGGTTCGCCATCAGTTTGTTGAGAGGAATGAACAGTCCCTCCAGTACTGACTAATCTTAGATAGACATCACACTGTCCATATTGCTCTCCCTGCTCCTGCTCTCTTTGACTTTCAGGCAAAAGGGAGATATGTTATAACCAGGGAGGAGGCGAACGAGTATGAGAGGAGGACGCAGGCAGCTCGCCTCCAAGCTGCAGCTCATCAGGCAATAGATGTTGCATCTCAGTACGACCCCAGTTACAACTTCGGATATCCTCCAGGCCAGCCGTGGCCATAGACCAACTTAGGCCAAAAGCCCAAGCTTGGGGGAGTACGTATTTCTCACCAACATTACATTCATGTTCACACACTCATTCTAGTTGTCGGTGCTCATACTTTTTCATTCTACTATCCATTCTAGTTTATTTTCTTTTCTAGCCTTCTTGTTGTGTGTTTGAAAAACCTTAAGAAAAAACCAAAAAAAATTAGTTGTAGCTTTTAGCTAGTTTACTTTCCATGCCAGTAGTAGTAGTAGTAATTAAAAAGAAAACACAAAAAGATTTCTCGTTCTTCTTTTTCTTCTCGGGAGCTTTCCCGCGTAAATAGTTTTACTTTATTTCTTTTCTCTGGGGGTCGAGAGGAGAAGACCATGATGAAAATGTTGAGTGGCTCTTATAAGCATTATTGTTGATTTAACCAAGAGCCCATATTACCTTGTCATCTCCCTTGTATTAAATGCTTGCAAATTGCAGCTTAGTCCAATGCACGTGCACTATTATTATTATCCACACCGTTCGGTCGTGCAAGTGAAAGGCAATAATGACGATATATGATGGACTGATTGAGATGAGAGAAGCTGGTATGAACTCGACCTATCTTGTTTTTGTAAATACGATTAGTTCATCGTTCCTGATTCAGCCTATTATGAATGAAACATGTTTGCAATGACAATTAGAGATTATAGTTGCTCATGCCATGCTTAGTTATCTAGGAGTTTATAATAGTCTACCTTGCGTGCCAACGTGGTATTAAAATGGTTGGAGGAGCTAAAAGGCGACCTCCCGGATCCCAGGAATAAAGGGGACAAGACACCCCAGGGCTTCGAGTCCGGCTTTGTGCCAGACACCGCGCCGGAATCTTCAACAGTTCTGGACCACGGTAGGTGAACTCCTTCCAAGAGGAGCAAGCCTTCTGAGCCGGCGGCCTCCGTCCAACCGGATGCGCTGGACAATCTGCTGGAGGTGCTTGACGGCGCCTCCATCGACGACGAGCACTGTACTATTATGAGTACGGTGATCCGGAAGGTTCAGTCTGCCAAGAGCGGACTGAACGAAGCTTGCGCTAGCCTTTTAACAGGCTTCGAGGTAAGCAAAAAATATGCAAGAATATAACCGCATAGACAGTAGCCCCTGATGCTCTTTTTGGTGTTCGGAAAGAAAATGAGGATCTATTAAATTTCGCAGGAGTCTAACAAAAAAGTGTCAATATGCGTTTGCAGGCTTCGCTGCTATCTACCGCCGCACTGACTGCGGAGGTGGGTGTCCTGAAACAGGACCTCGGGCGGACCGAGCAAGAGCTCGGCCTTGCCAAGCGGCAGCTCGAGGAAAAAGGAGGTAATAAATGCCTTACAGAAAAAAGTGCCTATAAAAAGGCATGATTGCAAAAAATAACAGGATTGTACTGCTTATTGTAGGAGCCACGACTAAGGTGGCGACCCTCAAGCAGGCGCTTTCTGAGGCCGAAAAGAAAACGGCCGCAGAGCGCACCGAGCGAGAGAGACTTGGGGCTCAGGTCGGCGAGGTGCAGCAAGAGCTTCAGGCTCTCATGAAAAAACATGAGAGTTTGGAGCTTGGGTCAAAGGCGAAAGCATCCGAGCTCGCGTCGGCCCTTGAGACCGCCAAGTCTGCCAAGGCCGAAGCCCAAAAGGCCCTCCAAGAGATGGAGGAGATGAGGAAGATAGCAGCGGGTAAGGTATTCTTTATGAAAAGCAGAAATATAAAAGTAAACTACTTGTTACTTACCCGAATCCGGAGCTCTCCAGGGGCATTCGCAGATCTTCCCCGCAGCGTATCCGATGCCGCTGCATTCTACCGAGCTGAAGAGGGCAGCTCGACGGAGAAGGTGTTCTGGTTTTAGTATTCTGAGGCCAGACACCCTGTGCCCTTGAGTGACCAGCTGAAACAGCTGGTCGAGCTCCACAAGGCGGCCGAACAGGCCATGAAGGGCTTCATAGTTCGGCTCTGGCCCGGAGAGGCCCTGCCTGGGAGCTATTTCGGGATGGTGCGGCGGCTGGTGGAGGCCTGTCCAAGGCTCGAGGTCATCAAGCGCTCTGTCTGCATTGAAGGTGCCCGGAGGGCCCTTGCCCGTGCAAAGGTGCACTGGGGTAAGCTGGACGGTGAGAAGCTTGTGAGGGATGGGTCGCCGCCGGGGAAGGAGCATCGCAAGCCCGAGAACTACTACAAGGATGTTCTTGCAGGTGCCCGCCTTGTGGCGGATGAATGTACCAAGGATGTAATTTTTGAAAGAACTCGCTCGTGTTTATCCTGTGTGCTGAAAACTTGTTCATATGCGCTAAGCAATGCTTATTGAATTTAAAATATTATTTTCTGTGCGGCCGTTTATCAAAAATTGAGAGATGGCCAGTCGTCGGCTTCTGCCCCTGTGCCACTAGTGCTGGGGTGTTCGGGATAAACCTGAGCGCTCTTTTTCCCATGGTTGGGTCCTTCGAGGGAGGCGCTCAGCACATAGAACTAGGCAATCGGACTATAATGCTTGAACACTCTCACCTAGCCATAGAACTTTTTAATTTTAAATTTTGGCGAAGCCCCTAGTTCGGAAGACCGAGTTCGGGGCCCTATCCACGCCTTGGCCGGACAAAGCAAGCTCCTCGCTCGAAGCAGCATAAGTCTTTAGGGACTCGAAAAACCTCTCAAACAGCGATCGGTCTCTCGCCTCATCATGGCAATCAGTTTTAGCTTTCTCCACTGAGGTGCTTAACCTAGCTGAACCGGGGCACAATCGCAGTGGTTCTCCTAGTGCTACCTTAGCCGATATAGCGGAACGTAAGGCACCAAAACATAGGAGCCGGGCAAACCCAACTATTGACCCAAATCATGATTCGGAGCCGATGCATATAGTGCTATAAGTTCGGGGTGCCGCACTTGTGAAAGTGTACGGACTTCTCACACCATAATGAGGGGTACTGAAGCCCCTGGCGTGTTTGCCGTACCATGGTGTACGGGTGCAATCATGTTATTTAATAAACAGATATATGAAAATAGGATAATGCAAAAAATAGACAAAAAGCTATGCATTGTTGATAGAGCGGCTATTTATCAAAGCCAAACGATACAAGTAGTGCGATAAACAAAAAGATATTGGACTATTTAACATGTCCTGACCAGGGGCAGGCCGCGGAATTGTATTTAAAACAGGTATACTGCTTGTAACAGAGACCACCTGGGAGTTCCATAATGCGGCATGGCTTGTCTGCCTCCCTGGATCTTGCATTGTTTGTGCGGCGATCAAATTGCCGAACAGGTCGTCCGAAGTGTGGAGTCCTGAAAGTAAAAAGAAAAAGAGAATCCGGCAGCCCCTAGTACGTTTTAAGCCGTATTTTGGGTGTGCCGTTATTGTGCCCCTTCCCCTGTGCCCATGGTATTTCAAGGGCGTAGTTATGTACGCGAGGTACTGGTTTCGCTATGTCGCGAGGGCTGGGGTTGGGGCCGCGTTGCTACGCCTGCTCAGAAAGTGCCAGGCGGTCTTGTTGTAGGTTACATCGGGCGCGCTTGGCAGTGTCCGGCTTTTTAACGGCCGTACTGGAGAGTTGCCTAAGAAGGCTGCTTTGTACTTCCGCTGCGAGAGCCGCCGTGTGCTCCTCCGTACGGAGGGAGCGTTCGGTGTTTCCGTTGACCGTGATTACTCCTCGAGGGCCTGGCATCTTGAGCTTGAGATATGCATAGTGCGGTACCGCATTGAACTTTGCGAATGCGGTTCGTCCGAGCAGGGCGTGATAGCCACTGCGAAACGGGACTATATCGAAGATTAACTCTTCGCTTGAGAAATTGTCCGGGGATCCGAAGACCACGTCAAGTGTTACTGAGCCTATAAAGTTGGCTTCTACACCTGGTATAATGCCTTGAAAGGTCGTTTTTGTGGGCTTAATCCTTGAGGGATCTATGCCCATTTTTCGCACTGTATCCTGGTAAAGCAGGTTTAGGCTACTGCCGCCGTCCATGAGGACTCTTGGGAGATGAAATTCGTCGATGATTGGGTCGAGAACCAATGCGGCGAAGCCGCCATGACGGATGCTAGTGGGATGGTCCCTTCGATCAAAGGTGATCGGGCAGGAGGGCCATGGGTTGAACTTTGGGGTGACTGGCTCCATCGCATATACGTCCCGTAGCGCACGCTTCCGCTCATTCTTGGGAATGTCGGTTGCGTATATCATGTTCGCCGCCCGCACTTGTGAGGGAAAGCCCTTCTATCCATTGTTGTTCGGCGGCCTGGGCTCCTCCTCGTCGTCGCTATGCAGCCCCTTGTCTTTGTTTTCGGCTCTTAACTTGCCTGCCTGCTTGAACACCCAACAATCCCTATTGGTGTGATTGGCTGGCCTTTCGGGGGTGGCATGTATCTGGCACAAGCGGTCGAGTATTCGGTCCAAACTGGACGGGCCCTGAGTATTCTTTTTGAATGGCTTTTTCCACTGACCGGATTTATAGCCTCTGAATCTAGCATTAACTGCCGTATCTTCATTATTGTCGCTTCTAACGCGGCGATTTTGCTTATTCCGACGTGTCCTGCCACTTTTGTCCTTGGTATCCGAATTACCAGGGTTCTTAGCTAAGTTATTACTGCGAGCTAGCCAGCTGTCTTCTCCCGCACAAAAGCAGGTCATGAGTGTCGTGAGGGCTGCCATAGATTTTGGCTTTTCCTGTCCCAGGTTCCGGGCAAGCCACCCGTCGCGGATGTTATGTTTGAAGGCTGCTAGGGCCACTGCGTCCGGACAGTCGACTGTCTGGTTTTTCTTTGTTAGGAACCGTGTCTAGAATTGCCTGGCCGATTCCTTTGGCTGCTGGATTATGTGGCTTAGGTCGTCGGCATCAGGTGGTCGCACGTAAGTGCCCTGGAAGTTGTCGAGGAATGCGGCCTCCAGGTCCTTCCAAGAACCGACTGAGTCTGTTGGCAAGCTGTTAAGCCAATGCCGGGCCGGTCCTTTAAGTTTGAGTGGGAGGTATTTGATGGCGTGTAGATCATCGCCGCGTGCCATGTGGATGTGAAGGAGATAATCCTCGATCCATACCGCCGGATCGGTTGTGCCATCGTATGATTCGATGTTAACGGGTTTGAAACCCTCAGGGATTTTATGATCCATTACTTCATCCGTGAAGCATAGTGGGTGTGCGGCGCCCCTGTACTGGGCTATATCACGACGCAGCTCGGAAGAGCTATGTCTGTTGGGTTCGGCCCGGCCGGATTTGTTGTATCCGGAGTGAAGATCATCGTCACGTGTCGTCGGGCGCCTGCGTGATCCGTAGATCGATCTTGTTTGTCTTGCCTTATCCTCCAGTATGTCTCGCAGGTCTGGTGCATTTTCCCGTGCCTTAGTTGAGTGGCGTCGGGGCATGGCTTGGGTGGAGGGCCGAGAGGCCTCTCTGTCGCGGCCGTGAGGTGGCCGGTCTGCCATGTCGTGCGCTGGTGATGTAGGCGCTTCCTCCTCTGATCGGGGTAGCGGCCTGCGCTTTGGGTAACTCTTGGAGGGGCATTCGAGTTCATACTCTTCGGCCGCAAGGACTTCAGTCCATCTATCAGCTAGCAAATCTTGGTCAGCTCTAAGTTGTTGCTGCTTTTTCTTGAGGCTGTTTGTCGTGGCTAAAAGCCTGCGTTTAAAACGCTCTTGTTCGGCGGGGTCTGATGGTACGACGAATTCGTCGTCATCGAGGCTTGCCTCGTCTTCGGACGGAGGCATATACCTATCGTCCTCAACCTCTCGGTCTGCTGCTCTCTCATGAGGGATGGCTTCTCCATCTTATTGCGTCGAATCTTGATGTGGTGGGTGTTCTTCGGCACTATCCGGGGTAGTATTATCTCCCGGGCCGGAATCATCGTTTTTGCTTTGGCGGGATTTAGAGCGGCGCCGCTGATGCCGGCGCTTTGGCTTTTTCTTGGAGGGGTCATCCCCCGCTGTTTCATCGCCATCTCCATCTTTTGGAGTGTCCACCATATATATGTCATATGACGAGGTGGCCTTCCAGCGCCGTACAGGTGTTGGTTCCTGTTCGTCTCCTACATCGTCGTCCATACCGTCGATGTCTTCAGAGCCGAAGTCGAGGATGTCGGTTAAATCATCGACAGTGGCTACAAAATGGGTGGTGGGTGGGCTTTGAAGTTCTTCATCGTCCGTACCCCATCCTCGCTGACCGTATTCCGGCCAGGACTCTCCTGATAAGGAGAGAGACTTGAGAGAATTCAGGATGTCGCCAAAAGGCGAGTGCTGAAAGATGTCCGCGACGGTGAACTCCATTATCGGCGCCCAATCGGATTCGATTGGCAGGGGCGTGGGGGGTTCGGAGTCCGGAGAGGAGTTCGGACCCTCGGAGTCACGGGTCATGCAGAGTGCGGGGCTGGCGTTCGGCTCGATCGCCTTTGAGATCGCAGCCCCCGAGGTGACGTCCAACCGCTCATCCTCGATCGGCGCAATAGGCTCCGAGTTAAGGGTCGAAACCGGTGCGGGTGCGGCCTCCAGGACACTGTTCGGAGGCAGAGCTAGATCATGCCCCTCGAGATAGTGCGGCATGCTTGGTCGTGGCTCGAATCCGTCGAAGATCAAGTCTCCGCGGATATCAGCCGTGTAGTTTAAGCTTCCAAACCTGACTTGATGGCCAGGGTCGTAGCTTTCGATCTGCTCCAGGTGGCCAAGCGAATTGGCCCGCAGAGCGAAGCCGCCGAAGACGAAGATCTGTCCGTGGGGGAAAGTCTCACCCTGGACCTCATCGTTGTTGATGATCAAAGGAGCCATCGGGCCTAAAGGCGACAACACAGAGGAACTCTCAGTCAAAGCACCAATGTCGGTGTCAAAACCGGCGGATCTCGGGTAGGGGGTCCCGAACTGTGCGTCAAGGCCGGATGGTAACAGGAGACAAGGGACATGATGTTTTTACCCAGGTTCGGGCCCTCTCGATGGAGGTAATACCCTACTCCTGCTTGATTAATATTGATGATATGGGTAGTACAAGAGTAGATCTACCACGAGATCAAGGAGGCTAAACCCTAGAAGCTAGCCTATGGTATGATTGTTGTGTATGGAGTTGATTGTCCTACGGACTACAGCCGTCCGGTTTATATAGACACCGGATAGGGTTAGGGTTACACAGAGTCGGTTACAATTGTAGGAGATCTTGAATATCCACATCGCCAAGCTTGCCTTCCACGCCAAGGAAAGTTCCATCCGGACACGGGACGAAGTCTTCAATCTTGTATCTTCATAGTCCAGGAGTCCGGCGAAGGTATAGTCCGGCTACCCCAACACCCCCTAATCCAGGACTCCCTCAGCCGTCATAGGAGTTTATGGTCGAAGAAGGTATCAAGGAAGAATTTGACACGTACGTGCGTAATGCTGATCTTGAGGGCTTCGTGTCAGATAAGTGCCCTCAATACCAATACCTAACTTATTCATTTGTGAGAACCTTTAAATTTACATCCTCGCGCAATTCTCAAACTGTTTTAATTGATCTATATGAAAATCATATACCATGGACCTAGAAGATTTTACTGCTCCTTGTAAACTCCCGCAGTGGGGTAATGTTAGTGAACCACGCAAATCTGAATACAAAGATTTTCTTGCTAGTATCACTACGGGGGTGTCGGCATTCTGGGAACGGGGGTCCCCAGACTTGCCTGCCTGCGGCCTGCGGCGTGGCTCGAGTGGGGGCCCAACGTGGCCCATCTTCATCAACACGAGTCTCAAGACCCTCGCGAGGGGCCAAGCCTCGCGAGGCGGACGACATGGAGATTCCTCCAGCACGGCCTCCTTAGGCTGGCTCGCGAGGTGGCGGAGAGATCAAGGTGGGGTACCTCACGAGGTGCCCATGATGCAAGCCATGATGACCAGAGGTGCCAGGCGGGCGCCAGCCCGCGCAGTGTCCTCCCTTTCCTCTTTGGTGCAAAGGGGGCAAGCGCAGGCGAGAAGATCAAGCAAAGGCACCCATTTCGGTGCAACGAGACCAAGACCAACTCCACGATAAGGAGGAAGTCACTGTGGAGCCCAAGCCGGCGTCATCAACAGAGCCTTTGGCAGGCGAAGACCAACTTTAGTCAGGATAAGTGTACCCGATGTTCCCCTTAAAATTGGCCAATTGTTGGCGCCCTTCCCGCTCAATATTTGGGAAGAGGCCCAGGGCCTTTGCCTATATATAGGGACTAGCCGCTCCCAGAGAGGGCATCCAGGAGAGAGCATCTAGAGCAAGTGGAGAGCAAGTAGAGAGGGACACGGATAGACACACACACAGAGAGAGAGAGAGGGGCTATCGAACTCCACCTAGTAGTTCATCCCCTAGCTGAGAACAGACCCTCGCGAGGTCGTTCTTCCTTGTATCGTTCTTCCTCATCAGCCCAAGAGGCAATCCACCACACCACACTTGAGTAGGGTATTACACCACAATGGTGGCCCGAACCAGTATAAACCTTGTGTCTCTTGTGTTGTTATTGCAGTAGTTTAGATCCCAGCGAGACGGAGAGGTAGAGGGCACGATCTCCGCGCGCACCCCAGAGTTCGAACCTTAAGTGTCTGCCGGAACCCGTGATCCGACATTTGGCGCGCCAGGTAGGGGTGCACCGGAATCAGTCTTCCATCGCTTCGCTCTCGTCCGACCACCGCATCCATGTCTGACGCTCGCCGGGCCCGCGCCGAGCGCCGGGCCACCATCGCTTCCCGCGCCGTCCAGACGGCCGCCGTCGGCGGGCGTCCTCGTCGTTCCCCGTCGCCCGCCGTCAACGCCGCCACCGGCCCGGCGGGGAACGAGCAGCAAGCGTCCTCTCAACACCCGTCCGTGCGGCCGGATGGCCGCACAGCCACTCCGTCGCTCACCCCAGCCGGTTCCTCATCGCACGCGCTGCGCGCGCCCTTGGAGGCTCGAGCTGCGCTCATCGTGGCGAACGAGCTCCTGCGCTACCGCCCTGTCGACGACGTCTACGAGGAGTGGCTCGACCGCGTCGCCGAGCTCGTCCGCGACGCAGGGGGCTCTCCCGCACCTTCCGCACCACTGCGCCGCACTCCGCCTCGCATGGGCAACGAAGCCCCGGGGGCGTTCCAGCCACCACCTTTCCAAGAAGATGCCATGGCCCCAAGGCGCGCGGCTCCTGGGCGAAACCCGCTCCGCCATGCGCCGGCCCAGCCGGAACGGAGCTGCCAGGAAGTCCCGCGACCGCAAGAAGCCGACCGGGCGCTCCTGGCCCCGGCTCGCCGAGACCCTGGTCCAGCTCTGGCACGTCAAGACCCCGCGCTGTTCCCAGCTGCGGCGCAAGGGGCCCCACAAGGCCAAGCTCTCCCTCAACCAAAACCTGCCGCGGCCATCGCTGGCTGCCGCGCCTACACCCCTGAGCTGCGTAGCGTCGCGTGGCCCGGCGAGTTCAAGCCGGACCTGCCTCCTCGGTACGACGGCACAACTGATCCCACGGAGTTCCTCCAGCTCTACGAGTTGGGAATCGAAGCTACCAGCGGGGACGAGAAGGTCATGGCGAATTGGTTCCCCATGGCGCTGAAGCAAGGTGCTCGCACTTGGCTCCTGAACCTGGCCCCAGGCACGATCTCCTCCTGGGACCAGATGCGTACCCGCTTCATCGCCAACTTCCAAGGTACCCGCGACCGGCCTCCCACCGTGAGCGACATGCGCCGCATCAAGCAGCAACCTGGAGAGACCCTGCAGAAGTACATCCAGCGCTTCAACAACGCGCGCCTCAAGATCCCCAGGGTGTCCGAAGAAGCCATCATATCAGCCTTCTCTGATGGTGTGCGCGACGTCAAGATGAAGGAGGAGCTGGCGATGCACGAAGACCTCTGCACCTCCCTAGAACTGTTCAACTTGGCGACCAAGTGCGCCAGAGCTGAGGAGGGACGCCTCTCCCTCCTCGAGCTGCCTGCCGCAGACCCAGAAGAGAAGAAGCCCAAGGCCAAGGACGTGAAGCGCAAGGGGGCTGCCGTGCTCGCGGCAGAACCAGACACCAAGCAGGGCAAGGACCTGCCTGAATCCTCCAGGGGCAGCCGGTACTGTGTGTACCACGACCTCCACACCCACAACACCAATGAATGCCAAGAACTCCGCGCCGTGCGAGAAGGAAGAGTCGGCCGACGCCCTGACCATGCTAACCGGGGCTACGGCCGAGGAGGGGGGGAGGAACCCGGGGCGCTGGGAAGACCGCGGCCCACGTCCAGGCTGGCGCGACCAACCTCGCGAGGATCGCTGGCGCGACCCGCCTCGCGAGGGTGACTGGAGGGATCAGCCTCGTGAGGATCGCCCCCACGGCAACCCAGACCTGCCACCGTTGCCGCCTCAGCCAAGAAGGAATGAAGACCGCCACCAAGACGAAAGGGCTGGGGGCTTCCAGGAGCCTCGCGCCATCGCCTGCATCTTGGGAAGAGCTCAAGCCCCAGCCTCCCAACGCATCTTCAAGCAGTTTGCTCGCGAAGTGAATGCAGTTCTCCCCAAACTCGAAGCAACGCGTCCCCTCAGGTGGTCGGCCTGCACCATCACGTTCAGCTCCGCAGACTAGCTCAAGTGCGCAGCCACAGCCGGAGTCCTCCCAATGCTTTGTTCCCCAGTCATCAGCAATGTTCTGGTCACCAGGGCCCTCATCGAAGGAGGGGCAGGGCTCAGTGTCTTGTCCGTGGAAACGTTCAACAGCCTCCAAGTGCCCTATGACCAGCTTCAGCCAACCGAGCCCTTCTCCGGAGTCACCGATGGTTCCACGATCCCGATCGGGCAGGTCCGCCTCCCAGTCACCTTCGGCACCTACAACAACTACCGCACCGAGCTCATCGACTTTGACGTTGCCTACATCCACCTGCCTTACAACGCCATCCTCGGGTACCCGGCGCTGGCCAAGTTCATGGTCGTGACTCACTATGGCTACAACGTTCTCAAGATGCCAGGAAGCGGCGGCGTCATCATGGTGCCATGTCAAGAGAAGGATGTAGTGTGTGCGCTGGAGCGAGCCTTTCAGGCCGCGTCACTAGAAGACCCAGATCGCGGAAGCAGGAGGCTTCCTGAGACCACCCCCAAGAAGAAGAAGACAACGTCAGGCTCAGACCCTCAGGAGGCAGGCCCTTCAAGGCCCACGTCTGCCCAGGGGGACCCTCCTTTAATCGCATAGGAAAGCGCGCCCAGCGCCCTCCTCAGGCAGGGCTCGGGGGCTCTGGAGGGCCACCGACCTCGCCAAGGTCACGAGGGAGGCGCTGGGGCACCATGTGGAGGCGTGTTTTGAAACACGCTTCCCTCGGGAGGAAGCCAGGGAAGGAAGGCCAGACCAACAGGAGTTTGTTAGCAAGGCGATACAAGAACTACAGGAGTCGAGGATCATGAGTGGTTGCCGTCGCCCACCAGCTGTGGCTCCCCATCCAGGCGAGGATGGTGGGCTGCGCGTCTGCGTCGACGTACCAGGGCTCAACCAGGTCGCCACGGCGGAGCGCCTCAGGCCCTCACACGCGGGGCGCTGCGGAGGACCACCCCACAGCTATGTTCGCATGCCTTATGGCCTGCCGAGCGTGGCTGCGGCGTACCAGCGCATCATGAGGAGCATCTTGGAGGCGCAAGAAGGCAGGCGATCCACAGCCCTGGCGGAGATGGAGGCTACTCACGAGGGGCCACCAGTGCCTCCGGAGCCTCCCGAGGCCCCTGGGCCTGGGGGCTCGTGAGGATCGGCTTCCACAGCCCACCGAGTCTGCTGCACCAACGCCACTGCACAGACGACATCTTCAGGTGACATCTTTCAAGTTTCATTGCCAGCTGGGAGCACCCTCCCAGGGTTGCATCATTCCCAGGCCACGTGGGTCCGTCCCTGTGGCATGTATCCCTTTTTATCTTTTCAGTCGCTAGCTTGCTTTGCTGGGGGCACCCCTCGGGCTGCATCATCCCCAGGCCACTCGGGCTAGGCCCAGCGGCATGTATCCCTTCCGCGTTTATTTCCAATATGCATCATGCATGATTACTCGATGCCGTCCGCGGCACCTTTTCTTCTTCATGTCGACCACTTGCACGTTAAAGAGGGGGTGCCTGAGCATCGCGACTCAGGGCTCTTACTGGCTCTCCAGCCCTCACCCTCTGGCCTTGTCCACGGCATCGCGACCTGGCATACCAGCGACGGCTGAGACAAGCTCGAGGGCCGGGACCCGAGGATGTAGAGTGCCGGCATCTAACCAGACTTTGCAGGAACACATCTCAAGATACGACCCAGTGCCAGGCGCAACCCGCCTAGAGGTAGGGCCCCGTGAGTCCCGTGCTGGCTCACGGGTGCCCAGATACACCTCACCTAGCTCTACCGTGCCAGCCACGTGTCAGGGCGGGGCTGTACACGCCCCGGGGGCTCCTCCCAGAGGGGAGCCCCCTCCCATGTACCAGTGGAAGCACCATGCTCCGTGCTGGCTGACGACACTGCCGAAGAGCGGCTATGCCCGTACACATACGGAAGCGCTACGCTCCGCGCTGGTGATAAACAACTGAGGGTGGCCTCCAGGCCGCGTTAACCTCAGGGAGCCCCGAGCTCAGTGGCCGGCCTCATCGCAACGCCTCCCCCCAGGAGCGCCGCGCGAGGGGGATGGGCACGGGGGCTACGACTGGGTCACGCCCAGCCATACGCCCCAGCCAGGCCCCTCGGGCCTGGTTCGTCGCGCGTCTCTCCCCGAGCGGAGCCAAGGTACGAAGGCCGTTTGCGCGTCAAGGGGGACTCTTGAGCATCGCGACTCAGGAGCCTAACTGGCTCCGTAGCCCCTCACTCTTAGTTCCGAAAGGCTATGCTGGGTGAGGTACGCGCGGGGTCGGGCTCTGCAGAAGTAGAACGGAAATGCACCTACATCGCGCTTCCCTACTTGTTGCTCGTGCGCTAAGGGGGACTCCTGAGCATCGCGACTCAGGAGCCTAACTTGTCACGTGGCCCCTCATTCCTTTGGTCCCATCCTGGTTTCCGGTCGGGGCTGATGCTGGGTGAGGCATGCGCGTGGCCGGGCCCTGACGGCGTAGCGCATAAGCAAGCAGGGAAAAGGAACATAAAATTCAAGGAACTTAAAAACGAATATTACAACCCATAATGTCGCCTTGGTTCCAAACGCAAATTTAAATGCCTCCTCGAGGCGTCATGCATGTGCAGGAATCGAAAGAAGAACATGAACGATAGCGGAGTCACTTGGCGGCGGCGGAGTCGCGTGGAGTGGCTTCACCTTGCGGGGTAGTAGGGTCAGCAGCACCTCGCTTCGGCTTGGTGCTGAAAGCCCGGAACTTCCCCAGCAGCGCCTCCGCGCGCCCCTTCACGGCCTCGACGGCAGCGGCGGCGCCTTCGCCGCTCACCGGCTCCAGCAGGCTGTCAAGGTCGGCGCTGGGGTCGTGAAGGTAGACATGGGCGAAGACCCGCGTCAACGCGGTGGAAGACAGGACACGCGCCTCGGCTTCGACCGTGGGGACGAGCCCGAGGGCGACATCTCCAACAGCCTTCACCAAGAAGGGAAGCAGTTTGGCGGGGCCGTCCCCGTCGCCAGCCAGCGGGCAATCCAGGCCACTCTCATAAAGCGTCTTCAGTCAAGCGCGGGCATCCTTCTCCATGTCCGCGAAGTCCACGCGATCCTCAGCAAGGACCTGGGCCTTGACGTCCAGCTCGGCCTTCGTCGTCTCCAGCTCCTTCTTCAGCGCACCTAGGTGGCTGCGGCGCTTCTTGAGCTTCGCCTCCTGGTCCTCGAGCGCCGCCTCGCGAGCCTTCGCCTCCTTCTCCTGCTCTTGGCGAAGGCGGGTCTCTTCCGCAAGATGACCACGCAGGCCTTGCAACTCGTCCTCCAGCTCCTTGCAGCGGCCGCGGATCCTAACGCCTCTCCCAGGGCCGCGTCACGGGCAGCCTTCGCCTCGAGGGTAGCCTCCTTCTCCTCGTCACAGGCCGTCGAGGCCTGAACCAGCGCTGCCCGGATCGAGGCGTCAGAGCGAATCCACCCCGAGGCCAGCTCCAGGCGCCCGACCACCAGGCGAGGGTCGGCACCTAGAAGATCCTGCCGCAGCCGGTCCAGTCCAGCAACAGCTTGCTCCAGGATGGAAGAAGAAGGCGGGGAAGCATCAGGGCGCTTCGGGGCGGCAGGAGGAGTCCTGGAACCAGCAGCCGGCGGAACCGGAGGAGAAGTTAGCAGCGGCGACGCTGCCGTATCCCGAGGCGGAGTCTGCTGCACCTCCCCAGCCGTAGCAGCAGCACCGGACAAGGGCACCTCTGGGGGCGACCGAGCCATGGGGGCTGCGGCCCCAGCCAGATCAGCCAAGCCCTGCAAGGGCGAGTGGGCAGGGGGAGCCTGTGCGTTGCGGTCGCCCTCCCCTGCAGGTGGAGGTGTCGTCACAGCCGGGGCCTCAGGAGCCCCCTTCAGCTTCTTCGTCGCGGGCGCCAGCCTACTCAGGAGAAGTGATCGTCAAGCCTCGTCAGCGGAACAAGAAACCAGGAATTAAGTATCAAGCGCTTACAAATCGTCGGCGGAAAGCTCCGGTGGTCTCCTGCCAAACTTGAAGCCAGAGAGCCAGCTGGAGGGGTCGACCTCGGAAGCAGAAGGCGCGTCCGCGGTTCGCACAGGAGTCAGGGCGGACCCACGGGGAATCAACCCAGTCCTGCCCTTCTTCGGGATCGGGGGCGAGCTCCCGCTACCCAGCACGTCGTCGTCGTCATCATCATCACTTGGCAATAGGCGGAGAGCACGGGGCTTGCGCTGGAGCGAGGGAGTCCTAGACTCTCCGTCGGTTGCCTCGGAGTCGGGGCCTGCCCCCTCCTCCTCTTCGCCCCCACCTCCGCTGGAGTCGCCGGAAGACACATTCACCAGATCCTCGGGAGCCACCGTGGGCACGAGCCCGTCCCCGTCGAAGACGGGCATGGACCCCACCACTTGCTCCCAATCATCGCGGAGGAACAAGGGCGAAGGCGCGCCCTCCGGCATTGCTGCCTCGCCCTCGACCAGGGACTGGAGAACCGCGGTCACATCCCCTTCACCCACGGCTGCGGGACTCGGGTGAGGCCTCCACATCGGAGGAGAATACCGCCGAAGCGGAGCCAGTTGGTGCTCCAGGAACTCCCTCAGCAACGACGCCTCGGTTATCTTCGCCGCCGCCAAGCTGGCCGGCTTCAGATCGGCGTCCATCTTCGCCAGCACCGACTTCGCGCGGGGATCCATGAGCTCCGCCCGGCTCCAGTCTTCCGTGCTCACGGCCGGCTCCGTGGGAAGGGCCAATCGAGGATCGACGCACCCGGCGTCAACCAATACCCACTTGGTCCGGAAGCCCTCGATCCTCTTCCCTGGATTCGAGATGGCCATGGAGCTGCCGCACGCGACGAAGCCCGCGCACGCAGAAGGAGAACCCTTGGAGGTCCGGAGGTAGAAGTAGTGGCGCAACAAGGCCACTGAAGGCTGCACCCCCACATGCGCCACGCAGTAGTAGGCGAAGATCGCCAAGAGAAGAACGGAGTTGGGGTGGAGATGCAAAGCTTGCAAGTTGTAATGGCGGAGGACGGCGAGGAAGAACTCCGAGAAAGGAGGCACCAGGCCCGCCGTAATGGAGCTCACGAAGAAGGGATAGAAGGTGCTCCCCTGCCCTTCAGGGACATCGGAGCCGGCCTTGAACATCTGCGCCCCGTCAATGCCTTGCGCCTCGGCCATCCGGTGCAGCAGGGCAAGGCTCGTCTTCGACACGGTGGGCGAATCCAAAGCAGGCGAGAACCAAGCTTCAGCCGGGGTCCAGCGAGGCGCCATGGCTACTTAGGACGAGCGGAGGAGCAGATCTGGAAGCTTGGAGAAATGAAGAAGAAGCGTGAGGAAGGGGATCTGAGCAGCGGATGGAGAAGGAGAGGAACAAAGCCCGAGCAGATGCCACGCCTTTAGTATCCTGCGTGGTTGCAAAAGCACCCATGTCCAATCAACCGCCACGCGGCGCCCGAGGCCGCAGGCTGTTAGGGCCCGCGGCGCTTCGCCCTTGCCCTTTCGCCTCGTGGCACGGCCAAGTCCATGCGCACCTTGGGCCCGAGGGCTACTCTCGGCGTTCTGGGAACGGGGGTCCCCAGACTTGCCTGCCTGCGGCCTGCGGCGTGGCTCGAGTGGGGGCCCAATGTGGCCCATCTTCATCAACACGAGTCTCAAGACCCTCGCGAGGGGCCAAGCCTCGCGAGGCGGACGACATAGAGCTTCCTCCAGCACGGCCTCCTTAGGCTGGCTCACGAGGAGGCGGAGAGATCAAGGTGGGGTACCTCACGAGGTGCCCATGACGCAAGCCATGACGACCAGAGGTGCCAGGCGGGCGCTAGCCCGCGCAGTGTCCTCCCTTTCCTCTTTGGTGCAAAGGGGGCAAGCGCAGGCGAGAAGATCAAGCAAAGGCACCCATTTCGGTGCAACGAGACCAAGACCAACTCCATGACAAGGAGGAAGTCACTGTGGAGCCCAAGCCGGCGTCATCACCAGAGCCTTTGGAAGTTGAAGACCAACTTTAGTCAGGATAAGTGTACCCGATGTTCCCCTTCAAATTGGCCAATTGTTGGCGCCCTTCCCGCTCAATATTTGGGAAGAGGACCAGGGCCTTTGCCTATATATAGGGACTAGCCGCTCCCAGAGAGGGCATCCAGGAGAGAGCATCTAGAGCAAGTGGAGAGCAAGTAGAGAGGGACACGGATAGACACACACAGAGAGAGAGAGGGGCGATCGAACTCCACCTAGCAGTTCATCCCCTAGCTGAGAACAGACCCTCGCGAGGTCGTTCTTCCTTGTATCGTTCTTCCTCATCAGCCCAAGAGGCAATCCACCACACCACACTGGAGTAGGGTATTACACCACAATGGTGGCCCGAACCAGTATAAACCCTGTGTCTCTTGTGTTGTTCTTGCAGTAGTTTAGATCCCAGCGAGACGGAGAGGTAGAGGGCGCGATCTCCGCACGCACCCCAGAGTTCGAACCTTAAGGGTGTGCCGGAACCCGTGATCTGACAGGGGGAATGTAGAGAAATCTCACAAGCTACCATAGGGAGCATCCATTTTACTTTCATACATTATGTTTCTCTCTTCATAGGTAGATGCATTAACGGTAAATATGAGGCTTGTCACATGTGCGTTCTGGATCTTTGCGTCCTCAAGAGTGATGTATTAGGAGATAAACAATATAACTTGGGGGCTATTGTTGCACGAAGACTGCACCTTAATTCTTTAAGTGGACATTTGTTTGGTGAAATTTATGTAACTCGTGTAGCTAATTATCTTGAGGTACCTATACATGAAAATGATATTAGGTTGCCTCCTACTTAACTCGATTATAATGCTATGGTTCGCCATTAGTTTGTTGAGAGGAATGAACAGTCCCTCCAGTACTGACTAATCTTAGACGGACATCACACTGTCCATATTGCTCTCCCTGCTCCTGCTCTCTTTGACTTTTAGGCAAAAGGGAGATATGTTATAACTAGGGAGGAGGCGAACGAGTATGAGAGGAGGACGGAGGCAGCTCGCCTCCAAGCTGCAGCTCATCAGGCAATAGATGCTGCATCTCAGTACGACCCTAGTTACAACTTCGGATATCCTCCAGGCCAGCCGTGGCCATAGACCAACTTAGTCCAAAAGCCCAAGCTTGGGGGAGTACGTATTTCTCACCGACATTACATTCATGTTCACACACTCATTCTAGTTGTCGGTGCTCATACTTTTTCATTCTACTATCCATTCTAGTTTATTTTCTTTTCTAGCCTTCTTGTTGTGTGTTTGAAAAACCTTAAGAAAAAACCAAAAAAAATTTAGTTGTAGCTTTTAGCTAGTTTACTTTCCATGCCAGTAGTAGTAGTAATTAAAAAGAAAACCCAAAAGATTTCTCGTTCTTCTTTTTCTTGTCAGGAGCTTTCCTGCGTAAATAGTTTTACTTTATTTCTTTTCTTTGGGGGTCGAGAGGAGAAGACCATGATGAAAATGTTGAGTGGCTCTTATATGCATTATTGTTGATTTAACCAAGAGCCCATATTACCTTGTCATCTCCCTTGTATTAAATGCTTGCAAATTGCAGCTTAGTCCTATGCACGTGCACTATTATTATTATCCACACCGTTTGGTCGTGCAAGTGAAAGGCAATAATGACGATATATGATGGACTGATTGAGATGAGAGAAGCTGGTATGAACTCGACCTATCTTGTTTTTGTAAATATGATTAGTTCATCGTTCCTAATTCAGCCTATTATGAACGAAGCATGTTTGCAATGACAATTAGAGATTATAGTTGCTCATGCCATGCTTAGTTAGCTTGGAGTTTATAATAGTCTACCTTGCGTGCCAACGTGCTATTAAAATTGTTGTGATGTGGTATGATAGGGTGGTATCCTCCTTTGAACGATTCAAGCGGCTGGACTTGGCACATGTTCACGCATGTAGTTGAAACAAAACCAACATAGCCTCCACGATATTTATGTTCGTGGTGAATTATATCCTACTCATGCTTGCACTCAGTGTTGATTAATTTTAATGTGTTTTCATGACTGTTGTCGCTCTCTAGCTGGTCGCTTCCCAGTCTTTTTCTAGCCTTCACTTGTACTAAGCGGGAATACTGCTTGTGCATCCACTTCCATAAACCCCAAAGTTCTTCCATATGAGTCCACCGTACCTTCCTATATGCGGTAATTACCCGTCGTTCCAAGTAAATTTGTATGTGCCAAACTCTAAAACCTATAGATGAAATTCTCTTTTGTATGCTCGAATAGCTCATGTATCAACTAGGGCTGTCTGTATCTTCCATGCTAGGTGGGTTATTCTCACGAGGAGTGGACTCCGCTCCTCACTCACAAGAAAATGGTCGGTTACCGGGATGCCCAGTCCCATGCTCAAATCAAAATAATTACAAACAAAACTCCCCTAGGTCTGTTGTTAGTTGGAGGCACCCGTTGTTTCGGGTAAGCTATGGTTTCATGCTTGTTGGTGGCGGGGGAGTATAAACTTTACTATTCTGTTTGGGAACCGCCTATAATGTGTGTATCATGGAAGATATCGAGATCTCTCGGTTGTTATGTTGACAATGAAAGTATGCCACTCAAAATATTATTTATCTCTATTTCAAAACTCGAGCTCTGGCACCTCTACAAATCCCTGCTTCCCTCTGCGAAGGGCCTATTTATTTATTTTTATGTTGAATCATCATCCTCTTATTAAAAAGCACCAGCTGGAGAGCACTGTTGTCACTTGCATGCATTACTATTAGTTTACGTTGAGTATGACTATGACCGGATCTCTTTTACCATGAATTACAATGTCTAGTCAGTCCTTGATCTTCAGAGGTGCTCTGAATTTATGTTTTGCGGTCCCAGAAAGGGCTAGCGAGATACCATCTTGTTGTATCATATTATGATTGTTTTGAGAAAGTGTTGTCATCCGAGATTTGTTATTATTGCTCGGTAGTTCATTATGCCATTGATATGAGTAAACATGAGACCTAAGTGTTATTGTGAATATAGTTAGTTCATAATCTTTGCTGAAAACTTCAATACTAGCTTTACATATTTACAACAACAAGAGCAAACAGAGCTTGTAAAAGTTTTTCTTTATCACTTTCAGTTTGCCAACTGAATTGCCTGAGGACAAGCAAAGGTTTAAGATTGGGGGAGTTGATACATCTCCATCGTATCTACTTTTCCAAATGCTTTTGCCCTTGTTTTGGACTCTAACTTGCATGATTTGAATGGAACTAACTCGGACTGATGTTGTTTTCTGCAGAATTGCCATGGTGTTATTTTTGTGAAGAAATAAAAGTTCTCGGAATGACCTGAAACTTCACGGAGAATATTTTTGGAATTAATAAAAATACTGGCGAAAGAATAAACACCAGGGGCCCACACCCTATCCACGAGGGTGGGGGCGCGCCCCCCTGCCTCGTGGGCCCCCGAGGCTCCACCGACCTCAACTCCAACTCTATATATTCATGTTCGGGGAGAAAAAAAATCAAAGTGAAGGATTCGTCGCGTTTTACGATACGGAGCCGCAGCCAAGCCCTAATCTCTCCCGAGAGGGCTGATCTGGAGTCCGTTCGGGGCTCCGTAGAGGGGAATCCGTCGCCATCGTTATCATCAAGCTTCCTCCATCACCAATTTCATGATGCTCACCGCCGTGCGTGAGTAATTCCATCATAGGCTTGCTGGACGGTGATGGGTTGGATGAGATTTATCATGTAATCGAGTTAGTGTTGTTAGGGTTTGATCCCTAGTATCCATTATGTTTTGAGATTGATGTTGTTATGACTTTGCTATGCTTAATGCTTGTCACTAGGGCCAGAGTGCCATGATTTCAGATCTGGACATATTATGTTTTCATGAATATATGTGAGTTCTTTATCCTATCTTGCAAGTCAATAGTCACCTACTATGTGTTATGATCCGGTAACCCCGAAGTGACAACCACTCCCGGTGATGATCGTAGTTTGAGGAGTTCATGTATTCACTAAGTGTTAATGCTTTGGTCCGGTACTCTATTAAAGGGAGGCCTTAATATCCCTTAGTTTCCAATAGGACCCCGCTGCCACGGGAAGGTAGGACAAAAGATGTCATGCAAGTTCTTTTCCATTAGCACGTATGACTATATTCAGAATACATGGCTACATTACATTGATGATTTGGAGATAGTTCTGTGTCACCCTATGTTATTACTGTTGCATGAGGAATCGCATCCGTCATAATTATGCATCACTTATCCAATGCCTACGAGCTTTTCACATATTGATCTTTGCTTAGTCACTTTTCCGTTGCCACTGTTACAATTACTACAAAACTGCTACTGTTACAATTGCCACTGTTACCGTTACTTCCATACTACTTTGCTACCAAATACTGTGCTGCAAATATTAAGTCTTACAGGTGCGGTTGAATTGAGAACTCAACTGCTAATACTTGAGAATATTCTTTGGCTCCCCTTTTGTCGATTCAATAAATTTGGGTGGAATACTCTACCCTCGAAAACTGTTGCGATTCCCTATACTTGTTGCTTATCAACCAGGCAGAGGATTGTCACGAGCTGGAGATGTGTCTTGACAATAGAACCAAGTTTGGTTCCAGTCTTTGGGATGACTCGGCGGCTTAGCATGGGGAAAGCTGACTTCTTTCCACTTTTGAATTGAGACCCCACCTAGTTTAGTGTTGGTCCTGTCAACAAACTCCGTCTGATGGTTTAAATAGTAGAATTCTCTGAATAAATCAACTATGGGCTCCTCTTGAAGATAAGCTTCACAGAATACTTGGAAATTACAAATGTTGGACACTGAGTTGGGTCCAATATCTTGTGGGTGAAGTTGGAAACAATGAAGCACATCATGGAAAAACTTTGAGCCGGGTGGGCTGAACCCCCGACTCACGTGGTCAGCGAAAACAATCACTTCTCCATCCTTGGGTTTAGGAGTATTTTCTTCACCAGGGGCCCTCCAGTGGATGTCCTCTTTTTTGGCTAATGCACCAAAAGCAACGTAATTGTTCAAGTCTTCCTCAGTAACCCGGGATTGGACCCAGTTGCAAGCGGTGTATGTCTTAGCCATTTTTCAATGATCTGAAAGAAAGATTATGCTGGTTCGAGATTATATGGTTAAGCTGACTGTTGGTTTAAAAGTCAAGTAATAATGAAATATGCATAGGTGTCAAACCGGAGATTGGCATTGAAGTTATAAAGATAAGCTATTGGCAGCTTGAGAGGGGAATAATGGTACCTGCCAGGTTACGGTTTCTAAGTTAAGCCGCCCACATAATTATCGATCTATAGATCTGAGAAAGGAAAATTGCCAAGAGTTAGAAAAACAGGTTTCACAGATTGATGTTATGATTTTGAATCAACGGCAGCTCAGTTAATGGAAAATACCTAGACCTAAAAATTGCGGTATTTGAAGCAGTTCATGTATCCCGAGTAGATTTTTTATGGAAAAAGGAAAGCCCTAACAGCGAAAGTGAGTACTACGACTACCGCCGCGCAGGAGGAGTACCAAGTCTGAGTCCAAATTACAAGCTATAGTGAAGAGCAAAGATGAACTCCGACGAACTCACGGAAACCCTAATGAGATCTATGGGAAGAGGAAGCAGGAGAAATCACAAGAGTTGTTCAACAGCGGAGGCGCGCAGATGAACTCTGGTCGATTCAGGTTGATGCAGTGGCCATTGTTGAGACAGTGGCAAAGGTCGACAGCGGCCGTGGAGCTCGGGTGCGCAGGCGACGCGATGTGGAAGACAGAGACGAGGAGGCCAGGGGGAATGTGAAAGGGACCCCTGGCCCTATTTATAACACCGAGAGGATAAGTGGCATGCACAGGCATCGAGGAGGCCAAAAAATGGATATACGACAGTGCAAACGCCTCGATTTTCGGGAGCTTAATCGTGTAGGGGCCGTGTGTAATATTAATGACAGGTGATGTCACGGCGGGTTACTACGATCTTAAAAGATGACATCACGGCGGGTTACAGGGCCTCGAAAGAATAAAACAAGAAGAATTTTTTCTAAGTGTTGAAGATTGATATGAACAAGTTCAAATCAACCTGGGGCCTAATGTTGGGGATATAACTATTGGGTATGACCTGCCTAGAGGGGACGGTTATACCGCTGGTAGTTTGTTATGACAAAGCCCATAAAGATGTTGAAGATGGCGGTTCACGAAGCAGGCTTACTGAAGGCCCGGAACCCAAAGGCGACTTGAGGCCCACAGGTGTAAACCGCCATATATGTGTGACTTGTATTGTAAGGCATGTATAGTTAGTCAATGAGCCGGACATGTTATGTATGAGCCGACTGGGACTCTGTGAGCCACTGGGCGTCAACCTGTGTATATAAAGGGACGACCCGGCGGAGGTTTGGGTCAAGAGACAACAGATTGAAAGCTAGGTCAAGCGTATTCGCTCCCTGGTAATCGAAACATAAGCAATACCACCTCAAACTGGATTAGGCCTTTACCTTCACTGCAAGGGGACGAACCAGTATAAACTCCTTGTGTCCTTTGTCCCGTTTAACCCCTTTAAGCTAACCTAGCTATGATGGCTCCACGACTAAGTCCTTCTTCTAGTAAATCTGCCGTGACAATTCCAAGACAACATGTGAGAACCCTCGAAGAGAACCAAATGTGTTGAAGATTGCTTTATCACATTTGAAAATAAAATAAGAGCACAGACGCTCCACCATCCAGTTTCTAGTAGTAGTACATACCTCTATAGTAGTAGTACTAGTACTAATAAACTTTGCGCTTGGCTGTTCGCCTCTTCGGGAAGTCGAACAATAATAGTACTAGTATAGTGTATCCTTCTGGCAATCTGACACCAAATTAACTGTTGCACGTCCACCTCCTGAGCGAGGGAGAGCTTGCATTAGTCAAAAGTTTCTCCTTGTCCTGCGAGCCACCACGCGAAAGCTTTTCCTATCCTTTAAGCTTCTCCTTGTTTGGCAAGTTGATGGGACACAAGAAAGTAATGCTAGTCTATACTGCCTCCTTTCCGATTAATATGGCTTAATTTCAAACGAGATAGATACACTGTCTGTCATTGTATATTTGTAAAAAAGTACGGTCAGTGGACTTCATAATACGCTCATTGCGCTCAATATATACATTTTCCGGTATTTATACGGTCAGAGCTCACCCTGGCTGAGTATGTGTGTGCATGCACGTGTAGGTTGAGCACTTGAGTGTGACCGTGTGTGTTCCGTCGTGTACTCGAACATGCATGCATTAGGGCGTCGCGCACGTTTTGCGTCCATGTTTACGTGTGACTGTTGCATGCATGCACGAGGTTGTAGTCCCTCACATTCACATGTTCATAAGTCAATGCCTTGTCAAAACGTTGCATGCAAGGTTTAATCATTCATTGTTCACGCATGCATTCCTGATATTAATACGCTGGTAAAGACAATTTCTTGAGGAAAACAAGCCCATGAATTGAGTACAAAGGGTACCAATAAGCCAGGACAGAGGGAGTACTAGTAGTGAACCGGAAGGAGGGAGTAGGTACTAGTAGTACTACGTAACAACGTGCAGTAACACAATTTCTCTATGTGCATCCTGTCCACATGTCATGCAGGAAAATAGAGATAAGTACAAGTGAGACTTAGGAACGGTCATACACGCAGGGGGAGTACGTGTAGGCGCCACTAAGGAGCAGTCAAATCACATATTAAGTTAGTCGGAAGAAGCAACCATCATTTCATTCTTCAATGACATGTATGCAATATGAAATGGTTGATATTGAGAGAAAAAGGAAACCACTATATATACACTAGCAGGAGCCTAAGATACAAGCCTGCTTGCTTGGGTTGCTCTCTTCACAAGCATAGAACGACGGTGGCCACACTGCTGGTCACATATCCGGCCTCATCCCGCCGTTGGGGGAAGGGAACAATATTCTACGTAGACGCGGTCGACATCGGCGAGGGAGAAAACCCACAGTCGGTGCGTCCCAATTGGGTGTCCCCGTGGTATGGGCTGATGCCGCATCCCAACCGCCCTGCTAGCTACAGCCCGACGCACCAGGTACATCTTCCGTTTGGAGCCGGCTTGCTCCACTGTCGCAGCTCCCCACGTAGCTCCATCTCCATGTCGATCTTTCTCTACTTATACCGGCTTCTATTTGTGATCAGTTTATGTCTCATGAACTAGTGCCAGTACTATTTTTCTAATCACACTTCTTCAATATCTTTGCCATCAGGGATGCTCAGCTCAATTTTAGTGGCACTGCACAAAAACATCATATGATCTAAGGGTGTCAGCCGTCTTTCGTTCGACAGGTTCTACCTAGCCAGGAAATTAAATCATGTCTAGGGTTTAGGGTTTAAGTCATAGTGACCCCATCAGTAGTTTTTCTGTTGTACACGCTCTGTCGGTGTACAAAACTAGGGGCACATCTTTGTACCCCTTAACCTATGCACAGGCAGTCAAAGCCACGCCCATGGCCACACCAAGCAGAGTGGAGGAGATGAGCCAAGGTAAGACCGAAGCCCAAGACGATGCAAAGCAACGACAAGGACCAAGGCCACAAGGATCGAATGGGCGAAGCAGGTTTCCCCGGAAAGGATCCTTGCCGGGGTGACCTCAGCAGCCCCAACAAGACCCTTGCCGGGGCAGCTCGCCCACGCCAGACGAGCGAGCCACCCTCGAGCCCACCAACACTCAACACATGTGTTGGGACAGGGCTCGGGAGGCACCTCTGTGGTGGCATGCAGATCTTTGTGAAGACAAAGAATAGTCAAGGTCAAGTGAGGATGGGAAGGCAGCCATCCTCGCCGAAGGAACCCACAAGACCCCCGGCAAGATCCTTCCCGGGGACGCCTGCGTGCCATGACAAGACCCTTGCCGGGCCACTCGGCAAGACCCTTGCCAAGCACGCCAACAGGGCCACCATCAGGCCCGCACCAGCCAAGGCTCCGCCGCCGTTCACATGCAGCTGCCGACCCAACCAACTCGGCAGAAACCTATGTGGCAACATGCAGCCCTTCGTAGAGGCTCCACCACCGCGCCACCTCAGCTACTTGCCTGCTTACATGGCACCGCATGCACCGCTGGCCAGGGCGCATGTCGAAGCCTGGAGGAGCGGCGACAAACGGGATGGGCCTCACCCCCGTCCCCGATAAATTGAGAGGACACATAAGCGATGCATTAAATGCACCTTGTCCTGTAATACGAGGGACAACCTCGCAACACTGTACCCTTTCCACCTCCTGTGTGCCACTATGGCAGCCCCTTTCACCGATAAAAGGAGGCCCGAGGCGACCAGGAGAAGGATTTGGCTTCTCGGAGCTCGTTACGCCTTGTAGCTATCTCAAGAATACAGGATACAACCACCAAAGCAGGAGTAGGGTTTTATGCATCCTCGTGGCCCGAACCTGGATAAACGAACCGCGTGCTTCTCTGTCAGACCTGCTCTTCTCTCAACCCCGCGCTCCGCAACCGTAGTAGGGATTCTTGTGATCCCATAGGTGTCGTTTCCCACCAACATCTTTGGCGCCCCAGGTAGGGGGCGCGCACTCGTGAGAATCAGTTTTAGCAGTTGATTGGGCATTTCTTCATCGCCATGGCCCCCAAGAAGAAGACGGCCACGGCGATCGGCTCGCTGGGGGCCGAACAGCCTGTGCCGGTGCGGACGAGCAACGGACCAGTCGCGGACAGGACCCGGGCCGTAGCCCGCGAGCACCAGCGCCACCCAGCCAGTCGGAGCCTGGCGAGCGGCGTCGTTCATGCACCAGACGACCGGCTGCACGCCGCCAGGCCCAAGGACAGAGCTGGGCCCCCCGCAGGCGGCGCGGGGCCCTCCAGGGGTGTCGTCGCGCCGACTCCGGGCGGCGCGGCGACCTCCAGGACGCATACACCGGCGACCACCACGCGTTCTTCTCATGGTGTGTGCGCCGAGCGGCGTCACCACGTTGGTGACCCTGGGCACCGCCATGGGAAGAGCACTGTGCATCATCGGCAAGACGAAGGAGTCCAACATGCTCACCGAAGCACTGGTGAGGATGGCATGCAGCCGTTGGGTCGTGATGGAGCTCCTTCTAACATGGTTAGAAGTCGAAGCGTACCACGATCCACTCAGCTGTCGCCGCCACCCACGCCAGCGAAGGCCTTGGCGCGCACGCAACTGCTCCTCAACTTCCCTCCTGCTGCGCAGAAGCTTGATGAGTGGAGGGCCACCATCCGGAGCCTCGTCGCTGTCGCGAATAAAGACGATTCGCAACCGGCAGGGCCCTCGGCTCGGCGCTCCAACGAACCACCACATGCTGGCGCTGGGAGGACCGGGGGAGTTGCGGCCACGGTGCACTCTCCTCCTCCTCGCCAGCCGTCGCGGGCGTCGGCCCGTCGCGACGATGCTGGTGATAACATCTCCATAGCGTTGTCCGACCCACGGACCCTCTGCAACCAGCGCCAGGTTCTTCAGGAGCGAGCCCACGAAGATGCTCGAACCACCGTCAAGCGTCGGCGTGAAACGCGCCGCCAGTCGGACAAGCGGGCGGGACATGCTACGGACCACCCGGCATCGGGGGAGCCCGGAAGCCTACCTTACAAGGTGGGCTGCCCGGCTTTTACCCGTGAGCTGAGGCAGTTCCAGTGGCCGTCCCACCGCACGTTCAAGCCCGACGTTGGCGAGAAGTACACCGGCAAGACCCATCCGTCCGATTTTCTCAGGATCTACACCATCGCGATGCAGGCCGCTGGGGCTCGCGACGACAAGGTGCTTGCCAACTACTTCCCACTAGCGCTCAAGCCCAATGTAATGTCTTGGTTGATGCACTTGTCGGCGGACTCCATCTCTTCCTGGTCAGATCTGTGCCATGAGTTCATTGGCGCCTTCACGGGAGGCCACCAAGCTCATGGCCAGGCCAGTGATCTGCATATCATTCCCCGGAAGGAGGGGGAGACCATGCTCAAGTACATCCAGAGATTCAGCCGGGTGCACTACAACATCCCCGACGTTCATCCCGCCGCTGTGATTAGCGTGTTCCATCAGAACGTGCGCAATCGCAAGATGCGCGAGGAGCTGGCAATGACCAAGGTAAAGGATGTGGCCGAGCTCTACGTTCTGGCCGACAGGTGCGCCCAAGCTGAAGAGGGAAGGAAGTACCCCGGAGAAGACGCCAGCACGGAAACCGACTCTACCGATGAGGACGCCGCCGCCCCGACGAAGAAGGGCCGGCGTCGCAACGAGAAACGCAAAGGCAAGGCCGTCCTTGCCGACGAGGGATCTAACGACACCGGTGCCGGCAAGAAGGTGAAGGAAGACATCCCCGCAAGGAGATTGCTGGGTGCGCCGCCTGCCGGGCCTTGGCTGCCACCGACAAGCGAGGGGGCTCTGACAAGCAATATTGCAAGATCCACTGCACCAAGGGACACGATCTCCAGAACTTTCGACAAGTCGAGCTGCTTACTGAAAAGCAAAAGGCTGAGTAGAAAGGCGAGACAACGAGAAGGACCAAGATTGTGCTGGGGGATCCATCAAGAAGCGTGGCGGCCAAGGAGGCCGCCCCAGCAAGGACAACCAGCAAGAAAGGCTCGCCCGGGGCCGCGACAAGGAACAAGAAGACGACGGTCACGACGAGGACGATGAGTCCGGTGAGCAAGGGTTCCAAAAGGCTACGGAGGCCATGTGCGTCGATGGCGGCGCCTTGCTGCATGCCTCTCACCGACGGCTCAAGAAGTGGGCACTAGAGGTTACGGCGACGGAGCCGTCGTTCGACGCTCAAAAGCCCCTAAAATGGTCCAGCACGCCCCTCATCTTTGACGCCAAGGACCACCCTGATCGCACTACCGCGGTCGGGTGTTTGCCATTGTTGGTTTCACCAACAATACGTAACCTCAGGGTGAACAAGATGTTGGTTGATGGCAGGGCCGGCCTAAACCTGATCTCGCTTGTCGTGATCAAATGGTTGCAAATCCCTGATGGAGACCTCGAGGAAACGGGCACGTTACAACGAGTCAACCTGGGGATGAGCCAGCCAAAGGGAAAGGTCACTGAGGGAGTCCTGGATTAGGGGGTGTCCGGATAGCCGGACTATACCTTCGTCCGGACTCCTGGATTATGAAGATACAAGATTGAAGACTTCGTCCCGTGTCCGGAAGGGACTTTCCTCTGTGTGGAAGGCAAGCTTGGCGATATGGATATGTAGATCTCCTACCATTGTAACCGACTATGTGTAACCCTAGCCCTCTCTGGTGTCTATATAAACCGGAGGGGTTTAGTTCGTAGGACGAACAATAGAACAACAATCATACCATAGGCTAGCTTCTAGGGTTTAGCCTCCTTGATCTCGTGGTAGATCTACTCTTGTACTAACCATATCATCAATATTAATCAAGCATGAGTAGGGTTTTACCTCCATCGAGAGGGCCCGAACCTGGGTAAAAACATCGTGTCCCTTGTCTCCTGTTACCATCCACCTAGACGCACAGTTTGGGACCCCCTACCCGAGATCCGCCGGTTTTGACACCGACAGTCACGCTGCCCGTGACCTTTGGAGGAGAATTGAACTACAGAACGGAGAAGATCGTCTTCGATGTAGCCGAGATCCCTTTGCCCTACAACGGAATCCTCGGCCGCCCGGCACTGGCCAAGTACATGGCAGCGTCACACTACGCCTACAACATGCTGAAGATGCCCGGGCCATTGACCATCATCTCCGTCCCCACCGACAAGAAGGATGCACTGATCTGCGCCAAACAACTCTACCAAGAAGCAGTTGCAGCAGCTGCCGTGAAAGCACCTGCTCATGCCGCCGAAGGCCCGAGAGGGAAGAAGGAACCCAGCAAGACCTCTCGCACCCACTCCGGCAAGCGCAACTCCTCGGGGTGTTGTGCTACCGTTGAGGACGTGCCGGAGAGCTCTGCCGACAAGAGCAAGAGATCCAGAGCCGAGGCGCCGCGGACCAAGAGGGTGCCCATCGTGGAGGGAGGCACGGGAGGTGCCTTCACTATAGGCTCCACCCTTGACAGCAAATAGGAAGGCGAGCTCGTCACCTTCCTGCGGGCGAATGTCAACGTCTTTGCATGGCAAGCGTCCGACATTCCCGGTGTTCCCAGGGAGGTGATTGAGCACCACCTAGCTGTATGCCCCCACGCGCGGCTCGTCAAGCAGAAGGTCAGAAAGCAGGCTCTCGAGAGGCAGGAGTTCATCACAGAGGAGATCAGGAAGCTAGAAGCGGCAGGTTTGGTGAGAGGGATGCTCCATCCGACGTGGTTGGCCAATCCGGTAGTGGTGCGCAAGGCGAATGGGAAGTGGAGGATGTGTATTGATTACACAAATATCAGTAAGGCTTGCCCTAAGGACCCCTTCCCACTGCCACGCATCGACCATATTGTTGACTCCATGGCCGGGTGTGATCTGTTATCATTCCTCGATGCCTACTCAGGCTACCACCAAATCTTCATGACAAGGGAAGATGATGAGAAGACAACATTCATCACCCCATGTGGTACGTATTACTTTTTACGGATGCCTTTCGGGTTGAAGAGTGGTGGCTCAACATTTGCGATAGCAGTCCAAATTGGTTTTGAACCTCTGCTCCATAGAAATATAGAAGCCTACATGGATGACATAGTAGTCAAAACCAAGGACGGGTCGACTCTTGTACAAGATCTAGAGGAGACATTTGCCAACCTGCACAAGATCAACCTCAAGCTGAACCCTGAGGAGTGCGTCTTCGGCGTCCCGTCCGGCAAGCTTCTCGGGTTCTTCATGTCATAGCGCGGGATCGAGGCAAACCCAGACAAGTTCAAGGCTATTGAGCAGATCGTGGCGCCCAGGCGGATCAAGGATGTGCGTCGGCTCACTGGTTGCATTGCCGCCATGAGCCGGTTCATCTCCAAGTCCGCCGAGCGCGCCCTCCCCTTTTTCAAGATCTTGAAAAAGGTGGGCCCAATGGAGTGGACCCCAGAAGTCGAGGCCGCGCTGCAGGACCTGAAGAAATACCTTTTCTCCACGTCAATACTAGTTGCGCCGAAACCACAAGAGCCGTTGCTGCTATATCTAGCGGTGACGAATCAAGTGGTCAGTGCCGCATTGGTGGCGCAGAGGGAGGTCGACGAGGAGACGGCAACGGCGGCAGGACCAGCAGAGGGTGAGCCGAAGATTCCTCCGGCAGGGCCCGGCGCCGACGAGGCGCGGCCCCCGGTAGAGTCTGGTGCCACCAAGGCGACGCCCGCGCGGTCAAGTGAAGTGGTGCCCAAGGAGAAGGTGGTGCAGCACCCGGTTTACTTTGTCAGCTCCCTCTTGCAGGGGGCTCGGTCAAGGTATTCCGGTGTGCAGAAATTGCTCTTCGGCCTCCTTATGGCCTCGAGGAAGCTGCGTCAATACTTCCAGGCCCACGAGATCACTGTCGTCACCCACCTCCCATTACAACGGATACTACACAACCCAGACGCAACCAGAAGGATTGTGGAATGGGCCTTGGAGCTGTTAAACTTCGGCTTAAAGTTTGAGAGTACCTCGACAATTCAAAATAGAGTCCTGGAGGAGTACATTTCGGAATGGACTTCGACACCTGATGAAGAAATCCAGGAGACGACTCTCCTAGGCAAGGAGGGGGAGTGCAACTGGGTCATGTACTTTGATGGAGCTTTCTCGCTGCAAGGCGCCGGTGCCGGTGTGCTGCTCCTCGCACCCACCGGAGAGCACCTCAAATATGTGATCCAGATGCACTTCCCCAGGGAGATGTCCACCAACAACACTGCCGAGTACGAGGGATTGCTTGCCGGTCTCAGGATCGCGGCAGACCTCGGGGTCAAGAAGCTCATCGTCAGGGGTGACTCGCAGCTCGTTGTCAGGCAAGTCAACAAAGATTATCAGAGCCCACTAATGGAAGCATACGTAGATGAGGTGAGGAAACTAGAGGAATGCTTTGACGGTATTGTCACAGCCCTAGAATTGCTAGTGGTTAGTTGCATCTGTAAGCATCCATGCATCATGTTAAATTCCAATTAAAGTTGAAATGGGGATGACATAAACCCCCAGCACCACTGAATCCAACTAGGGTTATTAAAATACTTTTTCAATGAACCTGAAATGCCCTTCAAAAATGTTCATCATCTTTGCCTTGGTCTAGAACCTCTGACAAAAATGGTTCACATTTTTCTAGGACAACATTGGGTCACTGAATTAAATCATATGATATTTGCATTTGGGCATTTAAATGCTATATAACACTTTAAATGTCCAAATATTCATGAACTAAAATGTTTACTGTTGGAAATATTCCAAACAGTAGCCCTGAGCAGTTTCATGAATTTTGAGATTGTTCTGGTATTTTTAATAAAGCCTCAATTTACAGAATAATAGAAAACTGAAATAAATAGAAAAAGGAGAGAGACAAAGGAACTTACCTGGCAAAGCCCACCAGAGCCGGCCCAGCTCTTGTGCTGGTCCAACACTGTGCAGCCCAGCCAGCGCAGCGCCTTCTTCAACCTTCTGCCAGAAGGCGAGGCAGCTGCGTGGAGAGCGCACAGCCGAGCTGCGCCAGCTCCTGCTTGCCGCCTCCTGCTTCCCGCCGCTGCCTCGACGCCCAGGACGTCGCCACGCGCCTCCCCGGTCTCCTCTCGCTCTCTCCCCCTCCTCTGCTCTTCCCCTCGCCTCTGCACCTCGGACCCGGCCACGTCCGTCGCCGTTGCTCACTGCAACCGCGCTCACCGCCCGTCCCTCGACCAACCACCATGCTTACCGGCTCCGCCTCGTCATCCGCATCATCCTAGAGGAGCCACGCATCCTTGGGCGCTCTACAACGTCGCCACCATCGTCGCCTTCGTCCTCGGCCGCCGCGGTTCGTCGCCGTTGATCCGCCGCAACCAAAGCTTCCCCGAGCCCTTGAGCTGCTCTGCGAATCCGCCGTGAGCCCCTCTTCCTCTCCCATCCTCTCTCAAACTCACGCCCGTCCCGTAGCTCCATCTCCCACCGCGGCCGAGATCTTCTCGCCGCCGGCCATGGCGCAGCCGTGGCCATAGCCGCGCAAGCTCACAACGGAGTACCTCACCGTGCTCAGGAAGCCCCCAGGAGCCCAACGCACACGTCCACTCGCCCTCCCGTGCACCGTAGCACTGATCCCGACCTCGCCCGAGCTCCGGCAGCCGCCGAAGTCATCGCCGGCGCCATTTTCGGCCATCCCCGGTCCAACCACCACCGTCACTCGATGCGGGGGAGCGCCCGCAGCACGTAGGTGCTCACCGCCGTCGATTTGGTCATCGGGGGAGCATTTCCGAGCCGCCCCGCCGTCTCTGTCGTCGCCGGCGACGAGTCGCCGGCGAGTTGACCTCGTTGACCGGGGGGGTTTGACTCCCCTGGGTTAATAATAGGTGGGCCCAGAGCCCTGTTAATCCTAGCTTAGTGCTAACTAAAACTTAGCTAACCCACCAAGTCTGACATGTGGGCCCATGCTCTAGTCAACTTAGGTTAGTATTTAAATTAGCACTAATTAACCTTGTTAATTGGTTGTGACACTGACCACTGGGACCCACTGTCAGGATTGACCTGGACCGGCTGTTGACTTGCTGAGGTCAGCATGACCTCATGCTGACGCAGTAATTGTTTTCTAGATTTAAAATAATTCAGAAAAATCCAGAAAATGCCTAAAACTTCTAAAAATCATAGAAATTAATCTATAGCTCAGAATGAAATAATTTATACATGAAATATTATCAGAAAAATTCAAGGAATCCATCTGTACCATTTTCATGCATGTTTGATCAACTTAATGTTGCTGTTTAAGGCAATTTGCATAAATGGCATTTAAACTCTCACGTATGGAGTTTGAATTTGAACCTAAGGTTCAAACCCACTCCGTTTAACATGTTGCTAGTTGCATTAGCTCGACCACAACATATTTCCATGTCATGATCATGCATCATATTGTGCATTGCATTGATTGTGTTTCCTTCTCAGTTGCCGGTGGTTGTTCCCCCTCGGTAGACGTATGTTCCGACGATGAGATCGTTGACACTGATGAAGACTCAATGTTATCTTCAGAAGTGCCAGGCAAGCAAACCACCTTGTTCATTCCGATACAATCCCACTCTCTCGCTCCTGCTCTCTTTTACTGCATTAGGACAACAACGATTCAACTGTTACATGCTGCGGTAGCTGAACCCCTTTATCCTCTGCATGACCTGTCATTCCACAGTAAATAGATGAAACCCACTAGCATGAGTAGGAGTTGTTTGAGCCCTGATGTGCCTACTCATTCATGCTTGTTTGTCATGCCTGCTACTGCTTAGAGTTGAGTCGGGTCTGATTCATCGGGTGTGAATCGGAATGGTGTTGAACATGTCCTGATGTGTGTGAACTAAGTGTGTGAACACGATTTGGTAAAGGTATTGGTGAGAGGCCATGTAGGAGTACATGGTGGGTTGTCTCATTGAAGCCGTCCTCAGGAACTGAGTTCTGTGTTTGTGATCCATGATACAGTTACTACCACACATTGGGCCCTGAAATATGACCCCGCTCGACTTACCGACCCCTCTCGTTCCCTGTCCAGGAGTTGCAAGTAGTTTCTGGTGTTTGTAGTATGCTGGGGGCCGCACGCAGCGCTGACCGGAGGGGTGGGCTGTGTTGCGGTAGGCACGTGGCACGGTGTACCGGGCGCCCGTTTGGTGTCTCGGGAACCCTGCACACATCGTTTGGGGCTGTGAGCGAAACTCCGGCCGGATCTCCTCATGGATGGAACCCGAATAGGCGATAAACCTGGACTAGAGACTTGTGTGGTTGGTTAGGTCGTGGTCTACACCCACGTCGGCTTTCGCTTGAAGTCTGCCGAGCACATGTCGTGTGCAGACGCTAAGTGGTGGAAACATGTGTGAAGAAGTACACCCCTGCAGGGTTATAATGATCTATTCGAATAGCCGTGTCCGCGGTAATGGACTTCTGGGTTGCCTATAACAGTTCATAGACAAGTGAAAGTGGATACTCTAAAATACGCAAGATAAGCGTGAGTGCTATGGATGGCCTTCTCGTAGGGATACGGAAGTGGATCCATAGTGGTGTATTGGATGGTGAATGTGTGGACTCGTGTGCGCCACCTCAAAGAGTTGCTTGCAGTCGTAGTTCAGGATAGCCACCGAGTCATAGCTGGCTTGCTGCAGTCAAACTGCACCACCCCCTTTATTGATACTGATGCATATGTAGTTAGTTCTGATGTAAGTCTTGCTGGGTACATTTGTACTCACGTTTGCCTATTTTATGTTTTTGGAGAGAGACTTCAGTCTCACTAGTAGTACCGCTTGGACTTCGACGTTTAGCTTGATACCTCAGCTACGATCTTGTGCCCTCGGCAGGATCTAGTAGATAGTCAGGCTTCTCAGCCTTTTTCATTGATAGATGTCTGTACCCAGACATGTTAAGCTTCCGCATGTGCTTGTTGCTTGTATGCTCTGAATGTTGGGTCATGAGACCCATGTTTGTAATATCTCGCTCCTCGGAGCCTAATGAATAAATACTTTGAGTCGTAGAGTCTTGTTGTGATGCCATGTTGTATTTACACATATCGAGCATATTGTGTGTATGATGATTGAAATGCTTGGTATGTGTGGGATCCGACTATCTAGTTGTTTATCCTTAGCAGCCTATCATATGGGGAAATGTAGGTCTAGTGCTTCTGAGCGATAGTAGTCCGCTACAGCCCGGACCACCGGAGTCCTGCTAGCCCAGCACTACTGCTCGGAACACTTGACTGGCCGGCATGTGTTTCACGTCGTTCCTGTGTCTGTCCCTTCGGGGAAATGTCACGCGTGTTATTCGGAGTCCTGCCTAGCCTGCTACAGCCCGGATTACCGGAGTCCTGTTAGCCCAGTGCTACAGCCCGAGTAAATCTCGTTGATGACCGACATGCTCGATGTGATTCATGTATGCATGTCCTCATAGGCTAGCGCCGCTTTGGGTTCACGACTAGCCATGTCGGCCCGGGTTCTCTGTCATATGGATGCTAGCGACACTATCATATACGTGAGCCAAAAGGCGCAAACGGTCCCGGGCCAGGTAAGGTGGCACCCGTGGGAGTACCGTGCGTGAGGCCGCAAAGCGATATGATGTGTTACATGCTGGATCGATGTGACTTAGGATCGGGGTCCTGACAGCGTTGGTATCAGAGCCTGACTGCCTGTAGGATTACCAAGCCAAACTGGTCGAAGTCGTGTCTAGAAATGCTTTAGTTATGTAAGGGAATTGATTGTGGAAGGGAACGTAAGGCTCTTTTACTCCTTATACCTCATGGCCTTCTGATCTGAGTCAACCCCTTCTTTTCTACGGGGGTTAAGAACCAGGCCTTCTCATCTATCTATCAGGATGACGTGTTACTAAACCGTAGTTGCCTAAGATTGTTGAGTTCAAGCCTCTGATCATTTTCTACTACTTCCATGTGTTCTTAGTGATCTCAGCACATTGATATTGTGATGTTGAGTGGCTATGCCACCATTTTTGCAGGTTGTCTCAAACCTTTTTGAGCATTTACAGCCGTTATGCTGTCCGAGTCATCCCAGGTCTCTAAATAGTCTGATGCAGTTGCAAATCCCTTCTTCCCATTTCCAATGTCCTTTTGGGCTAGATTAATTACACTAATCGGTCTGTTGAGGTACTCCGTTGCTTCGACATGTATGTTGGAGATATTATTATGACCCTAGGTGTTTTAGGGAGTCACCTAGTAATCTAGCAATGCTATGTGTTCCCGGTGTGATGATTCTGGCCACCATTCTCGAAAGCATCCCGTGATGCCATTTACTAGTAGGTATTCCTCTCCTGGGTTCTTGAACCCGAGATTCACCCTACTTACCTCATGTTGTTAGTATTTGCTAGTTCCCTTAGAATATTAGTAACCTTTGCACTAGTCCCCGAGGTCCGTGGTACTTCCTTCTTCCAAATACTACGAACCATCCTTGGCAGAAATTCGTCTTGAACCAAAAGATCACAACCATGGTGCTCTTGAGGAGTACTCCACTTATATTGTGGTTCTGCCAGTTCTCCCTTTCTGCATGGGTTATCCGGAAGAAATATGTTGAACTCGTTCGACATACTAACCCATGATTCCACAACTCAGAAAGTTATATGTTCTTGAGTTGACCCTCCTCAGCTGTATTCCGACCCTAGACTGTCAATTGATAGTCAGGAATAGTTGTGCATTCGTGTTCATCGATGCCTATTATTCTTGTGGTCCGTCAAGCCATTCTATTCCAGAATGACTAGGAGAAACAAACTCCAGTACCTCATCCATTTCTAGGATTGGGTCAAGAAGTTGTTTTCTGCAGGATGAATGCCAATCCAGCTTTTGTCTTGTTCTACCTTGGAGTGTTACCATCTTTATGTCAAGAGTGTCATGAGAATTGCACCACCTCTTATGAATTCTTGACGCAGTAATACTTCTCGCTATCATTATTCATTCCTCGGTTTCGTGTTATTGTAACCGGAATGCCGACAAGTGAATCATGTTGTGTGAAATCAATACTCCTAGCAACTGTGTTGCTTGGTAGCTAATGGACACTATTTCATTCTTAGCGTGTTGGTTACTGAACCCTCATTCTAAGAGTTATCGTGCTACCTAGTCCTTATTTCCGGTGCACTCTTCGATCAATGAGTTGGGATTGTGTCAATCCCTCACTATTTTGATCATATCATCTTGCCCTGAAAAGCAAGATTGTTCTCGAGCTTAGTAACATATCGGTGGTTCGTGATGTTCCGAATATCTTCTCGGAAGTATTACCAGGTTGTCACCTGACCGCTATGTTGAGTTCGTGATCAAGTTGGTTTCTTGCAAACCACCCTTTCTCCAAGGATCTGTGTTGGATATCTTTGAGCTAGTTGGTTGAGTTAAACAACAACTTGGAGAGTTGGAAGATAAAAGCTTAATCCACCTAGTTCATCTGTAATGGATATCCTTGTGTGTGTGTGTTGAAGGAAGATAATATCTTCATCAATTGGTCCTTGTGATCAGTTGTTGGATCTATTGTCCTGTCAAAACTTTGACTTGAGTATGGGCTATCGTCAAGTCAAATCAGAACCAACGATGTTCGTAATGTTGTCTTACTCGTGGTTGATCCCTCGAGCATAGACCATTACATCTTTTGTTCTGACCAATGCTATCACCGTGTTCACATGATGGTGGAAGTCCAGTGATATGGTAATTCCGATGAGTTGTTGTTGAGCCCATCAGCAACATTCTGTCTCCCCCATGATTCGTGTTGAACATTACACTAGTATTGGAAATTTTAAACCATGCCTTCATGTTCCGTTCATGAAGCATATGTTTGGATGGAAGAAGTGACTTCCTCGAATTCACATGCATTAGGTGGAAGTTGCCGCTATGAATTTGAGAAAGGTTTGTTTGCTTCCTTTGGAATCATCCCAAGTCAGTCATGCATTCGTGCGAAGTATTCTATGGTTTGGCAGATTAATTACCTCCACTCCATGTGTAATCCCTAGCACACCAAGCCACTGATTGATTTGTTCAAGGAAAAGAAGTCTATGCTTGGGATCTAATCCATGGACTTGCGTAAAGACTTTGTTATCCTCAATGATGGTTACCAACCAGAACTCGTTAGTGTTTTATTATAAGACTACCATGTGGTCATGCTTGTCTAGGACATCGTGTTCACATGTTTGTAGCAGAACCAGCTCATGTTTTGGAGCTTGCTATCGTAGTTCATTTCCTGAGAATCTCGCAACGTCATCTCGTCGAATTGTGTTGCAAACTTTCATTTTTCTTTCTAGACTTGATGAGTCTGGAATATCTTGACACCAACCAGGTCTGAATCTCAGGTAGATATGATGGTTGGAACGTTCCTCAAGAACTATAATATTGGTCCCCCTGTAACCCGGTAAAGTGGATGTTGTGACCAACATACCCAACCGGAAGACTTATTATTGTAATATCTTGATTTAGAAAGTTGGCCACCTCCCCATAAGGACCTCATAGAATTTATTCCAATAGTTGTTCCTTATGGATTTTTGCTCTTCCGAAGTCCGACCTTTACTTGATGGCCATGTTGATGTTTTTAAGCATTGACCGTGGTACCTAGTACATCAAGGAGAACATTAGAAGTGGAGTGCTAAATGTCTCTCGGTCGATCATTCAGATTGGTTTCTTTGGCATTGCTAAGGAAAAATCTGAGAAAGCGATGTCCTCCCTTGCATCTGCATCCTCCATCACCGTTCATCATGGTAGTATGATGTGTTGCCAGGATTCTCGGCACGGATGTTGGTAAAACCCTGATGAATATGGAAATGCTCAAGTTCTTGAGAGCACGCTCAGTCACTAGGTTATATCCTTGGGGTGGACTGGAATGTGCCTTCCATTTGCCGAGTTGTTCTATAACCGTAGTTTCTTTTCCAAACTGAGTATGCCATTCTTTCGAATTCATTCAAACGATCATTGTGATTGCCTTAGGCTGGAATAAGAGTTCCAATGATCTCAGAATCAAAAGTAATTCTTTTTGCCACTTAAGGGAATATTTCTACGAGTCACCTTCCTTAAGATGTCTCATTATGGTATCATGGCAACTCAACTTCTTGCTACGTTGACAACCGTTCACCACCCTCTTAAGTGTGGAATTGTGTCTACGTAGTGAACCTTCGCCATCTGTTATACTCCATCCCTTTAGATGTATGTTTCATGTCTCAGCTCGAGAGTTGTTGCTATGTCTCATTCCGTGAGTTGATCTCGAGTTGTTCGATCTTTGAGAAGATCATTTCCTCTAGAGTTTCCTTCAGTCGTCATCGTGTTGGATGAAGATCTCAGAATCAACAACTTCGAGAAGGGCAATTGGATCAAGAAGATTGTATTAGTTTTGTGACCCCTCTGTCTTCTTACCTCACGTCTTGAATCTCGGGCCGAGATTCTTGTTTAGTGGGGGTGAGTTGTCATAGCCCTAGAATTGCTAGTGGTTAGTTGCATCTGTAAGCATCCATGCATCATGTTAAATTCCAATTAAAGTTGAAATGGGGATGACATAAACCCCCAGCACCACTGAATCCAACTAGGGTTATTAAAATACTTTTTCAATGAACCTGAAATGCCCTTCAAAAATGTTCATCATCTTTGCCTTGGTCTAGAACCTCTGACAAAAATGGTTCACATTTTTCTAGGACAACATTGGGTCACTGAATTAAATCATATGATATTTGCATTTGGGCATTTAAATGCTATATAACACTTTAAATGTCCAAATATTCATGAACTAAAATGTTTACTGTTGGAAATATTCCAAACAGTAGCCCTGAGCAGTTTCATGAATTTTGAGATTGTTCTGGTATTTTTAATAAAGCCTCAATTTACAGAATAATAGAAAACTGAAATAAATAGAAAAAGGAGAGAGACAAAGGAACTTACCTGGCAAAGCCCACCAGAGCCGGCCCAGCTCTTGTGCTGGTCCAACACTGTGCAGCCCAGCCAGCGCAGCGCCTTCTTCAACCTTCTGCCAGAAGGCGAGGCAGCTGCATGGAGAGCGCACAGCCGAGCTGCGCCAGCTCCTGCTTGCCGCCTCCTGCTTCCCACCGCTGCCTCGACGCCCAGGACGTCGCCACGCGCCTCCCCGGTCTCCTCTCGCTCTCTCCCCCTCCTCTGCTCTTCCCCTCGCCTCTGCACCTCGGACCCGGCCACGTCCGTCGCCGTTGCTCACTGCAACCGCGCTCACCGCCCGTCCCTCGACCAACCACCATGCTTACCGGCTCCGCCTCGTCATCCGCATCATCCTAGAGGAGCCACGCATCCTTGGGCGCTCTACAACGTCGCCACCATCGTCGCCTTCGTCCTCGGCCGCCGCGGTTCGTCGCCGTTGATCCGCCGCAACCAAAGCTTCCCCGAGCCCTTGAGCTGCTCTGCGAATCCGCCGTGAGCCCCTCTTCCTCTCCCATCCTCTCTCAAACTCACGCCCGTCCCGTAGCTCCATCTCCCACCGCGGCCGAGATCTTCTCGCCGCCGGCCATGGCGCAGCCGTGGCCATAGCCGCGCAAGCTCACAACGGAGTACCTCACCGTGCTCAGGAAGCCCCCAGGAGCCCAACGCACACGTCCACTCGCCCTCCCGTGCACCGTAGCACTGATCCCGACCTCGCCCGAGCTCCGGCAGCCGCCGAAGTCATCGCCGGCGCCATTTTCGGCCATCCCCGGTCCAACCACCACCGTCACTCGATGCGGGGGAGCGCCCGCAGCACGTAGGTGCTCACCGCCGTCGATTTGGTCATCGGGGGAGCATTTCCGAGCCGCCCCGCCGTCTCTGTCGTCGCCGGCGACGAGTCGCCGGCGACGAGTCGCCGGCGAGTTGACCTCGTTGACCGGGGGGGTTTGACTCCCCAGGGTTAATAATAGGTGGGCCCAGAGCCCTGCTAATCCTAGCTTAGTGCTAACTAAAAGTTAGCCAACCCACCAAGTCTGACATGTGGGCCCATGCTCTAATCAACTTAGGTTAGTATTTAAATTAGCACTAATTAACCTTGTTAATTGGTTGTGACACTGACCACTGGGACCCACTGTCAGGATTGACCTGGACCGGCTGTTGACTTGCTGAGGTCAGCATGACCTCATGCTAACGCAGTAATTGTTTTCTGGATTTAAAATAATTCAGAAAAATCCAGAAAATGCCTAAAACTTCTAAAAATCATAGAAATTAATCTATAGCTCAGAATGAAATAATTTATACATGAAATATTATCAGAAAAATTCAAGGAATCCATCTGTACCATTTTCATGCATGTTTGAACAACTTAAAGTTGCTGTTTAAGGCAATTTGCATAAATGGCATTTAAACTCTCACGTATGGAGTTTGAATTTGAACCTAAGGTTCAAACCCACTCCGTTTAACATGTTGCTAGTTGCATTAGCTCGACCACAACATATTTCCATGTCATGATCATGCATCATATTGTGCATTGCATTGATTGTGTTTCCTTCTCAGTTGCTGGTGGTTGTTCCCCCTCGGTAGACGTATGTTCCGACGATGAGATCGTTGACACTGATGAAGACTCAATGTTATCTTCAGAAGTGCCAGGCAAGCAAACCACCTTGTTCATTCCGATACAATCCCACTCTCTCGCTCCTGCTCTCTTTTACTGCATTAGGACAACAACGATTCAACTGTTACATGCTGCGGTAGCTGAACCCCTTTATCCTCTGCATGACCTGTCATTCCACAGTAAATAGATGAAACCCACTAGCATGAGTAGGAGTTGTTTGAGCCCTGATGTGCCTACTCATTCATGCTTGTTTGTCATGCCTGCTACTGCTTAGAGTTGAGTCGGGTCTGATTCATCGGGTGTGAATCGGAATGGTGTTGAACATGTCCTGATGTGTGTGAACTAAGTGTGTGAACACGATTTGGTAAAGGTATTGGTGAGAGGCCATGTAGGAGTACATGGTGGGTTGTCTCATTGAAGCCGTCCTCAGGAACTGAGTTCTGTGTTTGTGATCCATGATACAGTTACTACCACACATTGGGCCCTGAAATATGACCCCGCTCGACTTACCGACCCCTCTCGTTCCCTGTCCAGGAGTTGCAAGTAGTTTCTGGTGTTTGTAGTATGCTGGGGGCCGCACGCAGCGCTGACCGGAGGGGTGGGCTGTGTTGCGGTAGGCACGTGGCACGGTGTACCGGGCGCCCGTTTGGTGTCTCGGGAACCCTGCACACATCGTTTGGGGCTGTGAGCGAAACTCCGGCCGGATCTCCTCATGGATGGAACCCGAATAGGCGATAAACCTGGACTAGAGACTTGTGTGGTTGGTTAGGTCGTGGTCTACACCCACGTCGGCTTTCGCTTGAAGTCTGCCGAGCACATGTCGTGTGCAGACGCTAAGTGGTGGAAACATGTGTGAAGAAGTACACCCCTGCAGGGTTATAATGATCTATTCGAATAGCCGTGTCCGCGGTAATGGACTTCTGGGTTGCCTATAACAGTTCATAGACAAGTGAAAGTGGATACTCTAAAATACGCAAGATAAGCGTGAGTGCTATGGATGGCCTTCTCGTAGGGAGACGGAAGTGGATCCATAGTGGTGTATTGGATGGTGAATGTGTGGACTCGTGTGCGCCACCTCAAAGAGTTGCTTGCAGTCGTAGTTCAGGATAGCCACCGAGTCATAGCTGGCTTGCTGCAGTCAAACTGCACCACCCCCTTTATTGATACTGATGCATATGTAGTTAGTTCTGATGTAAGTCTTGCTGGGTACATTTGTACTCACGTTTGCCTATTTTATGTTTTTGGAGAGAGACTTCAGTCTCACTAGTAGTACCGCTTGGACTTCGACGTTTAGCTTGATACCTCAGCTACGATCTTGTGCCCTCGGCAGGATCTAGTAGATAGTCAGGCTTCTCAGCCTTTTTCATTGATAGATGTCTGTACCCAGACATGTTAAGCTTCCGCATGTGCTTGTTGCTTGTATGCTCTGAATGTTGGGTCATGAGACCCATGTTTGTAATATCTCGCTCCTCGGAGCCTAATGAATAAATACTTTGAGTCGTAGAGTCTTGTTGTGATGCCATGTTGTATTTACACATATCGAGCATATTGTGTGTATGATGATTGAAATGCTTGGTATGTGTGGGATCCGACTATCTAGTTGTTTATCCTTAGCAGCCTATCATATGGGGAAATGTAGGTCTAGTGCTTCTGAGCGATAGTAGTCCGCTACAGCCCGGACCACCGGAGTCCTGCTAGCCCAGCACTACTGCTCGGAACACTTGACTGGCCGGCATGTGTTTCACGTCGTTCCTGTGTCTGTCCCTTCGGGGAAATGTCACGCGTGTTATTCGGAGTCCTACCTAGCCTGCTACAGCCCGGATTACCGGAGTCCTGTTAGCCCAGTGCTACAGCCCGAGTAAATCTCGTTGATGACCGACATGCTCGATGTGATTCATGTATGCCTGTCCTCATAGGCTAGCGCCGCTTTGGGTTCACGACTAGCCATGTCGGCCCGGGTTCTCTGTCATATGGATGCTAGCGACACTATCATATACGTGAGCCAAAAGGCGCAAACGGTCCCGGGCCAGGTAAGGTGGCACCCGTGGGAGTACCGTGCGTGAGGCCGCAAAGCGATATGATGTGTTACATGCTGGATCGATGCGACTTAGGATCGGGGTCCTGACAGGTATCCAGGCGGAGCACGTCCCCCGAGCGGGGAACGACGTCGCCGATTACCTGTCGAAGCGTGCCGCATTCAAGTTACCTGTGGAACCAAGTACCTTTTTGCTCCGGTTAACTCAACCGTTTGTCGATCCATCAGCAGGGCAGAGCAAGCGGAGAAAATCAGTTCCCGGCAAGTACTTCCCTACCGAGCCCCCCGGGGCAGCCGGCAAGGGTACCGTCGCGGACGCTGAGCCTGCCCAAGAGCAATTGACTCCATCAGGGTGTCAGGCCTTGGCTATAGAGACGGTCGCTCCCATGGCAGAAGAGATGCCTTTAGTCCTTGCCGTCGAGCCACAGGCTCCGGCATGGGCGCAGCATACTGTCCAATTCCTCCAGACGGGGGAGCTTCCTGAGGAGCAGGAAGAAGTAGAGAAAGTAGCCTGTCGGTCCGCCCTGTACCAGTTCGTCGATGACGTCCTGTACCAGAGAAGGACGAACGGTGTGAAACTCAAGTGCATCCCCCGGGAGGAAGGACTGGAGCTGTTGGCAGAGATACATGGAGGCATATGTGGCTCCCACATAGGGTCGAGGGCCCTTGCCGGGAAGGCGTTCCGGCAAGGTTTCTTCTGGCCCACTGCCCTCCAGGATGCAACGGCGCTAGTCACCAGGTGTGAAGCGTGCCAGTTTCATTCAAAGAAGCTTCATCAACCAGATCAAGCCCTTCAAACAATCCCTCTCTCCTGGCCATTCTCGTTCTAGGGGCTCGATATATTGGGCCCCTTCCCTCACGCCGTCGGGGGCTTTGAGTACTTGTATGTTGCAATCGACAAGTTCACAAAGTGGCCAGAGGTGGAAGCAGTGAGAAAGGTGACTGCTCAGTCAGCCGTCAAATTCTTCAAAGGACTGTTCTGTCGTTTTGGTGTGCCAAACAGAGTCGTCACCGACAACGGCACGCAGCTCACAAGCCACACCTTGATGCAATACATTCAAGACCTCGGCAGCAAGGCCAGTTTTGCTTCTGTGGCGCACCCACGGAGCAACGGCCAAGCGGAGAGGGAAAATTCTAAAGTGTTGCGAGGCCTGAGGACAAAGACTTTTGACAAGCTGCACAAGAGAGGAAGGCGCTGGATTGATGAACTGCCGGCGGTTCTTTGGTTGATGAGGACGACGCCAAATCGAGCTACCAGCCAGACACCTTTTTCCCTAGTATACGGGGCAGAAGCAGTTCTCCCCACGGAACTCATATACGGGTCACCTCGAGTGCTCGCTTATGACGAGCTTGAGCAAGAGTCGTTGCGCCAAGATGACGCGACGCTCCTTGAGGAAGATCATCTTCGGGCGGCTGTGAGAGCGGCACGCTACCAGCAAGCCTTGCACCGCTACCATAGCCGCAAGGTTCATGCCCGAAGCTTTGAGCAAGGCGACCTTGTTCTTCGGAGCGTTCAGTCAGCCAAGAATTCCAACAAGTTGACGCCAAAGTGGGAAGGCCCTTATCGGGTATTACGAGTCACCAGGCCTGGCGCAGGCAGCCTGGAGACCGAGGATGCCATACCTGTGGGCAACTCCTGGAACATCGAGCATCTTCACAAGTTTTACCCATAAGGCGCGGCTTGCCGGGCCTCCCGGCAAGCCACCTTTTGTACGAGCTTTGCCGCAAGGCATGTTACCCATTGTACAGAGCCAGGCGCAGACCCTGAGCGAGAATAAATGAAGCGCTGGCACCCTAAGTTATAGCATGCATGCTAGGTCGAGTCTTGTCCTTGGTTAGGGTTGATAGTGCTTAGCGGCGGCTAACCCCTAGCTTAGAGGTTGAGTGTGCGTCTTTTCTGTTATTCTCTGTCTTCTTTGGTTCGCAGGACGCATGAATATCCTAGTCGAGCTGCTTTGGAAGGAAGGGGACGGACCGGCATCCAGGCCCCGGCAAGCCAGTATTGCCAGGGGCTACAAGAGTAAAGATCCACCCGCGGCAAGCCAAGGTTGCCAGGGCTGCAGATTCAGATAAGTTCTTTATCCCTTATCATGCGTTTCGTTATGGACTAAGGTATGTAAAACCTCGTTTTATCCTTAGTCTACCGTTCTCCCCTTACTCCAGACCCCAGGACCCGTTTCCTGGGACCGAGTTTGGTCGTAGTCACGGCAGCAAGGAGACGAAACGAGGAGCCTAAGCCCACCTCATCCCTGCCTCCGCCATGCGCGTGAGATAGGTCGAGTGAAGTGGGGGGACGGCAAGGCTTGTTGCCGGGCAAGAAAACGTTTATCTTAAGGAAAACAAGGATTTACTCCTTGTCGTGGGTGTTACCTACGAACGAAAAACCCGGCAAACGTCCCTTTTTGATTAAAAAACATTCCGTACAGGTACAGTTCATACGAAATGAAAAATATGATCAAGGGAATTACAAGTTCTAAAATCAACAAAGGCCCGAAGGATTACAAGACGAAAAAGAGGTAAGATGCCCGTAATCCCTTTCTTGTCCCTCTCCTTAGGAGGCAGGTCAAGCAGGCAGAAAGGGCAAAAGGGGCGCCTAGGCGAGCTACGAGTGGCAGAAGACACCAAGAGAACATCTTGGTGGCCGTCCAACGGCTGGATGGTGATGGCGGCGTCGGAGGCAGAGCTCGAAGACGAGGCGGCAGTACATGAGTACGCGTCGAAGGCGTCGGTGCCCGCGTACTCTGACTTGACGGCCTTGCCGCCCGCCCTCTTCCACTTCCGCAGCCTCCCAACGCCAGCCGCCCAGGGAGACGACCCCGAGAAGTTCAAGGAGCCAGCAGCGCGGATGATGGGGTCGCCGGTGCCGCATGGCACGGCGCCCGACGCCTAGTCGGACCCGCCATCCTGCCACCCGCTGGCCTCGTCGTCGCTGTTGCTGTCCTCCTCACCACTCTCACTCGAGGAAGGATCTTCGTCATCAGAAGAGCTTTCCATGCAGCACCTTACGCGAGTCCCGAAGTGCCCGAAGATCTTGACGGAGAGGAGGCCGCCCTCCATTAGTTTGAAATGGAGAGTGTGCCCCTCCGTCAAGCTGTGAAGATGGGCGAACGTCTTCCACCCTCGGTGGAGATACATGACGTCAGGGGCGGGGAAATCGACATCGGCCCATGTGCCGCTGATCCCGCAGCCCCTCATGTGCAACCGCAACGAATGCGGCGGATCCAGCTCCATCTCCCGCGTAAATGGAGTTGGGAGGCGGAGGCGGCGGCCGGCGCAGCCTGACGAAGAATTCGCAAGGGTTGTCCCCAGCGTGGCCCTCCATCGGAGGAGGAACCGCTGTCGGGGGCAAGGCCGGTGCGCCACCCCGTCCTCCTCTTCCCTGAGCGCTGCGGCCTCTGCCACGACCTCGCCCACGACCTGCGCCATCGGAGGAGGGACGCGTTGTCGAGCGGCGACCCTCGCCGCCACCGTCGAAGGACCGGGATTCCCTTTCTCCTTGGTGAATGGAAGGAAGGAGCAGAAGCAAAAGGAGGGAGAAGATGGAAGAAAGCGGGATGCCCCCCTTCCCGCTCTTCATAGAGGAACGGGGGGCGAGGCTCGGCCGTCCCGCCCGGCCAATCAAGACACGGGAGGCGCAGGGAAGCAGGATCGACCCGCTGCTCTAACCAGTGACGGCCGGGTTTCCCGCCTCCACCGTTTGCCACCCCAAGCGCATGGGAGACGCATGGCCGGCGTGCAGAACCGAGGGGACAGGTGAGGCGACCTCTCCCCGCCCCATGATCATGGGGAGTGGACGCCCTGAAGACCGCGCCTCGGCCCCATCCAGTCAAAATGAGCCGTGCCTCGACGCCTCCCTCCTTTTACGGGGAAGGCGCGCACTGCCCATTTACTGCGATGTGACGCATGCATGCGGGAACCGCCCCACGCATGCCGCCCATGTCATGCACGCCCCCTCCATGCCGCGCCGTGCGCGCGGGTCGTGCGAAGCGCCGCGCGCGAAAAATCTTACCACGGTAAAAACCGCCCCGCCTGACCGCGCACCATTTTGGGCCTGACCCAACAACGGTTGCGCTTATGTGTGGCCCAGGCCCGGGGGCTCCTGTCGGTGTACAAAATTAGGGGCACATCTTTGTACCCCTTAACCTGTGCACGGGCAGTCAGATCCACGGCCACACCAAGCAGAGTAGAGGAGGTGAGCCAAGGTAAGACCGAAGCCCAAGACGATGCAAAGCAACGACAAGGACCAAGGCCACATGGATCGAATGGGCGAAGCAGGTTTCCCCGGCAAGGATCCTTGTTGGGGCGGCCTCAGCGGCCCCGGCAAGACCCTTGCCAGGACAGCTCTCCCACACCAGCCGAGCGAGCCACCCTCGAGCCCACCAACACTCAACACATGTGTTGGGACAGGGCTCGGGAGGCACCTCTGTGGTGGCATGCAGATCTTTGTGAAGACAAAGAATAGTCAAGATCAAGTGAGGATGGGAAGGCAGCCATCCTCGTCGAAGGAACCCACAAGATCCCCGGCAAGATCCTTGCCGGGGACGCATGCGCGCCACGGCAAGACCCTTGCCGGGGACGCATGCGCGCCACGGCAAGACCCTCACCAAGCACGCCAGTAGGGCCACCATCAGGCCCGCACCAGCCAAGGCTCTGCCGCCATTCGCATGTAGCTGCCGACCCAACCAACTGGGCAGACACCTACGTGGCAACATGCAACCCTTCGTAGAGGCTCCACCACCGCGCCACCTTAGCTGCCTGCCTGCTTACATGGCACCGCCGCTGGCCAGGGCGCGTGTCGAAGCCTGGATGAGCGGCGACGGGCGGGATGGGCCTCACCCCCATTCCCAATAAAATGAGAGGACACCTAAGCGATGCATTAAATGCACCTTGTCCTGTAATAGAGGGATAACCTCGCAGCACTGTACCCTTTCCACCTCCTGTGTGCCACTGTGGCAGCCCCTTTCACCTATAAAAGGAGGCCCGAGGCGACCAGGAGAAGGATTCGGCTTTTCGGAGCTCGTTACGCCTCGTAGCTAGCTGAAGAACACAGAATACAACCACCAAAGAAGGAGTAGGGTTTTATGCGACCTCGCGGCCCGAACCTGGATAAACGAACCACGTGCTTCTCTATCATACCAACTCTTCTCTCAACCCCGCGCTCCGCAACCGTAGTAGGGATTCTTCGGATCCCATAGGTGTCGTTTCCCACCGACACGCTCTCACAACTTTTGTCTTTAGTTGTGAAGTAAATATTGACTATGATCTGTGAATCATTGAGATGCATCAGTATGCATGTTAGTTTTCCTTTGTATTTGATGGAATGTTGGAAAAAGCGGTAGGCATAAGCGAGCCAGCTGGCCTTCGCGTAGTGCCTAGGCGGTGGTTAAGCACACTAGGCGCGGCCTAGGCGGTAATATAGTTTTACTATCAGGATGTATTTGTGAGCATTATATGTGTGTAGATATTAATTTAGGGCAAATAAATAAGTTAATTTCCAGCCACTCCCATTGGAATATGGTCTGTTTGGTATATAGTGCAATATGGCATGATTCTTCACTTGGGTAGACAATTCCTTGCTTGCCCTCCGTAGAGTTCCATTTATGCCCTAGGCGAGGCGTTTGGCCATCGCCTAGCGCCTAGGCGTGCCTAAGCGCCTCCTAGGCACTGCCTTTTCCAACATAGAATGGGGCAACCTTTGAGTAGGAATGAAAATGCAGTGGAAAGTTTCCGTTTTTCCAAAGAAAAAATGGAAACGGAGAGAAACCAACATTTCATTTCGTTGGATCGTGCCATCGAGCAAAACCAATGTTTAAATCACGTCTGTCGCCTTCGTGCCTCACCCTCCTCCACGGTTCCACCCCACACGGTCGCTCGGCATGCCACACACCGCAAACCGAGTATATGATAACTTTCCCGCCTGCTTGTCGATTGATGGCGCCATGGGGTACTAGCACTACTGGAAGAGATTGATGAGTTGGGGGGAGGACAACTAGCTGTAGCACGGACTCCCAAGAACTTTTTACCTGCATGTTGTCGCCGGCTATTGCGACCTTCAAAAGCGGAGCAGACGCATGCACCGGGAAGTGGCGCGGGCGACTCTCTCTTGGCTGCTGCGCCGCGTCAATGCCGGCGCCAGTGAGAGGTCGCTTCCGCTCTGGCAGGGCATGAATGCGGCACTGACCGTTTCGGGCGGGAAGCACATGCGGGTGATGAAGAGGGTTCAGGTTGGTCAGGAATGGGAGTGGCAGCGGTCCGGACGCCAACAAACAAAAGATGATGTGTGTTAATATTGCTGCGTATATAGTTAACAATGTAAATAATGTGCGAGTTGGACAAATACGATTGAAGATGGAGATGGAGATGGAGATGGAATTTTACGTAAACACGTATATGCATGACTATGTCTATGTGTGTGTGCACGACGACTCTCGCGACCTGGAAGCGGGGGCGTGTTTTTATCGAGTTTTCTTTCTTGGTACGTTAAAAAAATTGTCCGCCAGTTTTCGTTTCTTTTCTTCGGGAACGCACGTATTCTATTTAAAACCACTGCTATGGAGAGATTTTTTTACTCCATTGTATATATAGCCTCTTCTTTGATAGGGTTTCTCGCCTCTCGCTCTCTCACCCTCTCCATATCAAAACAAGATGACAGTGTCCACTCTATCTCTCTCCTCACCGGTGGTCATAGATCCGGACGAATCCCGTCGGCTACGGGAGGTGAGGTGGTGCAGCGTTGACGTTGTCGCCGTCGGCGATGGAGGAAGCCGATGCGCACCATCCTCTCCGAGCCAGCGCTGGCGCGGTCGAAGGTCCTCCGCGCCCTTGTTCGCTGCCGTCGTGTGGGAAGATCCTGCCCGCCTAAGCAACATCTCACCCACCTGAGGTATAACTTCTTGTACTGGTCCAGCTCCACAGGTCGCTGCATGCGGGTTTTCTTCTATGCGACTACTCCCCAGCTCCCCATGTATAGTAGCTAGGGTTCGTCGGCTGGTACAACATCACCTACTATTATAGAGGAAATGCCACTCGAAAAGTTGTCCTGGTTTATGCCACGATGGAGGTATACATGTTGTTTCGACAAAAAGTACATGGTGTTTGTGCGGTCATTGTCCATATGCTCCTATTGCTGCTGCTAATCTAATACTATCACTTGTTAAACGAAGAAATGCTTTTTTTCTCGGGTATCCTGGTTTAGTTCTCATCAAGATAATCATGATGCTTCTATTTGTTAGTGTACTTTTCATTAATTCCTATTGATAATTGAGATGTTGCTCTTAATCTTGTACCACTGCCAAAACAAAGTAACAACACTATATCCCTTTTTTATATTTTTGCAAACAGCGATGGTATCTCCATACCCAGGCATGTCTTCCTCAATTTTAGTGGAACTGCACAAAATTGGATGGCCATTGTTGTTCCGACTCACTATCCTTTGCCACGTGGTTCTTCGTTCCTCGAGCTTGATTACTGAGAAGAAACAGACCACAATGAGGATTTGTCGAACTTCATTGGTGCCTCACCCAAACTTTATGCCAAATGGATGATGCATCACCACAATGACCTATCGATGCTCATGGTTGCATCGGCTGGTGAAGCTGATTGATTTTCAATGAAAAACAAGTTGTCTTCCATCAGTGCTCTTTGCTTGTTACCCACAATGATGATATCCTTCATTGGTTCAGCTTGGTTGCATTGGAGACGCAGTCGTCTTTCACGTTTGTGCAATTTTATCACACAATTAGCTATGAACCAAATGTTTCCTCGAAGAAGCATCGGCGTTGGTACTAAGAGCATAAGTTTTGTATCGATTTCTAAGCCTACTCACAACTTTGTCTTCAGCTCCCCTGTAATTTTATTTGTCCAGCTATTAACTTTAATTAAAAAAATGGTGTGGACTAGAAACCCAGATGGACGAAGTTGCCCTCCATTTTTATTTACTCTGCATATTAGTTTTGACAGAAATCAAACTTTGTAAAGTTTGACCAAGTTTAGGCCGAACACAACAAACCATAATTATTGAGAGAGGGCAAATTGTACATACTCTCATACCTTTTCAATAACTGAAAGTAAAATTCTTTATTTGTACACACTCTCACACGTTTCCGACAATTTGGCGCATGTGTGGTTGTTCACTTAACGGAGGGTAGTGTACCGCACGTGAAGGACAGGAAGTGCGACCAGGATGCGTGGATCATAGTTCATCGTAAGTAGTAGTTTTCTTCACTGGTACATTAAATAAAGAGTTTCATTTCGTACTTACACAATTTAAAATGATTGATATGGAGAGAATAAGAAAACCACCCACTATATATTAGTAGTATACATGAGTACTATATGGACGCAGCTTCATTGACTTAGTGCACCTGCCTTTGGGTGTATGACAGGTCGGCCCAACATGTGGCTGGCCCACCTGTCATATAGCCAAAGGCAGGTGCAGTTAAGGCATCGGAGTTCAGTCCAAACTATATATGTTGTACTATATAAGTTGGAGCCTCAGCGCTAGTTTGCTAGGGTTTTCCCTCTCCACACTCTCGCCGCACTATATACACGCTGGAGGCTCAACATTCCTTTGGTAGGGTTTGCTATATTCACAGTCTCTCACCCTCTTCACCAGATTTAAGCAAGACTGTGTTGGCCTCTCTCTCTCTCTCTCTCTCTCTCCCCGCTCACATCTAGTGAAGGAGCCATCCGGATCCTCTCGCACCGGGAAGGGGAGGAGTTGCAGTGTTAACTCTATCGCCTTCGGCGAGGGAGGCAATCCACTCCCGGATGCACTATTCTCTTTCACCCAGCGCCTGTGCGGGAGGGCCACCGACCCCTTCTTCCTCGTTGTTGTATGTAGTGTGGGCAGATCCGGCCTCCCGCCGCACGCCTAGCCACATCCCGACGACCCTAAGGTATAACTTTCTTTGAAATCGTCATTGCTCTAGCTGCATGCGAATCTTTTTTAATTCTGTAGTCGAATCTAGGTCTTGGTTCGAAGAGGAAAAAGGGGTGGGGTGGGGTGGAGCATGAATCTAGGATGTGGTTCAATGAGGAAAGGAGGGAGGGAAAGTAGTATAGACTGGCTATCCAGCCGCTTTGCTGGTCGGAAAGGGAAAAGGGGGGTAACCCAGTACACACATGTGTAAGGAACCTATCTCTTTGTTGGAAAAGGGAAGAAACTGGGGGTCGGGTAGTTTGTGCAGGACTAGATGTGCTGCCCTCACATAGGAAAAATGTTCAAAGATAACAAATATGGGACCAACGCAGATATGCTGCTTGGCAACATACTCTGCATCACCCATTTATACGTGTGGACGCACATGGTGCTGGCTTGTCCCATGTCCCATACAACTATTTTACTGTTGTTAATCTAAGAATGCCGCTGGTAAATTGAAGCAATGCCATTGTTAAAAGTAAATTACATTTTTAATGAATGTTACTTTAAGAGAATTTCTCTGTTAATATGAATCAATGTAACCGTTTTAGAAATGCTACTGTCCTATACTTTGTTTTCCATCAAGAAAAGGTAGATGCTTATTTTTGTGGCCGCATGTTTCACCCTCCTTTATTGGCTAGTAATTGATTCCTTTTTTGCCTCTGTTAAAAGAGGGATATCTATTCAACTTGTTACTATTGCGTCATTTTGCTTGGCTACGTGAAACACTTCTATTTTAGGAGTGTTTTGTCCACTTCAACTTGAATGTCACACTGGCGACTTTGCTTAATTTTGGTTGAACTACACAAAAGGAGATCGGATTCCCATGTATGTGTTGAGATATTTCGTTCAAATCCTCCTCGCGAGTTGTTTAAAATCATGGTCGACTTTCATCCACATGATGGTGCAGTGTGCTTTGAGATGTTGTGCTACTTTTATTGGTACTGTTTTGGATGAATGTTGAATTGAAGCTATTGAACTGCTGTCTTTTACCATTAAGTGAGCAAAAATTATTCCAACCCACACATCATGCTTGTTTCTTTGTTACAACAAACTCTGCATCATCCCTTTATAAGTAGATGGAAGCACATGGTGTTGTTGCGCCCGCTCTCCCCTGGAATTGTTTATGCTTTTTCTTAATGTAATGTCACTGGTAAAATTAAGCAATGCCACTCTTAGAATTAACTACTAAACTATTTTAAGAGAATTTCTCTGTTAATATGAATCAATGCAACCGTTTTAGAAATGCTACTGTCCTATACTTTGTTTTCCATCAAGATAAGGTAGATGCTTCTTTTTGTGGCCGCGTGTTTCATCCTCCTTTGTTGGCCAGTAATTGTTTCCTTTTTTGCCTCTGTTAAAACAGGAATATCTATTCAACTTGTTGCTATTGCGACATTTTGCTTGGCTACACGAAACAATTTTGTTTTAAGAGTGTTTTGTGCAGTTCAACTTGAATGTCACACCGACGACTTTGCTTAAGTTTGGTTGAACTACACAAAAGGAGATCGACTTTCCATATATGTATGGAGGTTTGTTTCAGGTCCTTCTCACATGTTGTTTCAAATCTTGGTCAAGAAAGGTCAGTACCGACTTTCATCCACATGATGGTGCAGTGTGCTTTGAGATGTTATGCTACTTGTATTGGTACAGTTTTAAATAAACACCGAATTGAAGCTTGTTGTCTTTTCCCATTAAGTAGTGAAAAAAATGGGACCAACCCAGACATGATTCTTGTTGCTTTGTTACAACAAACTCTGCATCACCCCCTTTATAAGTAGATGGAAGCATATGGTGTTGTTGTGCCCACTCTCCCGTGGAACTGTTTATGCTTTTTGTTAATCTATTGCCGCTGGTAAAATTAAGCAATGCCACTCTCAGAATTGACTACTGAATCTTAGTTCAAAACTACAACAATTGTTAGGTATCGGCGGGACTACCATTTCTGTTAGGTATCGGCCAGAGTACATGTTTAAGAAATGTATTGTTGAGATAATGTCTCTGTTATTATATATCAGTTACAGTGTTTTACAAATGGTACTATCCTGCTTTGTAGTTATTTCTACATGTTTAACCAAGGTATTTTTAAGGTAATGTCTCTGTTAATATGAATCAGTCGAATTGTTTTACGAATGGTACTTTTCTGCTTTGTCATTCTTTATACATGTTGAAACAAGGCATTGTTAAGATAATGTCTCGGTTAATATGAATGAATCACACTGATTAAGAATTGCTACTCTCCTCCTTTGTTTTCCCTTAAGATAAGGTAGATCAATAGATGTTTTTCTTCTGGGAGTACAAGTCATCAACCGTAATTTCTCATTAATTGTTTCCCTGATACCTATTGTTGCTTACAGGGATATCAAAATTAAAGCTCGATGTTCATTCGAATTTGATTTTAGTTGAACTACACAAAAGGAGCCAATGTGTCTAAGGCAAACTGCTGCATTACTGGGTCCAGTTGGTCTTACCACTTTGCAGAAAGAAGCAGTCACTATTTGTGCTACATTACAGAAGGAATGATCGAGAAGCTTTACAGAGTATTAGTAGACGCTGGTGACATGACAAGTCTGCAGAGAGCATGGGCAACTTAACAACACGTGGAGTGAAAAATTCACTCCACAAGGAAAGGTATGACCAAGTCAGTTGCTGACGCATCTGTAACAAACAAGGTAAGTATCGGCTTTCATCCACATGATTGTGCTTTGTTATGTTGTGCTACTTATATTGTTGTATTGTTTTGAATAAATGTTTAATTCAAGCTATTGTATTGCTATCTTTTCCTGTTAAAGATAATGAAGATGATTATAGTTGTAAGCATGTGTTTAATCAACTAGTACCACTATTATATTCATCATGCCTTTTCTGTATTTATGCAGACAGGGATGCTGAGCTTGATTTTAGTGGAACTGCACAAAATGTTTAGATGGTTCGTGTCCTCCATAATACTTCATCATGCATAATACATCGAATGGTTCTCTAATCATTCGTCGTCACCTTGAGCCACCGGACTATCTGTTTGGATGGAGCTGCCAATGTCGGCCATTAAGAAGGGTAAGAAGAAAGACAAAAAGAGAGATGGCTGCTTTACTTGTGGCTTGTAGGAACACTGGGCAAACAAGAGCTCAAACAAGTACCAAGAAGCCAGGATAGGACTCCAAGTCTGCCAATGTCACTTTATGCAACAATGATGGGGCATCTGGGTATGGTAATTTGTTTACCATACTTTCAGTTTGTTAGTCCACCGATTGGTGGGTTGACACTACGGACAATATTCATGTGTGTGCTGATGTGTCTTTGTTTTCTTGGAGCATATAAATAAGAAATCCACAGGGATGCTCAGATTGATTTTAGTGGAACTGCACAAAATGTTTAGATGGTTCGTGTCCTCCATAATACTTCATCATGCACAATACATCGAATGGTTCTCTAACCATTTGTCATCACCTTGAGCCACCGAACTATCAGATGACAAAGTGATGACAAACCCTTCCCGTTCCACAATCATAGGTATTCACTAGTAGAAAAGGGGGCAAAGGTCCAGGACGGGTCAGCCCTTTAGTCCCGGTTCAGTCTAGAACCGGGACCAATGGGGGCATTGGACCCGGTTCGTGAGCCCAGGGGGTCGGCCGGGCCACGTGGGCCATTGGTCCCGGTTCGTGTGGACCTTTTGGTCCCGGTTGGTGGGATGTACCGGGACCAATGGGCCTGGCTCCCCTTTAGTCCCGGTTCATGCCACGAACCGGGACCAATGAGGTGCCTATATATACCCTCGCCCGCGAGCAGAGCACTCCAGTGCTCTGTTTTTCTCTGGCCGGCGAGGGGAGGGGTTTGTGGTGCTCTAGCTCACCTCCTATGCACATGAGGTGTTCGATGAAATGCCCGAGCCACACTAGTTAAGCTTTCTCCTCTCGAAGCTCGACCTCAAAGCTCCATTTTCCTCGAGATTTGTCTAGATTTAGCGGTCCGTCACGCCCCACCCCCGTCTTCACCACCGTCGATCACCCGCGCCGATATAATCACCGACACCACCGTGGTGAGCCTCTTGTTCTTATCTTCTTTCTGAAAGGAAAAATATTCTTACTTGTATGTTTAGATAGATACTTGTATCATTTTATTAATTTTATTATTGCATCTTATATAGTGCGATGGTTTTGGTATCCGCCCCCGTCGGCCCTCGTCCTGTCTATGATTCGGATGTGGTATATATATTATCTTTATAACTATTGGTTCATTTATTGTTTATGAAAATTATGCGGACCAACGTGACATAGATTTTATTTATCTAGGATGTATGTGAACCGGAAATTCCAACTGACCCTATTGTCGGGAGGTTAAATTTAGTTGAAGAAGAAAACAATTTCTTGAGGGAAAAAATAAAAAAATTGAGGAGGAGAAGATGATATTGGAGTTGCATGTTGCGGATGTCGTCGATGATCACAAGATCAATATGGATGCAATGCGCTTCAAATTAGAAAGATTAGAAAATATGCCATTCATACCGAGGCTTGGTATCATTATGCCTTGGATCAATTGTTACCTTGGTTGCGATTATGATCGCCTTTGTTTTCGCATTAAAATGTTTTACATAGTTTCAATGTATGGTTAAATTAATTAGATGCTTTGGAGAGCTATATGTTGTTAGATGAGAACTATGTATGTACTTTAGTTTTAATGTGATGATGAACTTCTATTAATTTGGACACTTAATTATATATAATGCACGCAGATGAACCGGCAATGGATGTATGGTGACAGACACACCTCCGAGTACATTAAGGGCGTGCATGAGTTTCTCGATGCGGCTGAGGCAAACAAGCAGAATGGTTTTATGTGTTGTCCATGCACTAAATGAGGGAATACGATGTCTTACTCTAACCGGAAAATCCTTCACACCCACCTGATTTACAAGGGTTTCATGCCACACTATAATGTTTGGACGAGGCACGGAGAAATAGGGGTTATGATGGAAGACGATGAAGAAGAAGAGTACGATGACAACTATGTGCCCCCTGAATACCGTGATGCTGCAACGGGGGGAGGTGGTGAAGATCAAGAGGAACCAGACGATGTGCCCAATGATGTTGCAACGGGTGAAGCTGTTGAGGATCAAGAGGAACCAAATGATGTGCCCGATGATGATGATCTCCGCCGAGTCATTGTCAATGCAAGGACGCAATGCAAAAATCCAAAGGAGAAGCTGAAGTTCGATCGCATGTTATAGGATCACAAAAAAGGGTTGTACCCCAATTGCGAAGATGGCAACACAAAGCTCGGTACCATGCTGGAATTGCTGCAGTGGAAGGCAGAGAATGCTGTGACTGACAAAGGATTTGAGAAGCTACTGAAAATATTGAAGAAGAAGCTTCCAAAGGATAATGAATTGCCCGACAGTACATACGCAGCAAAGAAGGTCGTATGCCCTCTAGGATTGGACGTGGAGAAGATACATGCATGCCCTAATGACTGCATCCTATACCGCGGTGCATACAAGGATCTGAACGCACGCCCCGTATGCGGTGCATTGCGGTATAAGATCAGACGAGATGACCCCGGTGATGTTCATGGCGATCCCCACAGGAAGAGGGTTCCTGCGAAGGTGATGTGGTATGCTCCTATAATACCACGGTTGAAATGTCTGTTCAGAAACGGAAAGCATGCCAAGTCGATGCGATGGCACAGTGAGGACCGTAAGAAAGACGGGTAGTTGAGAGCACCCGCTGACGGGTCGCAGTGGAGAAAAATCGAGAGAAAGTACTGGGATGAGTTTGCAAAGGACCCAAGGAATGTATGGTTTGCTTTAAGCGCGGATGGCATTAATCCTTTCGCGGAGCAGAGGAGCAATCACAGCACCTGGCCTGTGACTCTATGTATGTATAACCTTCCTCCTTGGATGTACATGAAGCGGAAGATCATTATGATGCCAGTTCTCATCCAAGGCCCTAAGCAACCCGGCAACGACATTGATGTGTACCTAAGGCCATTAGTTGAAGAACTTTTACAGCTGTGGAATGGAAATGGTGTACGTACGTGGGATGAGCACAGATAAGAGGAATTTAACCTAAAGGCGTTGCTGTTCGTGACCATCTACGATTGGCCCGCTCTCAGTAACCTTTCAGGACAGACAAACAAAGGATACCACGCATGCACACACTGTTTACATGACACTGAAAGTATATACCTGGACAAATGCAGGAAGAATGTGTACCTGGGCCATCGTCAATTTCTTCCGACCAACCATCAATGTCGAAAGAAAGGCAAGCATTTCAAAGGCGAGGCAGATCACCGGAAGAAGCCCGCCATGCGTACCGGTGATCACATACTTGCTATGGTCAATGATTTACACGTAATCTCACTACAAGAAATATGTCAACTTGTGACCTTCATTCAGTGACCCTGGAAGAATTGGTCATAGATCTATGACCATTTCTTACCAATTGGTCAAAAGCTGTTCCGGAGGCTCCAAACCCTAAACCATTGCGACCATTTTGGTTAGAAAGGTCGTAATTTCCTTACACGAAATGGTCATAAAGCAAACAGCGCTAGTGTGCTGCCTTATCTCTAGTTGTTAACGACCAATATAGATGGCCATAGCCTTGTAAATTGTTGTGGGTTGCTATGACTAGGTGCCACCTCATCAGTTTTGCCTATGTGTCATGTCCATGTGGCAGTTTTTGCCCTAGGTTGTGAAGCAACCTATATTTCTGCCATTCCCAAAATTCCCAAAAAAATCTCATAAATTCTTTGGGTCATATCTTCGTCAAATATGTAAAAACCTTCCTTGCCTAGTTCAAAAGTAATTCAAAAATATTCATTTTCCTATTCTGTTCAGAGTAACAGTTTGTGAAGGAAGTACCACTTTGGCATGTCCAAATAGTATCCATTTTCTACAGTGCTTTCCTATGCCCAAATAACCATCCTCCACCAAATGCCAGCTCAATCCATTTATTATTTTGAGCCGAGCTTCAACATTCGTATTTATGTCCAGTGTGGTGGTTTGCAAAACAAGTACCACCAAGGCTCCTCCTTTTGAGCTGAAAATTTGTGAAGACGGTCTTCTTAGTAACTGATCATCCTCAGCCAAAACTCACGCCCATTAGCCATGTATATTTCCCGTACCGCTAATCAAACACTTGGCTATTAATTCATGTTTGAGCATAGATCGGTCTCCTCGTGAGAATCTTATGTTGTAATTTTCTTCCTAGCACCTACCTGGGGAGTGCCCAACCCACTAGACATGCCTAGGCCGCCCAGAACACAGGGCAACACCACGGTCACGCGGTGACCACGCGGCGGGCATGCGAGTTTACGCGCTCTAGAGTTGGGGCCCTCGGCCACCGCCCAAACCTCAATGTATTGCCACCAAACCATGTATTTATGATTAAATAGGTACTTATGTAACTAGAAATGATTTTTGGAAAAAATAAATACCAAACTATGAGGCAGCTGCAGCTCAAATTTGACTCGCTTCCACCTGAATCGGCGAAAATTTGTCTTTTTCACGAGAGGTGGATCAAAACTTTTTACACCCAACCATTTTTTCAATTGTGCATTAAATATGTCCTAGTATTTTATAAAATTGATTCGGTCCAATTTTGCAACAATTATTTGGGAGGTCCTTCACAAAAAAACCTCCTTTTGGGCACTCGAAAAATGGAAAATGGTTTTTTCGTCCAAAGAAAATGAAAACTTCCTTAGGCAACATTGTTTGCCATTCCAATATGCACCCTTGTGCACAATATGAGATCACTTTAACAAACTATGCCATGAATGTGGCCATCAGATTGATCATTTGGCTTGAAAGCCATTGATCTCCACACGTGATACCTCGTTTCTGAGAACACTTTTTTAAAATAATTGACGTATTACAAGTTTGTTAATTTTCCTAGGAACTTGGCCACATATAATCACACAATGCGAAGGTTTCCCATTTTTATGATTTTTTTTGAATTGTTTTTGCCCGTTTCAAAATGCAGTCAAAACAGCGGGAATGACCGTTCCTAGCTAGTGGTTGAATCTTGGAATTTTTTTGGTGTTTCTATGATTAAATAGATACTTATGTACCTAGAAATGATTTTTGGAAAAAATAAAGAGCAAACTACAAGGCAGCTACAGTTCAAATTTGACCCGCTTCTAGCTGAATCGGCGGAAATTTGTCTTTTTCACGAGAGGTGGATCAAAACTTCTGACACCCAACCATTTGGTCAATTGTGCATTAAATATGTCCTAGTATTTTACAAAATTGACTTTGTACAATTTTGCAACAAATATATGGTAGGCCCTTCACAAAAAAATCTCTTTTCGGGCACTCGAAAAATGGAAAATGAATTTTTCGTCCAAAGAAAATGAAAACTTCCTTAAGCAACATTGTTTGTCATTCCAATATGCACCCTTGTGCACAATATGACATCATTTGAACAAACTATGCCACGTATGTGGCCATAAGATTGAGCATTTGGGTTGAAAGCCATTCATCTTCATAGTTGATAGCTCGTTTCTGAGAACACTTTTTTTAAATATTCGCCGTATTACAAGTTTATAATTTTTCCTGGTAACTTGGTCACATATAATGACGCAATGCGAAGGTTTTCCAATTTTTTGAATTTTTTTGAATTTTTTATGCCCGTTTCAAAATGCAGTCAAAACGGCAGGAATGTCCGTTCCTAGCTAGTGGTTGAATCTTGGAATTTTTTTGGTGTTTCTCTGATTAAATAGATACTTATGTACCTCGAAATGATTTTTGGAAAAAATAAAAAGCAAACTACGAGGCAGCTGCAGTTCAAATTTGACCCGCTTCCAGCTGAATCGGCGGAAATTTGTCTTTTTCATCAGAGTGGATCAAAACTTCTGACACCCAACAATTTGGTAAATTGTGGTTTATATATGTCCTAGTATTTTATAAAATATATTTGGTACAATTTTGCAACAATTATTTGGTAGGCCCTTCACAAAACTACTCATTTTGGGCACTCGAATAATGATTTAAAATAGCTACAAAGATTAAAAATTGCATGCAAACTAGTTATCATCCATAAAATATGGTCTAAATTGATAGAAAATTTTAGTTGTGCCATTTTGCAAAATATTTTTGATAGCTGCTTCATAAAACGCTCCTAGTTTTAGTACTTAGAAACTATTCTAAATCATAATTTTTTTGAGCCAATCAGAGCTCTTCACACGGATCACCCACCTTAGCCGATCTGGACCGTCCACATCCGACGGATCCAACGTCTCTCAGGTCACCTCTCAACCCAACCCAAACCAAACCCTAGCAGCCCCCCTCTCCTCGCTCGATCCAGATCTCGCTCCCCTCGTCTCCCACATCGTCGCCGCCAGCCACCCCGATCCCATCCCTCCCCTCGTCTCTCCTCGCTGTCTCACCCGATGGAGAGAGAGCGAACGAGAGCTCGCCTCCTCCCTTCCAGATCACCGCCGCCGCCTCCCTCCGACGGAGCTCACCGCCGTCCATGGCCTCTCCCACGCCCTCCTCCTCTCGCCCCTCCCCTTCCCCCACTAGAAGGGAGGGAAGAACCCGAGGGAGGGAGATCCAACGCGATCCAGCCTTGGCCTCTGCTGCCTCGGCCTCGCGCCTCGCCGGAGCAGCTCCACTGTCGACCGAAGTCCCGCAGGTCGACGTGTTCCCCCGCTCTTCTTCCTCCCTCTGTTTGTGTCTCCCTTTTTTTCTCTCAAGTCTCAATCCCATCTGTATTTCTCTGTGCAAGGAGGCCGCCATGGACGCCTGAGGTCCTCCACTCCGCCTGAGGTCCGCCGCCACGCGATGCCCGTGGGCATCTGATCCATGTCTCACCCCCACGCCTGTGCCCCCAAGCGTCGTCCTAGGGTTCTGTTCTGCGGCTGACCGGAGTCCAAGCCGTGGCGCGGAAGATGCTCAAGGACGGGGAGACGCCCATCGTCGCTGATGGGGGGGGGGGGCGTGGAGAGCTACGACTGCAACCTGTTCGTCTGAGATCCACCGCCTTCATCCGTCGAGCACATGAGGTAAATCGCCTCCACCACTTTGTCCTAGTTCGCATCCAACGTGTGCTAGATACCCCATTCTTGCTCTGTTTTGATTAGGTGCCACGGGGGAGCTTTGAAACAGAGTGGCTGCAAATTTCTGCAGGACCTTGGAACCATGGCGACCATGACCAGCGAACAAATGGGGCCACTGGGTTCAGCATCACCGACTGACCATCAGCCCTTGGCGCTTGCTCAGGTCACCTCAATCTTCACCGCTCTCATGGCTAGTAGCTACTGTACTAGATAGATAGCTAAACACTACTCTGCAACTCTGCTGATAGTAGCTAAACATCTCAATACATTCAGTCCAAACCCTAGTGTTCATGCATCTAATAACTAATTAACCATGCATCATAGGTAAATAATTTATATATATATATATATATATATATATATATATATATATATAATGTTTAGAATTCTGTCTAGTTACATAATATGCAATTTTCATCCATGTTACTGTTTAGATTTTTGTTACTGTTCACTTCACTCTGGTATAGTGATTGACCATCAAATACTTCATCAAACTAGTAGATGTTCACATGTAGATGTATGCCTGGGGATCAACTGCCACTGGTAGAATGATGATAGTTTGTGCAAGATGTTCACATGTATATGTATGCCTGGGGATCAACTGCCACTGGCAGATGTATCTGGGTGTTGATAGCCCATCAGATTTTGTTAGTGCAATCTGAATGCCTAGGACTCACTGTATTCTATGTAATTTCATGATGCCCCATGAACCCAAGAGTATAGTAGCTTTATGAGCATGTATCCATCCCATGTCTCTGTTTTGGTGTAAGTTGAAGCTTCTAGTTACGATCTCAGAAAATAAACTGTTGCTCATAGGAGATCGACCGTCCTTGCATGATGTACGGTTCTGGTAGATGATATTCTGAACTTCTTTTTGTTATGTTTTGCTGCAGGTGAATGGAGCTGCTGCTTGGGACATTGCGTCTCAGCATTTGTTTAGTGGGTTTGACGCATTGTTTCTGTCAGTCCAAAGTGAGTAGCTGCTTCTCTGAAGCAAAGTTTGCAGGGTTACCTTGTATTGCTATCCTATTCCTACCAGCATAGAAGTGAAGTGTGTAGGATTGGTATTATGCCCCTGTGTTATTTGTTCAGTCCTAACCAAGCTCATTTTCATTTGTCCCTTGCACCTGGTTACTATTGATTGCTCAGAACTAGCTGTTGTAGTTGACCAAGTTACTTGTGAGCGTTAATACCACCTGTTAGACTATTGATTCATAAACTTGTTATATTTGACATGGATAGTTCCGTCGCTATCTAGATCCAATGCATATAGCTGAAACAAGCTACTTGTGAGCGTTAATACCACCTGTTAACTAGAAATTTCTTGTTACACATGCTTTGTGATGCCACCTGTGGTTGTCGTTGCCACCTTATCATGAAATATATGTTGGTAATGGAATAGTAATTCAAGATAATGGATGATGTCTGTAAATTGCAGTGTAACACAACAGTAAAAATTGTAAGATCTTACTACTGTAATTAAACTAATGATTTAGACTGTTGTAGTTGACACTGTAACTCCACTGTAAAACTGTAATCTACTAGTGTAATTCAACCGATTTACTACTCCTGCTGCCCATTTTTTGTTTCCTTCCTGGACATTTCTTGGTTCAAGTGCTGCAGCTGCTATATACTACTCCCGCTGTAAAGAAATATAAGGGCATCTAGATCTGTACTTTAGAGATCTTAATGCTCTTATATTTCTATATAGAGGGAGTACATGGAATTATTGCTAGCTATATATATATATACCTGCTGCTGATTGATGCTCTTGTGGTGTTCTCGTGGGCTTCTGATGGTAATTTTTCTTCTTTGATGGTGTTATTGACGTGTTGATCCATTGCTCGGGCTAGCTTCTAGATGGTGTGTCTTTGGTGTTAGTTTATCTAATCCTTCTTTTTTGATGGGAGTCCAGTTCAATCTAATACTTCTTTTTCTGATGGTAGTCCAGTTCAAACCATTATAGTGATGTTCATTTCGTTGCCTACACTTGTACCAATGTACCATGCAGGTACGTATAGGTTACTATTGTAGAACAACATCAGGTTAATTTAGAAGACCTGTAGAGCATTTAACTAGACGGTTGAATTTGCATGTGCAACTATGCTTGCATGGAATGTTCAATATCAATTATGTTGTGGTTTCTTGTTCTGTGAGTCAAGTTGCATAAGTTGGGAGTATCACAACCTGAATGGGCAGCTTATGTATTTTTTTAAAGCATGAAGTAACTTCTATAGTTTTGTTAAAAATTATCTTGGTCTTGGGCTGATTTGAGTACTACCAAGGGAAGGATATTGAACTTTCCTTGCGGACGCAGTGCGTGTAGGAGAATTCTACTGTGACAACAAATTAACTTGTCTTGAATTACTTCTTTTACTGGATGTTCAGAATGTTCAATTAACTGATTTGCACCTTTTATGTTTATTTTGTCAACTTCTTATGTTAACTTGTCTTGAATTACCCCTGTATAGTGTAGCAAGTATGTACTCTTGAATCAAATCATTCCATGCTTAAATGATAAAAATGATAAAAATGTCACATTTAATAGGATTGTAAACCTGATGTGATTGGAGGAGTTTTTACTCGCTGCTGTTAGTTACTAGTATTCACTGATTTGGCCTCATTTTGCTTGTTTTACTCTTATTTATGCACACAGACTGCCTACAAGTTAATGTGCTGTTAGATTTGCCTTTATTCTGTTCCTAACAATTTTGTTTGATAACTTGCAGATGCTGTCCTTCATTCATGTCTCGTCATGAGCTCCAGGACAAAGAAGTTGGGAGAAACATAGAGTTCTAGCTTATTGGAGCTAGTTATACTTAGATAGCTAGCTTTTTTTCTGATTTTTTAGTTGTGTTACCTGATGTGAACCATGTTTGACTGTAATGTGCCAATTTGGCTCTGTTTGATTATATTCATGACGTGAACTATGTTTTCATGATATTTTGTTGTGCTCTGTTTGAAGCATTGTGTAAGTATTGGTTATTTATTTATTGGATCGCTAAAATATGAGGAATATGATCCTGACAACTGGGACCTACTTACTAGAACCTGACAATTGGGACCCATTAGACTAGTGGGCCCTTCTCTTGAAAAAAAATAAAATCTGAAACTCTAGAGCCCAAAAGCCCACGTCGTAGCAAAATAAAAGACTGAATTGTTGGGCTTGGCCCATGTGGCTGACCAAAATTAGCAGGAAAGCAAATAAAAAATAGGCTAATTTATTGGGTCTGCCCAAATAATAAATGGGCTGAATTGTTGGGCTAGGCCCATGTAAAATGCCGAATTGGACCGGGCTGAATCTTGTGCCACATCAGCTTGCCATGCTGGATGCCTACGTGGCCTGCGGAGGTTGCTAGTGACCAAAACGCCACAGTAGGAATATTTTGGTCGTAAACGTCCACGACCTTCTCACAGAGAAGGTCGCTATAGTCAGTTTACGACCGCCAGCTTTTGACCTTCTGTTTTTGGTCACAAAAAGGTCGCAAATGGAAATTTGTGACCTTTCAGTGACCAATAGTGGTGGTCACAAGTTGACATATTTCTTGTAGTGTCTTTGGAAAGGGTCCCGGCGCACTAGCTGTTCCGAATGACGCTGAGGGACACGCACCCATGTGGAAGAAGAAATCTATATTTTGGGACCTACCCTACTGGAAAGACCTAGAGGTCTGCTCTTCAATCAACGTGATGCACGTGACGAAGAACCTTTGCGTGAACCTGCTATGCTTCTTGGGCGTGTATGGAAAGACAAAAGATACACCTGAGGCACGGGAGGACCTGCAACGTTTGCACGAAAAAGACGGCATGCCTCCGAAGCAGTATGAAGGTCCTGCCACCTACGCTCTTACGAAAGAAGAGAAAGAAATCTTCTTTGAATGCCTGCTCAGTATGAAGCTCCCGACTGGCTTCTCGTCGAATATAAAGGGAATAATAAATATGCCAGAGAAAAAGTTCCAGAACCTAAAGTCTCATGACTGCCACGTGATTATGACGCAACTACTTCCGGTTGCATTGAGGGGGCTTCTACCGGAAAACGTCCGATTAGCCATTATGAAGCTATGTGCATTCCTCAATGCAATCTCTCAGAAGGTGATCGATCCAGAAATCGTACCAAGGCTAAGGAGTGATGTGGCGCAATGTCATGTCAGTTTTGAGCTGGTGTTCCCACCATCCTTCTTCAATATCATGACGCATGTCCTAGTTCATCTAGTCGACGAGATTGTCATTCTGGGGCCCGTATTTCTACACAATATGTTCCCCTTTGAGAGGTTCATGGGAGTCCTAAAGAAATATGTCTGTAACTGCACCAGGCCAGAAGGAAGCATCTCCATGGGCCATCAACCAGAGGATGTCATCGGGTTTTGTGTTGACTTCATTCCTGGCCTTAAGAAGATAGGTCTCCCTAAATCGCAGTATGAGGGGAGACTGACTGGAAAAGGCACGCTAGGAGCGGACTCAGTAATATGCAGGGACGGGCATTCTTGGTCTCAAGCACACTACACAGTTCTATAGAACTCTACCTTGGTGACCCCGTATGTCGATGAACACAAGAATAGTCTGCGCTCCAAACACTCGGAGCAGTGCGACGACTGGATTAGATGTGAACACATTAGGACTTTCAGCAGTTGGTTGGAAGCACGTCTCAGAGGTGACAACACTGTTTGTGGTGAGTTGTACTTGTTTTCCAGGGGACCATCTATGACTGTATTGATTTACAAAGGATACGAGATAAATGGGAATACATTTTACACGATTTACCAAGATCAAAAGAGCACCAACCAAAACAGCAGTGTCCGCTTTGATGCAACAACCGAGAAGGGAAAGCACACATATTATGGTTACATAGTTGTCGGTGTACTAAAGTAGGGGTACCTTAGTACCCCGAACTTGTGCATGGGCAGTAGTAGCGTCCCGCGGCAAGGCTTGCCAGGGGAGCGACAAGAGTCTCCACGGCCCTTTCTGGGCCGGACGGAGGCCAAGTGATCGAGCCTAGAAGACCAAGCCCCGGCAAGAGGAGCTTGCCGGGCCAAGAAGGCGAGGTCCGGCAAGAGGAGCTTGCCGGGCCAAGGCGACAAGGCCCCGGCAAGAGGAGCTTGCCAGGACGACTAAGACGAAGCACCAAGGCCCCGGCGGGAGGAGCTCGCCGGGACGGCCAAACCAAGGCACCCCAAGAGAAGCCCGCCGTGGCGCGCCGCGCGCCCCGGCAAGGCCTGACGAGCGGCAAGCTCTCAGGTGCGGCAAGACAACCACCGCGGCAAGCCACTTGCCGCGGCGAACCACCACCTCAGGCGTGCGCTCCAGCTCACCTGCCCACGCGTCACTCTGGAGCTTCCCCAGAGACACGTGGCGGGGCGCCGCGCAGCCTGGGGCGCGCGCGTGGCAGGCGACATTGGCGGAGTCGCCCCCGTGGCAAGCGCAGGCGCCCCTAACGGTCCACCTCGGCACTGTTCAGGCGATCCATACGGGCATTTAATGCCTTTGTCCCCCGCCGTCAGAGTTAGGTGCGATAGCACTGTGCGGCCACTGTTCACACAGTTCCTTGCCATTTTTACCCTCACCTGCGTCGCTACCTGTGGAAAACCCCTTAGCATATAAAAGGAGGCCCATGCGCACATAGGGGGGGAGGACCGAAGGAGAGAAGGAGGACACCCAGTAGACCCTCGTCTACGTCCAGCTCCAACTTACTGTAGCTTCTTGCGCTCCAGAGCAAGAACTCGAATCAACCAGACATGCAGCAGTAGGGTTTTACGCATCCGTGCGGCCCGAAGCTGGGTAAAATCGTTGTGTGTGTGTGTGGCCGAGCGTTGTTGGGCCAGGCCCTAACAGTGCACGGGCACGCGTGGCCTGGGTTGCGCTGCTCCTTAACTCCGTGCCCGTCGCGCCCTCCCCAAGTGGCGCGCGCTTATCGCGGCGTCGTGGGGGGGGGCGAGGCGTGCGAGACGTGCGTGACGTGGGTGGCGTGCGCGGGGCTTGAGGCCCGCAGGAATGCGTCACGTCGGGCACGATTCCTTTATTTGGAAAGGCGAAACGCCCGCCCCCACTTTCGAGTGGGGGGGAGAGGTCGCCTCATCTGTCGCCTCGGCCCTGCTCGCCCGCCACGCGTCCTCCATGCGCTTGGGGTTGCGGTGGTGGAGGCAGGAAGCCGGGCCGACGCGGGTCGAAGTAGAGGGTCGGCCCCGTCGCCTGCTCTTCCTCTGCTTTGATTGGTCGGGCGGGGCGGCTGAGCCCCCATTCCGCCCCCTTATAAGGAGCAGAAGGGGATGATGAGGGTCCGCACTCCTTCCTTCTTCCTTCTCTTAGACCCCTGGTCCCCTCTCCCCAACCGTCATGGAGAAAGGGAACCCTGGTCCTTCTTCGGTGGCGGCAAGGGTTGCGGCCAGGCAGCGCGCACCTCCTCCCCTTGCACCCGCGGTGGCGGGGCCAACCGTAAGGGGAAGGGGGAGGGGGCGAGGTCGTGGACGAGGCCAAGGCGCTCGAGGCGGGCGGGGCGGCGCGCCGGCCTCGCCTCCGCCGGCGGCTCCGTTTCCCCCGGCGGTTCATCTCGGGGACGACCCCTGCGAGTTCATCATCAGGCTGCGCCGGGCGCCTCGCCGTCGCCTCCGCCTCCCGGCTCCCTTCGCGGACGTCCTGGAAGCGGAGCAACACGAGACGCTGAGACTGCGCATGAGGGGCTGCGGGATCAGTGGTATGCGAGTCCACGTCGAATCCCGAGCCCCCGGCGTGATGTGTCTTGGCCGAGGGTGGAAGTCGTTCGTCCGGATCCACAGCCAAATGTCAACCACAAAGAGAAGGGGAGCTCACGCGCGCGCCAAACGGCAAGAACTCGCCGTGCACTCACCCCGGAGGCTGCGCTGTGGGCTGCCCTGGGGACCCGCTGCCAAGTCCGACAAGGTCGCCTCCGGCACCTCCCCAGTTGCCGGGGGAGATTCGCCCTCAAGGACGACCAGCGGGACCTTGGCCCTCTTCGCCCTCCTCTGGCCCAGGCTCCTGAAAAGGAACGGTTTCGGGGGAGGATGAGTGGGCTGCGAAACAAGACGAAGCAACAGAAATCAAGAAGATACAAGCTCTACCAGGAACTTACTCTTCGTCCTCCTCTTCGTCGTCGGAGCTAAGCGCGGAATAGTCAAAAACCGGCTTGCTCCAGGCGCGAGGAGACAGGGGAGTGGGTTCCCGGGGCCGCTTGGCGGGGACGGTGGACGACCCCGCCCCCATTGCCGCCGCGGTACGGGGAGCGGCGGGAGCAGAAGCCGTGGCCCGTAAGGACCCCGCTCCCGCTGCTTCGGAGGCGCGTGTCACGCGGGGCTGCGGTTGCTGGTCGACCTGCCGCACCACCTCTCCGGCCCTGCGGAGACGCCTCCTCGGCTGGGCAGGGGGCTCCGCCTGCGACGAGCTGCCCGGGAGCTGCGAGGAGGACGCGTCAACCTCCGGCAAGCCGCTCGCGTCCTGAGCGGGCTCGCCCGCGCCACCGTGCCCGGCTGGTTCCTCCGCGCCGACGAGCTCCATTTGGTCGGCGAGGCTCTCCGCCTCCGCCGTGTCTGCTTCGGCCAGGGTGAAGCCAGACTCGCCCGCGGCCGCCGCCTCCTCCATCCTGGAGGCGATGTAGGCCAGCTCCTCGGGGGTGGTGTCCCGCGTGAGGCCCCTCTTCTCGTCGGGGTCGACCGGCACCTCCTCCAAGTTGTCGAAGAAGGCCTGCACGACGTCGTCCGCCGGCTCCTGCCAGGTCGCGTCGATCCCGTGCGAGTCACACAGAGGCATCATCGCGAGGATGCGACTGAGCGCCAAATTGTTGCACAGGGGGACGATGCCCGGCGGCAACCTGAACCATTCTGGGTGCTCGGAGTCGTACTTGAACAGCTCCTTCAACACTCCGACGAGCTCCAGAACGGTGAAGTTGTAGTTAAGGCCCGGGCGCAGCCTCATGATGTCCGCCGCGTTTTGGAATTCCCAAGCCGGCTTCCCCCTCTCCTGCAGGGGGGCGATACGCCGGCGAAGGAAATCCGCGCCGACGGCGCCGACGGTGAGCCCGGCAAACCTGAGGCGCAGGATTCGGGTGGCGGCAATCTTCAGCTTGGCATCGTCCGGGGCTAGGTCGCTCCAGTCACGGCCGCGCACCACTGGAGTTCGCCACACGGCGGTGAACGGCGGTGGATTCTCCTCGACGATCAGGCACCACTGGGCCCTCCACTCCTCCCATCTGCCACGGAGTTCCCCCTCCAAGTAGACCTCTTTCTTGCCGGTCCTGGAGACCCAGGCGACTCCGCTGGACAGCGGCTCTCCTTTCTCCACCCGGGGAGTAAAGAAGTGGCGGAAGAGGGCTATGTTGGGGCGGACTCCGACAAAGTTCTCGCAAAGGTGTGCGAAAACCGCCATTGTCAGAACGGCGTTGGGGGTGAAGTCAAGGAGGTGGAGGTTGTAGGTGTGCATGATGTCGCAAAAGAACTCAGAAAAAGGCGGGCAGAGCCCGCAATAGAAGAACACGGCGAAGAAAGGGTACCCGGTCGGGTACAGCTTCTGGGCGATGGCGGGAAGAACTCGCGTGCGCGGATGAGCTCGCGTCGCCTTCGACCAGAAGAGGCGGTACCCGTTCTTCAGCCTCAGCGCATCGAGCTGAGGGGGGAACGTCGCCGTCTCCTTCCGAAGCGCTTCCAGCCGCAGCGCCTCGGCCGACTTCATGGCCTTCCCCTTCGCCTTGTCGCTCTTCGGGGCCATGGCAGAAACAGGGAGGGGGAGTTGTCGGCGCTGGCGGCGCCGGGGGCTGCGAGCGCGAATCGCTGCTTTCTCTAGTAAGGAGGAAGTGGCGGAGATTTTCGAGGAACAGCAACCGGCGGAATGGCGAACTGCCCCTGTTCCCCTACGCTTATAAAGGGGGGAAGGAGTGGGGGCGGACGTTCCGCCTTTCCAAATAAAGGAATCGTGCCCGACGTGACGCATGCCTGCGGGCCTCAAGCCCCGCGCACGCCACCCACGTCACGCACGTCTCGCACGCCTCGCCCCCCCCCCCCACGACGCCGCGATAAGCGCGCGCCACTTGGGGAAGGCGCGACGGGCACGGAGTTAAGGAGCAGCGCAACCCAGGCCACGCGTGCCCGTGCACTGTTAGGGCCTGGCCCAACAACGCTTGGCACCGTGTATGGCCCAGACCCGGGGGCTCCTGTCGGTGTACTAAAGTAGGGGTACCTTAGTACCCCGAACTTGTGCACGGGCAGTAGTACGTCCCGCGGCAAGGCATGCCAGGGGAGCGATAAGAGTCTCCACGACCCTTTCTGGGCCGGACGGAGGCCAAGTGATCGAGCCTAGAAGACCAAGCCCCGGCAAGAGGAGCTTGCCGGGCCAAGAAGGCGAGGTCCGGCAAGAGGAGCTTGCCGGGCCAAGGCGACAAGGCCCCGGCAAGAGGAGCTTGCCGGGACGACTAAGCCGAAGCACCAAGGCCCCGGCGGGAGGACCTCGCCGGGACGGCCAAACCAAGGCACCCCAAGAGAAGCCCGCCGCGGCGCGCCGCGCGCCCCGGCAAGGCCTGACGAGCGGCAAGCTCTCAGGTGCGGCAAGACAACCACCGCGGCAAGCCACTTGCCGCGGCAAACCACCACCTCAGGCGTGCGCTCCAGCTCACCTGCCCACGCGTCACTCTGGAGCTTCCCCAGAGACACGTGGCGGGGCGCCGCGCAGCCTGGGGCGCGCGCTTGGCATGCGACGTTGGCGGAGTCGCCCCCGTGGCAAGCGGAGGCGCCCCTAACGGTCAGCCTCGGCACTGTTCAGGCGATCTAGACGGGCATTTAATGCCTTTGTCCCCCGCCGTCAGAGTTAGGTGCGATAGCACTGTGCGGCCACTGTTCGCACAGTTCCTTGCCATTTTTACCCTCACCTGCGTCGCTACCTGTGGAAAACCCCTTAGCATATAAAAGGAGTCCCATGCGCACATAGGGGGGGAGGACCGAAGGAGAGAAGGAGGACACCCAGTAGACCCTCGTCTACGTCCAGCTCCAACTTACTGTAGCTTCTTGCGCTCCAGAGCAAGAACTCGAATCAACCAGACATGCAGCAGTAGGGTTTTACGCATCCGTGCGGCCCGAAGCTGGGTAAAATCGTTGTGTGTGTGTGTCGCCTCGATCTGCTCTTTGGGCAACCTCCGCCCCCCGCCGAACCGACAAGGGGCTCCGTCCCCATAGGTGCTCGTGGAGGCCGATATCCCCCGACAATAGTGGACATATGGGAACTTGACTACGGACAAGATTTTAAGGTCCCTTTGTTTAAGTGCAAATGGGTCAATCTGTCAGGAGGCGGGGTACATGTAGACCCATAGTACGGAATGACAACAGTCGATCTGAAAAATCTTGGGTACACTGACGAACCGTTCGTCCTAGCCAATGATGTGGCACAGGTTATCTATGTGAAGGACATGTGTACCAGACAGAGAGAAAGAAAAGATAAGGAAACGAATACATCATATGATGAGCCAAAGCGCCACATAGTTCTTTCAGGAAAAAGGGACATCTTGGAATTGGAGGGCAAGACAGACATGTCTGAAGATTATGAAAAGTTTCATGAAATTCCTCCCTTCAATGTCAAGGCTGACCCAAGCATCCTCATAAACGATGAAGATTATCCATGGTTACGGCGCAATAAGCAAATGACACAAGCGAAGAAAAAGTGAAGGCTTTCTCCCGCAACTATTATGATGATACCATGCCAGATTTGTAACAGACAAGTATGCTATGCCAACTTTTTCAGAGTTCATTTGAAAACTATGAATTTAGGTCCAATTTTCTCTATAGGTGCATCTATGTTCATTTTTTAGTAAAGTTAATCACAAACTTGTGATTCACACAAATTTCAAAGAATTCAAATTTTAACTATTCAAATTTGAAAACTAATGGCACTAACAGAAAGTTTATAATTTTTCTAAAACTAATGGCACTAACAGAAAGTGTATAATTTTGCTGACCTAAAAGCAAAAAGAATTAAAAAATAAAGCAAGAAACAAAAGAAAATAAATAATACAGAAAACAAAACAAAAAAACTGGAAAAAAAATAAAAATAGCAACAATAAGTATTTTTTTGTAAGTAGAAACAAAATAAAATAAAAAAAGCAACAAACAAAACAAAAAAACTAAAAAAGTGTTTTCAAATTTGAAAACTAATGGCACTAACAGAAAGTTTATAATTTTTCTAAAACTAAAAGCAAAAAAGAATTAGAAAATAAAGCAAAAAACAAAAGGAAATAAATAATGCAGAAAAAAACAAAAAACTGGAAAAAAAATAGGGCTCGCCCCTGGCCCATGACCATTAGTCCCGGTTTGTGCCACAAACCGGGACTAAAGGGTTGGCCCTCGTTGCACCCGAAGTTTAGTCCCACCTTGCCAACCGAAGGGCGCCCACACCTGTTTATAAGCCCGTCCCTCTCTGCGTTGTTGAGCTCCTCTCAAAGTGAAAATAGATGCCCCTATACAGGAAATTAGACCTAAATTCATAATGAATTTCTCTGAAATTCATTGAAATTGATTATGAATTTAGATTTAATTTTCTCTATAGCTGCATCTATGATCACTAACAGAAAAGTTTATAATTTTCGTGACCTAAAAGAAAAAGAAATCACTAAAAAACTATAAGTATTTAGTTCTAAGTAGAAATGAAAAAATAAATAGCAAAAAAGAAAAAAAATGCATATAATATTTGTTATGACTAACTAAAATTACCAAATTGAGTATAATGATAAAACACAGTAATATTAAATACCAGGAAAAAGATTGACTCAAAAATCAATTTTTATAGTAAATTTATTCATAAACTAGTGATTCACACAATTTTTAAAAAATTCAAATTTAAACTATTCAAAATTTAAAACTAATGGCAGTAACAGAAAGTTTATAATTTTTGTGACCTAAAATAAAAAAGAAATCACTACAAAACTATAAGTATTTAGTTCTAAGTAGAAATGAAAAAATAAATAGCAAAAAAGAAAAAAAATGCCACCTACTGGGCCACCACGGCCTGAATACAACTAGAAACCCAACCATGGGCCAGGATTCAGGCCCGCAGCAGGCCCAGTAGGCCCACAGGCATTGCAGTGACAGATTAGGCCCGAAAGCCTGAAGTTGAGAGGAGCTCGAGAGGGTGGGCGCAGCAGCGCTTATAAACCACTCCCGAGCCCTCTCAACTAGCGAGGTGGGACTAAACGTTTGGGCGCGGGGCAGCACAAGGCCATTGGTCCCGGTTGGTGGGATGAACCGGGACCAAAGGGTGGCATTGGTCCCGGTTTGTGGGACAAACTGGGACCAATGCCCCCCTTTAGTCCCGGTTGGTCCCACCAACCGGGACCAAAGGCCGCCGCTTCCCTCCCTTTGGGCTGCTGAAAAGAGGCCTTTGGTCCCGGTTGCTCGCACAAACCGGGACTAAAGGGGGGCATTGGTCCCGGTTTATGGCACGAACCGGGACCAATGGCTTTGCTATATAAGCAAAAACTTAGGAAATTTTCACATTTCGCTCGCAGTTGCCCCCGACGACGCCGAGCACATCGACGCCGCCAGGCTGCCCCGACGCCGCTCGCCGCCCCCGCCGTCGCTGTCGCCCGCGCCCGTCGTCGCCATCATCCGGGCCCTCGACGGCCGTCGCCCGCGCCGTCGCCCGTGCCCTCGCCCTACGCCGTCGCGCGCGCCCGCGCCCTCGCCGCGCGCCGCCGTCCCCTGCCCCGACGCGCGCCGCCCCTGCCCCGTCGACGTCGTCGTCCCGCCGTCCCCTGCCCCGACGCGTCGCCGCCTCTGTGAGCACCGCGCGTCTGCCCCCACCGTGCATTTTTTTAATTATATACATGCTATTTTTTACATGTTTTTACATTTTCATACATACATACATATATATATATGTATATATGTATGTATGTATGTATGTATGTATTTTTTAGATATTTGTATTTTTTTATGTATGTCATATATGTATGTATGTATTTTTTACATCTTTTTTGTATGTATGTATGTATTTTTTCAATTGTAATGATGTTTAAAAAATACATATATGCAAAAGTTAGATTTTTAATTAGAAAAGTTTTATCTATATATGTTCTCTGATTTAGTACATTTTAGGTTAGTTTTATATATTTAGGAAGAAGGAACAGAAGGTTCGAAGAAGAAGGAAGAAAAGGTTTTATATATGCAAAAGTTACATTTTTAGAAAAGTTTTATATATCTAGCTAAAGGAAGAAGAAGAAAAAGAATGAGTGGAAAAAGGAAAATAAGAAGATGAAGAAAGGAGAAGAAGAGGAGAAATAAGAGGAAAAAAGAAGAAAAAGAAGAGGAGAAGAAGAAAGGAATAGAGGAGAAGAAGCGTTGTCGAGGCCACCCCAAACCCTAGAGAAGCAGCGTCGAGGCCACTAATTAATATATATGATTCCTTACTATGATTAGCTAGCTAGTTCTATGTTTGCCACTAATATATCCATCTGTCATGTTTGAATAATAATTGCCATGCTGTAAATATTTGTAGAAACTATGGACACCGCCCGAGACGAAGCAAAAGAAGCGTTGTTGAGGGACATAATCGCAGAAGGAAGTGATGCCGTCTCGTTGTTTCTCAACGACACCGATGGTCTGGAAGGAGAGGGTGAAGAAGCTGGCTCCGGTCACCTAATGCCGGTGCAAGAAGGAGAACATGAGGATGGCTCCGGTGACCCAATGCCGGTGTAAGAACGAGACCGTGATGACGGCTCCGGTGACCGAACTGAATCCGGCCAGGTATATATATTAGTTAAGCCTGTGCTGACTAGCTAATTGATGCATTCAATGTTTTGGTATGTACACATATTAATTAAGTCTTTGTTCTTTTTTCTAGCCCTCCGGATCGAGCACAACTGAGGTAAAGAGACGAGGCCCGAAGAAAAAGTTGAGCTCAGATGAAAGGTTTGAGATCATAGCAATCGCGCCCGACAGCAAACCGATTGAACCCATCCGAACAAAGAATGCATTTGTTGCTCAGTGCGGGGTTCTGGTTAGGGACAAGATCCCGATCAGCATCCAGTGATGGTTAAAGCCGGCTACAGAAGACCCTGAGGTGTCTTACGTCAATGATATGCAGAAAAATGATCTTTGGACTGAGCTGAAGTCAAATTTCACCCTACCGCCAGAGGATGATCTGGAGAAGACAGTTAAAGAGCAATTAATCATGTCTTTTGCTCTTAAGAGGATGGCAGACCTATTCAGGAGGTGGAAGAAAGAGCTGAATAGGTTTGTCGATAAAAAAGAGACACCAGAATTCAAGGGCAGATATTAGAAGATCAGATATCACTGGCCCGCATTTGTGGCCAACAAGACATCGGAAAAGAGTAAGAAGATGTCGGCGACAAACAAGAAAAATGATGCGAAGAAGAAGATTCACCATCGCACGGGGTCAGGTGGCTACCTCGTAGCCCGGCCTAAGTGGGCCAAGGCTGAGAATGATCTGGTTGAAAAAGGGATCGAACCAGAGACAACGAACTGGCCAGACCGTTGCCGGACTTGGTTCTTCGGGGCTGGCGGAACCTTGGACCTTGTAACAGGGAAGTGTAGACGAGCAACTTGACATACCCCTGAAGAAGCTTCGGTACTATATCAATGCAGCGCAGAAAGGGACATTCCTTCCAGACAGAGAGAACGACGAGCTCACTAAGGCCCTCAGAAATCCTGAGCACCCTGGACGGACACGAGGCACGCCAGGCTCCATTCCATGGAAGGCTGGGTTTCTGGACGCAGGCGGTTACAAAAGCCACGAGAGGAGGAAAAAAGTGCAGCAGACCGAACTGCGCAGGTGCTGCACCCAAGGGTACAAGCGATAGAGGAACGTGAAGCAAATCGCAGCAAACGACTTGCAGAAGCTTCCCCTGAAGCTACCCCGCCATCTCAGCGGAGAAGCAGTGTGGCTTCCACCGAGCTGCTTCAGCCGGAGCTTGTCTTGACGGCTCCTGCCAGCTATCCCGTGGATGCTATCACGGAGGCTCAAAATTGCCACCTTATGACGCAATGGATTAATATGAAGGTCAAGGCGGCTGTTGGCTCTGTTTTTCCTAATGAACCCGGCGCAACTTTTCACTGCCGGCCGATTCCAGAAGGATATGCTAAGGTGTTGCTGGATGAAATAACGGAGGGATTTGAGGACCTCCTGCTTGACCACCACCGAACAAGGGGAGACTCGGCTGGGTTCTTCTCTGAAGACTCCATGCCTATGGCGGAAGGAGCTCATCAACCTTCCAAACTGGACGCCTCCGCCTCATCCTCCTCCTCCGGCGAGTCAGGGCACTCCGCCTCCTCCACCGCCTCCTCCTTCGGCGAGTGACGATCAGGACCCTCGGTCGGCTCCTTCTCCGGCGCGTGGCGGCACTCCGCCTCCTTCTCTGCCTGTGCCGGCGCGCCCGAGCAGCCAGCCTCCTCCTTCTCCGCCTCATCAACAAGGGCGGAAGAGATCCGCCGCCGCTCCGACAGCTGCTCCGGCGCGTCGTAGTCCTTCTCCTCCGCCTCGTAAGAAAGTAAAGAAGACAGCCGCTCCGTCTGTTCGGCCGGCGTCTAGCAGTACAGCCAGAGGCGGGAGCACATATAGATTCGGTCCTTCTCTGAAGAGTCCAGGGAAGTTACCATACGAGAGCACCCCGGAGGAGAACGCGAAGATCGCGCGAACCGAAGTGGATGACTGGTTTCAAGGGTTGAAAGCAAAGAGACATCCACCTCCGAAGGAGAAGGTAGATCCGGTGAAAATGAAGCGCACTCTGGCTGCCCTGGCAGAACCACCCAAGTCTCTGCCGAAAGGCAACTATGAGCGCATTATTGCAAAGACATGGGCCGAAGCGGAGCGGTTGGGAAGTACAGTCAGTGATCAAAGGATGAAAGAATGACAAGCAGCTGGGAAACAAATTGCCCAGCTCGGCGAACAAGCGAAGCAATCGTGCCCCCCGCTCAAGGTGCCTAGCGACATCGTCGATCTGAGGATGGCGCCCGGTTATAGCAATCTTGACAATTACCTGCCCGACGATGTACATTGTGATCCCATGGAGGTGCAGATACACAGATACGAGTACGGGAAGCCTCTCGTCAAAGATGAAAAATCTCTAACAACGATGATGAGAAGATTGCATTATTGGTACTGGAAAATCTGCAGAGAGTCTGGGGGAGGAGTACTTTGTATGCGATAGTTAAACCGGAGCATGATCTCGTTGGAATTGAACTGTTGCCTATTCCATTTGAGGAGTTCTATTAGTTTTTCAATCAATTGGCCCTCGATAAAGCAACGGTCACCTACTACTGTCTGTAAGTACTACTACTTCTGTCATTAAGTCTCTCTATATAGCTCAACTCTTTCATTGCATGTATTTATAATTATCCTTACTATATTATGCAGATTGAAGATCGCCGAATTGAAGAAAAGACAAATCGGTGATATTGGGTTCGTTAACACATATCTCATAGATGCAACTGAGGTTAAACATCGTACCGAAGATACCGAGGCCAACTTGCTACGATCATTCAAAATAAATGAAAACAAAGATATACTACTCTTTCCTTACAACTTCAAGTGAGTGTTACTGTCTTGTGCATATTCGGTTTCCCTTATATATTAGTCCAGGTTATAGTAATGTAATTGATGAGTTATGCATGCGTGCGCAGGTACCACTATATTCTCCTAGAGATTAGGCTTGAGCAGGGAGTAGTAACTGTCTTGGACTCTAAAAGAAAAGATCCCCAGGAGTATGCGGACATGACTGAAATCCTCAAGAAGTAAGTTAAATCGATCATTATCCACCATATCAGCAACTTTGTGCATTTCCTGATATCAAGTAATTGTTTTCTTTGTCCGACAAGGTTTGGAGAAAATTCACTAGAAAAGCTCCGGGACTGCCGAAGGAGCTAGAATTTAGACACCCAAAAGTAAGTACTATAGTAGCATGTTCCGCGCATCTCCTAGTGATTCAAGCGCTAGTTTCATCAATACCATTTGGCATTCTTGCTTATAAGTTTGATTGACCTCTATTTCTTGTAAAGTGGTTGTGGCAGGAACAAGGGAATGATTTCTATGGATACTAAGTCTGTGAGTCCATCCGCCACACGACCTGTGAGCTGGGTGGGTACTCTGCTGAACAATATGAAGTGCGTAAATAACAATATTCACAATTTTATTTTATTACCATCATTTGTGTTGAGTTTCTTTCATTCATTCAAATTAGATGTTCCGGATGTGGGATGAACTCCTAGCACCAGATCGCATGCGAGCTATTCAAGAGGAATTGGCGGCATTCTTTCTTGACCATGTGATTGCTGAAGACGGAGAATACTATGTGGACCATGCATCCATAATTTAGGAGATTACATTTGTAAGAGATAATTATTGTATATATGTAGCCGGTAGTGTCGGACGATAGATATACGAGAACTTGTTGTTCGACCAATCTCTCGGAGAAGGAGAGGTGGTCGATATCACTTCTCTCTGTATGCATATATGTTCATGACGATCTTCTGTTTCCTTCGTTTGCTTACTAGCTAGCTAGCGTGTCTAGTCCTCTCTATACGTATGTATAGTACGTAGCGTCGACCAAGCACGGACATAAGAGAGGACATTTTTCTCTATTAATTAGCTATCTAACACAATATATGAAATACCTAAATTAACCCCCCAAAACCCCCAACCCCCCCCCCCTTTCAAAAAAAACAAAAACCCCAGCCACAGAAATGCTGACGCGTGGAGGCCTATTGGTCCCGGTTGGTGGAACCAACCGGGACCAAAGGCCCTCCTGCCTGGGCTCAGCGCGCAGGCCACATGGAGGCCCATCTATCCCGGTTCTGGTTAGAACCGGGACTAAAGGGTCAGGGCATTAGTAACGACCCTTTAGTCCCGGTTCTGGAACCAGGACAAAAGGCCCTTATGAACAGGGACAATAGGCCCGTTTTCTACTAGTGATTACATATTTTGAATGGGAAAAGCTTGTCAAAGTTTAATCATTGATGTTAGTAAGAAGACATTAGTTTAATATATTGGAATTGGAAAACCTTGTCAATTTGTGCTCATTGATATTGGCGAGAAGACATGCATTTGATATTTTTGAGTGGGACGGCCTTTGCTGTGAGCAACGTAGATTATTTTTTCCAATTCTTGTCTTCAGTTCAGAAGTAAATATTTACTCTGTTGAGATGCATAGTCACATGAATGTTGACTTATGTAAGGTATTTTAAGAGTTTGTTCTGAATGTTTTCTATGTAATGACAGGCCTTGTGAGTTTGATTGCAAACTTGAGCTTGGAATGTTGTGGCATGCAGCATCACGAGCTGTTCACCGTGCCTCCTGAGAATAAAGATTCATATTGTTTTGCATGTTGATCAAATGCATGTGATTTACATATTAAGAAGATCATCCTCTTCTGTTGTTTCTTTGCTTAAGAAGTTTATTGTCTTATGTTTCATTCATAGCCTATACGACAACTCAGGTAGGTTAGAGGTGAAACCATATGATCTTCCGACCAACTCATCATCTTAGGCTGCGATTGGATCATCGTTTTCCAACCAAAACCGCTTGTAAAACTGATGCTTGTAAATGAAAGCAGATGGTCTTGGGCAAAGTGTTTGGTTGGTCGATTTCGACCAATAAAATATACACTGTTCTCTCAAATTACACGCGTAACTCGCGGGTTTTTGTTATAGACCTCGGGCCCTCGGTTTCATTACGCTTGTATTTTTCCGATGACGAGTAAATTACACTTGTATCTCAATACAGGTGTGAAACAATCCAAAGCTCCCAAGTGCGGCCTTACCGTTTCATGTCGTCTCAGTCTCTCGAAGGTGCTCATAGGTGTGCGATGATCTTGGCTTCCTGAATGAGCAGCGGGCGTTGTATCAGACCATCCGTAGGGCCCGCGAGGCCCTCTTTGTCATCCTTCTAGTTGCACTCGCCGTGATGCCGAGCATTGTCCACATGGTCAAAGAACATGAGGATTCAGGAGATGACTTTATTTTGACGCGATGACAATAGGGACCCACTAGGGCCATAGTCGTATGTATGCAAGTTCCTCCTTATTATATACAACTATATTTATTTTCTTCCTCCTGGTTTCGTGACATCATGGTCCCACACCATCGTCAACCTATATAGTCAATAAACGAGAGAATTGCACAAGGAGCGGCCGACAGTTGTGACCCAGCAGCTCGAGAAGTATTTGTTTTTTAGGTGTAAGCGTAGTTTTTCTTGAGAGATGTTTTTGTTGTTGTTCAGAGGAGCAGGGTATCAACTGGGCGGGCTGTGGCCCGTCTAGCCCAAGTATTATTTTATGTCAGCCAAATATCCATCCGAGATATTATTTTTTCAAAATGAAAATGGCTAGCCCAGCTATACTTTTTTTGCGGAATACCCAACCCAGGTCAACTTGTTATTCTCCGCCCCGCTGGGTTGTAAATCTTTCCTATTAGGCCTAACAAGAAAATGGGCTTTAAGAAATAATAAAGGGCTTATTCCATCTGTGCCCCCAATTCCTTAGTTGTTCTCAGTTTTCCCCACACTCCAAACTTTTGCTCACTTTTCCCCACTCCCTTAGCTAAAACTCTCACAAATGTTCATAACAGACGTTTGCCGTCTTGGCCATTAACTGACTTGTGGGGCCACGTTGGACTCTGTTGACTGTGGATGTGGCTTCGCTGGTTGGGCCGTGTTTGTGTTCATAGGACGGGCCCATTGGTTTGTTGGTAATGAATTAAAAAAGCCTTCTATCGATTGATGCAACCTGCTATGCATGCCCGGGTTTGGCATCGATGTAGCCTTCTATGCATGCGAACGCTACCACGCACGCATCTAGTGACCTAGACCTAATCGCATGCATGCACGCCGACATGCACGCATCAATCCGTGCCGCAAGGTTGCTGGTGGATTTAGTCGCTCCGCAGCGTCGTATGACGCATCGCAGGCATACGTGCCGGTGGAAGAAGGGGACGGCTGCACGCTCGCGTCCATATGTCGAGGCATCGGTTCACGCCGCATGGCTGCCGCTCGATTGAGTTGTGGGAGGCAGGCATCCACCGACGCAGAGCACGCAGAAGGGGGAGGCAGGCAGCCGCCAACACAGAGCACGCTCGCATCGATTCACGTTCACACATTGATGATCGCATTGGTTCACGCACACACTAAGTCACGATCTACGTTGTTCCGCGTGTACCCACTTCGTCTCACCCGGCTATTTAAACCGCCCTTCATTGCTCTTCTTGTACAGATCCATCTGCGCCTCCCCCTTCTCTTCTTCCCCCAAAAGCCAAAGCAAACACTCAGCAAAGCGAGCAAGATGCAGTACAACGGGCCGACGTTCCAAGAGCCACCCACCAGGCCAGAACGACGGTACCCTGCCAACATTGTCGTCGAGGCATCGCTCCGCGTGTGGGCGTTCTCACGCTGGAGGGGTAGCACTGAGCTTGCACGGGGGTTCCTCCGTGTGGGCTTCCACCACCTCCCGGCGGGCTTGCCGCCCATATTCAACCTCGTGGAGCAGCGTCCCCACGCCAACACTCTAGTGGTAGGGCTCGTCGTCCACTTCACCAACAGGTTCGATGCCTACTACCTACTCGGCAAGGTGTATTGGTGTGCGTGCGAGTTCATCGCATTCACTACCTATAACATCTTCACCGACTTTGAGAGCGTCTTCCCCGCTCGCAACTGCATGCACAGCCTCCCGTACTACCTCGGCGAGAACGGCCTTGAGGAGGAGCAGCACTAAAGCCGGCGACGAAGAAGACGGTAAAGCCGGCGGTTAAGGTGAAGACGACGGTGAAGACATGGAGGTGTTGCCCTAGCTAACCTGTCTACTATGTAGTGTGAGTTTGGTGTGTGTGTTGCCCGAGCTAGCTACCCTATCTATGTAAGGTTAATTATCTATCGGTGTCATGTTATATGTAAAAACTTATGTTGCCCTAGCAAGCCTATCTAAGTTAAGTTATGTGTGTTATATTAATGCTTTGTTATGTTTGTATTTTGTTTGTCCAAAGTTTAGACACGGCTAATTGACTTGGGCAAAATTAACCAAACTAACTAAAAATGATGTTTTTATAGATGCCTTCTAAAAATAAGAACATATTGTACACGGCTTTGGTTTGAGAGCTCTGTATTTTTTAGGTATTCCAACAATACTTTGGTTTCCAGAAATATTGAAGTATCAAATACTTTGAGATGTTTGGCTTTAGTCAAAAGTGTAGTTTTATATACTTTAATATGTAGAAACCTACACTATTTTTGAAGTATATAAAAAAGAGGGTTGGACCGCTTTTTCCAATACTGAAGTATTGGTTCGCTAGGCATAATAATACTGCGGTTTGCAAATACTTTGATTCTAAAATTACTTCACCGCCAAACTAAGCCAGGCTGTGAGCAAGAAAAACAAAAGCACATACGGTGAAGAGAAATCAAATAAAAAAATGAAGGGACCCATAAAGGAAAACCAAAAAAATCCTCAATGAAATAGAAGAGATTGGGCAATCAAATTAATGAAAAAATCAATCAGAAGCAAAAAAGAAAGCAATCGTTCCTAAACAAAAAAAGGAACATCGCTTGTTTCTGGGCCTCATTTATCCTTTGTTGGCCTTGCAGCTTGATTCTCTTTGGGCCCGCGAACTAGGTTTTTTTTCTAGCGGAACTGACGAACTCGAGGACAGAAGTTTGGCAAGTGCGAGAGAGAAGATATGAACTTGATGTATATCCCTTGTGCTGCTCAAGTACTGCTTTCTGTCATCTGACGAGCTAGGGTATGATCCAACACTCGAGGCTATTAGCTAACAAAATAATCCTATCACTGAACTGGTAGTTGTCTTCTGCCGAAACTGAAAGTGTCGAAATATAACAGTAAACTGCATACATTGAGAGATCGACAGTTGCACTAAACAGAGTTGCATTTGAGATAAACAGACTTGGATTGCTAAACAGTGGCAAGAACAGTAGACAAACATCTCTAACGAGAGATGGCCATCAAGTAAAAAATTCCTAGAACAAGTATTCCTAAAGCTATCAGACTGGATTGCTTCTTCAACTCAATCAGCTGCTTGAAGTTCTTGTTCATCTTCTTCAATTCCGTCTTCAGTTCGGCATCTACCACCGTCAGGTATTCCGGACGCGCTGCTGCTGCTAGAACGACACTGTCATGGGGCAGATTGAACTCGTGGATTGCATTCCCCCTCGAATCCAACAAGCCGAACCCTTGAAGCCTCTGGATGTAATCATCCATCCACTCGAAATGGTGGCATTTCTTCATGATCTGAAAACGAAATCACGTAACGTAAATCCCAAATCTGACAGATTTTTTGAGAAATTAGAGATAAAGGATGCGAGGAAAACTTAGATCTAACCTGCCCCTCCGACTTGCTCTCGCATTTGACGAACTCGCGCCCAAAGTTCCCATTATTCTCCTCCTTCGAAGTCAACTGCTTCAGTGGCGCAGTCCGTGGGCAGTTAGTGCATCAAGTCATCGACACTGGACCATACACTGGCCACGTGGAACGAGGGGCTCACAAGGAGGTTGACATATTGTCGGAGAGGAATAAATAGAGGAATTGCTCGAGAGGAAGAAGAACGAGAAGATGGGGAAAGAAACGGAGGAACTGCTCAAGGTCTGCTCAATGCCTATGTCTGTCAGATGGAGAAGAGGAGAAGGGGAAGCTATATTGACGATTTGCCACATTGTAGTTTGCAGTTTGAATATTTGAACCAACTCTTAACACTGACATGCCGTGGTCATGTGCGAAAAATACAATTTCATATGTAAAGTGGGGCAGATCATAAAAACCCGAGAAGGACAGTGCAGTAGCCAATCAGGATGCAAAACCAGCGTCACGCGAATCGCGCATGCCTGCCCCCACATCTGACGGGTGGTGTTTGGCGCTTGGTAGGATTCGACGGCGGACGTTCGACGCTAGGGTTTGGAGCATTTCTGCGGGTTATGAGCCAGTCAACAGGGTTATTAGGGTTTGACCAGATTTCAAATGGCCATAACTAAATTATAAAAAATCACAAAAATATAAAAAAAACATAGTTCGTCCGTTTATGAGACCTAGTTACCATAAAAAAAATAAACTCAGTATAGGGGCGTTTTTTTGAAAAATCATTTTTTGAAGTGATCTGTCGAAATCAAGTTCAAATGTGTTTAAAAAATTCAAAAAAAATCAAAATGTTGTAATTCTTGCCCACATAGCCGTCATATGTGACAAGGTTATGAGAAAAAATATATAAACTTGGTGTAAGTCATTTTCATGAAAAAAGGCTTCACACAAATGAGCTATCACCTATGAACATGTTTAGAGTTCGTAGAATAGGGAGAGAGGGTTTAGGGTTTGAAAAAAATCGAAATAATTAAAAAAAACAGAAAAATCTTCATAGCTTCATTTTGGAGTGAATAAGAAGGATCTGAACTTACTTTTTCATTTTCATATCTAAAACATGTTATTTGACGGTTTTGAATTAAAAGCATATTTTTCAAAAAAAATGTAGTAATACGAATATTAATCAATAAATAGTGAGACTTTGTTTTTACCCTATATATATGGAACAAGTGTTAATAAAAATATAAATGCCTCATTTAGACAAGGTCAAAAAAACTTGATTTCAAATAGGGTTGTTTACCCTAGCTCTCGAGCTCGTTTCTAGCACATTTCTCATTCGAACTGTTCACCTACGAATATTGGACTTCAAATGCTCGATCAAATACACCGCATAGAGTAATGAACCTCCAATGTTCAACTTCAACTTTGGCTCGAATCCCAATTTTGGCCCAAATTTAACTATTGATTTAAATTCAAATTTTGAAGGAAATTTGAATTCTAACTCAAATAAGAAACCAAAGTAGAAGCAACATTATTACAACTGATAAGTTTCACAGTAGCTCAAATCTACCAAGTTTTAACATGCCAACATTTTAATACAAATCTACCATGTTTTAAGCGATCGACTCGCCCTCAAATTGACAACACAAACATTTCCCAACAATTTAATTCAAATTCTCGACTTGCTCCTTGTGTTTGCAGCTGGCTTCACTGTCTTGCTCCTGGTTTCCCTAGTTGAGATGCTCTTTTCTTTTAGACTCTTGTTCTTTTTGATCTTTACTTGGGGTTTTCGCCGTGGAGGTGCTGATGGAGTAGTTCCACTCGCCGAGCACTTGACGACCATTTGACGGTCATCTATGGGTTCAGTAATCTTTAAAGGCACAATTGGAAAAATTACCCCCTCCTCTTCCTCTCTTATAGCTTCAAAACCATCAAAGGCCATGGTTTCAAAATCTTCTGCTTCTTCATCTCTTGGCCTTTTCTCCCTAGAGCTGGTAAATAAAATTATAAGCCATAGGAAAAAAAGAGAACAAATGCAAACAAAAGGGTAGCTGCATTCTACAAATGCAAACACATACCAAGATGATTCATTTGCTGCTGCATTGTCCACTGCTTCATTTGCTGCTGCATTCTCCACTGAATCTTTAGTCTCCATTGCTGCTGCATTCTCCTCAGCATTGGTTGTTGTCCATCTTTCCTCCTCTCCAAATGATGCATCCACTGCATTGGTATAAAGCCTAGCAATATGCCCCAGAACTCCATATTATTTGCAAGCACGCTTCTTTGGTAGACGACCCTGCTCACCTGCTCTAATCGTCTGGTTCCTTGGTCTTCCTAGTGGTCTAGTAATGACAGGAGCGTGGAGTTTGAACCCTGGATCTACTATGTTCCATTGATCTTACCCCGAGAGTGCAGGCACATTGTCAGCATAAGCAGCCATGAATTTGGCAATAGAGAAATACTTAGAGCAATATTGATCAACTTCACCATCTGCACCCCCGATAACGGTCATCAGATGTAGGGCATGTATGCATGGCTTCCCACGGATCTGCCATTGCCTACAAGCACATTCTCTAGTACTTAGGTTCACAGGATACCTCCATACCCTATTTTTAGTGTCAGTATGGGTAACCTTTCCCTCATATGTACCTGATCGAATACATTTACCCTTCAGTCCTCTTGCCTTCAAGTGCAATGCCTTAATCAGTGATGGGAGCATTTGATGACCAACATATTGTGTTTCTGCAATTCTTTTGCGAAGAGCCATCTTTATCATGATCATCTGCCTCATCTTGTCAAATGCTTGCCACAACAAGAGCCCTTTCACTGACTTGAACTTTGGATTGACGCATTCTGCAAGGTTACTGGTCACATAATATACTTTGCAGATTTCGTTGAATTTGCTTCTTGACCACTCCTTGCCATGATGTGCATCCATGTACTCCCTTCACAAGAGGATTTTGAGCATACAACACTCTCAAATGGTGTTCATGCTTCCTTTTGCTGCATGTGTATGATGCTGGCCATAAGTTCTCATCATAAACTTTACCTTTGAACTTCTTTTTGAAATTATGCGCTACGTGTCGCATACATTCCCTATGCTCCACTCCAGGGAATATAATTTCTACTTCACTCTCTAAACCCTTGCAAGCATCTGTGTGTATAGCTAAACCTGGGGGTGTGCCTATAATGTTGCGCAACTGCTGCAGAAACGAGACCCAACTTTCCTCAGACTCTGCCTCCACCACACCAAATGCAACTGGGAATAGCCAGTTGTATCCATCAACTACAGAAGCTGCTACTAGTTGTCCTCTCCATCTTCCAGTCAAATGTGTAGCATCTACAGCCAAATAGGGCCTGCAACCATCTAGAAACCCCGGCCAGCAAGCCTTGAAACAAACAAAAGCCCTTCTGAAGCAGTCCTTCTCAAATGACTTCCCTTTTATTTTGAATGGAACTGTATGCTTGTCAATCTCTACAGCACTCCCTCGACTTGTCATCTCCACTTCAGCTTTGAAAGTGTAAAGCAGCTAAAAACTTGTTGGAGAACGTAGTAATTTCAAAAAAAAAAAATCCTACGCACACGCAAGATCATGGTGATGCATAAAAACGAGAGGGGAGAGTGTTGTCTATGTACCCTCGTAGATCGAAAGCGGAAGCGTTATTTCAACGCGGTTGATGTAGTCGTACGTCTTCACGATCCGACCGATCCAAGCACCGAAACTACGGCGCCTCCGAGCTCTTGGCACACGTTCAGCTCGATGACGATCCCCGGGCTCCGATCCAGCAAAGCGTTCGGGAAAAGTTCCGTCAGCAGGGCTTCGCCTAAGCACCGCTACAATATTATCGAGGATTATGGTGGAGGGGGCACCGCACACGGCTAAGAGAACGATCACGAAGATCAACTTGTGTGTCTAGAGGTGCCCCCCTGCCCCCGTATATAAAGGACCAAGGGGGGTGCGGCCGGCCCTAGGAGGAGGCGCGCCGGAGGAGTCCTACTCCCACCGGGAGTTGGACTCCCCCCTTTCCCTAGTTGGATTAGGACTTGGGGGGAAAGAAGAGAGGGGGGAAGGAAAGGGGGGCTCCCCCCTCCTTGTCCAATTCGGACTTGGGGGGGAGGGGCGCGCGGCTGCCCCTAGGCCTCCTCTCCTCTTCCTCCACTAGGCCCAGTAAGGCCCATTAGGTTACCGGGGGGTTTTGGTAACCTCCTAGTACTCCCGTAAAATGCCGATTTCACCCGGAACACTTCCAATGTCCAAACATAGGCTTCCAATATATAAATCTTTATGTCTCGACCATTTCGAGACTCCTCGTCATATCTGTGATCACATCCAGGACTCGGAACAACATTCGGTACATTAAAATACATAAACTCATAATGAAACTGTCATCGTAACGTTAAGCGTGCGGACCCTACGGTTCGAGAACAATGTAGACATGACCGAGACATGTCTCTGGTCAATAACCAATAGCGGAACTTGGATGCTCATATTGGCTCCTACATATTCTACGAAGATCTTTATCGGTCAGACCGCATAACAACGTACGTTGTTCCCTTTGTCATCGGTATGTTACTTGCCCGAGATTCGATCGTCGGTATCTCAATACCTAGTTCAATCTCGTTACCGGCAAGTCTCTTTACTCGTTCTATAATACATCATCTCGCAACTAACTCATTAGTTGCAATGCTTGAAAGGCTTATGTGATGTGCATTACCGAGAGGGCCCAGAGATACCTCTCCGACAATCGGAGTGACAAATCTTAATCTCGAAATATGCCAACCCAACATGTACCTTTGGAGACACCTGTAGAGCACCTTTATAATCACCCAGTTATGTTATGACGTTTGGTAGCACACAAAGTGTTCCTCCGGTAAACGGGAGTTGCATAATCTCATAGTCATAGGAACATGTATAAGTCATGAAGAAAGCAACAGCAACATACTAAACGATCGGGTGCTAAGCTAATGAAATGGGTCATGTCAATCACATCATTCTCCTAATGATGTGGTCTTGTTAATCAAATGACAACACATGTCTATGGTTAGGAAACATAACCATCTTCGATTAACGAGCTAGTCAAGTAGAGGCATACTAGTGACGTTTAGTTTGTCTATGTATTCACACAAGTATTATGTTTCTGGTTAATACAATTCTAGCATGAACAATAAACAATTATCATGATATAAGGAAATAAAACAATAACTTTATTATTACCTCTAGGGCATATTTCCTTCAGTCTCCCACTTGCACTAGAGTCAATAATCTAGATTACACAGTAATGATTCTAACACTCATGGAGCTTTGGTGTTGATCATGTTTTGCTCGTGGAAGAGGCTTAGTCAACGGGTCTGCTACATTCAGATCCGTATGTATCTTGCAAATCTCTATGTCTCCCACCTGGACTAGATACCGGATGGAATTGAAGCGTCTCTTGATGTGCTTGGTTCTCTTGTGAAATTTGGATTCCTTTGCCAAGGCAATTGCACCAGTATTGTCACAAAAGATTTTCATTGGACCCGATGCACTAGGTATGACACCTAGATCAGATATGAACTCCTTCATCCAGACTCCTTCATTTGTTGCTTCTGAAGCAGCTATGTACTCCGCTTCACATGTAGATCCCTCCACAACGCTTTGTTTAGAACTGCATCAACTGACAGCTCCACTGCTTAATGTAAACACGTATCCGGTTTGCGATTTATAATTGTCCGGATCAGTGTCAAAGCTTGCATCAACGTAACCATTTACGATGAGCTCTTTGTCACCTCCATATACGAGAAACATATCCTTAGTAACTACTAGAAAAAGGGCTATAGATGGGATTGACACTAATGACGCACCAGACAAGCGGTGCGCCATTAGTATATACTAATGGTGCACCGCCTTCAGATACGCCATTAGAGTTGAAACTACTAATGGCGCACCTGGCCCAGGGTGCGCCATTAGTATCAAACAAATTTTTTTTTGAACTAGTGCGCCTTTCCAAACATACTAATGGCGCATCGAGACAAAGTGTGACATTACTAGTTGTAACTAGTAATGGCGCACCTATCGGAAAGTGCGCCACTAATGTTGTTTTTTTATTATATTTTTTATTCCTTTTTTTTGCAAAACTACTAATGGCGCACTGTTCCACCATGCTCCATTACTAGTTTAAACTAGTAATGGCGCACTGTGGAACAGTGCGCCATTAGGATGTTTTTTTTTTGCAAAACTACTAATGGCGCACCAACAGAAGGTGCGCCATTAGTAACCTGGATTACTAATGGCGCATTTGGTGTTGGTGCGCCATTAGTAAGTGGGCAGCAACAAGATATTTTGGACAGCCTCTCCTACCCACACTCACTTTCTCCCCACTTCATTCTCTCCACCTCCTCCTTGTCTCGGGTGCCTCCTCTTTTTCACCTCATTTCCACCATAGATTCATTCAAATTAAGTGGTTAAATTACCTTGTTTTGATAGGTAAGTAAGGGGGAAGCTATATTTATGTTGTTCTCCCTACAACAATGTGCACATGCACTTTTTATGGCCTAGCTAGATCTATGTATGTTCGTGGTGTTGAATATGTTTGTGGTGTTGCATATGTGTTTGTGTTTGGAGGTGTACCGGTATTTGAAATGTGATAGTTGCCAATATTTTGCCGGAATGTTGATTCATTTCCGTTTCGGCGATAATTTTGGCATTAAGCATTCTTTTTTGTCCTATTTTTAGGGAAAGTCATGCCAAATTTTTTCTTGGTTCTAAAATATCGTTTTGCTCTACCCCGCAGGCGACCATGGTCCGCACGATGACCGAAGGCATCGTGAATAGGTTTTTCAGGTCCGCGAAGGCCGAGATGCTTCAAAAGAACGAGACGGAGATAAGATGTCTGTGTCGAAGATGCAAGCTGAAGAGCCTTATTGCGGACCCGGATTCCGGGCAGGTGCGGGACCACCTGCTCTTGCGTGGTTTCATGGATGGCTATCGGTGGCAAGGTGATGAAGATGACTACGAAGTCGTCCATGGGGGCCGGGCAAGAAATACGGAAGGGCAGCAAGACAACCACCACGGCTCGGGCGGGCGAGAAGACGAAGAATCCCCAGGAGATGATCACAATGGTGATGATGTACACAGTCATCATGCAGAAGATGCAAGACAGGATGATGAGGAAGATGCCGGAGCAGACGACGGGCATGATCATGAAGATGATGATGCCGGCGGAGCAGACGACGGTTGACCATTGATGGGCTGGGTGCAGGACCCTTATATTCAAGAGCTGCTTCTCAAGCAGACTGTCGTGACCCCGATCCTAAGCCACATCGATCCAGCATGTAACACATCATATCACTTTGCGGCCTCACGCACGGTACTCCCACGGGTGCCACCTTACCTGGCCTGGGACCGTTTGCGCCTTTTGGCTCACGTATATGATAGTGTCGCTAGCATCCATATGACAGAGAACCCGGGCCGACATGGCTAGTCGTGAACCCAAAGCGGCGCTAACCTATGAGGACAGGCATACATGAATCACATCGAGCATGTCGGTCATCAACGTGTGAATCCGGGCTGTAGCACTGGGCTAACAGGACTCCGGTAACCCGGGCTGTAGCAGGCTAGGCAGGACTCCGAATAACAGCGCGTGACATTTCCCCGAAGGGACAGACATAGGAACGAAGTGAAACACATGCCGGGCAGTCAAGTGTTCCAAGCAGTAGTGCTGGGCTAGCAGGACTCCGGTGAACCGGGCTGTAGCTGACTACTATCGCTCCGAAGCACTAGACTACATTTCCCAATATGCTAGGCTGCCAAGGATAAACAACTAGATAGTCGGATCCCACCCATACCAAGCATTTCAACCATACACACAATATGCCCGATATGAGTAGATACAACATGGCATCACAACACGACTCTACGACTCCAAATAATTATTCATTAGGCTCCGAAGAGCGAGATATTACAAACATGGGTCTCACGACCCAACATTCAGAGCATACAAGTCAAAGCACATGCGAGAGCTTAACATGTCTGAGTACAGACATCTACAAATGAAAAAGGCTGAGAAGCCTGACTATCTACCAGATCCTGCCGAGGGCACAAGATCGTAGCTGAGGTATCAAGCTAAACGTCGAAGTCCAAGCGGTACTACTAGCGAGACTGACGTCTCTCTGCAAAACATAAAATAGGCAAACGTGAGTACAATTGTACTCAGCAAGACTTACATCAGAACTAACTACATATGCATCAGTATCAATAAAGGGGGTGGTGGAGTTTGACTGCAGCAAGCCAGCTTTGACTCAGTGGCTAACCTGAACTACGACTGCAAGTAACTCTCTTGAGGTGGCGCACACGAGTCCACATATTCACCATATCAATACACCACTATGGATCCACTTCCGTCTCCCTACGAGAAGGCCATCCATAGCACTCACGCTTATCTTGCGCATTTTAGAGTATCCACTTTCACTTGTCTATGAACTGATATAGGCAACCCAGAAGTCCATTTCCGCGGACACGGCTATTCGAATAGATGATGTTAACCCTGCAGGGGTGTACTTCTTCATACATGTTTCCACCACTTAGCGTCTGCACACGACATGTGCTCGGCAGACTTCAAGCGAAAACCGACGTGGGTGTAGACCACGACCTACCTAAACACTCAAGTCTCTAGTCCAGGTTTATCGCCTATTCGGGTTCCATCCGCAGGGAGTCCGGCCGAGGTTTCCACTAACGGCCCCGAACGATGTGAACAGGGTTCCCGAGACACCAAACGGGCGAGTCGGTACACCGTGCCACGTGCCTACCGCAACACAGCCCACCCCGATGGTCAGCGCTGCGTGCGGCCCCCAGCATACTACAAACACCAGAAACTACTTGCAACTCCTGGACAGAGGACAAGGGTGATTAATAAGTCGAGCGGGGTCATATTTCAGGGCCCAATGTATGGTAGTAGCTGTTTCATGGATCACAAACACAGAACTCAGTTCCTGAGGACGGCTTCAATGAGACAACCCACCATGTACTCCTACATGGCCTCTCACCAATACCTTTACCAAATCGTATTCACACACTTAGCTCACACACAGTAGGACATGTTCATCACCATACCAATTCATTCCCGATGAATCAGACCCGACTCAACTCTAAGCAGTAGCAGGCATGACAAACAAGCATGAATGAGTAGGCACAACATGGGCTCAAACAACTCCTACTCATGCTAGTGGGTTTCATCTATTTACTGTGGAATGACAGGTCATGCAAAGGATAAAGGGGTTCAGCTACCGCAGCAAGTAACACATGAATCGTTGTTGTCCTAATGCAATAAAAGAGAGCAGGGGGCGAGAGAGTGGGATTTTATCGGAATGAACAAGGGGGTTTTGCTTGCCTGGCACTTCTGAAGATAATATAGTTCTTCATCGGTGTCATCGAACTCATCGTCGGAACATCGTCTATCGAGAGGGGACAATTACCGGCAACAGAGAAGGAAACACGATCAATGCAGTGCACAATATGATGCATGCTCATAACATGGCCATATGAGTGTGTTGGTCTAATGCAACTACAACCAGATGGATTTGGGTCATATTGAACCAAAGGTTCAACCCCAAATTCAAATTATGAATTTAAATAGTGCCTTATCATGTTTTGCACTAAACAGCAAGGTTAAGTTCTTTAAACATGCATGAAACCAGTGCAGATGGATAGATTGAATTTTTCTGATCATTTTTCATATATAAATTATTTCATTCTGAGCTACGGTTGAATTTCTATGAATTTTAGAAGTTTAGGGCATTTTTTGGAATTTCCTGAATTAAATTAAATCCAGGAAATAGCTTATTGCGTCAGCATGACAGCAGCATGACCTCAGCAGGTCAACCGGGGCTGCTCCAGGTCAAACCTGACGTGCGGGGTCCACCCGTCAGAGACACAGGGGCTAAACCCGGTCAAACCCAATGCTGACTGGGTTTGACCCTGCAGTAGGGCCCGCTGTCAGTGGCTATTAGGGTTGCTTAAGTGGCGGGGTTAGCGTCTAATGACGGCCACGTCAACACTCGCCGGAGCACGGCCGGCGACGACCAAACCGCGCGGCGGTGCTTCGCCGGAATGCGCTACAGGCGGCGGAAAGGCGCGCGGGGACTACCAATCGGCAGCCCGCGCTCGACCGCATCCACCTGGGCATAGGGAAGGTCGCGGGGACGGCGGAGCTCGCCGGAGCAGGGCTCGCGGCGGCGGCCGGAGTTCGGTTGATGCGGGTTAGGCACTGCAGGGCGCTAGGGGGGCTGCGGTTAGGCGCGTTGGACTCGTGGGGGTGCGGTGAGCTCAGTGGTAAGCTTGAACGCGTGCTTGCACGGCCGTAGCCACGACGGCGACATGGCCGGCGGCGAGGAGCGCTCGGGCTCGAAGGGGGCGGTGGCTACGCGGCGTAATCGAGCACGGGAAGTAGAGGGATAGATAGAGGAGCTCACGGCGGATCCAGAGAGCTGGTCGGCGAGTCCGGGGACGGCCTGAAGCTCGCGAATCCCTGAAGAGTTCGCCGGCGGCCAGAGGTTGAAGAAGAGCTCGAAGGTGATGCTGCAGGGCTTCCGGCGGGGCGTTGCTTGGTGGGGAGGGGAAGGGGGTCGAGGCGGAGCCTCTGAGCTCAGCGGCAGGGCGAGGGGTGGCCGGTGGCTGCGGCTATGGCGAGCGGCGACGACGGGTGCGTTCGGTGAGGAGAGCAGAGGAGGGAGAGGGGCGCGAGGGAGAGTGGGAGAGGTCCAGGGAAGGTCGGGGCGATGCACGTGGCGCTAGGGGCCGATTCCAGCAGCGGCAAGCAAGCAGGAGGTGGCCGGACGCGTGCTCGCGCGCGCCGGCCACGCGCTCGTCCTCCTGGCAAGGGGAAGACGACAGGGAGGAGCCCCTGGTGGGCTGGGCCGGTGGCTGGGCCGGCCACTTGGGCTGCCAGGTAAGTCCAGGTAAACCTTTCTCTCCCTCTGTTTTAGTTTCTGTTTTTATTAATGTTTTCTAATTCTTCTGCATTTGTTTTGACTTAGTTAAAATGCTAAGACATTACCAAAAATCATGAAACTAATCATGGCTACTGTTTATAATATATCCAACAGTAAACATTTTAGTTTATGATTATTTGAGCATTTAAAATATTTTATAGTGTTTAAATGCCCAAATGCAAA